>OX621199.1:8782500-10032500 GCA_951640565.1 Petrophora chlorosata | reverse complement strand
TTGAATTACAAATGTATCGTCGCATTTATTTGATATGATATTAAATATGCATGTATTATGTTGTGAAAATTGTAACCACGTTTTCAGCAGAATAATTTATGTTTTTCTAACCTAGAAAACAAAGGCTAAAATTGTACATATGTATAGTGACTTATATAGACATACTGAGAAATCATAGGTTTTATTCACGCCGCGTGTGTCGAGTCAGTTTGGGAATGCTCGTTTTTTCTTCGCCATAATATTAGATATCAAGTCGACATACGTGAGTAGAGCGCTAAGCGCGACCTCTGCTGGTTAAAAAATCTGTTCTAGTCGACCTAGTAAATCTTTCGCAACCTTTTTTAGGTAATTTTGCTACAAATTAACATTAATAACGAATGTACTTGGAACTAAAAAATAAAGTTTACGTATATTCTACTAAATCTAATACCAAATATATGCAGCAATATCAATGAAATTTGCAATACAAGTTATTTAACATTATTAAATACTTTTGAGATTGTTTCGGAATTTCAATATACCGTCTTTGCTATTCCCCATATTATTTCCACGTTAAAAAAATCTGTACAAATGTTATAAGATTTGAACTTCATAGAACGAAAAATTGAGATAACAATTTTTTGAAGACGTCGGATATTTTTGCTTGAACGCATTTAGAAAGACTGCAAAGGGAAACGAAGATAAACTCACATGCCGTCAAAGATGATGTGTCACTTTGGTCTTTGTTGCTTCGACATAAAGAGGGCCAGGTTTGGCTACGTCGGAAAAAGCCCTCGAAATTATTCTTACCGAAGGAAGTCTCAAAAGTTAACGAGGAAAACACAAAACTTCAGTCGTGCTCGGGCGTTTTGAATTCGGACTCTGTGGGTTTTGTAAGTATTTGTGTTGTATGAGTTTTTATTTAGCTTAATATAAAAATGAATTGTAGACTTTTAATGCCTATTGGTTTAACAATGTTGTGTTGCAAAAATGGATGTTTCAAAAATCACCTTACGTACATATTTTTAGAGAGCTGCTACTTAACTTCTCAGAAACAACTTCTTCAGAAACACACTTTTCAGACAACTTTTCAGAAAGTATTTTAAATTAACTACAATTAATATATATAGCCATGAACAATACTATTTTAATTAAATAACGCTCTAAAAGTACCTAAAACTATGTTTAAATATTATATCTCAAATATTGCCGCCCAAAAGGTCACCTCAAAACTTGTGACGTCATATGTAGGTAGAAAACGACAAACTCTTCGAAATAAAACTTGCAAAGACATTCTACTAATACGTTTTGTGAAGTTTGAAGACTACATTGTAGTAATGGAACGAAAAAATTAGCAAAAATACATTTTAGGAAAAGCAAAAACGTAAAATAAACACAAAGTTGACTCACGGCATTTGCCAACAAATGACATCATGCGCTGTGATTGTTGTTTCGTTTGAGATAAAGAACAGATTGAAAATGTTAGAATTATTTATTGATTTAAAAATATAAATCATTATTATTTTACAAAAATATTGATTAAATGATTTTCGATTTTTTCTCGATTACTGTCCGGTCCCCTATTACTCTTATTGGGCCGCTCTAATCACTCGCTACACACGTCCATCGGCTTTGATCTCACCGGCCCGACATATCTATCATCTGATCCATAGCAAGATGTCATCTCTCCTGTCCTCGCGGCGACAAAGCGTGGAGCAGGTCAAAGGGCGTGAGGGCGGCGCATTGTTAACTCGCGAGTCACGCTGAAGGGCTTTTGATGACGACACTTGCTCTAGCACGAGCCCACGAGGGCAAGGCAAAAAATAGGATATATTTCAACAGGTTTTATAATAAAATATTGTGCGGCTCCCCACCGGTTACGTGACATTTTTTACAAACAAAAGCTGGCCTACTCTGCTTACTGCGTACTCTACATGCCCTTCACCCGTGACTCTGCCTGGGTGGCTCCCGCTGTTCTGTGAAATGAGGATTTTTGTTAACAAATAGATATCGTACATTAATTTAAAACCCGTTTATTTAGAACCAATTATTTACATTTAAAATAATGAACAAACAGGAATAAATGAATATCATTCGCGAAATTAGCTTTAACCTTTTTGTTTGTATATATTTTTTTAGGAAACAGGGTTTATATTACCTAGTACCTCGGCTTATCAGCGTTTTGTAAATGGTCGGCCATAATATATTTCTCTACCTCCAATAAATACATCAGGAAAACTGATGACTACCAGAACCCTTTTTTACAAAAACCCAAAAGGCCTTTACGCATCCTTATAAAAGTCCAAGCCACGTTTTGAAGATGCTATTTTTCACTTTATCAAAGGAAGACTCCTTCCTTCCTATCCGATGAATAGATCGAAAAGGGAACATGCCATAAAATATCTTTACGCCGGAAAACTTGAATCGATGGGAATCTTTCAAATTGCTATGCAAATGACATTTTGATATAAGGATATGGTGGAGGTTGATAAAGAATTTAAAAAATAATCATTATAAATAGAAAACGGCTACACTCACGTTATGATTTGTCTGATAACTCAGATCAGGTTTAATATTATTAAGAAAAAGGAAATCAACTTATCACGGTAATGCTAGGACCTCGAAAAATTAGATTCAACTCGATACGGAAAATCGTAAGGTAATCGACTACAATACAATATAATAATACTTTATTGAGCACCAAAACAGGAAACAAAAGTTTACATTTACATAATATAATAGTGATAGAACAATGGGCGCTATGTGCAATTTCTTACAGGCAACCTTTGGATGAACAGGAATAAAAAGGTAAAACATTGCGGTCAGTTGGTGTTGACATGTTCAAAAATCAATGATATGTGACATCCACCAAACCTAGGCCAGCTTAGTGGATTATAAACCTATATTACCTGTGTGAGAGAAGGCCCGCCGTGCCAAGTTGTGGGATCGTAATGGAATGATGATGATGAAGGAAAAAAATATGTTTATCACTTTTTTAACGTATCCGTATTCCGTACGTACTCAAATATAGTACCTACGTACCAAAAATAAGAACACATAAAGTAAATATATGTATATATATATATATATATGTTAAATGTTCAAACTTCATACCTCAGAAACGTCTCATTAACTCCCCCAGTCGGAGGAGGTAGGCACTCCGAAAGGAATCCGACCGCAAATCTCTTGTCAAACTGTATCCCCCCTCCTGAGTTTCAATTGGAACTTAGTCAGAACTAAAGTAGTATTCTTGCGAACGCTGAAATCCTGAAAGCGGCTGCGACAGACGGATCTTGGCTGGTTGAAATTAATCCATCTTCGTTCTCTATAGAAACGGAAAACGTATTAATGCTGTAGGGAACGTCGCTAGATTGTAGCGTTCATGCCGTATTGAGCTTTACTTATTAATAAGGTGCTTGCTTACATATAACAACAATTTGTAATGTACCTACTTGTGTTTGTCTAACAAACAGATTAACTCATACCCTGTAAGCCCGCAGGTTAAGTAAAACAAGGTCACTTGCGACGACAAGTTGTGAGTCATCTTAGCCCTCTCGGTAAACGTACTTCTGAAAATATTTTGCGTAGTATATACATACCTATTATATGTATGCCTAATTGTATAGTACTTCGTACATAATATCAGCTTCATTTAAAGAATATCTATATATAACAAGTTTCTATAGCTCGAAGAGGATTGCACTAAATCGCAATCCCAAAAGTTATTAGACTTTCTCAAAATCCTTTCAGAGTTATTAAAGTAACTCCTCAAACCGAACGACTGCAGTGGTTTAAGAAATAACTTATTTGAGACGTCTACGGATAATTCAGCCTAATAAAAAAGCAAATCATAATTTCAGACCCTGATTTATTTAAGAAAGCCAAAGTCAGCGCTGCTCATTGCTCAATAAATCCCGATAGGCGTTTAGACGATCTATCATTTAGCTTCACTTCTTTTATTGCTTGCAAAGGACAGATTAACAATGTTTTACGGACGTACTATAAAATGCTTTTAGTGCAACATGTGTTTACTCTCAAGTCGTTAATTCAAACTTTGTATACCTACGCGTGACAAACAACTGTTTTAAAGGCGGAAAGTGTAATTTACGTTGGTACCTTAGTTTACCTGTAAATATTTATAACGTGTGCTCGTCTGTCATTAAGTGTTTAAGTAATTTTCCGCCTTTCGCGCGGTTCTAATCAGGTAGTGCTTCGAGGTCGGGTGCTTACCCCTAATTTCCGCGACACCCTGTTACCAGCGAATTATTTGCCGAGGGATCACATGCCGGGACTACCGGTCGCTGCCATGGCAACGCGCACTTGTGTGCTCCAATCACGCAGGCTGTTTACATGTGGGTGTAAAGTTGTAGACTGCGGTTTCTGTAACTTGTGGCATTCTTATCTCTATCGGTTTTTCGTGTACGGCGTGTGTTTGAGTTTGATACTTGTGTCACATTGTTTTGTGTGATAAGAGCACATTAGTAGTTTAAAAATGTCTTATAAGTTCTGATGTGTTTGATGCTATGATCTCTTCACTCTATGCAATGTTATACCATACGTGTTCAATATTTGTGCGAGAATTAAAAACAGTGATATTTCTCTTTTTACCCTTTCACCGAATCATCACCATCATTTTAACATTATCCCAATCTACAGATTTCCCGTTTGTTTTGAAAGATCAAAAATGCGATCTTCACGAAGCAGGAAATGTACGCAATAGAGGTCTCAGGGGATGAGAGATTGATCGCGAGCGTACTGGCGATCAGCTCCGTGTTTTCACACTAGCCACGAAATCAGGGTTTTTGTTATTCTGTTGGGAAACAGACTTTTCTTTATTTTTTTCTGTTCGTCTTTCTTCTTATTTTAATCACTTTAGAATAAGTTTATCTACAACTCCTTGTAAGTTTCACTTTTCCAGGAAAAGTAAACCTAGCGTGTATTCAATATTTTTCAATATTTTTTTGTATTAATTACAATACATAATTCGCAACAGGTGAAATTATAGTGAAACGGTAGCCTTGCAAAAACCCAACCTAGCCTAAAAACCTTACGTAACTTAAAATAATAGTTATATCTTAACATTTTCGACTTTTGCTGTGTCTAGTTATACCTACAATTTTTACTTGAAGAGTATATTCGTTCTAAAAATATCAAGAATATTGTATCCCTCATAGCAATAATAGTACACAACAGAGATGGATCCCAAGCCTCCCAAAGGGCTGGGATGGATCGCGAATGTCCTGTAGATGTCTCGCACTTGCGAATATGTCCCTATGTTCACGATAACGGACCATTTAGACAGATCTTTTGCACGCCGTAATCCCATCCTGTATTTATTAGTTTCTTCGAAAAACGGAAAACAACAAGATTTCTTATAAATTCTTAAGTTTTGTTGTATTTGTGTCTTTTACTTTATAGAATAGAATAGAAAAGAACAACTCTTTATTATAACACCAAAATACAGAAATAATTGGAAACTAAAATAACAACTAACTTAATAATAGTGTCACAATGGGCGGTCATATCGCTCAAAGCGATCTTTTCCAGACAACCTACAAGTGAAGGAATGTAGCCAAAAATATATATGGACGGTGTTACTTTATGATAATTTTGTTATATAATATAATATACCTACATAAACCAAAAGTCATTACATAAAATACATAACATAATAATAAAATATACATAATAAATACTTTAACATAAAATATACAAGTGAATAAAACATAGGTTAATACAAAATAACATATCAGAACATAAATACTAACAGTAGACGAAACATAGGTAGCTATTATGCAAAATAGAACTGCTTAACACGATTTTTAAAGATTTTAAAGATTTCAAGAGAAGGAGCTCGTTTATTTGAAAGAGGTAAGGCGTTCCATAGTCGAACAGCTTTGACAGTATAGGAGAAATCATAAAAGGAAGTAGGAGAGGAGCAGGCGTTGTCAACAGTAGGTTATAGGTATCTTTATTTTATTTTATTTGGTTTAGCAAGTTAGAGAAATGCTTGTTCTTAAGAAGTTTTATTATATATTTTCCGACTTAAGCCTCATATTTAGTTTAAAAAGGATAATTTTTAACTGTTCACTAAAAATGCTGATTGTGCACCAAATTAACCGTTCACCAAAAATACTGATTGTGCACCAAATTTGGTCTGTTTTTAGCACTCAAATGTATAAAGGGCAGCCCTCGGTAGGTTAGGGTGATATTCATAAAATAGGTGCTCATTATGAAATATTTAATGAACATATTTTGGTGCACAATCAGTATATTTGGCGGAAAAACGGAAATAAATTGAGGTACAGTGAAATACAATCCGTTTAAAAATATGATTGTAATTTATTTAAATTTTCACATTATTGTTAGAGAATATTACGGCGTTCGTTTTTATAAACCAAATAATGTATCTAAAGCAGCAAACCGCCCTACGGTCCTGAATCTTTAAAGTCCATGATTTCTCTCGACACTCCTCCATTCGGTCTCCCGCTTGCCGCTTGATGAAGGTTAGCTTTCCTAAAAATTGTTCTCAGGGGACGGAGATTACTTTGCTTACTCTACATAAAGAAGGTTGGTAATCTTGGTCCCTGAAGAACAATCCTTGATGTGGAGTTACTATAACAACTAACTCTACAGACAAATGACCAGATATGTTTTGTAACCCTCAAAACTTTGCACCACCGCATACCGTAAGATAATTTAAATAAGTCATTGTTTATGGATTCATTTCATTCCACTATTGGGAAAGCTCATACATACTTCTATTATTATTGTAATAACGGGCGACTTCACTCCTGATTGTGTATGAGTAACTTTTTTATCTACATAAGTAAGTGACAAGACGAGCAGGTCGTTCACATGATGGTGAGCAACACGTCAGCCCATACCAAATAGTCACGTATAACGTACATAATAAATTAGGTAGTTTTAAATACGCGTATTTATTATGTACCTACATTAAATTATTATCTAAAAGATACCTCTTTCATAAACGTTCCAACAATCATGACAGCGTAATAAGTAATAACTCGCTCGCTCGTTCAAACACAAAATTTGAAATGAATCTCTTCTCGAATATGACTTTCATCATGTGTCACAATTTCAACCCCTCCGAGTTTACTTCCACCTTGTTCTGCAGTCTACACGGAGACGTAAACATTCCCCTATCGAGCCGTGGGACGGTCGCCATGACCTTTGGAAACAATGGGACAGCGTGAAACATTGCACGAAATATTTCACTGTCCTATTTTGTATCTCTGAAAGCTTTCGGGAGTAGCCCGTTCGAAACAGTGGCATGAATCTATAACTAACTTCCGTTTTTAAAACCGGGGCCTTTGTTTTCTCTTTTTCGATGTTCATGACTCAGCACTCGATTTTTCAGACAATCAGCGTGTTCATAGTAATGTGTTGTTGCATTTATTGTTTATATTGCGTTCTAGAGCGATTTGCTATGTTGTACAGAAGAACTCAGGTTTTTTTTTCTAGTTAACTGTTTCGCTGAAGACTGCCTGAAGACTGTCTGCCTTCATCCAAATGTTGCATACAATATTTCGCATGTGTCTGCCACTCTGCTTTCATCGTAGTCCGGGAAAAGGAGGCCTGATGGGAACCCTCAACTAAATTAAAATTGACGAAGCTCATTCCCTCGGATTTGACAATTAGGGCTCTGAAACAACGCGTCGTAACATTCCCTTTGTCCATTATAGCGGGGTCCTAAATAAACAGCGCGCGTGTGGTCACCCCGATAAGTGTTGCCAGGGTGACTACGTTTTGTAATTACTATGTGATATGTAGGCGTGAGTTTTATGTTTTTGGGAGGGTGTGGTGTCTGCTTAAAGAATTTTTTTTGCAAGGAGTTTTTACCTTCAGTACTTGTCGGGAGTTCCTTTTTTCTGTAATTTTGGCTTTAAATGAGCTGAGCACTTTCTTTTGCCATCTAACACTAAATTATATAAGTAATTTGGTCCTATAACTGATGATAACTTTAATGTATAAAATTCTGTGATCAGATCTAATTAGGAGTAGATACATGATAAGGTCTATGGTGATAGACTAGAATTAAAAATAAATTTGAACCCAACTGCTTGCTTAATTGAAATAAAATCACAATTGAAAGCTTTCTTAATAACAAAACCTTTATTTTTTCGTGATGGAATATGTTAAAAAAACATTTAAATAAAAATGTTTTTCTTTTTATCTTAATTAACGCCCAAATAACGCCCAACGACGATTATAAGTACCAAGAGATTAGATCACATTAATCTTGTCAGTGGATATTGTTAGTATATAACTAGCTGCGTCTCGCGATGTCACCCGTTGTTTCCCGGGATAAAAAGTAGCCTATGTCCTTTTCCAAGACCGAAAGTACTTCATACCAAATTTTATCAAAACCCGTTCAGTAGCTTTTGCGTGATTACGTAATAAACATCTATCCATGCATCTATCCTCACAAACTTTCGCATTTATTATTCGTAGGACATAAAGAACTTCCATGTATTATCTTCTATTTATATTGGTCACAGCTCCACCTATTATCCTACCAAATACCTACCTAAACATCATTCTATGCCACGTTGTATTATTTCTATTGAACTGAAATTGAGAAGATTTTTTCAATACGATCTCGCAATCATTTCTTGTTTTGACGATGAAACATGTCGTAGGAACCAATTACAATAATATGAAAAGGAAAGGGAACGACACGAGAAACGAGAACAATAAAATAAAATACTTAAGCACCCCACACGTATGCTCGGAGGCAAAAGTGGAAGAGATTGCTTACAACAACTCGTCGTGTAAAACATTGTATTTCGCAAGCACTGTGATAGAAGATGTACCTAATCATCAAAATATATGAAAGTGATATGATAACTAAAAAACGCGTCAAATTATGGAGAAAAAGCTTATTTGAGTAAAAAATGGCTACTTTATCATGTTTAAGCACATTCTAGATTTTCTTAAATACGTGATGTATTTAAGAAAATCTAGAATGTACACTTACGTAAGAATCTACGTTCAGGAAATTCTCATTATCTTCTCGCTTATTGTATTTAACCATGCACTACTCTAAGTTAATAAGATGAACCACACGTTTGGTTCTATTCTGGTTGGTAATTTTCAGGATGCCAAATCTTCCTAGTAAAAAAATATCGCTATTTCACGTCAAGTTATTTCATTATTTTTTTTAATAATCTCGATATTTTCGTACCACAGTGCTCTCTTTAACAGTACAGATGATTTGCGAGAAGTCGAGAGAAAAGAAGCGAAAGGGGGGAGGGGGGACCGTGAACTCACATCACCTTTTCAATAAAATAAAATGAAATGCTGGAAACGTTATAAAGCTTCATTACTTCCTCGTGTGGCGTCTATTTTACAATATTCGTTGCGGGAAAAAGAGGTGACATTTACATGACTAATACGATGTCGTGAGCCCTTTTTACATATTTTGCGCTATTGTGATGCAAAAAGCTCAGTTTTAGACTAATATTTGAATATAAATAGACCTCTATATGTATATCGTAATCACTGTTTCTAATTACCTAAATTATAAACATGAATAATCTTATGATATAATTATTTAACTTATCTCTAGTACCCTGCCGCAGGTAGCAGTTGCAGTTGCGTCAAGCGTGACTTTTAAAATCACCCGAATTTTTCAGATCAGGTCGAATCATCTAAAAACTCTACAGCCTAACCCAAACGCATGTTGGTGGAAATGTAATCACGAAACGGGACTATATCGTATAGCGTCGTGTGAATGCAGCCTTGACGACGCGGCGCGGTCGCGTGGCTTTCATACGGAGTTCAAAGGCGCCCTAGCTCACCGGCTTAGAATGAGGGTGACAATTACCTAATGTTTATATGGATATGGTTTCTCAAATATTTATTTAATAACTAAAAAACTAAGCCTATGTCAACGATAAGCTTCGGTCTATTTTGTTTTCCGTAATGAATCCAAAGATCTCCTGTCCTTTCAGGGTCAATAAGTTGTATTAAGAAGAGAGAAAAGAAAAAGGCTAACATCTAGACAGGCTGCTAATCTTGATAACATTTTTTTAGTAAACAATACGTAGGTTTTATCTATTCAGCTTTATCGGCAACATACATTTAACATTTTCAAGATATCGGCAAGTTTTTTCGTTAACCTTTCCCGTTTCAGGGTTGTGGAAAATGTCACGGCGACTATAAATGGTCACCCTCTTAGTTTGTCCGACATTCAGGCGCCCAGTGTATAGAGCGGCTCTAACGTCGACTTCGCAAATATTTTCCATAACGTCGCGACGAGCGACGAGCTAGTTGTTTTCAGTCGAATATCCGGTATAAAATATCGCTATAAATCAATATTAACGTTTTGATCGGTATGTAGTCATATCATTTTATTTATAAACTATTATAAAAAAATGCGTAGCAATGTTAAGTGATAGTACTGTGTCTAATAATTAGAAACGAAAATACGATGAAGTTATTAAGTTATTATAATGATACTATTAATGTTGTTAATACAAAATGCTGCAAAAATATTTATCCTAATCGAGCCTTCAATGCATGAGGTTATATCGTTATTTTATGGTCTCATAATTCAAGGGTTATGCAATCCTTAGAGCCATGTAGCTCGTGGGAAACGCTACACAGTGAAATATGGACGTACTAGCAATGCCATTCGCTAAAATGATTCGTGATTTACGCGCCAGCTTTTGATACATGGGGCGCGATTTGAGGCACAGGTGACGCGTGGGCTTTTTCCTCATATGTGATGGAATTATTATTTTTTTATAAATAAGACCCGTCGTCTAAATATAGCGCTATGTTCAGCCACATTGACGCTTAACATCAAGTGAGATAGTAGCTAAACATAGATCTAGAAGCTATAAAATATAAATATATAAATGTATTTCTCGTTTCACATGTTTTGATTGTCATCTTTCAGTCAATTGATACGTGGATCTGATTCATATACTCTTTGATTAACTCGATAAATTAGTCTGCCAATATTTATGTCTGGATATAATTTTAAGTATCTGATTTACAGTTTCACTGCAGTTTGGAATAAAAAGTTATAAAATTCCATTTTTTTATTAGTTATAATGTTTGCGTTTGACCCATATCTCACCTGTTGTTAATTGACGATGCGGTTGAAGATGTAGTACGCTCGCCTAGAAGAAACCTGTTCACCCTTGTCTTAAAGACAGATGCCGGCAGAGAGTTCCACTCCTTATGAAGATTCAATTATTCAATCAATTTCAAATTTTTTGTTTAATTATTTATTTCTAAATGTCTAAAGAGTGTAATTACATATTACAGTTTTTGACATCGCAATTTTAAGTTCTGTATGACACTTCCGTTGTTACGGTTAAGTGTCACAGTGGAATCGAATAATGTAATATTATTTATTGAAATCAAGTGACATTGCTTTTGTTTCGTTTGTTTATTTCCGTATATCATTTGTTTTTCTCGCTGTTTGCCTTTTGATTCACGGAAACCTCGTTATGTTAAAAGTTAATTCTGCGATGCATTAGGCTTCCGCCCTTACCGCCTCGCCCCGCTCGTCCTGGGGGGATTATGATCGAAAATGTAATGTGATTAGTGCTGCGAAGTTATCTTGTGATATGCTCCGAAAAATAATTACCGAAGTGGGTCAATAAACGGAGGAGATAGTTTCGGTAATAACATTTTGTCGCGGAACTCGCGGCGAGACGAAGCGGGGGTGGGAAGAGAATATGCAATGGGAGGCAGTGATTAAGGTTAATACATATGAGCTGATTTCTCTCAAATAGAATACAAAGAAGAGACTGCACTGAGCCCTTCACCCTGAGATAAATAGATATTAAGTTCTCTTATGCCTAATTATTTCAGTCTTCATTGCCCTTCAAACCGGAACACATTACTGCTTGGCGGAATAATAACTAGCAAATGGTACCAAACCACATGGCCTCTTGCATACGAGAGGCCACCTTGTCAACTGCATATATATATATTTTAGCCATTTCTATTATTTACGTGTTTTACGTGGCTTTCCCAGAACCCGTTTTTTGATATTTAACTACCCTAAAATAGACTCATGCGACCATGTCATCCCAAATAAAGCTCCACCTAGCAAGCTACTTCCACAAAATAGCATTAGCTTCTCTACTGGCAAGTAGACCTATACTGGGAACAGGGGACGGAATCAATCCACTCACGTCAGGTCCGTTGTCCAATCAACTGACACACACTGTTCACTAGGGATCAGCGGCTCACGAACATCGCACGATCTACGGAAAATATACCGCTTTTTGTATTTTGGGGTTATCCGGTGTCGATAGAAGACGTTGACGAATGCGGACTGTTAATTACGCGTCGACACATATCGGGCAGAATGACTATTCTTTTTTTTGCAAATTGTTTTATGCCTGAATTGGAGTCCGTGCTAATGAATTGTTTTCTTTGTTTTAGGTAAGTGTGCTCTTGCGTGCTACATTCTGCTGTTTTATTAAGTTTGCTGGATCTAGTAAGAACGTTTTATACAATGGGTTTTTAGCTCGTTGTTCCATTGTTCAATAAAGCCAGACTACGAAAGATCCTATTCTTATTTAATATTATTATCTAACAATAACAGTCTTTTCTGCATTAAGTTGGTGATTATAGAATAATTCACGGCTACATATTTTGTAACGACATACCTACATGTATGTACCTAAGTTTAATTCAGCGGCCATGTCGGTTTGGGACAGTTAATTGTTTGCGGCCCGCTCGGTCGCGCCGAGACACAATTGCAGTGTCCGTAACTACACTGGCAGTGTGCAGTTGTTACTATTACTACCAGTGCGTGTATGAGTTGAGAGCGTTTAGATAAATATGGCCATTAGCTTTGTAGCAGTTACGAAAACTCTTTACCAAATGTGAACTAAGCAATCCCCGTCTACAGTGCTGTGTTACGCCATACATATCTGTAAGTTTCATTCAACTGCCATATCGGTTGGGACAATTAATTGTTCGCGGCCGCTCGTACCTAGACACAACTGCAGTGAAGTGTCCGTTACTACACTGACAGTATATAATACACAGTTACTATCTAGTCTAAACCTAATTGTTTAAGATATTGAGATGAAACTATAGGCAGTTGTTAAGGCTCGCTGCTCCAATCCTAGACATCTCTCTGGATCTGAAGCTTCGTTTTACAACTACTTAATTATGGGTTACGTGGTTCTCACTAAGAAAGTATATTGAGAAAATAAAGCTAGTAATTTATATACCATAAAATGTTATCCAAAATACTGTACAGGGCCGCTATAACTTAACCTCCAACAATATCACTTCACGCTGCCGATGTCAGCTTCTCTCTTCTTATCGATCGACGACGATAAATCCAAACACGTCTCCAATATTGAATATCACATTAATAATCCCGAGTCAAGTGTTGTTTGTACACAATAAGGCGGGTAAACAGACTTGTGTCGACGCTACAGTCCTGTCGACCGCCCGGCCGGCGGCCGCCACGCCGCCGCGCCGCCCGTGCCGGTCGCCGGTCGTCCGGATGACAGGTCATATCCGGGGCGGTCAGGCCGGCTCTATCGATTCTATTACACTGTGTGAGACAGATTGAGGTGCCTGTCTTGAACGATTTGTCTTGTGTGATGGGGATATTAAATGAATGAATTGGGAGCAAACAAATAAAGTAAAACATCAAAGGAGAGCTAGTTCGAAATTGAGCTCTGACGTCCATGTCGTCACCACCTACTAACGTCCAAGTGACTGATCGGAAGAAATAATCAATTTTTCATAGCAATTAATTCCTAGCCTACATGTTTTTCTTATAATATGCAGAAATATGATGTTAAACATAAAATGTTGCGCCAATTTCATCACTAACATATACATAATGTAGATAACTGAGATATCAACATTGTGATGGTTAAGTTACCGATAAGAGTTACAGACTTAATATATATGTATACGTATTCTCTACAATTGCCTTCAACAATTAAAACAACACGGTCATACACGTACACAAACGTACGTCTCTATACAATTGATTAGCATTTTTACAGCGGTTTGGATCGATAGCAGCAGAACTAACAAGGCGCGATACATTTACAAGTTAACAAGGCGATGGCGATAAATTCCCTCCTGCCGGCTGCCGTCGCCGACGCCATTCAGATAAGAAAAATAACTAAAAAACTGTTTGCACACAACGAAGGCAGTCCTGTGAGTTTGAATTAATTTTGTGCCAAAGTATTTCGTACGAACTTTTAAAAAGTATTTCGTAAGAAAACAAACAGGTACCTAAGAAAATTGTTGTAGAAGATATTTTTTACGAATAAATTTAGAATAAGAATTAAAGCAAAACGGGAGTGTATAGACTTATCGAGCCTAAGATAACAAACGCAATTATGAATCTTTACTGCCTTCTGTAAGGATAATACACAGAAACATCAGAACATTTTCAAATAAGCGAGTATTCTCGAAATCGCCACCTAGAATAGATTTAGATAACGCAAAATTAGGATCCTCGCAATATCACTAAAGTTAACCTAATTCGATCACCAAATACGCGGGTAATTACGCAGGTAAAGGCGGAGGTAAATACGAAGGTAATTACGCTATAAAATGCTTAGACTCAACCAGCTTTTGTACGCTGACGCTGTTTGGGCTTCCCCTTTGTGTTTCTGTAAACCTTAAAAGAGAACAATAAAAACATGTGAAATAAGGCAGCGAGGCGAGCTGAATGGATGTAATAAAGAAATAGCTTCGAAGGAACACGCTTACGTGAATAATTCGGCGAGTTCGGCGCCGGCTTCCAGAATGCCTACTTATGTTGAGCTATGCAATGGATGTTATGAGAAATGACGGAACATTTAGGTTATTGTTCGGAATATGATTATGCCGTTTTTTATTGGTTTGTGAAGTACGAGTACCTAACTAGTTACAATTATAAATCGTTTATTTCTAAGTTTATAAGGTAAAGATTTAACACAGCAAGTATTTCTTCTTTTTCTATCCCCGGTCCCGTTGTTTGGGGTCGCCTCACTTTTCTGCGATAAGTTAGTCTGTCTTGGTGGTTCTGGCCATTGGGCTTGCTTAACGTCACTTTTAATTTATATCCACCAAGGTCGATGGCGGGCGGCCGCTACCTGTGTTCCTGTGTTCCGGTAGGTTCAGCGCAATTTGTACCATATGATCTTCGTTCCGTCTTTTAACGTGTTCATACCAAATGAGGGGGTTTCCAGTAAAAAAATATATATAAATAATAATTTAAGCATAAATTCAGTTCGGATTCATTCATTCTGTCAGTCGAGTCACACCTCCGCCCATCTAAACATCTTCATTTCGTTGGTATGTACATTTGGTTCATGCGTCTTCTTTCTACGCGACGCTGATTTAACACAGCAAGTACGTTCGTGTACAAATATGTATCCCATAACAGATCAAATCAAACCCGCAGCCTCCACGTAATGAGCCGCGTTACTTGATAACTCAATACTTTATTTCTATCATATGTACATACACATAGACTTACCTAAATCACGTTAAAGCTAATCACGGTATCGTCGCTCAATTTGATTGGAATGCTTTGTGATTGTGGTTTCATAGATCAATACAGTAGATACCAAACGGCATGCTCAATTTGTCACAATCAATAATGTGATAATAATTGTGACATATACGTACCTACCTGATGCATATTCGGTGGTTGTATTGCTATGCAAGTTATACTGACAACGCCAACGGTAAGACTGAGAGAGATTAAAATTCTTTTGCTTTTTCCACAAGGCGTTATGAAGCAGTATCCCATTCTGCATAATTTCAATTCAATCAGATTATGATCTAAAGACAGCTTTTGTATCAGGGAGTTTTAAATCTACACCATTTCCACAATATAAACAAGTCAATCCCCTTTGGTGATGAATGTAAGGTCTTGCAGATGAGTAATGGTCGGCATTTAATAACAGGGCCCGTAATTACGTTATCTAGCCTCCGCGGGTGGGGGGCTATCCATAACCTCTCGGCTAGAGGACCTCTCATAATTGTCACTCGCAGGACGAAGGGCTTGGGAGAGACATTTCGATTGATATCCATCTAGATGGTAGTTGACATTTGTTAGTTACCAACTTCTATGCGTACACAGTTTATGCATGAACTGTATGTAGCTGTGCACGCATAGAAGTACATAGAAGGTACATGTAGCTATAAATATATACATCAATAAGTACGAACGGAGTTGACGACAGATCTCTAAACTTTGATATGAAGTGTAGTGTGGTGAATTTTCCAGTACGTGGCGCGAGTGGCAAAACGTACTCCACGTACGTAAACCACTCTAAAAAAAAATATTTTTACTTGATTATTATAAATAGCTTAACTACTATTTATTATAGTTGACGTTTACGTTTTTGAGGAATAACTCACAATCTCAGGGAAAACGATAATAAACCTAACGAATCACAGTAACAAGTCCCCTTCAAATGATACCGTTTTACCGTCCACAATATTATTTAACCCAAATAGTTCCCTGGCAGTAGGCATAGCTGGAAATAGATCGCAATTCCACCTTTACGTCGCACGACCTTTCCGTCACCTACTCATAGTCGTACCTTTTTGACTTATCCTGACCAACATTGCAGTTTGTTTTTGTTACCTACATATAAAACATATACACTTTCTATGAATACTTGAAAAGCATCTATTAGATGTTTTCTTTGTGAACGCTTTTTCTATATTTGCAGAATATTTATCCAACTCTAATTCAAGAACTATAATTTATCACATGAACTCTAATTAAAGATATATATATATATAAAAGATATATATAAAGATATATATATATATATATATATCTAAAAAATTATATTAATTTAGAGATTTACGATATTTTCATTACCAAATAAAGACAAACTTATTCTTCTTTGAAACCATAAAATCGTACTAAAATGCAGAGAACATCATAAGATTCTTTCTATATGACCCTACCTTAATTCTGTGAAAAGAGACAATCCACCTGACACCGGGAGAGCAAGAGAGATGAAGTTAAGAACTGCCGAACAACGCAATTGATCACGCTAATTCTCCAAGCTTTGGGGGGAAAAAATGTCGTCAATTTGTCACTTTATAACGAGCACTGGATTCTGAACGTAATGTTTCCTTTGAAGCGATGCTCTCGCGCTATTTCTTTATCTTAATTCTCGTGGCATACAAATTACATTAAAATATTTTAACGATGTTTGCGCTAGTGGTGGGGTGTTTTTAATTTTCATGTAAATCCTCAGCTTTGTTTTTACGGCGCGAATGTTCATAAAGCATATAACTTTTAGCCGCGGCACTGATGCAGTGCTTTTAAATTTACGTTCACCTAGTCTAGCGAGTATTAAACAATATGCATCTCTGCTCCTCGGGCTTCCAGCAATTCCGGCAAATCCGTTTATGCTGAATTATCAGCGTTGCTATCGCAGCACTCTGGTCCGAATTTCGTAAAAGCAAATTTTACTGTGTGCAGTGACAGAACATTGTATTAACTGGTCTCAGATAGAAATGGTCTGTCAAGTGAAAGTGGACTCTAATCTGTTTCTGTCTGAGGTTATGGTAGCTTTTAATCCGTTTCATGTTGCTGATGCTCGCAGGAACTGCTAGGTGGATGAAATATGAAGGCACAAAGGAAGAATATCATTCCGACGGTGCCCCGAGCGCTGCTCTAGGACGTTGTTAGGAATTGAATGTATGAACGGAATTGTACGAGGCAAATGATGTAGAGCCAAGTCGGTGCCGAGTTGAAATGTTAAAACTTTATTCCGGAACCCACACTTATTATTACTTTCCTATATATCAGTAGAATAGCGATACTTTGGTGAAATAAAGCCATTTTCCGACCCCGAATCCCCCATCCAATCTGTAGGCCAAGTGCCCGACATGTAAAACAAGGAAACCAGATTAAACCAATACTTTTTACGACGCAAATAAAGAAACAACAGAGAGTAGAAAGTGAATCGTAAAAACAACACTAATCCCAATGTGTCCCGAAAAAAAAATCCGTAGTGAAAGTGCCCATCCCACGCTACGCCGAAAATATCGTAGGTACATTTTTTTGATTTATGTCCCTTAAAAGGCAGCCCTTGCGCTCGGTTCGAGTTATTGTTTTTCCTCTTATGAAAATGGCGCAGTTTTTTCATCCGTTTCTACCATTGTTTTGAGCAAGTTTCTTGATTTATCTTCCATTAAAGTTTATGTAGCAAAAGGTCGGAAAACCCTCGGCAAATACCTATTAAATCATTATTATTTGGGATTTCTTATTGATGCATATCGCAACATTGTAGACACAATCTTGACCATTTTATTAAAACGAATCACCTAGAAATTTTATTTGGATCGCAGCGATCGTGGACAACTTTGATACTTTCGAACAATATCATCTCACATGTGGCGTTTATTAAATCACGCACCATATTGAACAAATTTTACGAAAGTTTGCGCCTATAAAATATTTTATCGACACAAAATACTGACGCTACATAAATCTTAATTTGTTGTAAATAATAACTGAAACCGAAGTCTCGCATGCTGAATAAAGGTAATTTAAAGGTGAGTTGAAATTTATTTTTGCGCGGGCTATTTGCATGATCGGTGGTGACATTTTTTGGGTTTTATTCTTCAGTAAAATGAATGTAGGTACTTCGTTCCTCGTCGAAACCTTCGGGAGGTTATAAATTTGACGCGTGCCTGTCAATTCCTGTCTCTATAGGTAATTTAACCTGAATAATATTGTCAGTCATCATTGTGCTCTGATAATAAATGTGCCCGACGTTGCTTGAATAAGAGCGGCGTATGCAAAAGTTGCCCGAGTTCGAAATTCGATTTTTGCTCGTTTATATATTAAGGGAGAAGTTGGAACTATGCTTAGAACGAAATTGGTGAGTTAGAGAAAGTGCAAGCGGGTCGGGTGGTGCAACTTAAGTAGCCCTACATTTCGCTTTGTGCATTCGTAAAGTAAAACGGGACACTCGACATCTTGGTTTCGGTCCAACCCTTTTTTGGCTTCACACGCTAGAATAATTGGGTCTTTTGTGGTTTCCGGCGACGTGTGCCCCGTAATGGGCCAGGCTTTTTGCTCCTTTGAGCCGCGTCTGTCTCTATTGGGCCTTTTAAGGCTAACATCGGCTCTGTTGCAGGAAGTGTTGCGGGCTGTACTTTTTTTACTAAATATTTACTTAGTTTTTGGTAGTACGCCTCTACGTTTTGCCTTAGTGAAGGCTGATGATCGAGACGGAAATGTATTTTCCAATTTTTGTGACATGATTGTATTATGCCATTATATTCGTGTCCTGGCGTTCGTTGGCCTTAGTACTTTCACCCAATTGTACCCTTTGTGCGAGCCGTTCCGTCCAACATAACTTTTTAATATCCACCATGTCGTTAGGCCGTCAATCATTACGGTTGACATTAATGACCCCACTTTGGCGACAATAAAAATTCCATCAAAATTACGCTATAAAAACAAGTTAGGGAAAGTTCATTAATACCATAAACATTTTCGTTTCCCCTCCCTTTGTAGCAAGGTTGTTATATTAGGCCGCGTGGAGATAAGAGGACGTTGCCTTGCCACCGCCGCGCCGCAACGCTACCGCACCGCACCACTCCGCGCCGCCGCTGGAGGGCTAAATATTAGCAATTCTGTCTTGATTATGATAAATGATTTAGGTATTGACGCTTTGTTATCGTTATTAATTGTCTGAATATATTTGACTTTATGTCGAATTACTTCGGAATCGTTTCCGCGAATAGATTTATAGTATTAAAGGAGTGATAAGTAAAGGGGCAGTGATTTCGGAAGTAAGGCAACTCGTTGGAGTTATTTGTAGCAACAATTCATGACTTATTATGGAACGAAGTAAGCATGAACTTTCGAAATTAGCTTATTGCAGACATACCTCAAGTACACGTTAAAACGTGGGTACGTCTAAACACGAGACATCGCGTGTGCAGCCGTACTCCCGCTGTAATTGCGTTACGTCAACCAAACAACAGGGAGCAATAACTGTAACCCATTACTCGGCGAGCTTGTAACGAAAACGCGCAAGTTCACGTTAACGCCCCTATTGGGTTATAAAACCGTTGACGACTTTAATTAGGCTTTCAAAAGACGAGACGTTAGCAAGGAACGCGTGAAATTTTAAAGAGATGCTGTGATGGACTTAGTGGGTTCGCGTTGTTTGGTTTGAGCCAAATTGCTGCGAAGATTAATTCGGAAATTCATTATCGTAATAATTTAGTATTGTATCCGAAAGCAAGTTTCTCATTATAGTCTTAAGATCCGAAACTCTGTATATACCTTCTCGTACCTGAAACATTTTAGATTCATTTTGTTTATTATTTTACTATGGATTTGGTTTACCTACCCTTCAATTAAAATTTATAAGGTTTATCGATTCATGTAGTAATTACCCGAAACTAATATTTGTATAATTATACTTGGTAACATAAACTAAACTAGTACTAATAGTCTGACGACTGAAGATTAAATACATATATTCGTGTTTTAATTGCTTTTGAAATGTCGGCGGTGGGCTATCGACAATGTCCGTTATCGTCCCACGCAAAGCTGTAATCCGTAACCTATAATCAAACACAATGACATGGACTACAATTGATACCTACTACGTAGGTGCCACGTACGAGTGCTACGCATATAGGGCTGCCAACTATTTTTCAGATAGTTATTGTAAGTAGATTCATTCTCACAATTTTTTGTTCAACAGAGTGACGAGACGAGTATTCACTTGATGACAGTTGTAGCACCACTTTGGTTTCTATAATCTCGTAGCACTGCACTTTGTTCGTCACCCTGAAACAATTTGCCCTTAAGTCTCATAATTCCCAGTAATTTCTTACGTGACAAAAAGATCATTCTTTAAAAAGGGGTCATTGACGACACTTACAAATACCAATCCCATCAAATCCAAAGAAGGATATTTTTGAAACTTAACGATTTTTCGGCGTCCAATTTAGTTGTTAGTTAATGTTCCTTTATCTAATACGAGATGGAATTTTAAGTCTATGATATGTGTATTGTGTATTGTATTTTTGGCAACCCTAACTACGCACTAAGTCGTCGGCGTCTGTTTGTGCCGCGTCGCTAGGCGATGGCGATGCCGGCAGGTCGGCAGGTGTGCTGGGTCGCGTCAAATATCGATCGGTAGGCGCACGTAGGACCGTAGGTGACGTCGTGGTTTGTGGCCTTCATAGTGTTGTGTCTATCCTACCGCAAGATACGTACGATATTATTCTATAAATACGCAAATTGAACGATTCGCAGCTGCATCTGTCGCCAGCTTATTTTTATGAACAGCATATGCAGGAATATTCACAAATATATAGCGATAAAGGACCTCATAGCACTTTAAAGTTTATGTTCATACACAGAAGGATCGTTGACATAATTATCATCTTCTTTCTTTCTTTCTTTTCTTATGCTACGAACGCGTAACTCTAATACTGAGCTACGCCACGAGTGCTACAATGACGATCATAATTTTAAGGTTACCTTCTATCTTTGAATTTTAATACTCCAAATATCTAAATTATTTTCTTCGAGACCACGTAAGGTTTTCAGAAAGCATCTTCAGCAGAAATATATTGGATACTTCCATCGCCCTCGTCTCTTATTCAGATGTTGTATGGCCGGTCGGCAGGTAGTGTAAGTCGCGTGACGCGTCAAATTTCGATGGCCTCACTTAGGAGCGCAGGTGACATAGTGTTTTATTTCTCAGTTAAATATGCAAGTAGTTTCTGAAAACAATTTCTGTATTTTCGACGCAAGCGCTTTTGATTAGCAAAGAGCACCTCTAAGTGTTTTTAAGTTTGTTGATATTTGTGTACCTATACCATTTTTGTTAAAACATAATAAAACAATATTATTACCATTATTACCATTATCGTCATAGAGTCATATCGTCTGTAAGCATTCCATTGTTTTTGTAGTAAATAAATAAATAACGTTGCGCGTCGACCCGTTGAATAGCTGTGTATATAATATAGGTATGTCACGCCTCCCCTCACTGTTCTAATATTAATGTTTACGGTTTCATAGACAATTTTAAATAGAGAACAAAACCCCCGTAAGGAGAACCATTGAAATGGAGAACACAATCAAAACCCTCCAAAAGACAAAAGATTGCCCAAGAGGGCGAGAGGTACGTTGTCCAAAAACAGACTTCCGGGTGAAACAATAGTTACAGTTCATTCGGCATGACAAGAGCATTAGTTCTGTAGGATACACTTGTGGCCAATAAAAATATACGCAAACATTTTTCCTCTCTTTTTCTTTTTGACGTACTTTTTATACTAGTGGAAACAAATAATGGGGAAAGTAAGCTTTCATACAATAAAATAAAATAAAATAAAAAGTTTCGAACTCTCTCTTTAAATTCGTTCAGTTGTCATAAAGTTTTGTATGTTGTGTGAATGAATTAAAAAGTTGATAAATAATAATTTGCAACGCTCAATTTAAATGAGGACACATAAGGTTTAAACATTATAAAAAAACAGTAAATTCAGTTATCCATTGTGCTCACTTCGTATACCTATTTTTAAACAAATCTGGTGCACCCAATTTTTACCAGGCATGTGTTGGCGTATACTTTTTTTGTTGCACAGTGTAAGACCTCGCGCGAATCGATCACCCCAAGTTTCACTAAGCCCGGTCCAACAAGGGTCGAAGAGCCTTCGAATATTTTGTAAAGGCCGTTACAAATACGCTACCCTCATTTTTATACTTTCGGCTATCGGAAACGTGTAATGGAGAATTATGAAGCTCATTTTTGTGTGAAATATAAAATACAGGATCGACCGTTATTTATATGGCGGGTAATATTCAGGATTATTGTGGTTGTAAGGCTTTTCGTTGATAGTTACATTATAAGTATCTTTTGAATTTTTGTGGTCAGGTAATTTATTTTGGTTTTTTTATAGTCATGAATTGGCATTTGATTGATAACTCTAATATTATTTACAATAATTAAATTTATTTCAGTGATACTACTATTTGATGAAACTAAAAGACAGATTTATGTAAACGCAACTTGAATCAAAACGACTCCACGTTAACAAGTCCGTGTAATACCTACAATTTCACAATCATCGATCGCGCAAAGCCGGCTAAGCCGCTCTTGTGGGTCTTTGGGGTACGAAACACGAGGGGAGAGAATAACAGGAACGCACCACTCGACCAACAAAAGGATTTCCTGCTCTGAAAAATTCATAATCAGGATCTGAAAGAATTCAACGACTCGGTATAGAGTTCTAACCTCTACGAAGTAAATGTGCCGAGTAAGGCGTAGAGGCGGCTCGAGCTTGAAGTCGAAAGCACCTGTGGCCACAAACTTGGATTTAGCTTGTTACTCTTATAACTTGAATGCCACTGCCACTCTCATAATGTACGCAGAGATGACAAAGACGCTCGGTTGATTCTCGCTACTTGAAAACAAATTATACCGTCCCTCGGAATGTCTTACACATGGTAATAAATGGAGTATTACAGATGTGAAATGAAACTCTCGACGTTCTAAAGAGACTCGTCGCTCGAGAGTCGATCCTAATGCTATTAAACATAAACTTAATGTTCTTTTAATAGCAGACATTTTATACGAAACTAATCTTAAATGATGACAGCGCTCGAGATTAGATGTGCACTTGAGTGCAAATAAAGGCGGCCAATAAAACGAGAGCTTAAACGGCGAATGGTAGAATAATGACGCGTTAGCTTAAACTGCATAATACCTACTAAATAAATTCAGCTTTAAAAATCCACCGCACTTCTCTTAAAAGTTATAAAACTGTTTACAAAAAGCAGATATTTGGTGCCATATATTTCTTTATAGTTATAGGCTTGTATCACGTTGTTAGCGGAGTTTGACCGCAAACCAGCTAAGTATTTATTGCTAGAGCTCTTTTGTTTCCCGAAGCATTGTTGCTCGGCCCGCGATCTGTTGTGTGCAAACTTCGAGCCGAGTCGGTCGATTGCGGCAAGTTCTACTGAAATCAGACAAGTTATATCGTATTCCTGGCGGCTTTTCAATCCAAGTTGGCTGTTGCGTGACGTCTCCCGACCCCAAGTTTGTTCTTTATCCGCTGAGAGTTTAATTATAGACGGGAGAAATCAGGGCGGCTCGCTTACCCTCGCCAAGTTCGTTGCTTCGTTGCGTATTTTGATATCGCAATAAGTATACCGCGGAATCGCGTTTCACTTTTGAACAATCATTGATGATGCTTACCCACTTCGTGTTGACTGCTCATTCGTGAAATTTAAATTAGATTGATCAACAAATTATTTTGAGTTTTATTAGGTACCTACTGCAAAAAGGGAACTGAATTTTCCCAAGAGATTTTGTAAATCTGTATTATTATAAATAACTAGCTGCACCCTGCAGTTTCACCAGTGGTTTCCCAGGGTAGGTAGCCTATTTCCTTTTCCACGACCTAAAGTACCAACCACATACAACCTAAAATACCACATCAAAACCACATTTTCAGTAGTTATCGGGTTATTGAATAAGAAACATTCATCTTCACAAACTTTCGCATTTATAATATTAGTAGGAAGTAAGATTTATTATTTCTTGGTCAAAATTCAACCTATCAAACGCAAGACTTTTACTTTAATTTGAACACAAAATACATTCATACAAGTATGCGTCTGTGATGCTATATAAATAGCATTATGTAGGCCTTATTCCCTTCAACCACCACCCTTTTCGCAACCATAATACAGTAGCAATCTTTACAAAATATAGCCATTAACTTCAGTCACAAATCACATCTTATAATGAGAGAACGTAATCTTAGAAAAGCCTTCGCGTTCACGTTCTCTTCACCTTCGCTTCGCTCTCATATTGCTCATTAAATTTCAAGTGTGATTAGTACGTACATATCTCACAATTACAAAGCTTTGAATTTCTCTAATAGAGCATGAGTGGGAGCGCTTTGTTTTATCACACAACATGACTAGAAGCCTAACTCATCCTACGTACATATATCAACCTAATTGTAACAAAACTGTGACGTACCGTCTTACGACGAAGCTTGAATCATATGCCTATCTAAATGAGTGCATGAAGCGTGTTTAAGTTAATTGATAAGCATATAATAAAAGCTTTTGGATTATCATTTTGTCTGAGATGCATTTCTCTATAGAATAATCCGTCTAAAATAAATATTTGTTTTAACCTCGCGTCGTGACAGCATGGAAAGCAGTATTTTTTTTATCAACTGAATGACGAGACGAAATAGTATTTTACCTGATGGTAAGCAATACGGCTGCCCATAACTGTTAACGAACCACCAAGAACTTTGTTGTGCAAAAACCGGCGCGGCGTTGCGCTGCGCTCGTCACCCTCAGACAATTAGCTCTTAAGTCTCATAATGCCCAGTAATTTCGCTGACTTCAAATAGTCACTCTGGTCTGTTCGCTTGTTACTAGCATGCTCTGTAGATGAGTCGCAAGTCAATAGCAGACTGAAAACATCTAACTAGATTACGAGTAATTCGTCAGTTAGATTTTCTCTCTCTAGATCTATGTGCTCCATCTTAGGCAACATCGTCGCTTCACATCGGGCGAGATAATGGCCAAACATAGACCTATTAAGCGTAAAAAAAAGTCAGTTACAGCTTTGCTACTTTAGGTTAAACCAGTAAACAATCATAGCTAACTTGCGTCGTGTACGTTATCTGTTATAGCATTAAACTACATGCAGTACACATTGTAGTATTATAGTCCCAAACAATCATGGTCATCTTGTGTCGTGTGTCAGTACTTACTATTACTATACAACATTGTAGAGTACATTGTCGTCCATATTGTGTTGACAGTGTGTTACAGTAATAGGTGGCTAAACAAACTGTAATCAGCGAGATTTGCATAAACATATTGACCATGTAACTAATCATCTCTAGGCGTGCGTGACCCGGTTCGACAATTAGTGATGATGGTGAGTGCGATCATTAAATTTTACCGTGTTGCTATTGAGTTTGTTCATAATCCTCTTTGGTCATGTTAAATAACAGTTCCTAATCATTCTATGAGGTTCCACGTAAGTCAGTCATATTAAATGTCCTGTGACGTCATAGAACACATTCTGAATCAAGATAAAACCAACGACCAACGACACCGCATTTTTTTTAAATTGTGTTCATCATTGTCATCCACAGCCCTTTACATCCCACTGCTGGGTATAGGCCTCTCACATATCATGCCATTTGCCTCGACTCTGCGCCATTCGTGTCCAGGTTCGGCCCGCGATTTATACAATTTCGTCGACCCATCTTGTTTCCGGACGCCCAACGCTATGCTTGCCCTGTCTTGGCCACCATTCAGTCAGTACCTTACTCCACCTGTCGTCACTCCGCCTGGCCAGGTGTCCCGCCCAACTCCATTTGAGTCCCATAACAAAAAAAATTGTAAACAATTGTTTTAATAATGGATATATGCTATACGAAGTGGCAAACTGTATGACATAAATAACCTGTAAGATCCTTTACTCGTAGTTGGGCCGTAGGTGTAAAAGTCGTTGCTACAGATATGATGCTAATTTGCTAGGTCAAGTGAACCACATCCACACCCATCCAAAGCTATTACTTAATTGAGACCTGTCTCAGAGTTGGGGGTCGCTCGCATTTTATTGTTTCTCCTATTGGTTAAATGTACTGTAGCACAATTAATGTAATGAACTGTTCAATATTGCGGACTAATTTCCTGATGGGCCTAGATCAGCGAGGGCACGATAAATCGCGATATAAACCGCCGGCTGACAATAAATAAACAGCGCTGCCCACTAAATTATTTTAGCCCATTAGAACGACAGCCCGACGGGAATTAATCATTTCTATGACAGTAAAAGCGTTTAACACTTTCCTGGTGGAAAACGCCGAGAAAACCGTAGCTTTGCTATAGTGATATTACATTATGGAAGAGTTAAAGTTTTCAGGTTTATTGTATTATGAAATTATCAAAATATATAAATATAAAAAAATATATATACTACTAGCAAACGTCAACGACTTCATTCACGTTGACCCAATAAAATATAGCCTATGTCAACTGGGAATAGCTTGTATGTAGCTTTCTATCTGTGAAAAAATGTTCAGAATAGGATCTACAATTTCGGAGATTACCTTTTACAATCATACATAGCTACATACAAATTACATAAAAACAACTTAAATTAAAGCATAAATTTCTAAATAACCCAAAAATCTATTTAGCTGAGCTAAAATAAAACACAAAAAAATTTCAAACTTCGTAATTTTAAGTTACCTACTCGCTTTTTGTTATATCAAAGCTTTCGGATCGGAAGATTGGTAAATAAAGCCAAAGAAATAAAAACTGGATCATTCAATTTGAAATGTAGATTCCGAGAAATATATTCTGGAAAGTTTTCTAATCGAAATCTTTATACAGTGCATTTGGCAGTGAACTCGACACGGTGACGTCGCAAACAACTGTCTTTAGGTAAAGTTGGAGACAAATCACCCGTGCGATATGGCGTCTGGCGTCATCTGTCACCATCGCAACTGTCAAACTGGCCTGCTAAATCGATCACGCGCGAACTAATATCGAAGTTGGGCTACGTTGGGCCAACAAGTCGCTTGGGCGATCGAACGATTGCCCAACTTGTAAGCGCCTAACTTTTTACGCGCAGCCCTCGCGTACTGGCGCACTCCGTTTTATTGGATGTTTCCGTGCGAACTTGCCGTTCTGTCCTCTTTTTACACAATTCGAAGAATCGACGCGATCTTTAACAATGTTGCACAGACACGAGTTCTGTTTAGCAATATGTTCTACACTTTGTAGAAAAACGTACGCCCTTTGAGAGGAAGTAATATTTTCGTAAAAATAACGTAACGTAAATGCGTTGTGTAAATCCAGTGTATAGAGAAAACTACCCCAGGCGATATTATCCGACATCGAAACAATATCATCCAATAATCCCGAGCAACACCTCCGATACGATATAGGTATTACTTGGTTTGGATTTTGCCAGGAAAAAAGTTTTATTTATATTTTTATATCCTTGAACGGCTTACCAAAGCACTCTTGTAAAGGTCTAGTGAATCTCGGGTTTTTTGGGCGATGTTTGCTGAAGGAAATCCCGGGACAAACGAGCCCGGGCTAGCGATCCCGGGATCATGGCCACGGTTAGGACAACAATGCCGATGGACCAACCTGATACGGCAATATATATTATTATCTTTGTTTGACACCGCATCGTGTAGGTCGTTTTTTGTCTTCAATTTTCGTATTGTTGTTATAAAGTAAACATTAGGCCGCCGGGTCGCTTTTTGTCCACTCGATGAATAAAGGACAAAAAATATGGCATGCAGTAACAATTTTCTTTTTGATATAAATGTTATTATTACATTATTTCCCTCTAACTGATCAAAATGTTAGCTGTTTGCTGTCGAAAATTAAACAAGTAATTATAGTACATTTAACAAGTACCTACCTGTCTAAATATATCGGTTTTGTTCACTATTTTTACCTACGACCTTCCTCTATCAATTCCTCTGTAACCGGCTTCTCTCATATCATGTGTCACAATCTTGACTCGTTTCTAAGGGCCCGGTTACACTGATCCGATCACTTAGTGTTTACCTCGCGAGAGATTTGCAAACACCCTTTGTGTGCCGAGGCGAGGTGCAAAATATATACGACACCATTTTTTGGCCCTTATCGTACAATGGCTTGGAGATACGGTGACATCCGATGTAGTTGGTAGTTTGGTTTAGATATAGGGGGTTTTGTAAGTATTGAGATGCTGTATAGGTAAACTGGGTAATATAGTGTCGAAGATATAATATAGTACCTATGTGTTGTCATTAATATTATAATAGCATATATTGAAAAAAAAATGAAATAACTCTTTATTGAAACACACACATAAAATTATGAATAATAAAAACAACGTTACAAAAGTGTAACAATTGGCGGTCTTATCGCTTAAAGCGATCTCTTCAAGACAACCATGCAGGGAGAGGAATTACGAAAAAATAATGGACGTTGGTTTTCAATATCTCAATACACTTACATAAACCAATATATTATGCTAAGACAACAGACTAGTCTATTTTATAGTTTATTTAATATACATACACTAACTGAACACAAATCTTAACAGAAGGCTAAATTTGCCACGTTCATTAGCAGTTGCCAAAGCTTTAAAGGGTTCTCTAGTTAAATATTTGCTTTCGTAGTTTCAGAAGTGACCTTTGCCACATAATAGTTGTGTCAATTTTGTACCCTTCACTACTCGACGATTATACCCATCTTAAATCAATAGGAGACTAGTGACGTCACTTTATCCGAAAATGCGCATTAAACCGCTCACTATACCCGTCCAATTAGGATTCGTCACCACACACAACAAGGTCCTAATCGACTATAAGACCCCGCTTCATTGACCCCTAGACCCTCGTGTATAGAGTACCTCCTGTCAGGTCAAGTGCTTTAATTGTCTGTGGTCACAGCGTAGAGAGGGCGTGCTATATCGAGTGGGTACAGGCTGGCAGCCAGGATTGATTTTCGGGGGGTTGTTATAGTAAACAGATCAATTTTCATGTGTACGTCATACATCTGCTAAATGCGCAATAAAGTTTTGACTATACTCCACCGATTTGTCACCGAATAATGTAATCGACTATAATGACCCCGCTTTATTAACCTCCAGACCCACGCGTAGAGTACCTTCATATCAGGTCAAGTGCTTTAATTCTCTATGGTCACAACGGAGATGCATAGTATCACAGAATAAATAATAATAATAATAGTGTTTCAAGTGGTTACAGGTTCGTAATCAGGATCGATTTTTGGGGGAGAGACAGACAGGTCATCATTTCAAAAAAGTTCTTTTCAGTAGGTTTAATGATTTGCTACAATGTGATTCTCACCACCAATCAAAATACCTTGCGGTTACCTCGCAAACGACCGTTCTTAATTGTACAATATCTGCACTTAACCAAGTAGGTATTGGTACCGTCTTCTTGGTTAATTTGAACGGCGATAGTTAACTTAAATAGTACACATTTTACCGACTGGTATCTACGACTGGTCATTTAACAACAAGTAAAAGTTGTTAAAAAAAGCAATTGCGATTACGTTCTGACGTTTTTAACCTATCGCGTGACGCGCTCTCGCGTCGTTTCGCTCGCCTACCACTAGACGAGGTTATACGCCGAGGGTGTGTTAAGTGGTTAGTCTAGGAACCCACGGTGATGTTATTACACGCAGTACCGGCCGCATCGATGGAGAAAAGTAATAATTGAGTTACTAGAGAAGATACTCGTATACCCGTTGCAGTGGTTAAATCGGTTATGGTTGATTATACATAGTAAAATATTTACATAACCAGAATCATGTATATAACATCAAAGCTTCTAGTTTTGTAGCAGATTTTGATCCTGGCAGGGTTGCCATGTAGAGATGGTCATCCTGGCAGGGTCGCCATGTACGGAGTACGTGGAGGTTCCTAGCTGATGGTGATAGTGGTAAACCAGTGAAAGGCCGGAAGTCTCTATAAGTGTATACTGTCTAAAGGCTACATGGTGATCTTACATCAGTACATAGCACAACCTAGGAGCTATGAGAAAAGTAGCTGCTCGTAGCAATTTCATGAGGAGATCCGAGCATCGGCCTCATTGTGCATTGGAAGAGGCCTATGTCCAGCAGTGGACTAGATACGGGCTGTTGTTTTTGTTTATGGAACCGAGTGATGAGTTGGACAAGTCGTTCGCCTGATGGCAAGCGCCACGCCTACCCATTACAATTGCAATGTCACCCGGAACTTTTCATACCATGAAAAGCACTGCGTAGCACTGCATGGCGCTCATTAGCACGAGACATCAGATATTTATCTCATATGCCCAGTAATTTCGCTGGCTATAATATCCTTCAAACTGGAAAACAGTAACGCTTGCGCACTATTGTTTTGCGGTAGATGGCAAAGCGGTACCCAGAGGACCTCCTGCATACGAGAGACCTAGATGATGAAGAGACCTTGATGAAGAGTTATTTATGTAAACTTTTGTTTCCTCTCTTTTGTTCTATAAAGTATTTTTGTATTGTACTGTATGAAATAAGCTTGTAATAAATTAAGTATAATGTATTCATTTTCATTTCTGTTCTTTGGCTTCGTAGACGTAACTGAAACTTGAATGTTCTTGAAACTAGAAACCACTTCAAGCGCAAGAATTACAAACGGTTTTTCGAGAGAAACTTGCCTATGAATTAAACTTTATTATTGTTGTTACTTCTATATATTAAATAGAAAATAATTATTTTTTATCTTTTTCAGGTAACACACACTTATTACAAATTTATTAGTACATTCACGGGTGAGTTACAAAAACTCCTGGTCGTTGACTTCGAGGCCGGCCCTTCGAGTGGCGTCACAAAAAAATCTCATTCATAAAAGATTTCGGCATTACTCGGCGACGTATTCACAAAGTTATGCCTGAGAAGGGAATATTGTATGTTTGCACAGAGAAATGTGTATTTTGCGAGTTGTAGATCAAAACATTGGTCTCCTTGGGAGAGCGGGGAAATATTAAAATATGTATCCTTAGAGGCTCGAAATAAAGTCGGCATCAGATGTATATGGCAAGTAAAGTTTATACCTACATAATATCTTATAGATATTAGAGACTACTGATACATGCGACTCCTTCCGCAGAATAAGGTTTATTTATGGTTCCCTGAAACTGTTTGCTTTTCCGGGATGAAAAGTATTCTGTGTCCCATTCCGGGACCTAAAGTACTTACATACCATCAAAATCGGTTCGATCGTTATGCAGTTAAGTGGTAACAAACACAAAAACAGAGAGAGAGAGAGAGAGAGAGAGAGGAAGACATAGACAGGAGAGAGAGAAAGACTTTTGCATATATAATAATAAATAAAACTTAGATATAGTTTTGTATCTGCAGAGCATTTTGAATACCTCGGTCCTCGATTGCTTATGCTCGATTGCTCGTGTCGTAGAAGGATTGCTACGCCAAACGTAGCAGGACTGCTACGCCGAAACGTAGCATTCTATAGTTACGCCCAATCCTAGCAGGGTTGCTACGACCGCCAACGAAAACTGCCCAGCTTAGTTACTGCTTACAAAGTTATTACACGATGTGAGAAAAGATGAGGCGAGCTCAATTCCGTCGATTCGATGTCCCCAATTCGTTGGGTGAATCTTAATCGCGCCTAAGGGTCGGCTCGGTGTCGTAATCGGAACACTTTTCGTATTTAATCCCGTTCTTTACACCCTTGAGTATGCAACTGCTAACAAGAATTTAATTGGTTAGCCTCCGAGAAGCGTTTTTTAATTAATTAAAAAGGAAAGGAATTCGGTTACTAGGTATTCCATGAAGCTTTAAGTTCATTAACTTAACATTTTTGCTCTTCAGTTACAAATTGATACAAATAGTAATTAGCATGAGCTTGTAATTAATTTGGGATCGCTTAATTAATATATTTTTATCCATACTGAATATTCTCGTGGAAATTGGGATTACATGCGTTTGTTATTTAACAATTAGGACAAAAGCGAATCGCGATTTGCGAAATACCTGTTCAGATTGAAATAATTTGCATATTTGTATATTCGATTGTTATCGAAACTACTGACAAAACACGTGGGGATTCGTAATTGCATTAAATCGGTTCCTGGATGAGGGATTTATTGCTATTGATTAGCGCTGACTTGCAGAGCTTGATCGGCCGACATTCCATTTGGTGCCAAACTACATTGCCTATATTCTAGCTAGTGAAAACCGTCTACGTGATATAAAACTTTTATACTATTATAAAAATGGAACAGAGCAAATTCTGTACATTAAAAATATTTTTGAAAAACTGGGTTCAACTATTTAGAGGGTATTGAACACGGTTTTCACAGTTTGGTAACATTAGTTCCAACTTAGATTATAAAGTATGATATATCAAAATTGGGTAGGTCTCATATAGTGTGTCATATGTGTGCGACGGAATTACATGAACTTATTCCGCCATCCCCATTCTATCACCGGACGACCAGACGTACGGCAAGCCTTCATCAATTTATGGTTGACATCCCTCCTGCTCGCACCAAGCGCTTTGCTTCGACCTTCATAATGCAAACGGCCAAGGAGTGGAACTCTCTGCCGGCATCTGTGTTTCCGAATAGCTATAATCTGGATGTCTTTAAGACAAGAGTGAACAGGTTTCTTCTAGGTGAGCGTGCTACATCCTCGGTCGCATCGTCACTTAATAACAGGTGAGATAGCGGTCAAACGCAAGCCTATAAATAGTGAAAAAAAAAAATTAATATCTTCGTAGTACGCTCTCATATGCTAGGGTGGTCTTGCTAAGATGGTCTTGGAAAAACAAATCTCTCGATATCGTTTGAACTTTTAACTTTAAACTTTGTTTAAGCGGGTGAAGTCGCAAGAAAAAGTACGGTCAATAACATGATTTTTTATTATCTTACTCCAATGATTAGTTACAATCAGGTTACAATTGACGGACTTAAACAGTTTAAATGTTTACCTCATAATTATAACAAAGATCTTTTCACACGAATAAATACAACAGAACAGATACATTTAAATCACTATACGTCTCTATACATAAACATGGATATTTCAATAGAATACGGAAAAGGGATCGTCTCTGAACTTCCCTGAAAGTATTTTCTGACGGCGAGCTTATTTATGTTCCTGTTCATTGTTTAAACATTTTATGGACTCAAGTATCAACATTTCTGCGTTGCAGACGAACCGTGTTGCTTTTTAAAATGTATTTCTCTCTTTCTGTTCCATTTTTATGTAGGGAGTTCAAATCGTGTACGTTATAGCATAGTGAATAAATTCACATTTTGATGTCATAAGTCATCAAGTCTTTGAGTTTTCTTTAATTTAAGACACCGATATGACACAATAGGGGTACACAAAGTATTCTCCAGTACACGCCATGGCATCTGATGTTTGACGAGCCAATATTGCCACCCTCTGATATGTAGTTGATCAAAGCTGCTGCAAAGTAAGTTTGCTGAAAACGCTTGTCACGGCAGACAGGCAAACTTGTCTTCCGCGTCTATTGTATTTGCCTGTCATCAACTTCGAGTATCATTGTCCATTATTTTAGTCACCATTTCAAACACAAATATACTATAACTACAGTTAAGATACACATCTAAATGAATTAATTAACTAGTAGAAATAACGGGATCAATTAGGAAGGACGATGCGAATTACGTTCCCGTAGTAAAGCATGGAATTGGCGAAGATTTATAAGGGTTGCTTTTGAATCTAATTGTGTTCGGTCGGGATTGGGCCAGTGGTTTTAACCTATATGTAGCTATTATTAGTAAGTAAGTTTACTAATACAAATTATTTAAAGCGAGGTAGGTGCAGGATTTAGATTGCGTTTTGCACTTTTGAACTGCGCAAAATAAGGTCTGAAAGCGTTTGACAAAATTTGACATACCTATCTGGAAGCTGTGTATGAAAATTGATAAATATTGGTATTTATTTGGTGGTTTTCTTAAATATAGCTACTAAAAATAATGTGTTTGGATAGTAACATAGAATAATAGTAGCTCTCAAAAATAATTAGTTACTATTGCTGAAAATGTTGAGATCTGTCAATTTACAAATTATTTTCATGTAATATTTGGAAATTGTCAGATTGTACATACCTAGTTTCTGATGTTTTTCCGAAGATACTAAACCACTTTTGAAAATTCTGTTCCGTTATTTGTTTAATTTATATCCTTGTTCATTTTATATTATTTTTTGGGTCACTTGTTCATCTCATAGCTCAGTTGCATATAAAGGCCTCTTTTTCATTTCATTTATTTATTAGCAGAACTGATATGTAAGTTACATGTTATTTTCGCGCAGTATATTCTACCAAAAATATCTAGTGTAATTTTTTTTCATAACAGCAGCGTTTGCATCGGGGGCTTAATCTTACTTAGAATTCGCCAAACCTTCGGAGTTAGTATGTAAGTGTGTGCAAACTAGCTTACTTTTGTTAGTGTTTATTTTTGTGTGTAAATTTTTGTACAATCCATGAATATAAAGCTCTAAGATTAAGGTCAGTGAACTCTTGCTAAATACCGTATCGTTAACCGGAACAAACAAGCCGTCAATTTATTATAGTAAATCCGTTTCGACCCGCTGAACTGCTAAAAGTAAAAGCCAGTAATTGGGAAAAATCAGTGCCGTGATCAACGTTTTTACAATTAATTCGCTATCAAATTTATTTGTCTGATAAAGCTTCACGCTTTCCCCTCGGTGATAGCTAATTAACTTCGATATTAAACCGCGAATGTTCATTTCTTCGCCTTCACTTTGATATTGCATGCAGTCTCTATTTTACTTTTTTTCTATGTTTTGTAAGCTTTTTGAATAAAGACATTGTGAGTTTTTAGGTACAAACGTACACATTAACGTGCTTGTTTGCGTGATATCTGAACATGTTTCTACGATTGTGTAATACCTCAAGAAATAAAGCAGCCGCAAGTGAGATATTTTTAAGAAATCTTCCTCAGTCTCCTGGGCCCCAATTCACTATGACAACTTGGCGAAATCACGTCGATTCCTTGCTTCGAAATCACGTGGATTCCTTCATTAATAAACGACATCTATATGACGCATTCATATATTCATATATATGACGCATCATAGAGAATACAAATTTCGCAGATGTCGTTTATTAATGAAGGAATCGACTTTTCCTTGAAGCAAGGAATCGCCATGTTGTCATAGTGAATTAGGGTCCTGATAAGTAAAGACTTGAAGTTATGGCGTTGCAACGATTTTTTCTTCGTTTGTTATTTTGCGTGCTAACATAAGTATGGAAGCACGGAGTGTCTGCGAAGGAACACCTGTAAGACAAACATTTCACCGTACCGTTAACATTGAACATTCCTAGTACAACTACGTACGTTATCATACTCGTATTAATCGTAGTATATTTGAACAGTCAATATTTATACTTAGTTCGACAATATATACGTTTACGATAGCGATACTATACAATATTCAATTGGTACATCTTGATTAGAACGCTTTTCATTTAATTGTACATTTTGTAATTAACAGTAACAGAATAAACGTTATCTAGCAGATTTCCTAAGCTATTCTTATTTGCTTTGTAAACACTGTATCCAGCTGTATCGACTAACATAGATGTTCTAATATATCAAGCCAGTAGTGCAAACACGGGCTGTGTTCGTAGCCAATGACTCAGGATTTACTCTCGACGTTTCCACAGGCCACTTGCTCTAGTGAGGCTATAAAGCAGACTGTGACCAATTGACTCGAGCGATGGAGAATGATAGACCAAATTATTTCGTTTAGGAAAAGCTACAAGAAGCAGCTTACAAGAATCAATGAAAAGTTAAAGCGTGAAGTATTTATATTTGTTGATTATTACGAGTACATTGTCAAATTATGTTGAAAACTTTATATATTTTGTGTTTTGTAATCCACCGTCCGTGTACCTTATGATCACATAAATAAATGGTCCCTAAATAGGATTCCCTGTATCTAGAGAACCGGGAATTACGATGACCATGACGATGACATGATCTCACAATACCCAGACACGAAACAAATGGTTGCGCTTTTTTTGTGCACAGACATTTGTCCCGTAGCCAGAATCGAACCCGCAACCTTTAAGAGATTTTTACTGACCTGCCCAACAACTACACCACAGACGCTGTCGAAATATATATTTGTTATTTCTCTATTCAATCCATATTATTAGGTATGCTCTTATATAGCAAATGTAGCCAATTTTGGCAGTGAATGTGCGACTTTTACAGCTCAACTAATTAATTACTTATATAGCAGAAGTTGTTGCCGTAGCCGAATTTGGCTTGGATGATTATATTATATATTATATTATTAGGTAGATACCTACTAACTAACAAGTGCGTCAGTTAATTTATTAATACAAGTATTATCTATAGGTATCAGTATCGTCTGAATTCGGGCTACCATCATCATCATTATCATCAGCCCGTAGTCGTCCACTGCTAGACATAGGCCTCTCCCAATGAACGCCACTGAGCCCGGTCTTCGGCTCTTCTCATCCAGTTTCTTTCAGAAATTCAGAATTCGGGCTATATTGGTTGACAAATAGTGCAAGTGGCTAGCAAAATCTCTCAAAACATGTCCCCCTTAGTTCTATAATCAACAGATTTAATATAAACGATTAAAATGACTCATTTAGCGGTGTATCAATTGATGCCTTCCTCAATATACATTAACAGAGCGCGTGGGCACAATTAAACGTGAACCAAGAAGACAATTAGTATTTCATTTAGAACTACGGAGATTACAAGACGAGTGGGAGTTGTGCTTCGCGAAATATATTGCCTCTGTTGTCGGGAGATTTATCTCTCCGTATACATACTTAAATTTACGTCCTTCGCGTATGTTACGAACAAAATGATTACTTCGCGTGACTAGATCACACTTTGATCTTCTCTTACTGGATGATGGATGCGGGTCAATAGTCCAACGTTAGGAAAACTAAACCAGGGAAATAGACAGTCCAAAGGACTCTACAACTCCCGGAATAGGACTAGATAAAAACTGAAAATGATAAGACCGACAATGTAGCCGTAATAAAGGCAGAGGTTGAGTCTTTAAGCGGGAACGAAACGACTCTCGTTGTACAGGCTCCACTACGCCTAATTGGGCTTACGATTACTGTTCCTGTTCAGTTTTACAGGAATGTAACTTTAAAATGTGGTATGCTAAGGTCGCTATTGCAAAAATCACGTTGAAATAAAGACTGAACACAGTACAATGTCGACAACAAGTCAGTACTTCAAGTCGAGAAATTACGAGAGATAGGTTGTGCAACCAATTTAAAATAAACATCAATGAGTACTTTGTCCGCTATATTTTAAAGTAGAGCTATGTCGACGCTCAATATACGTGTTGCCGTTTAGGAAACAATAGCCACCCGCACTCGTAGACACTAAAATTCCTAACTTCTTAACAGTTTCAATCAAGTTGTAAACTGAAGCTCAAACTCTGTTTCGCACAGCCGCCTCGCCGAGAGCCGTCCGCCCTTTTTCCACGTGGTCGTTGTCAGTGTAATTGATCGTCGCTGCCGCTGCGAGATAATTCCGCTGTGACGTGATCCGCATTGTTGTGACCGTTTTATTACGCCCTTACTGCTTCCGAGATGCAGGGGAAATGCAAAGCAAACAAACGTTAATTGGACGAGATATGACGAGATGTAGCCTACTCGCCGCGCTCCGCGGCCATGAGATGAAACAGAGTTATGACTGTTTTACACATTGTTACATAATAAACTTTACGATTGTTGTGCATATTAAAGTTATTAGGTATTTCACTTTGCTTAGCTTTATCCAATTGTTGGGTTTTCATGAAATCCTGCAAAGACACGGATACGATTTCTCTTACAGAATATCAAATGGAGATTCCATTCCATAGAGCTCAGATTCGCTTGTTTGGCTAAACTTAATAAGATCGATTTAAATTGTTTATTTGTTTGCTATAAGGTGAAATTCTACGCAATATTAGTAACACGAGAGTTAAGATGCCACAGAATTCAACAATAAATTATTGTAATCAAAGCAAATCCATCAATCATTTTAGGGATCGTTTGCTTAACCCTTTAGAGCTTCCCTTGTTTTGGCGACATGAATTGAAACAATTGTCTTTGAGTTTGAATACAAAGTTTAACCGATAGAATTAATTCTATTGCTCTGTTTCACCTCCCGCTACAAATGTTAAGTTTAACATTCCGCTTGCGGGTCGCCTTCACTCGGATTTTGTTACCTTGATAGTCGTAAAATGTGTTCTTAAGTATACCAAAGGTTTCCTTTTCTTTGTCCCGTGAATGCTCGAGCGCTGAAGCCAATTCAGTGAGAAGCTTTATATTGCCTTGTTTTTTTTCCAGAAAACATCCGCTAGGAAAGCTATTTTTGCTTATGCTTTTTTGTTTAATCGTATATTCCGTGACTATGTGGCTCGAGAACAAGCGAAACGAAAAAAATATGCTTTTGTAAGCTCATCCTGATTTTACCCGTATTCGGCGAACTGAGTGTTTTTAAGCATATTTTCCCTACCTTTCCCAAACAGTGTGTGGCTCGCGGTGCCGCGCGCGGTTGTTCATGAATTATTACCGCGCAGGGCTTATCCCGGATAAAATTAAATTTACCAAAAGCCCGCTCAGAATTACTCTCGCTAAATTACTGGTCATTGTGAAACCGCCTCGTCGCCTTTATCTCGATGACGATTCCTACGATAAATATTGGCATTGATTTCCACTTCTGTCCGCAACTTGTTTGTGATAACCTTTCATTACGTACAAATAACGAAAATGCTAAGTAGTAGGTATAATAGTACTGCACTTGAACATTTGGATCGCGTGTACTGTTGCACAGCTTAAAATATGTTTGCAACATTCATTTCATTTTGCATTCCCCGCGATATTCGACACCCGCGGCGTAGATATAAAGTTTTGTTAGCAAAAAATGGAATCTGGGTTGAACGTTCGAAAACAGAATGCTGAAACAAAACCCTAAACAATTCAAATGCTTACCTAAATGTAGCTACTAAACCTTCTATATACCCGCAATCAAATTTTCTAAAATGAAAGTAATCCCAATAAGATCAAACTTAAATACAATTTGCGCTCGAGTGATTCTGAAACCGACTCGGTTAGCATCGGTCTGCTACGATGCCCAACTTTGGAATTGTAGACCAATTATAATAATGGGTAACACATAAAGTAAATTGGGTGGAAGTCCATCCTATTGTTAGTGGAATGTATTGGGCGCGGATATGCTTGTCTATGACCCATATAATTGCTTCAGAAACTGTTTATGCAGGTTACAGTGAAGATTGAGTTTTACTATCACAAATCGTCACTTAGGGTTGACAAAAAGCAGTTATTATTAAAAAATACCGTATGATTAATCACGATAAGGTGGCCGCCCGTCTATTTAAAATTATACTGTTTACAGGCACTTTCACGTCATCAGCAATATCACTAATGAACCAAACACCAAGGACTCCTTTAAACTTAAAGCGCCGCAGTAACCTAATTTAAAATTGGTTTTTATATAAAAAATTAGAACAACGAGTCCCCTAAATCGAGTTAAGCAGTCCTTAAATTTAAGTAGAGTCATTGGTGAAATCCGGTTCAAGCCATAACTGGTCCGTTGCCGGCCTCTTTTCCCTTTCTGGTACAACTTTTAAGTAGCTATTTAACTGAAACATAAATAATTTTATAAATATTATAGCTTTCATACCACTTAGCGCTATAAATACTACATCACGCCCGCATTAAGGAGTCACCCTAATCCAGTCGTCGTTTAAATTTTCATATTCCGACTTAGGAACTTTTCATCGGAAGTTTCCGATGTTCCGCGCCCCGTGGGAATTATTATTTATTACTATAACACCTGCGACACCTCGTGGAAAGTTCCCTTAAAAGTCTCTCATTGGGGGTCGGGGGTAATGGTGGGGATAACTTGGCGTGATTATGGAAAACAGTACCGCAACTTTGCATAAAATGCATAAATCAATTAACATCAGACATAATATAAACGGTAACTTTTAGACGGTGATGGCCCTTAAGAGCTATGCACTTATTTATTTATTTATTAGTTATGCACAAAAATGTACAAGGAATGACTTAATACTATTTAACATTATCTACTAGAGTTCCAGGTCGTCCAGGACTTACACGGCATTGCTAATTTAACGCCAATCAAACACCTGTCTAGCCATTTGCAAGTACCGGTCTTATTACTGCAAAGAACTTTAGCACAATCACCTTTCGAGCTTTGAAGCCCCATCAATTCCATGGCCATCGTAGCCATCTCTAGAAAATTGAAAGCTTTGCTTCTGACTAAATGGAACTTACAACGTCTGAGTTCCTTGCGCCTAATTTGGCAACCCGACGCGCGGAATTTATGGGGCCAGGGGCCTCTACAGCCTGAAATATTCGAAGGCTCCACTCGGCCGTGAGTTATGAATGAATCCCGTTAAAGAACCCGGAAAATTTCCAACGGCATCACCCCGCCGCTAGACCGGTTTAAATGTGTTACGGGATCGGTCAACTAGACCGAGGGACAATATTGTTTTTAAGTTTGCGGCTGTTAAACGTTTTAAAACGTTTCCATAATTTGATTAGTATTTATTTATTGCTTTCGCGTCCAAATATAATACAGATTTTATTAAAGACCTTTATTAATTTAATATTTACATTGCAATTATAATATTGCTTATCTCATCAATACATTGAATTGGTTAGAGCATACTAGCTGTTTCAGGATATAGGTATCACGTAAAATCCTGCTGCTTAATTTCTTGAATCCTACTAAACTTACTATCTTACTTCCTTCCTGCTTAATCTTACTATCCTACTTCCTACTAATATCATAAATGCGAAAGTTTGCGGTGGATGGACCGATGGATGGTGGATGTTTGTTACTCAATCGCGCTAAATCTACTGAACGATTTTTTAATGAAATTTAGCGTGTTTTTCTTTAGATTTTGAAAAAGGACATAGGATAGGTACTTTTCCCGGAAAATCGCGGGTGAAACCGCGGGGAGCAACTAGTGTTTCATAAATAACTATTCTATGAAGATATTGAAAAAATATCGATAAAACGAAAGAAAACAATTAGAGCAGCAGAACGGTAATAAAAACAAATACGTACTGATGTTTAATGGGCACTACCACATCGGCCGGCGAGAGCCTGTAGGTGCCGCGCCGCCCGCGCCGCGCCTCGCCGTGGCGGACGAGTCTGTGCATTCAAATCTGTTTGATTTATGCGAAGTAATCGGTCGCTCGTGCCTACCCTCTTCCATTTCTCTTAATGGTTCGCGACGAGAAAATATGAAAAATAGTTTCCGACGAGTTCATTCAATTTACCCAAGTTTGTTTAAAGTTGATGAACGAGCAACTTGTACGCAGTTAGTGTCAAGTTAATAACAGAAGTTGACTAAAAATATGCTCCAGGCGCGCCGCCGTGGCTTCTCGGCTTCTCTGTCTAGTTATTATAATAGAGGGCACTAAACTACCTTAATACTTTCACCGGAAAACTTCAAATTGAATTTCCAGTGTAGTGAATATTTTAAAGGCTCCCGTTCGCTGTTGACTTTAAACCGTTGTTCCCGCGACTCGCGCATAACATTTGTAATGTAAACATGTGGTTAAAACTTTTACCTAGTTCTGTATTTGAGTTGTTGAAAATTTCGATTGAAATGGGAAATGTGATCCGACGTGAAAGCGGAAATTAATATCACAGATTTTATTGCAATGGAAAACGATTAACTTCTTATATAGACAAAAGAACTAGTTAATTATACGTTGATTACTACGGATATAATAGCCTGAAATTAACATCTCAAATAGTATACCTAAAACAAAGTCGCTATCCGCGTCCTCATTTCTGTTTCTCCGCTTACTTCTTCTAAACCATGCAACGGATTTTGATACGGTTTTTACTGTTATTTAGAGTTCTTTTGCACTGAAGGTTAACTACGTTTTAATTAAGTTTTTGTATAGTGGAGAAAATTAGTAAATTGCACCCGTGCGAAGCCGGAGTTAAGTTTTAATAAGTTAATAGACTTGTGAAATCATAAAGTACATAAACTGTTTGTTCAGTATAGGTATTAATTGCGTATTGCGAGTGAAAGAATTTGAATCACTATTGTAGCCAGCGAAATTACTGGGCATTATGAGACTCAACAGCTAATTGCCTTAGGGTGACGAGCGCAGTGCAGCGCCGCACAGGATTTTGCAAAACAAAGTTCTGGGTGGTGCTGCTATTGTTATGGGCTGGCGTATTGCTTACCATCAGGCAATCAACCAGCTCCCCTCGTCATTCAGTAACATAAAAAAAAAATATTAGATTGCAATTAAGATACTTATATTCGAGTCGAGACTTAACTAAATCTATCTGAAGATCCATCGTATTAACATTCATTCCAATCAAACGCGCTTTTTTAAAGAGATATCTTTTACATAGTCTATACATTTTCAAATAGAATATTACAAGGTTGATGCAAAACTCTTACATTTTCTTAAACGATTTTACAAACACCGTGTCTAGGAATCGAGTCACGTATCGGGCTCTCAAACGTAAAGATCCTTTTAGCGATTGGTCGCGGATCGCGGATCCAGCAGGCACCCCGCCTGTGTGGGATACTACTAAAAACTTGTAGTCTTGCTTTCATGTCAGCCTGTACCCTTTACAAATATAAAAAGTTTGTGAGATCTTGGAACCTTATATTATTCTTTATTTATATAGGTTCACTAAACTGGACGACACTCTTCACTTACAAATTTATAATACAAAAATTGGTTTGTTATTAAGCGAAAGAACTTCTCAAGGTGAACTCAATATGCAATTATGTTGAAATTGTATAATATGTGTTATACAATTTCAACATATTTGTTATTTGCGTAGAACCGGCATTACATTTTTTTTTTACGCCTAATAGTCTATGTTTCATGTCCAATCTATGTTTGGCCACTATCTCGCCTGATGTGAAGCGATGATGTGGCCTAAGATGGAGCACATAGATCTAGAGAGAGACGGCAGTTGAGCGGCTGCTCAGACCCGTCTCCCCGATGGTTCACCGAACATCATCCCGAAACACGACTAGGTCGCTTGACGGCATAGCTTTGTTCGGTGGGTGGTATTACAACCACGGCCAGAGTCTACCACTCCAAAGCGCGTAAACGGGTTTCGTCACGATGTTTCCCTTCACCGTTTTTAGAGCGAGCGTGCAAAATCTGCACTTAACAATAAGTATTATATACTCAAGTTATTACTTAGTACTCAAGTTATGTTGTGATGTAAATTGACGTCAAGTACAAACTTATCGTTAGACCTGTACGGTATATTTTGCTAGTTTTCTCCTTTATATTATGCATAAAATTATTTATCGATACTCTACGTAAGATACTAACTTGGCGGCATTAATTAATTTCAAATAGGTAATAGGGGCAGTGCAAATCCCTTACTTTCCAACAAAACACAGTTCACTTCCATCGTCACGGTTTCGCAAAGCATTCCACGCGTCGTTTTTTCGCCGCTTGCAACACGAAAGCGGCCGCCTTTGTCACTTCACAGGGCAATTTAGCGTGACTCCAGTAGCTGGCATTAATTACCCACAACACCGTATAGAGGGACTGTGGAAGTTTATTAAGGCCAGTGATTTAGCTTCATTCATTTTTAATTCTCACATGAGTTCGCCCCAATTCCGCTGCTGGACATAGGCTTAGTTCCAAATGTGTATGACTGAGCCCTTCCTTCGAATTTTCCCCTCCTTCTACCAACTACATGTACGAGCTCCACTCATTGTTTTAACAGGACGTGAATTCCCCATACCTTGACTGTATAAGTCCCATAATAAATGCGACGTACAATGACATCATTTTCTAAATAGAAAAAGATTTGCAAAACTGATTGGCTCTTGTCATTTTATATGGCAAGTCACGAAGGTGAAATAGGAAGCTACGTCACTGCCACATAAAGTTGCGTCACGATAGAGGTGTCTAAAGCCAGCACAGCAGGTCGGGCCATCAATAAAACAGGCTAGGTACATAGTGCGCCGCCGCCGCTCGCCAGCTAATTTTCATACTAAACGAGCAAGTGCATTATTAAAATGTGCTCTGACGTGACAACCCTCTCAAGCGCGAGCCGAACATTTAAACTTGACTCGGTAACTGAGCTGTTAAGTATTTAAGGTGTTTGCTACATTAGGCCACCGGTTTACGAGGTTGTTTCACAGCCATTTATAACCGGCCGTGTGCTGCGCTCAGATTAAGCTTTCAGGTAATAAATCTAGTGTATGCCCCTTCGGGCACTTGGTTAGTCAGAGCTTTATTCATTAACGCTTTCTGATCGCAAACCGAAATAAGGAAAGCGACTGCTTTCAGGGGCAGTGTCACCAAAGTACGCAGTTATCAAATAAGATGATGGTGTCATATGGCAGTCGGACTTCTATAGAGAATGTTGCCCGCTTTAAGATTCCTTATCCAAGTTTTGGTAAAGTTTTCATCATAACCCTGTTACTCGAAGGCATATTCCCGTTTTCATGCCACAGAAAATGATACTTCGGAACAGCCATTTAACACTTAGTTACTTAAAAAGCTTTCCAAGTCAAACTCCTTTGGCACCTCGAAACAATACATTTCGCCCGCGCGATTTTCTTGACAACTCCCCAAGTTTGCAACAACTGCCTTTAGTCTTGACATGTTTGTGCCATCCATCTACCGGGTGTTCGTATTTTCCATAGTGGGGAGGCGAGAGCAGGTGTCAAAACTAAGAGACGTTAGGCTAATGTATGCAGATTGCATCCTTCGCTACTCCATTGCAGCGTGACTGAGGTCGCTACTCCACGGCTTCGCCGAGCGCTGCATTACACCATTAGCTTTACTTTATTTAATGGTTGGTTACAGCGAGCGAGCTTTTAATATTTTATTATAATTACTCTCGTGTACTCGCAGTTTTCTAGTGCTATCCACTCTAATGCATGCGGTGGATCTTTTTGTTTCTGAACATTTTTGCTTGAGGCTCGTTGTTCCGTTTAAAAGCTAACCATGTTCAACTTTTTAATTCTTCGGATAATTTGTCACTTAAGTTTCATTGTTTCAGCCACAATTCAGCTTTATTTTTGATTTATGCCTTCGTTAACGTGAATTTAATAAAGTAACCCAATTTAATCGAAAATTTCCAATGCAAATGTTGCCGGTGCGCAAACAGTCGCATTACAAACATAATTTATATTGACACACATTCAGAGGTAATTGTAGCCGTTGGTTTAATCGACACTTGTATGGATTTTCACGCAACTGATATTGTGCAAGTTCATTGTCTAAAACTAAATGAAACCAATACAATACAAAAATATTTTACTGTACACCAAAGAATATAAAACATTACAGGAAAACAAATAAGCTACAATATAAGGGGCGGACTTATCGCTAAAAAAATCTCTTCCAGTCAACCTTTAAATGAAACATAATTCTTCTATATTTTGTATAAATGCTTTATTTTAATGCTTTATTTTTGTTAACCATATATTTCCTGGTAGAGGCTTATCGATTGACCACTACCGCGACGCGATGTATCATCGCGGTGCTGTTGATGTTTTTTATTCCTGAATAGGCTAGCATTTGACCGCAGTCTAACCTGATGGAAAGTGACGACGTGGTCGATGATGGATCATGCTTGCCTAGAAGATACCGATTCACTCATAGACAAACTTGGTTCACTCCTATTCTCTCGACGGTATTTTTGGCTACTTCTGCTCGGTTGACCTATGCCACCGCTCGCTGTGTAGCTGTCTTCAAATATCACGTAAGAGTAAGACTTACCCATACAAAATTGCGTCTCGATTGGAGTTTCTTTATCAAATATTAATATAAGCTCCGAGGCACTTTTGCGACACTTTCCAGAGCGAGACGGTGTTATGCATATTTAAAACAAAAGGGTGGAAAGGAAAAACCTTCCATTCAGGGATGCCATCGAAAGGTAAACAAGAAATGAATTTGTGAGACCCTCGGCATCCTTTATAATTGAAACCGTGGACCTTATTTTAAATCTCTTTTCCTAATTAATATAGTTACAGTTCGTAACAATTCTCATAAAAGTAAGGTAACCGTAATATTAATGTCAAAATTGGTGAGACTGAGTTTCTGACATTTTCTGTTTGTATAATGTACTGATTTCAATAGTTTACACACACACAGTTTTTTAGTTTATGCTCGCAATTGACAATCAAATGTAAAGGCACTATGAGGCCATTGCTCGCTGTTAATTCATTTTAAATAAGACCTTTTCAACCGACTTCAAAAAAGGAGGAGGTTCTCAATTCGACGGTATGTTTTTTATTATTTTTTGTACGTTTGTTACGCGATTACTCCGTCAATTATGAATTGATTTTGATGATTCTTTTTTGTTTAGTAGGTTATACTTCTGAGGGGGTAACATATAAATTTTAAATTTAATTTAATTTGTTTTTTAATTTTAATTTTAAATTTTTTTTTTATTTTATATATATATATATGAATATATATATATATATATATATATATTCTTGCAGTCAGTTCTTGCTTTTTTCTAAAAAGTAATTATACTTACTAAGAGTAAAAAAGTAATTAATCATTAGAATCAATTAGCAGTTTAGTCAAATGTTTAGGGTCCGCACGATATTAACGCTCATAACAGGATCCCGCAAATTATTCCGAAGATAAATCCGGTGACGCGAAAGACACCTGTCAGATAGCGGGTGGGCGCCGTCTTGTCTCCTCGTCGAGGAATCAGGGTATTAACTCGGGGTAAATTAGAATATTTGTAACATAAATAACGCTAAAATTAACGTTTAAACAAACCAAGATGAAGGGATAAATTTTGTCAACTTGTCTCAAGACTTTGAGGTCGAACTTGTTTGAGTTGTAAAATAGCGTGATGGCCAATTTTCTCAAATTAAACAATGCCGAAAGCAGCTTTATTTAAAGTTCATATTTATGAACGGTCAAATGTATTGAAAATAATGTCCTCTTCTATGAGCGCTGGAATAATGCATTTCTACGACACCCTTACCGTTTACTTCAAGTGATATGCATAGTTATGTCCAAAAAACACGCAATGAATACGACACCCACAAATTCAATTTAAACAAATGACGGAGACAGTAATAGCAGGCATATTAATTCAGCAAAACCATTTTCGGCATTGTTATGTATCTCATTTGCACAAAGGATGGCTTGGCGCCGCTGCGTCGGCTCGGGGCGTTGCAATTTGTCTCGCGATAAATCCGACCACGACAGATGCCGTCTGTAGCACGGTTAGTAAGCCTCCTTTTTACAACACAATGTGGCAATTTTTCTTTAAAAAATTAATAAAAAGTTCAAAGCAACTTCTCGTGCTAAGTCTTGGTGTAAACAGAACTTTCTTCAAAGGGAAAAGTTACATCTTAACTTACGTCTTTAGAAAAGTTGTTTTTTTTTTTTGTTTAGCGTCGCCGTTTCCTATTGCAGAATGTGTAAAAGTAGAGGCAGTTTTTTATTTTGTTTCAGTTCTTTCAAAGCGCATGTTTCATTTTATTAAAAAGGATCCCTGCGTTTGTTGCGAAAGTAATGTAAATGTTATGAACTGCTCTATTCTATGAAAAAGTAAGCTATGTAATGTCGATTCAAAGTAGAAACGACTTCATATAAGCATTACTCTACGTCAATACCTCTCTTTATTGCTAACGTTACATTTTTCTTTTCCAGGTAATTATTACGACGCACATTTCCTCCGCGAGACAGCCGTTTGTGGTATGTTATTGAAACATCAAGTCGAACATCGTCTGTTGACGTCATCCAGAAATAACTTTACGATCATTTTCGTACTTCAAAGAAGTCGTGAACGAAATACCTGTATCAACATATTTTCTCGATTTCCTCGATTCGATTTGAAATAAGCGTGCGTCACCGTCCTCGTCACTGGTGCCACCTGGCAACTGTCAATATGAACTGCCAATTTGATTTCAGGATGTTTTGGATGAGTCTAATTGGTTGACAGCTTGTTCTAAATTCAAATACTTTAAGGTCGTGTACGGATATTGCATCAATATTTGAGACGAGGGCGGGAAAATACACGTCTACATGAACTATTTACTGCTGTAAAACTCACCTTTAGTCACATAAAAGTTGACTTTGTCCTCAAATTGCATAAATTATTTTTATTAAACTTGTAAATAAATTACCTGTTACTTTAACGCGGTGTTAGATATGAATGTATCTGTCGGAAAACGTATCAGTTAAACTTACTAATAATTTTACCTTATTTAATATCCGTATATCTATACTAATATTATAAGGAAGTAAAGTTGTATGTATTTTTGTAGGAGGTAATCTCTGGAACTATAGATCCGATTCTGAAAATTCTTCACTGATAGAAAGCTATAGGTACACTATCTCCGAGTGAGATGGCTATATTTTTTGTATCGACGCGAAAGAAGTCGGGGGCGTTTGCTAGTATAGAATATGTTAAGAATTCGTGCTCAAATGGAAACCTATCCTTAATCTACGTACGCGTTTGTAAACAATCACAGCCTTCGCAGATGTTATAATATTCATTGGTTTCCCTATAAACAACGCTTCTCGGCAAACATCTAATAGAAAATGCGGTAACTCATTTCAACGAAATAATTTCATATTCATGACTGAATACACGGGGTAAGCGTTTAAGGAGTAAATTGAATAACTAAACTTGTATATATTAGGTATCCGTTTAGTTACATATAGGTAAAGTCACGATCACAGATAACAGTGGAATTCTCTACCAGAATATTTATTTCCTTCCAATTACAACCTGGGTCTGTTAGACAAGAGTGAATAGGCACCTCATGGGCAAACGTACTCCACCTTAGACCGCAACTGCGCTTATCATCAGGTGAGTTGTTGTAAAACGTGAGCCCATTTCATCAAAAAAAACCGTAAGTATTTCTTAAGAAAATCTTCAAGAATTGGCTCTTATAAACATGAAGCAGTTGTGCAGTTATTCTTGTTGACTGTACTTCAAGCAGAATGTAAAAATATTTAGAATTGTCGCAAACTGGAAAATGACAGTTGTACCGAATTAGGACTAACTCTCTTTTTTTCCTTTCAAAAGTTTACACACTATGTATGTGGTATATTAATTGTCCATAGTGAATATATTTTTATTGGAGACTGCTTTTATTTCACAAGCGGGCAAGCTTTTTCCCGGTCCTATTTATACTGAAAATACCTCCCAAAACATTGAAATTCAATGGTTACACATACATTACTTTTATGCAAATAAACAATTTTCATTTATTTTCATTTCATTAAATTAATTTATAAATACTTTATACAATTTTTTTATTTCGTTCAAGTAATTTACATATCAATTAACCAAAAAGTATTTAGTACTATCATGATAATCTAGGGACTTTAACGTCTTAGAATTACGAACGTTCCGCACGCCAAATGGGCTTGGCCTGCAACTTTCTAGCAAGCTAATCACTTCTCTGTTCGTGAGCTACTAACATAAAGATCCAGAACTTCGGTCTATCCTTCCGTGAATCCCTCAAATTATGTAACATATGGTGGCGTGATATTTCACATAGGTCGAGGTCCGAATAGGTTACCTTTCCGATTCACTGCGACCGCCGCTCGTAAAGTAAGGGGCGGTGTTCTCAGAGTCATGAATACGTTAGTTCCGTGGAGCCACCCCGTTTTAATACTTAAATAGACTAGCAAAGGGTAGCCCAAGACTCGAGCTCTAAACTTGAGAATCTGTTAGAAAAACGAACACATTTACTGTTAACCTTATCGATCGGCAACTTCTTTTAGGACGTAATTAGAATCGAAAATTATTCTAATATTTCCCACGGATCCGAAGTAAACATGCATGCTCAAAATGTTTAGGATCTAATCAAAGTTTATTGATGCCGGAGTGATGGCAAACATGAATAACCCTAAGATCGGAATGCGTGAAGTGTAATCGCACACAAACCCTTCGGGAGCTGTTCGGTATACAAATTCTATTTGCAAGGGCGCACAGACCCCGCCACCATATGAAGATTTCCTCAAATATTATATGCTTAAGCAGCTATTTGAATGCCTCAAGTAGCAGGAGTGCAGATGCGAGCACTATACGCAGAATAATAACGCAGACAGAAGCCGAGCTCGATACGATTCTGGAAAACTACGCCCTATTCAACTCGATCTATTGGAGTCAATAGTTAAGTCACGATATCTATAAAGGGATACGATTACATCCCAATGGCAAGACCCAAGTCGATGCCAGCCTCGAACAGAAGCTATTTACGTCGAGAAATGATCCTGAATTCATAGCCAGCACTGCCAGAATTCACGTAAATGAGTGTAAAAGTGTGAATCCGGATCAGGCACTACAATGCAGCTTTAGCATTGGTAGTACAGTATCCTATAGCCGTCTTGGGAGAACCCGCACGGTTTGGTAGTACTATTAACTTTTATGCTAGGTAGGATTTCACTTGTGTTCGATAGGTACGCCCCGACTCGGTTCTCGGGCGTTAATACTTGATGAGATTCTGATTATGTGAATATTCTCTGACTTAATAATTTGCAATAGAAAAGTCGCTTTATTTTACGGCGTTGACTTACCTACTTACATTTTATTAAGTTAAACAAGGTAGAGCCTCGCCGAGCGTTATTTTTTTTTCACCACTTAAAGGTTTAGGATACGCCGGAAAGTGAGTACTTGTATCATAGTCCCTTGCCAATTCTTCTGCCTCGATGATTCAGGCTGTTCCAGAGTCTTTTTAGAACTCAAAAGGTCTTTCGGAACTGGGTATGGTTTAACTTCCTACTTGAATGTTGGCTAAAATTATAAGCTTATTGAGGTCTTAGTCTACAGCGCATATCTGGTAATGTCAACGGTCTTTTTCAGCCAAAGGCTTCCGTTACCTACATGTCCAAAAAAAAAAAAAATTCTAGAGCTTAGAACAATTTATTAAAAACGTCTCATTTCCAATCTTATTTCATTGATGAATTATATTATTGAGTAGTATTTTTCATGATGCAAGATCCTTCGTACTGTTCATTAAAGACTCAGACCCGTCTCCCCGGTGTCTTAATACCTGGGTTCCCGGGTAAACATCATCCCGAAATACAACTAAGTCGATTGACAACATGGCTTTAGTCGGTGGGTACAACCGCGAACCGGAGCCTTCCACTCAAAAAACATTAGTAATTTCTTCCAATGAATCTTCATAATTTCTAAAAGTCTGGAAGAGATCGCTGCTCAGCAATAAGACCGGCTATTGAGCATCTTTCTTTGTTTCCTTTTAAAGATGAATAGCTTTTAAGATGCTTATATACTGCTCTCCATCCAAAGGCTGCCTGGAAGAGATCGCTTTTAGCGATAAGGCCACCCATTGTAACACTTTCTTTAAATGTTTTTATGTAATGTCTTTAATTTAATGTTTGCAATAATGCTTTCATCTATCCATCTATATCTAGCGTGCAACAACGAAACTATTATAATGATCATTTATTATAATTATAATATTGATTTATTATAATGATTGACTGCATAATAAGCTTCTATATGATAACTAATTGATTGAATGCTAATGAATGATCAAGAGGCCCAAGATAACTCCAAAAACTATGCATGTGATCGTCAAGCTTAAGTTGATAACAGCAGTTGGTAAAACGACTACACGCATGGTGTGACAAAAGTAAAGTAAATTCAAATTACGCGTAAAGACTATTCTAATGGAAAAAGCATACTAAAGTTGCTTGGAACATTCCACTTTTGTAAGGTAGCCAACTGGTAAAAAAAAACATAACATTGTAGAAAACATTAATTTTTTATAGTAATAAAAGAGCCCCTTAGTTTCTTGCCGTATCTTTTGAGTAGTGGTTATTTTACCGATCCGCTGTGGTAGAGTCATGGTGATAATTTGACGTACATAAGTGTTTCTGTGATGTTAAATCTGAATAAAAAGATTGTGATTTGATTTGATTCAGTCGAGGGCTTTTATTTAAGTTTTTAAATATCGACTAATGTCGCGTTCCTTTAACAGCGTTTTACCGATGTCTCTATGAAAATAATGACAAAAATTGGCAAAATTTGTCTAGTTCCTATGCGATATCAATTGAAATGCATTACATATACTAGATCTTATAATTATTTGCCACAATAAAACAGAGACAGCGTTTATACTCCGCGTTAGCGAAGCTGGTGTTAATTACCAAGTAAGATTTAGAGCTTTCAGGGAGGTTATGTATTTCTCGTTATCTCCTTAATTGCTTCAACTATTACCACTGCACTATCTTTACGAGTCTGGCTAAATATTGTTTAATCTTTGTGAGGATTAAAGATGGATGTGTTATTTTATATCTTCGTGAATTGCGAACGTTGCTATTTTGTTTGCACATGCTTGATTAAATTAAATTGCTTAAGTTTTATCGCTTACGAGTATACTGGCAGTGTAACTCACTTGTTTTCTATATTTTCATTGAGAAAGCTTACAAACAACATTAATTCTTGATAAACTAAATTTCTCATATATAAACTGAAGTATTAAACAAACTGATATCATTGACGCTGTTAAAGGTTATTCATATAAAATAATTATTATAAAGCCCGTGTAATGAGTCAGTTTTTTATCGTATCATTAATTCTATGACAGCAAATATATTTTAATACAAAGTACGTAGGTACACAAAACACCGTCACACATTTGCTGTAACATGTTCTAGGCACACAAGAGTCCCGCAAGGTGGAGTCTCCAAGCCCGTCTCCAGTGAATGATGCCGAGTGTTCCGAGCGGCGTTGTTAAAACTCAAGTCGTGTTGAGTCGCGCGCGCTAATTGTGCTACGTGGGGTGGGACACCCTACCTAGTGCACTTAGGGTAACCAGCACATCGCATGTATGAACTGGGGCGGTCCTGAACAAAGGAGGGAAAGATTTCATAGAATATATTAATTTAACGAAGAAAATAACGAAGTCTATTATAGCGAAATACAAAAAACGAAATAAAAATCTTAAGAAAATGCGATATAATCTTTTTTTATTGTGCTATAACACAAAATAATAACACCTAATTTACTTTATACCATACCATACCACGTTAGTTTCAGTTTATATTGGTAATACCACAGAATAACACTTTGTGACTTATAGGACTTATAGAAAGCTTACGCTTCTTCTCATCATGGATTAGTAGCAAATGATCAGGGGACTTGGATCCGATTGTAGGTAACAAGACCAAGGCGGTAAAATGATTAGTCCTAAACATCAATCTAAGTGGTGTCATATAAACTAGGACATTTCATAGGGTAAATATGACGCTTGGCAACCCTTACCTTTACGTTCGTAGACTCATTCTACACAGAGGAAAACTTTTACTGTTGACATTGGGCTCATGAGATGTGTCATACGACGAGGGTTCAAAGTGTGACCTACCGTCAATTATTTTCGTTAGTAATGAGCAAAGCCTTTTAGCAAAGTTTCTCTTGAAATAATTGGAAATGAATTAGGGTCAGAGAATGTTTGGCTACAAAAATGTCTACCTTAACTACCAACATAGTGTATCTTTGATTTCACCGTTGTACCTTCATCGTCAAATGACATACTTATACTTTAACTTGATTGAAAGTGTTCAGTTTGGCTATTATATCAGAGACACACTTAAATCTTTAAGTTGCATTTATGCATTATCACTCTGATTGTCTGTAAAGTAATAACATCGCCGATTCATTAACATACCACTAGATAGCCGCATACCTTTCCCAGTAAAACTTGGAGCCACTGGATACACACACGCATCGTCTGTAGTAAAACTAATAAACGCTGGACAAGTATTGCCAGTAATCGCAGCTGCACAAAACGCCGGCGACAAAACCAACGGATTCGAACCACAGCAACCGTTTCGAAGTTTAATTCAATCGGCGTGCCCCACTGAGTGCCGGCGAGAGGCGGGCGACATACAGGGGAGCGGGAAGGGATGACGAGGCACGAGGCGGTGTTAATTACTACTCATGTGGCATACCACATATCGCGAACTTTGGCGCCCAACGTGGTACCAGCACTGTTTATCTTTTAATGTCAGCTGTGGCATGTTTCAACTTCTCTATTGACTGGAACAGTGTGATTCAGTTTTATAACAATGAGTTTTATTCGAATAGATTAACAGTTATATCAATAGTCCTACTTAACATTCTCGCAAAAACATTTTCAGTCCCTTCTTAGTAATTTTCATAATAATCAATAGCTACTTGAAAGGCCATGCCCAATATTCAATATATCCGTGACAATAATATAATTACACGAAAAATTTAATATCGAACACGTCCCGCGATTTCGATCAAATATTCGGGACGTATTCCGCATGCTCGCGTCGGATGCCTCCTACATTCCTGGCCCTTGTTAGAAGATCCCAACGCCGACCGTGGGTAGGAACGCCGCCTCGCTTTCGATGCTTTCTCATGTAAATTGTCGAGATTTCCTCACCAAAACTCGATATAAAACTTAAGCGGTGTCGGTGACGCGAGCTTGTTTGCCGACGGAGACGCCGCCTGTCTGGCGGGCGACTTATATCTGCGGATGCACGCCGAACTTTTATGTATTTGTTATTGGACTATTTTATGTTCTTTCAGACTAGAAGTTACCAGAAAATTAATTAGAACGCGCATTTTGAAGGCAATGCACTGCAAGATAAGACTTGAAAATTACTCACAGACTGTTTCTGAAGCTTTTTTCAAACTAGTTGACAATCAGTGTTTAATCTCATAACAACGCGTATTTAAATAGACGATATTCAAGCGCTTACGTAACATTATGTGATAAAAAATACAAAATAAAATAAAAACAGCTTTACAACATAGTGCAAAATGACCCAATAACTCCTGTCTTATCCTTTTTATTAGCCAAATACGTACCAGCAGGTTCTTTCTTCGCCCCCATGTGATATAAAATATATCATGGTTAACATAAAACGGTCGGTTTGTAAATTGAAACATTTATAGGCATTGCCGGATCAATACTTGTGGTGGCAGGCAATGGCAAGAGCCGGGTCCATCGACATAAATTCGTATTAGTGCCAACTCAGGTCGACTTTACGATGCCTCAAGCGTACTTATTGCCCGGTCTAGATATTTACCCCAACACGTTTAATGTTTATTGGAAATAAAATAATGTTGTGTACAGCGTATTTTGTTTTTGGTACCTATTTACAGTACAGGTTAAAAGTCCTCCAAATATTACAAATGTACCAAAGGTTATTGGATGGAATTAAATGATGACGAGATGAAGCGATGACATAAGGTGGAAAATATTGAAAATAATTGCTTAAGTTTTGGCATAGGCGATCTCCAAGGCATTCAAGTTATAAGCCGAATAAATAAGATTAATTTCTATATATATTCTACAAGTTATAAAAATTCTTACCGGATTCACTAGTTATAAAACTGAACCTTTCTTTTCTGTATTTGTAGGTATGCAAAAAAATACAGCTTAAACAATTTCAATGATAAACAGAGTAAGAAAACAAGTCCAAGTCCATTTAAGAAGCAAGAAAGTTAAAACTAAGTTAACTTAAGTCCTAAAGATGAACTTTCCAGAAGAAGACATCGTTAGAACCGTTCTAAAGTTGTTGGAAAACTTGATATTGATCTGACGTGATATAATTAAATTATTAAAACATAATAATTTCACCTCTAAAGATGGCGATTACGGAAATGAGAAACGTATGTATATTTTAATTGAATCAGTTCTACATAATATTTGTAGATAGGTATATTTAATAAAAGTTCTCGTGTTTTTAGCACCATGAACAATGCTAAGTATTCAAAATTTAGTTCGCCAAAAGTTGCCATATAAAAAAAGTTTTGTTATCAATATAAATCGCTTATAAGTATATGTACTTCCCTTTTGTCCAATGGAAAACTACATCGTCAAAATTGCAGTTCCCATACAGAATATATAGTACCTCATAAGAATGGCGTAGGTACAGATAATGCATTCGGTTCAGATACTCGCATGCATATTTTAATAACAAAGAGCTTCGAAGTTCTTCCAATCCACTTATAGAAAGCCAAAGTAATGGATTAAGCAGAAGCAGAAGATTTAGTTCAGGTTCAGAACTAAATCTTCGTAAAGGTTGGTGCTTAGAAATGGAGGTAAGTTGCTATTATGTAGTAGAAAGTAATGAATACTCAATTAAAGTAAGTGTAAGCTCAATAATTATCTAAAACATCGTAGGCCTTGTCTATCTATAAAGATGAAGATCCGAGATTATGGGAAACTCGTAAACAGTCGAACATTATTTATTTTACCCTCGTATCAATACTACAAGGCATAATATAAATTAAACAATTTTATAGAACGTAAGGTAATTGTGTCGTGCTCATGAAACACACCGTTGACCTTAAACATCCAAAAACAAGATCAGCTTCATAACCTTTACTTAAGCAAGTAATTTCAGTATTATAATAGCCCTGTCAAATCTGGCGGGCGTCATAGTGTCGCAGACGACAGACATGTCAAGACATCGGTCGGTGCGAAATTAAGTGAGTTTGTTGAGTGTAAACAGGGATAATCCTTGGCTTGACTATGATTAGCATATCGCGAGAGTCTGCGTTCCCGAGGGCCATCTGCAATTTAAATCAGGGACTTGGCCGGGACGGGCCGGCTCCTTAGCTTGCGCACTCGGAATTTGAGATTTACTACGATTGGATGATTTGGGGCTTGGGGTTCGATTTTCTGCTTGTTTGGACTGATTGAATTCGCTATTTAAATCGACTTCTGCAAACAGTTTTATCATTTTCTGACTGCTTGTTCCGGGGACACGACTTTTGGCGTAACGACAAGCTCCGTAAGGGAGTTAGGACTTTGAAAGCCATAACGCTTAAAACTTTCTAACTTTCTCTACGGATAGAATTTTTGCCGTCGAGAGTTTTAAAATTTTTTGTGGTTTATTTTTAGACAATAACATCATAAAGTGGTGTGATAAAGTGTCAGTATATTGTTTGCGTTATTCTCTAGAATATTGCACGTAAGCCTTGGTATCCATGGACTATCTGTCTTCGTGCGAGTTCTATAGTTGTGGAGATTAGAGCCATCAATCAGCTGCTCTGGAGCACTTGCCGAGATACCTCTATCACTGGGGCGTAAGTTACGAGCGATTTGCCAAACTCCTCTGTGCCTGTGTTAGCTTTCGTGAGTTGTTGCCTTAGTTCTGTGTTGGTGAAGTCGTAAAACGTTGCAATTTAATACCCTAGATCAGGCACAAAACTTTTATTTGTCCCTTATTTTTATTACAAAAAAACTCAATGTATTGAGAAATTGCAGGCGTGGCGCTTAGCATCAGGCAAAGACCTGACCGTTTCGTTACTGAGTTCCATAAATAAGTATTCAGAGTTTAAATCAAATTATCTGCGACTATATTATCTCATATTCAAAATTAATGATTACGAGTAACCGTTCTCGCCTCGCTCCTACCCGCTAACACTCAGCCATCAATTACTTCATACACGTACGTCTCAAGTGTTCGAGCATTTAGCTCCATCCAACAAGGAACGCCACAACCATTTCATTCAGCCCGAACATTGCGCCAAAACATACTAAACCCAGTCTCGAGACATGGACTCGTGAAAAATAGCCGTAGATGTAGGTTTACCATCACATTTTGTTTTGGTTGATGAGAACGAAACAAAATCATAGGTTTTGCTATTGTACTTTCTTACGAATCGTCATTACTTTGATTTGTTCGTTCCCCAGGAATTAGTATTTAAATTATTAGCGTATTTCGTTCTTATGGTATGGTTTGGTTTTGACCTTAGGTACTTTCCATTTACCATAAGATGAGATAAGATAAGAATCATTTATTTCCAGATATATAAGTACACAATTCAAGAATACATCGTACATATAAAGTGATCATAAAACAGTAGGTACATCGAAACATTTCCAGCGGGTCCCAAACTAGGCAGAGCCTGTATCTTGGTGACCCATAAACCTTCTGTTTATCATCCATTTACCATGCATGCTTACAATTTACAGGCGTTAATTCGTAGATTGTTTTATGTTGTGCATGTATATTAATGCCAATAAATAAGCAAAAGTTAATTGCATTTATTTTAGGTATCATAAAGCCCATACATTTTGTAAAATAAATTTCATAAAGGCAAAGATATAACCAAATCTCTCGTACATCTCCAAATAGCTCACAACTAAGAGCCTCTCCGGGGAAAACGACAGAAATGGTAAACCCACTCGGATAGAGACGTCCGCCGAGTGGAGGAATTCCCTCTCCCCTCACCGCAGGAGGAAAGAATTTAATCGCCCTTATGGGGCCGTTATTTATGACTATATACTTTATTCACTACCGCCGAATTTGTGAGTGGCTGTGGTCTGGTATTTTGAGAAATATGAGGGCTTTGTTGCAAAGATTAGAAGCACCACTCAAATCTTGTTAAGTCCTAAACAGAATCCTAAGGGAAAGATTTGTTCATAATAATTTGTGTCATCATACTGTCTACATATTTAGGCATTATGACTTATACATTGGGTATACAATTATGCATTGGATTATGTTATATCATGTTAAAAAGTTCACAAATAATGTTTAGCAATATATTTGATGCTGTAAGGCTACAACATGTAAAAAGTATATTTTAGGTTTAATCATTACTTAGCATCCTAATGTTATCTTTCAGAATTAATTTGTTTACTTTCACACTATCGAAAAACAGGCTCGAAAAAGAAATAAATTATTGTATATTGGTATAATAATTTAATGTTTATTTACTTTTGATTACAAATATTACAAGTTATACAAATATTCGTACTTACTTCTGTACAACCGTTCAAAGAATTGTCATGATAGAGGCCAAATAGCAAAACATTTTCCTTGTAAACACATAAATATTCCAAAAGTATGTATAAATTTCCATAAAAAGCATTTTGCGTCGGTAAATCCTTTACTCTTATATTCCCTACGACCATATAATGTCGGGCTAATCATGGTAAATGGCCTCTCGAACCACATGTTTCCATTTTCTTTTCACATACAATTTGGCCAAAGACAGCATTACACATTTTTTCCTATCCTAATGTCAATAGCGTATTCTTTTCGCTTTTCCTTCTTTGTACGAAACTAAGTAATATGGGCAATATTAGTTCTATGAACCTTAAGGGCTGAAGGTTCATAGAACAAATCAGGATCCAACAAATATTTATTTACAGTATCCCTTTTTACAAGAGCTATTGGGCCTCAACATCAAAGACTGTGTTTAGCTTATCATTATAAATAACATAAGGTCTTATAGGATAGGACAGGTTTTTATAGATCACAGAAGGCTTATTCATTATGTTAGGTCAGGTATATTTTATTTTAGATTTTTTTTTAGCACATTGTTCCTAACTAGCCACAGTCAGTGCAAGATGTTATAGCTTTCGGTTCAAATGAAACTCCATCTCCGAGACAGACCCACAGCCGCAGTTTCTTCAAAGCGCCTGGTATCTATTTCATAAGCCACTTTGCAAACTGTATGGACTCCAAGTTCCGGCGTTAGATTCAATTGTGGCTGGTAAATCTAAACGTACAGGAAGTTTCGCTCAATCGCGTCCCCACCTGCAGCCGAATTTGAAATTCAGATAAGGCGAGACAAACCGGGTCGCCGTGTAACCCGGTGTACTGGATCTAACACGACGACGACGCGTAAGAAGGGTACACTTAATTCGCAGAATTCTAAATAATGAAACTATGTATACGGATATTTTAGGGCTATTACATATGGAACGCTGTGTTACTTTTTAGTATGCTTATCACGATGATTTGTTAAAAAACTAAAAAAAAATCTTCTTAATTAAACATACATATGTTATACCAAAAACCAAAAAAAGCTTACAATCAAATAAAAAAATTCCATCAGAACGAAAAAAAATGAAAAAAAATGTTTTCTTTTAAAATGGAAAGCGAAATAACATAGCGTTTGATCAAAAGTAAGTTTTCAATAGGCGTCGCTGGCTCTACGTACCTATTATATCTAGTAAAAAGCTCAGCAGAGAACCTCCTCGACGCACTTTCCTCCGCTCGTTAATTTAATAAAATGGAAAAATTTAATTGCGGCCGTCCCTCCTTTTGGGTTCCCATTCAAATAACACTACAGTGCCCAAGTGCCTATGTTTCTTTTAAGGATAAAATCACAAGGAAATCAAGACGTCATCGTTACATCCCACTCAAATTAGGATGAACCTTTACATGGAAATATTTTTATGGAAGACGAAATTTTTGCAAAATATGTTGTGATATGGATCCCACTCAGGAAAGTTATAAGTGTAGCCGTATAAAATTTGGTACCTCTCCCCTCAGAGATAGATGGAGAATATATAGATACCTACATCAAATCAATCTTCTATAGTATGGTAGTAGAAGTGAAGTGAAGTGCACTGTCACTTCCTAAAGTAGGGTCAAATACTATATTTCGTTTCATCAAACGGTCAATCCAAACGCAATGCCGTACTGCGTAAGCCAATGCAGACGCAACGGCCTTCACAACTCTGCAGTTGTATTACTTTCCGTCAGATGGGCTGTTTGCCAATTTACTTTAAAAATATTAAAAATCCAAAGCTCACTCTCCAAAAGATATCAAAATCAACTTGTTCATTTCAAAATATAGAGATCTAGAACAACTTTCTTTAATTTTATTATTTTCGCAATGTTTCGTACTCAAGATGTAAAATAAAGAGTAGTAATAATAATAAATAACGCGTAGGTATTATAGGTTCGGACAGATCACTGCAAAATGGGTCATTAGGAATCGGAGTTCGTTTATACATGGTGCGGGTTTATAATGATCTCGATATACCGGCCATTGTTATCGAAGCGGGCCAGAGCGATTAATTATCCATTGAACATAATTTGGGCGGGACTGGGAGTCAGCCCTGTGGACTGCGGACGACTGGCTTTACTGATTTGGAATTGATGCACGCTGTCTTATTATAATATCGTAACTCAATCTTCACAACATAAATGCATTAAAATTACTTATTCTTGACGTTTTTAAAGATATTGATACAAAGATTATTTGACTTATTTTACCATATTTCCAAAGTCCATTAACGATTATCATATCGAACCATCAATATTTCGGTAAGTTGAAAATAAACCGAAATTAAAATCTCTGCCAACAAAATTTTCCGTTGCCAGAAAATGTTTCAGGAGTGTTAAGTACTGTCGTAAATTATCTGCTGTTTAATTAAAGCAAAAGTTGGCCAATCCGCGTTTTTAAATAAGCGAATTCCTTTATAAGGATTGTAGGGACTATCAAAGGAAATAATAAATTGTTTCCCACCCGCCGACGCCCGGCAAGTTTTGTCTGCTTTCAAGACGAAAGGCATCTTTATCGTTGAGAAACTTTTTCTTCCTTGTGTAGTCTTGGAGAACCCCTTTTAATGAAACTTAAACGGCCCCGTCTTCTGCAATTTAGATAAGTATCCTACTTGCTGTTTAATTAAATACAACTTTTGGCGTAAAAATGTTTGTTTATTTATTCACAAAAAACAGCATTTAATTACAAGAAGTAATGAAAAAGTCAAATACGTGAAAGTACTCTGCCTTCCTTTCCTATCTCATCCTGAAATTTCTGTCTGACAATATTTAAAAAACCGAGTACACGCTACATAAAGTTGGAAACTGAAAACTTTTGTATTTACTAGAATGTTTTTACTCGCAATGTTGTCTCCCCCGGGTTGTTCCCCAAGATATTTATAATCAGCAAGTTTCCCCGACTTACTGTCGGCGTCGAAATATCCTTTTAATGGTCGTCGGAGTGTCGGGTCCTCTGCAATTTAGATTAGTCCTTTAATTAAATTAACATTATGATCCCTATCTCAGCGGAGCAGGTGGTCGACATTATTGCCCCGTTGGAACTCTTTCTTTGCCATCCTTTTGAGATTTTAATTGTCTGCTCTGAATTCTTTATTACTTTTGTGCAATTTAATCGGGCGTCGGAGTGCGAGCTTAAGTGGCTCTTACGTCAGGACAGGAATTGCTTGACTTGCTATTTTGACGCCTACGTTCGCTAACTACATCCAACCCATAAATCATTTTAACTTTGAGTTGGGTCAAAAGATTCTTGATTTGTATTGTATTAATGGATGTTTTTAATGAAGTTCTGTCACAATTTCCCCCAACCTTTCTACTTACCTACTTTTATATTTGTCCAAAAAGATCCTGCTCTACATTAACCCAGATTTCTCGCAAGTAATAGCCCACAGAGTATCCGAGGTTATTAATGGCATTGGTTAAATTGACGTTTTGCGGTCCGAAATGGATTTCGAGCAAAAGCACCGACTTCAGGAGGGACAGCGACACGAATGGAGTCATTAATATTGTGATATCAGCAAATATTGCCCCAGCGGTCGCAGCGAGTTTAAAAAGTTAATTATAAAACTTGCGATTCACTTATTAACTCAGTAGTTAGCGCCGGGGTTCAGTGATTGGATCGGAAGTTTAGACATAATAAGAGAGATTCAGAAGTTAAATATTTGAAGTCGATTCAATGATTTCAATTAGTCTCGTGTACTTTGGTTGTTCTTGTGATGCTCAGCATTTTTTCTCCTTTATTCAATCTATTTGCGTCCATTTTATCCCATTATCCTAAAGCTACAATCTTCCAACAAGCGCAGGTCGACCGAAAAATTAGAAATATCTCTCTATCTGCGGCAATCGTTTAGCTTGAGACTAGATCGCTTTGTAATTTAACAAAGGGATACATTTAAAGTCGACACGCTTTCTTAATAAAATATACATGTAAAAGATTTCTCTGGTATATATTATGTCCTTCCAATTTAAGTAAAATATTAAGAAGTCTATCTTTAAATTATATTAAGTCCTCATTAGTATCGGGCTGCTGGAGAAGGGCTTCTGCTCTTTCATTCTTTTTGATTATGGCATCATTGTGGGAATGTAGATAAAATGTGACAGCTTTCTATAGCCATAAAACACTTCACACTAGCTAGCCCTTATAATATGTGAGCAATATTAAATAACAAAACAAAATTACGTTGCTTAAAAATAGCATTAGGTACGTATTTTTACACACAAACGTCCTCTGACGTACAATATTTACACGCAGCCTCATCATGTACCTATCTCCAAAAGCTTTAAACCACACAACCCCAAATAAGCAGTCGGAACGCCAACAACTAGATCGCGCGACGCTACCGAGCCATGAAACTTGTGAGTTATTGCAGCTGACATTGAAGTGACGAGAAAAATTGCCCGAGGCAAGTTTCACCACGTCACTGTCTAACTTAGAGATTTCCCTCTTTATTGACGCTGGGATTTATGTATTTTGAATAACTGCCGATTCTTCCAGGAATAAATATCCATTTAAGAATTGTAGAAAACCGTCTTTTATTTGCTTCACTGTAGAATAATCACAGAATAATCTATTTTGTAGACGTTTACCATATTATTGCAAAGAACATCATCATCATCATCAGCCCATCATGTTCCCACTGCTGGGACACGGGCCTTTTCTCATAGAGTGACTAAGGGCTATATTCCACCACGCTGGCCCAGTGCGGGTTGGTGGATGTCACATGTCCTTGAATTTATGTCATTACTTCTTGGACAGGTCGGTTTCCTCACGATGTTTTCCTTCACCGTTTTAGAGGGAGTATTAAATCCGCACATAACTTAAGAAAGTCAGCGGTGTGGGGCCAGCGGGATTTGAACTCGGGTGTGTCGGATCGAAAGTCGCACGTGCGACTATTGCGATTAATGCATTAGAGTTTATTATATCCGATTTAACATACAACGTACGACTATATTGTGTATTTAAAATGAGTGAATGCACTGTTTTTGTTTTACGCTTTACAAAATGATACTTAAAACCAACTACACAAAACAGTCACAAATTAAATTGGTAAAACAAAAGTGCATCATTCTCTCTGTTAAAAAATACAAAGCTCACGTAGGTAACCAGAATAACAAAGGCTAACCTCGGTTCTCTTTTTCGTTCATACGTCGGGGTAAATGTAGAAAACCAAATAGATTGCCGAAGTTCAGGCTAAAGTGGTTGGACAGAAAGTTAACCACCGATTTTCTATTCACCGACCCCGATGCGCGTTGTTTCAATCAGAAAAGGGAACGGATATAAAGCCAAAACCAAATAAAGCGACATTTCTACTAAATTAGCTGGGCTATGTAATAATTATTAGGAAAAAAGTTTCGTTATTTATTGTTTAAACAACACACGCAGTCTGTCTACCTAAATCATCTTCATAAAATCTAGGTATAGCAGATCTTAATCCCTTAATCAGCTATGAATATGACTGTATAAACGAGAAAGTCTGCCTGCCTCCTCAAGACACGTGAGACGGTGACCCCCAAGTTTTATTACTTACCCTTACAGTTTTATTACAGTACTTACCCTTACAGTTTTATTTATATTGGGAATGCTCTTACCAAATACGCTGTGTTCAAATGCAACGTAAAGCAGGGGAGCAATCCCAGTTTCCTCGACACAAAAAAGACAAATCAATGCAAACTGTTGTCCGTTCGCCTATTCCCATCAGCCAGGTGGAAAAAAGTGATAAATCGTTGATTATTTTTTATTGGCATCAGCCGGTTGACATTTAATTTCAATTCCTGTTTGTGGCTCCCTGTTTCCAACTGGAAACATTTTTCATTACAAGTTTTTTTTGTGCGAATGATAGGTACGTCGGCGACCGATGCCCACGTGGAGAGATCAATTTGATTAACCTCCTCTTTGTTTGAGCGAAATGTTATTCCATGTGTTATAGTTTTGTGTGGATATATATATATATTAGACTGTTCAGTGATGACATGCAGATGTTAATTATTTCGTCACCATTTTAAGCACATCGGAGTTGTGTTTGAAGTATAAGAATGAATTTTCATACCATTCAAGGTATGTTTCGTATTTACCTTAGAGCCGAGGTAAAATACAATGACACACGTATATATAATAATAATATGTAATTCATCACTTTACACTTAATTTGTATAATACCTATGTACTTTTTCTTTATGTCCTGCAAAATGTGAGAAATATTTAAGAAAGAGCGCTACGCATATGTGTCTATAATCATAGTAGGTAAATAACACTTAGCAAACTCATTATGTATCCTATATGAACTTCACTGCACGTTGAAAGTTAGGTACACACACACGGCGTATGATAAATTCGCAGAGCACAAGCCCCAGGCGTTTCCGCTCCAATCGCTTCGAATGCACGCCCGTGCCCGTGCCGTGCGATCAATCGTGTGAACACACCTTTATTTTTATTTTATTTATGGACTACATTTGAACGCTTATAAAATAGGTACCTATAAAAAGCATAGTAAAACAGCCTTCATATAACATCATTTAAGTGTTCTGTAACTAATGATAATGACCTTGCCCCATTGCTCGTTCGTAGCTTATGTTACTATTATTTAATTTCATACAAATTTCAATGCTTTTCTAGGTTTCTACGCAAACTTGCCCCATCATTGACAGCATCAACGCTTTCCATCAGGTGAGAAAATGTTCAAATGCTTGCCTATAAAGAATACAAAACCACTCCTAGCAAAAAATACTCGATAAAAAATTGCACCTGCACCATACCCCGGTCGATATATTTTTATTAAAAGTTCACACATACGTAGTGACTCAATTTGGTTCCGTGTTGCCATATTAACACTGCAGTCCCGGGACGCGCGCAATTACTATTATCACGTGTCGGGCACTCGTCGGTATTAAATTAATATCGTTCGCACCGACCGGGCTCGATCATGGATGGCCTCGATCGCTGTCAATGCCGAATGCTGAGCTTATTCAAGCGTGCTCGATTTTAGATTGACGTAGTTTGCATGTTTATCCTAAGCGCAGGATTTCATTTAACTCGACTGACGTTGTCAGTTTTTCCTAAATTTCCCAAATTTTCCGGCAATTTTTCCAATTTTATTTTCCATAAAAACCGGGCTATATCGGGCTATAACAAATATTAAAAAATATTGCCAAATCGATCCAGCAATTCTGAAGTAATGCGCTTACCAACGAATTATTATTATTATTTTAGCCGTTAGTGTCCCACTGCTGGGCAAAGGCCTCTCCCCATGCTTTCCACTCGTCCCTGTCTTGCTCCAGTTGCGCCCAGTCTGGACAAAATTTGTCGAGTTCGTCAAAATACCAACGAATAGCATTGATTTTTTATTTACACAAATCGGTCTTTTTGTTTTTTTTTTACAAGTAGTTAATCATAGTAACTACATATAATTAACATTTTAGTCGCGCATTTTATTTTTAGTTATTTTCAGTATACGTCGACCACGAAAAGCTTAAATTTATTCGTTGCCGCTAAAACTAATTTATCTCATCTGGTTGTCGCATTAACGTCAACGCATAGATACTATCGCCCTCGTAGTACGTATCAGATGCTCGTCTGGCTGTCGCAGGCGTAAAATTGAGATAACCTTTGACGATACTGCTGGGTTACTCATCGTAAAAATTAAGTGCACTAAATTTTTTTCATTAGATACACTGCTCTGGAATATCTAGTCTAGTCTTGTGCATCTTTTTTTTTACACTTGATATATCTATGTTTGGCCACTATCTCGCCTAATGTGAAGCGATGATGTGGCCTAAGATGGAGCACATAGATCTAGAGAGAGACGGCAGTTAAGCGGGTGCTCAAACCCGTCTCCCCTATGGTGGGCAAAAGACCTTACAGACTGGGTTCCAGCCGGAGCAACATGGCCACGGGGCCCCGCCGTAGGTGGCGCGACGACCGAGACGCCTACGACAAGGAATAGCCCTTAACAGCAATGGACAGAGGGTCATGGAAAGAGGGAAGGGAGGCCTTTGCCCAGCAGTGACATATCGACATATATATATATATATATATATATATATATATATATATATATATATATATATATATATATATTTGACATATTATATTTTTACATTATATATATATATATATAATGTCAAAATAAAATCAATAGAATAATCAATAATGTCAAAAATTCAATACAATAATCAATATGTCAACAAATAATTAATGCATTATATTATTATTAGAAGTAAAATTGTTAACAAACCAATAACTGAATATTCAATTTTCAAAATCAAGTAAACTACTAGCGCAACAAACAATCACAAACAAAAAAGATACTTTAAAAATTGCAATCGAGGTAAGCGAACGCTTTCAGTGTTGCCAATAAAATTCCCTTTCTCCCATCTCGGGGCTCGTATGAAATATAACTCAATAGTGAGGTGTAGGGATTCCGGCGCAACCGACCGTAAAATGGCGGACATGGAGGGGCATTTTCAAACTGACCGGACGCGCCCTCTGCCCGCCTGAAATATGCGAGGCGGCCGCGTGTTTGACACTTATATCTGAGTACGTGCTTTACCGCTATGAGTTGCCGGAATTTCGTTTCTTCTGTAAATTCTGTGTTGCTCTCGGAAACATAATGAAGTTATGTTGCAAAATGTTTGATAAGATCGTTTTGTGAAAATATCGATATTTTTATAAAACCTATTTAATTTTATGAAATGTATCCAAATATCACAATCTCAATCAGACGCATGACACGCAACTCTTTTTAGTCTGTGAGGCAATAAATAGTAACCATATTGGCATTTAATATTCTCTATTTCGTGAGACTATACATTGGCAAAGAAAATATTGAATTATATTTATTTCTTCTGAATAGATATTATCTACGAACCTATAGGTATGTTCGGTAACTGAAATATTTGAGAGCTATGATAGGAAAATATTTTTCATCGGCAAAGGGAAGCGCTGGGATGGAAAATGGTGGGCATAAAGGATGTCCGGCTCGCAGCTGACCGAAATACATTTCAATGATAGTGGTGGTAAAAGCTCAATCTACATAAGAACTATTGAAAAACGTAAAACTCAAAGTCATTTAGTGCCCAAACACTAAGGATATGAAGTACGCTCCACCAGAAGTCTCGCTCGTTGCCCCATCATTTTGCTTCACCTACTCAACCCTCGCTTTGCTGCAGAGGTCGCCGGGCCACTTCGCTCCACTCGGCCTTATAGGCTCGCGCTTTTTTCAGATCCTCCTTCACGAGCTTCTGGCTTTGCGCATTTTAGAAACACTCTAGGCGTTAGAGCGAGTCGGGTGCGGCAATTCGTCAAATATAGATTTTTAATAATATGTAAATTTTATTTTGTCATTTCACTAAATCAGTCTAAGGATTTAATCCAATTAGGTACTTTATTTCTTTAGGGAAATGGCAATAATTATTATGTTGTCTTCCCTTAGAGATTTGATGAAATCCCTGTTTTTATCATATCTTTGCGTCATATTAAGTATCTACATTCGATCAACTATCTAAATCGATCAACGAACTACTCTTGTTTGCAACCTGACCTTGCAAACTTTTATGGCTTTGTTTAGTTTGGTTCTACACCAACACTGTGCAAAATAGTTCAACGGAAACAAACGGTGTTCTTTAGTGAGAGTATCATATTGAAAATCGTCGGTGTAAAATCTATCGTATAGGTACATATATAAAACAGGGAATTCCTGTGCGTTTAACCGGAAAATAGTCGACATGAAGGTCCGACATTCTGGCAGCGGGCGCTCGGACGCTGGCGATAAAATATAATATTTATATGGTAGGTACCCTCACTGTACAAATGCTACACGTTTAATCAAAATCGAGTGGCATTTCAGCTCAGTTGTATTGATGGCTCCAAATGTTGTCTGTATGATGGTGATTTTATCCTCCCGCCATAAATACGAGTAGTATTTTTGTTTGCCATTGGCAATAGACATAGCTATTACAATCTAATGGAATCAGGCGTGGCATTGCGGAAATTCATTTCAAATCTGAAACGCAAAAATTCAGGCCACTGTATTCAGCGAAATTACACTCGGTAGATATTTTCATTGTGTTTCAGATATAGCTATTTCATTGAATAAAACTGTATTAATATTTATTATCTGCATAATAGACTCATAGTTTATTAACTCAATAAGTCATAATAAATGGGAAAATTAAAGTAATAAAATTAGGAAATGAGTCACAAAAGCATAAATAAGGTACGGTAATACAAGATGGCGCTCGTTACCAGCGGTGTTGCCAGCGATCAATCTCCATTTCCCGCACTCGGCAAATCGCGCCGCCATTACAGACTCTGTTTTATTTCATTAAATGGACCCACCCAATTAATGTGCTGCACCGTTTACAAAGACCGCAAGATTTTTACGCCTCTTTTTGCTATTTTGTGAGAAACATCCGACTTTTATAGCCCGGGCGGCTAAATAGCCGGCGGAAACATTAAGCCATAAATTGAAGTGTTTGCGTTTGATTAATTTATGTTAGCAATTATTCACGAAAAACACGAAACTCTTTTTTCATTTAAATTCCTTTTCACTTCAGCTTCATACAAAAATATCTCTTCAATCTGCAGTATTTTCTTAGTAAAAAGATCGGAGTAAAATTTAAATATTTCTTTATCAATTGTTACAGGTGCGAACATTGTTCGTGAGCGGTCTCCCAATGGACGCCAAACCTCGGGAATTATATCTCCTATTTCGAGCATATGAGGTAAGTTACTTTCAGAAATATAATAAAACAACAACAAACTGTTTCGTTTATTTATCGTACGAAAATATAGCTCTACAAATTACTGTGTATCAACTTTTCCCTAAAGGTATTACCGGGACACTAAAATCTACTACTTACTACGAACGAACAAACATTTACCAGGAAAAGAAATATAAACGGATGAAACAACATCGCTTCCGTCACGCGACGAGACTAGAGGAACTCGAGTCGGATTACTGCGCCGTAAATATCAAATGTCATGCTCCGATTCGTAATATTCGGATTGAATCGATTCTGTCTACCGATAAGGGGGATTACACTCGATCCTAGCCTGGCACGGACGGCACCGCTAACATAAAGGTGCCCAAAGTTACCGAGGGTTGGCTCAACGGGGGCATCGCGTGTTAGCCCCGTACCAAGCACCGACTAGAACCATTTTTCGGTACTTCGCCGAACAACATTTTACTACGGGTGACACCGACAGCTAAGGCAATTTCGGTAATATTCAAACACAAAAGTCTTTTAACTCCCCTAAACGTATGTGCCCAAGGCGGATTGTTTAAATAACAGAGTTAAATAACCATTGTAATTTTGTTCGCAGGGCTACGAGGGTTCCCTGTTGAAGGTTACCAGCAAGAATGGGAAAACAGCTTCGGTGAGTTCATGCATATATTATATTCAATTTATACCCGGCATTTACTTAAATGATGTAACACAAACATTGAATTGTTTGCAGCCGGTCGGCTTCGTTACGTTCCACACGCGCGCTGGCGCGGAGGCGGCCAAGCAGGACCTTCAGGTTGGTATCGCCTTACAATCTTAATAATAACCTAGCATTAGATATTTAATAAGTTTGAGTTTGATCCAATCCTTACTAACTTAAACAATGATATGGATCAATGGTTTGGAACAAATTCAACCAATAAAATTTATAAGTAGATATAATATCGAGAAGTATTATTATTCGTATTTCGAGTACTTCCTACAATGCGGAAAACGACACAGTATCTAACAATGAAAATACAATATCACATACACATACCGCCTAATCAACTTGACTGGCTTCGAAACACAGTATGATAGGGTTACAGTGCAATACGATCTGAGTCGATGACCGACATACCCGGTCAGCCCAACAAGCTATTGTAAATACTAAAACATGTAAACGCACGGTGTTACTAAACCTCTTCTCATCACATGCCTCAACACAGCCAACGAGCACTATAGTAATATTTTCATTGTAGACTTGGAATAACATTTTCCTGACTCGAGTAACCGCATCGTAAGTTATGCTAAACCCATGCACATATCGAATAGACACGTCGGGTGATTGAGTCGCCGTCGAGCCTGCAGGCGCGCCTCACTGTGATAATACGGTGTAAATACGCAAATGCATGTCACTGTTTGACAGGTTTTTGATGTCACAACCCGAGCACTGTGTTCCGTCACCTTAGCAGGCGCAAGCGCGGACCTCGAAACAGTCAAAGACATTTTAAAAACAAAATCCTGTCCACTTACCAGACTCTAAAACACTTTGCCGAATCTGTTGTTACTCGATTTAAAGTCCACATAACCGTAACCCTCTATGATCGGGATTGTTTCTCTAATTCGCAATCCTGGCGGTCGGTAAGATGCGACCGTCGGGAGATGGCCGCCGACCCGTCCATCGTCATTATATCGGAGCGCCGCACCGCTCGCGGCTGTTCACAGCAGGGCGTCCGGTTCGACCCCGACATGCCGCAAACGATTCGGCTGGAGTTCGCTAAAAGCAACACGAAGGTCAGCAAGCCGAAGCCGGCAGTTGCCACAGCCGCGCCAGCTGCACATCCCGCATTGATGCACCCACTCACTGGACGTAAGTACCGCCGAACGCACACACCGTCCCGCGCGAGCTCGACCGCCCCTACACCCCGTACCTGTCTCACATACACTGTATATGTATCCACGGCCCCTTACATCCTATAGATGATGGAACCCCCATACTTCGAATAAAGTTTTCTGCATCTCTACATTGCCTACGTATATTACTAAAGTTTTCCCTCTTAGATGGGACAATTTATCTTTCACCACAATTCTATATACTGAATATCTTAAGCCTGACATGAAAATGGACCCGTCGGAACAAAGCCTCGCAATCCTGTGGTCCGAGGGAAACAAATCCTATCGTCTATAGGGCGCTCTACGCAGAACCTCACAATTGCCGCCCCAACGCCTGGTAATGAAACCGAGAGTAGGTGCAAAAGTATGAGACGGGGCCGTCGAGCAAACGCGTAGGGCAATAGTATCTGTGATCGCTTACACGTACCCACGCAAGGCCTAGCTCCGCGAAGCTATTTATTGATTGATCTATCGGGTTCTCTACCACTGTTGTCTATTACATGTTTTCATGATAACACTATCATTTACTGCTAATATCCATTTTTAGGCTCTTTGATGAGGACTAACGAACCTCTGGAGTTGTAAAATATTGTATTCTATATCTTAGTGCTCAGGGGTCTTTGGCATGCGTGACTGGTGTCGATAAAATGACTATCGTACCTACTATCAAATGGGTCTCAACTTTCGTTGATAGCCCATTTGATAGCGGGATAAGATTAATTATTTCAGAGCTGTCTGTTTGAAAAGACAATTATATCAAAACCCAAACAAGGTTTTTCGGGAAGAAAAAATTCGACCACCGGCTGGGACTCGAACCCACAACCCAATATTCCCTCAGCGCGGGACGCTCTACCAATTGAGCTACGGTGGGCACCAACTCGAGTGTCGAATTTCTTCTTCCGTTATTTTACCGTCGAAATTCGACACTCGAGTTGGTGCCCACCGTAGCTCAATTGGTAGAGCGTCCCGCGCGAGTCCCAGCCGGTGGTCGAACTTTTTCTTCCCGAAAAACCTTGTTTGAGTTTTTCGCTTGGCATTCGTTAATGCTTAAAAATATTATAAGAATTATCGAAACCCATTCCACATGCCATTGGAGTAGCTAAGAACCGTGAAAACATGTTAAAGCACTTTGTAAATAATGATTTTTTTCTATAGCAGTATTCTAATTCACAAACTTAGATAGGAAAGTCTTGACTGACACACTTACCGTCGAGGGGTGAGTTCCATTACTGATTGCGTTGTGTTGTGCAGACCTAGCGAGTCCGTTCTTCCCCGGAGGAGGCGCGGAGCTGTGGCACCACCCGCTCGCGTATGGGGGAGAACTACCGACGCTGTCGCACGGACTCGTGCACCCCGCCATCCACCCCCAGATGGCGCCGGTGCGCTCTTACCTCTGACTAGCTGCCGCCGATAGGCCACACCACGTAAGTATTTGATACTCCTCACCGCAAGACTTCTCTACAAATTTCTTATTTCTGAAATTTTGCTAATGGCCAAAAATTTCTAACTCTATATTAGCAGATATACGAATACAAGATAACTGTTCCTTCATTAGTTTTTATGCATCAATGCATCGCTGCATAAAGAATATGGGCGACCAGACAGTTGCAGATTACTTCTAGAAATAAAATCACTGGCGATGTATACGTTCTGTCACTCGTTCGGACTACCGTTTTAACCGAAGTAGAACCCTTACTACGACCACCAGAGCCCGCTGACGCTCGGCGCGTGCGTGCTGCCCGCGCCGGCGCTGGGCTCGCCCGGCGGCGTGCCTGCGCACGCGCCTCCCTCCGCGCACCCCGCGCACGCCGCGCACCCCGCGCACCCCGCGCCTCCCTGCTCCACGCTCTTCGTTGCGAACCTCGGACAGTTCGTCTCCGAGCACGAGCTCAAGGAGATATTCAGCAGGTAATGATCTAGTCTTGTAGATTGACGAGAACATACTCATTAGGGACACACTTATTTGGAGTCAAAAATTTACCGGGTGTGAGTCGGGTCTCATTCAGGGTCTGTTCACCTTTGGAAAGTTTTAGTATTCATTAGTATTTGTGTTAATTTAATATAATAAGGCTGTATGTATGTAGCCGCTAAAGCCGCTAAAGGCAAACCGCCTGTGAGAGATAGACAGATACTTATGTAGTACAGCTGTATTGGGGGGCCTCAAGGACCCTCTGGCTACGATACCCTGAAAATATACCAGATCAATGAGTTCGAAAATTACTTCTATTATCTGATGTCTATGATCATATAGCCTAAAATTACCAATTCATAAATTTTCAAATTAAAATGAAATACAGACAATGTGCTTCTCAATGTTCAAAACATTCACAGTAGATCGATCTGAATAAGTGTGTTTACTTAGATAATTAATGTGCCGTCAGCTTCCAAATTTCGACTGAAAATAATATCAATTATTAGCTACCTAGCTATTATTACATAACATTTATATAATGGAACTCTGAATATATCATGTTCCGAGTATTTCCAGTCGAAAGTTACGAACACAATGTCATGTGCATGATCACGCACTACAAGCAATGCAAAAAACGTGTAACCTTAAGGAAAACTAAAATGTAACTTTCCACAGCATGTAGCACCGACTATCACAGTGTCGTCCACGTATAAACTGCTGGGTTCATTTTTATGTTCCGAATTTTTAGTTTATGCGGCGTCGCACACAAACTCGTAACACAAGTGTAATTGGATTTATGATTATTTTTATTTGTGAGTTTGTGTTGACGCCCACAGCCTGCACCCGTACCACCAAGAGCATGACAAATTACACACTTGTCACGAATAGCAGTACTGAGCACTGTAACACCACACAAAAACAAACGTTGGACGTTGTCACCGACGTTGTACGTTGTTGTACCCTCGAATATTGTGTATTACACCAGCTGCATCAAGTAAACTAATAAATGTTGCACTTTATTATTTTGTTTCGTGTTATAATATCCGTGTGAGTAACATTACTGTCAATAAATGGGTTATTTTGATCTAACCCTACAGGACAGCACCGAGACATGAACCATCGCATAAACTAGCAAAGCTCGCGTAATAAATTACTAGATAAACTAAATATTTATGATAATAGTATTTAGAATCACATAAATATAGTGTGTGATTTAGATATAATATAAAAATCTAATAATAAAATTAGACTTACCATATCAAAATATATAATATTGCATACAGGGCTAAAATTAACATCGGTAATGTACGATTGGCATGTAGCGGTTTATTGCGCCGCATTGCTGAAAGTGTACCTAATAAAACTAAGCTCGTATAATTCGCCTAATAAACCAGAAAGTAAAAGAGGGCTAAATTTGAATAATGTTATGTAAAATAAAATATGATAGAACAATAAATCCGGTGTGCACTACATAACAAAATCGGAACATTTTTTTCTATCAAATAGCCATAAAGACGTTTTGTCTAAATCAGGCCAAAACATGTATTCTAAACGACATAATTTTCGTCTAAATAATGTCAAACTCAAACATTTTATCACGAATCTTTTCAAAATTTACGACAACGTTACCAAATAAAAATAGTTGGCACAACATACGTGACACGCGTTAGACAACCAAAATCACATAAACGGGGTACGAGTGCGGGCACAATTGAGTGAACTACTGCAGTTGCCCCGGGTTCGCGCGGCTGCGCCTGCTGAGCGGCGGCGGCAGCGCGGGCGGGGGCAGCGCGGGCCCCGTGGCGTTCGTCGAGTTCGCCTCCTCCGCCGACGCGGCCGCCGCCATGTCCCGGCTGCAAGGCGCGCTGCTGCTTAGCTCTGAGGGCCCCATCGTCCTTGAATACGCTCGGCATAAGATGGCACACAATGGATGGATTCTCGCACATGAAGTATGCACGCGCACCTTTTATGTTCTCACACCTTTATGTGATTCGGGAGCTGGTCACAACGACAATCCGTATATTCGTATCTCCTTCTCTTTTCGATCGCAATGTGAACTCACAAAATACACAAACGTGTTTTCCTTGTGATTAGCATTCCTGGTGGAAGCCAAAGTGGAAGATGCTCCTTTTTGTAACAATATTTATTGACAATGACATGCATCAAAATTTTGAGAAAGTAGCAAACCACGTTGCACAAAGCACAGTAATAGATCTGATGTCCAAACACTTCGCACTTAACTAATAATAAATTACAACAAAATTTGCCAATTTTTGTATTATTTATAAAAGTATCTATTTCTTCTCAGGGAGCCAAAAACGGAGAAGAGGGCGAACAGCATTAACTCTTTTGTGGCTCTCGGCACTTGACAACCAGCTACCTGAGGGACGCATAATCTTGATCCTTTGCATCGCATCGGACCACAACCAATGGAGGATGGAGCTAACAATCCGTGCTACTACGGCTGTCAGCGCTTCGGCTAACTTTGGATCAAGATTACCTAATCAAAATATAATAATAAAAACACATTGGCCTTACAAAACAGAGCTCTGTCTCCATTACTACTTAGTTCAATTCGAATCGACAGGGGTTTGGGTTTGTGGTGTTGTTCTTTTATACCAAATCTAGCAAGTGTTATTGTATTATTAACATTCCAGGTTTATTGTTTACCGTTCATATTTTAAAATATTATTAGTTATTTAAAATTATTAATTTTCCTATTTAATGTAAACATGTTTATTTAATATTATTCATTTTATTATGTAATATAAGATTTATTTACAACTAACTTATTATACGAGAAAATGTTTGTATAATCATTTTTACAAGGCCGATGTATACAACTGAGAGGATTTGTTATGAATATAGTGTAATACCAGAAATTAAACATTTTAGGATAATATCTCATTCGAATAAGCTAAAAACCAAAGGTGCCCTTCATAGAAAGATTACGTTTTGTTAAATAAATATTTCAAGTTGAATGATTTAATGAAGTTGTAATGTAATAATAACGATTTTGTTTAAGCCACGATAATGTTAGCGTATTTAAATGAATTTCATGACTATTTCAAATTATATTTACCTACTTTCTTAGTAATTTTTATAATGTTCGATCACTCGTTAAAGCTGGCACACCAGTGTTGGTCTTACGGTATTCTTTCTAGTAATGGATAATGCAATAATAATATAATGATTGCCGGTACCTGGTGCGGCATCGGCAGAGACGGAATGCGCCCTCGCGTGCTGCCGCGGTACATCACTGAACTATCTCGCATCGTGTCTCTTATACTTTCACCTCGTTCTAATCTATTAGGTGTTTCACCAAAATTTCTTGTGCCTTGTGAAAAATTTCCTAAAATTTTCTATACTATTTCAAGTTTGTGATTACCTTTTACCCGCGTTCGTTTTAGCCCTTCGTTTGTTCAGCCGCGCGAGCGGAGTTGTTACGTACCGTACGTCGTGGGAATGCGATGCGACAATATCGAGATAGGTTCAGTCTTGTTGCGAGAATTTAGCCTTGGCCTTATGAGAGTTAAATAATTAAATGTAATCAAATATTAAATTAATGAATAGTTATTAATAACTCGGCGGTCTTCGTGCCGGGACGCTGAATAGTGAATCAATTATTCTACCTATCTGCATGCTTTGACGAGCTTTTTGGTAATAATCTAATTTAAAACGTTTAGTAGTTACTTTTATTGTGTAATCGTTAGGTGAATAATAATACTAGATAAGGGTATTTATTGTAGAGAATGAGCATAGTTACATTACTATTTAATGAACTGTTATTCATACATAATAATGAAACGATGTAATGAAGTTTAAATTAACTGCAGTGTTAGGTTTAATCAGAAGAAAGATTAATATATTTTTATTTTTAGCTAGTTGACTATCGCATACAAAATGTAAACTACTTGGTTACCAACGCGCCGCTCCACAAGTATCGAGTATGGAGTATCGAGTATCGAGTATCGAGTGGCGCGGTGGCGATGTGAGTACTTCACTGCGAGATAGCAATAAACCAAAAATGAAATCTTAATGTTATCGATAGGTATTTAGTGACGTATTCTGCTGATGTAAACATGTAAAAATTATATAAAAAAGTAAAAAAAAAATCCCTGCTTAGGCTATAAAGATAAGATTTCGGATGTTTGGGTTATATCTTGACGCGACAGAATCTATTGAGGTACTCGCGCGACCGTCGCGCGTTGTCGCTTGTGACGCCGACGATACCGCAAGTGAATTCTTATGAAAAATCTCTTAGTCAATATATGAATAGAAATTTCGTCAATTTTTGACTTAGCAAAATTTTATACGTTGTTTATAGTGATTGTAACTATCAGAGTGTACCGAACGTGACGTATAGACCAAAGATAAATGAATTATACATAATTTTAATACTAACCTCAAACCGTACCAAACTTATATTTTGTAGGCATGGTTGTACTATTTTGTAAAGAGAACTCGTTTCTTTCTTATATTCCAATTCAATCGATTTTTACAGTCAATACATTGTTATATATATAACAGACTTTAATATCAAGCTCTGAGAGATTTCACCGGATTATTTACGCGTTATGCATTTCACTTAACTTTAACCAAATATGCACATCTGCAATAAAAAAATAGACAATTTGTCTTATTCACACGAACACACACATTTAATTGTGATGAAAATAATACTAACTATACTTCAAAATTCCAAAAATAATCAGATTCTTGTTAAGATTGTTTATTAATTGTCAGTTTTACCTAATAATTAAGCTAAGTCAATGTTTACTTATTTAATTCGATATATATAATGCTAATTTGTATGTAAGTAATTGTGTAATGTAGTAGTGATCTCCCATACCTTCGGCGCCGGTCGTCCCGTTTGCATACAAAAATACAACGAAAAGTTTACTTTTTCTTTTCGGTTGTTGCCCAAAAGAGTTCTCCGATGGCTTGAGAGTCGAATCTCGATCAATTTACAAGCTCTCTTCTTTGACATTCACCAAAATTGTATGTAAGCTTTAAAGCCATCGCATAACTTTAAAGTTTTGTTTTGCGCGCATTTTTTCGCCCGCCATTAAGTGGTGCGTGCGTCGATTGAAACCTGCGCGCGCGGCGGGCGCGTCGCGAGTGCGACGAGGCGCCGGCGCCGCCATGATTCCGTCCAACAACCGTAGATAGCGAGTAAGAGACGTCCAGTGGCTGCGGACACGGCTACGTCACCTTCTGCGGGACTACTCGATACATATCATCGTGTAATATTTAATGTGTAATTAGGAGTAAAGAGCGGTTTCATAGAGACGTTTTATTCTGTATTTCTCGTCTATAACTTATATTTAATGCAATCGGCTATATGTCACGCTAAACGCAAATCTACCTATTTTGTGTTTCCGACATTCTCGCTTGCTGTTGCTGCGTCCTTTTGTCTATCAAATTATTATTCGCTTGAAATGTCGTTTTAGTTTAAAATTACGGACTATCCTATAAATTGAAATGTGTAAACCTAAAAGCGATATTTTCTTAACGTTTACTGTGAAATCGTGTAGATGGTTGGATCGTCGTAGTAGACGCGTGACATTGGCCCGCATGTGATAGGGTAGAGTAGGGGTGTAGCGTCGCCTTGCAAGTTAGGTTAAGTGAAGCGGTATCACACAAACGCCGTGCATCGGAAACATATCAATTCTGTGCCCCTTAATAAATTTAGTTAAAATACTATTCTAAGAGATACAATATGAATAGAAATAATGAAGACAAAATAATCGTTCGGAGTATAAAATACCTGCTAAGTGTTGTTTTGTAACGTCGAAGGACATTCGGTTAGATTGTTCGCATCGGATCATAGCTGGAGCCCGAGTAGTGTCGCGCAAGTTTCCATTTGTTTACTTATCGCTCTAGTGTTATAATGTTACTTTTATTGTTATTTTAGACTAATCATAATATATGGCTTAATTACCAAAATTATTTATAACAGTTTGCTTCAAATTCAGTATTAAATGACATTGTTTTAATTTTCGTGACAAGAGTTAGAGCGTCGCTAAAACTTATTTGTATATGGAGCAAAATATGAAAAAATACATACAAACTATATAGTTAGTAATTAATTGTTAGATTTGTGTGATTTGAATTATTTAAATGCTTTTAGAGCAGAGGTAAAGTGTTATTGTGGTTTAAGAAAAAAACATAATGACATTGTAAAAATAGTGATAAATTTAGCTTAATTATCATTATTACAACTTTTATAGATGTTCATTACTTTTCTTTTCTTACTTCATTGAGTATTGTGGCATTGGAGACGTCATTGTTAATTCAAATAAATTTGAGCTCATCCTCAATCGAAGTTTTCATTTATATAACAACCCTGAAAGCCCCGTATGAATAAGGTCTCCAATTAGCTCTTGCAGGATATAAAAGTACGTACGAAATATTTCCTACTGAATACATTTTAGCTAATGTTACTCGTTACAACGCAACTGCGATAAACTGGCAAGTATTTTATAATTCTTATTCTTAAATAGATATTAGAACTATCGGCTGTACAAATGTACACACGACAAAACGTCATAACTTGAAGGCACCTTGCTTTACAATTCTATCGTGGTTGCGTCGCTCTGAGTGTCTGTAGCTACATAGGTAGAACAGTTTTAAAACCACAATGTTTAGGACAAATGTTATCAATACCAGAACAAAGATTAAGTTGGTACTAACTAGTTGTTGTCTAGGATAGTTCAATTAGATAATATTTATAGCTTTTGATCTTTGCTTTGTAGAATTAGGTGATACTTATACGGCATATGTATAATAATATGAAACGTGTGTACAATTTTGATCCCGTTAATTTAAAATGATGGATATCTTTACAAAATGAATAAACAGTAATTTCGTTTCAATTGAGTTGTATATTTCATGTTATTATCGATGCAATGTTGTATTTTGTTAGTTTAAAGCATTTTAGGGTCCAAAGATTGGGAATAAATATTGTAAACATATTAAAGGGCGTGTTCATTTTTTGTCAACATCCATTTTTTGTACACCAAGTTTTAAATACCTTTGTCTTTCGTCTAAAAACACTACCAACACACAATATAAAAACAAGACATGGAAGTAGGTAGGTACGAAACGAAACGGTGGGTATCTACGAAATATTTTTATTTAGGTATGTGCATACTATGTAGGTGCCTAAAGGCAGAAAGACAACAAAAGTATCTCATATAAATAAGTAATTCCAATTACCGAAATAACCATATCCGCTGAGGCCATTAGGTTAATAAGTTAGGCAGGCTTAACTTATGATGGTAACTTAATCTTTGGCGCACAATATACACTGGTGGGAGGAGTAATTATTTTGAGAGTTAAGTTAAAGTCCCGTGACCCGGTTCTGAGACCTCGACCGAATAAGCTAAATAACATTAATACAATTTAGGATTATGATCATATTCATATTCATATAGTTTATTAGCATTCCACAATGTAGTTCTTATGTGATATTCAGCCATAGCGTCTGTTACAACATTTAATTAACTGGCTGGCTAATGCTTAGGCCATTCGTAACATGCGGTTAAACTTAGATGTATCCTACGCGAGATTGTAAACTGTCAAAGATTGTGAACCGTCGTATTATTTTTGGATAGATTATAATCTATCAAAGTGTTAGATTATAATCTACTTACATTATATTATATCTAATATACATGTTCGCGGCGTAGGTTAGGGTGCGGCGGGGGTGGTCCTTGGGCCACCCCCGCCGCTGCAGCTAAATTGATATTATTATTGTCACTACACTCTTCCTGTGCGAGATAGCACGCGAATTGAGTCTGTGGACGTGACTATGGAAACACTGTTTTACGAGAATAATTATGTTTTATTCACCACTAGTTTTAATGATAAATACTATTAATTAATGATGATAATGCTGCTAAATAAACTATTGCTAATGAATGCCCCGGTTGCTGCTCGGAAGTGCACTGACGCGGGCCGCGACCGCCGCGGGCCGTGTGCAGTAAGTATTGCTGCCTCAGCATGTGTTCGATTGCATCAAACACTTCCATTGTACTATTTTTCATTAAACTTTGGAAAACAGGCTTTATAAATGAACAGGCTAGGCAAGTAATTAAATGCCATTGATCCAAGTCATTTGCCTAGCTGTTTGATTAAATGGCTGAATATCTTTCAGGCCGCTATTTGAACGGCGCTGTTTAGTAAAGAGGCTAGGCTGTTGATTGAACAGCGAAATAAGCTAGTTGGCGCGACATATACATGTTATACAGTCATATAGGCTAAACTGAATTCATGGGCTTTATAACATCAATATACAAATGTCTATAAAGTGCTTAGGTTTCAACATCAAAGCTGAGGCAATGTAAAACGCACCTACCACGCGCTGTGCGTGACAATTTGACGAAGACGAGATTCACGAAGCCAACCATGACATTGCAGAAGACTGTACGAGTTAGACCGTAAGTAAAGTAAGTATAGCTAGTAAAGTAGTAAGTAGATAAAACAATACTTTAAGTAAATATACGTGTTGTAGGTACACATCCTACCTAAAATATAGATACTGAATATTTTGGCATGGCGATAGCGGCGCGGTGTCTAGACAAAAAGGCTAAGTAACAATTTGTGTACCTATCCTACGACATAGACAGCCTGTTTATTTTTATTAGTACATATCTACAATAAACTTACCTATATGCAGTAGGTACTATTATGTATTCTGTGCCTGTATCCTATTATTTAACTTGGGCTACAACATAAACTAGAAATGAAAAGTAACGTCCAGCACAGAAAAATGAGAAAATAAAATTTTAAATGTGAGACTGTAAATTAATTCTATCATTGTAGACAATTTAAAATAAAATTAGGAATATATGGTAAAGTAAAGCACTGCAATCGTCGGTTATTTTACACCGGAGATTCAACTTTAAAGAACTTTGTAACTCAGGGAATTGCCTAGTTTCCATTCCGTAAGAACATGCAAGAAACTACGAACTACTTGCTCTTAATTGAGTTTTGCATGTAAAGTTGGATTTAAAATTAAGACCTAATGCCATCGTAATAAAAAAGACGGTACCATTAATATGACTGATTTTCATACAGATTTAAATCATTCACAAAGTTCAAAGCAAGTTTTTTATCGCTTATTAAATAGTTTTTTTTAGTACTGAGAGACAAGCAAGTCGTTCGCTTGATGGTAAGCGCCACGATTGTCTATAACAATTGCATCCACCCAGAACTTTCAATACCATAAAAAGCATTGCGTAGCACTGCATCGCGCTCATCACTCGAGACTTTAGATATTAAGTCTCATATACCCAGTAATTTCGCTGGTTACAATTCCCTTCAACCCGGAACACAGTAATGCTTGCGTACTACTGCTTGGCGGCTGAATAACTGATATACGTTTGACCTCTTATATACGTTTGATCTACCTTATATCTACCTTATATTAAGCTACGATGTGGCCGAAGATGAAGACGGCAGCTGAACAACTTGCTCAAGCCCTGCTCAAGCCCTGCTCAAGCACTGCTCAAGCACTGCTCAAGCTCAAGCGCAAACTGAACAACCAGCACTATGTGTAACTTAGGGTAGATAACCCTGAGTTACACCAGTGTATAGTGCCAGTTGTTAAACAATTGCTAATTTAAAAGAGACGATAATCCGCCATACTCTACTATAAAACAAGAACTCCCTTACTAGCTAACTTTTACAGGGTTCGACCTAAAAGTACTCTCTGTATTATCTTTCAATTTCGAGTACAGTAGAGAAATTACACAACATAATCTTTGTTCACAATATTCAAAGAGCCGATCAATAAAAGCTATTACTCTACATTGTTAGCGCAAAGCTATAATGATCTGTAATTCGAGTTTGGAGGTGTCGTTTCATTTTGAAACAAAGCTATTGAATTGGATCTGAATTAATTGTTGGGAATGGCAACAATAGAGAACGGGCATGGAAGATCGTGGATTACAAGTCGGTGTCGAGTGGTATAAAAGAAAATATTCAAAATTTCAGGGTCGGATCCTAAACGAACTTATTTTTTTATAAAATATTTAGAATTTAGAATATTTAAATCTGTTGGCAGTACTTCATGACAAGCGTTCATTGTAAGATGTGCTATCTATCACTATATACATTCACGATGTTAGATAGATAGATAGAAAATACTTTATTGCTCTTTAAATATAAAAAAGAATAATAGTTCATACATAAATGCTTCTAAGTAGAATGACGATCTTATCGCTAAGCAGCGATCTCTTCCAGACAACCATAGGGAAACAACGCTAATGGTTATATTAGGTATATGTTAATACGTATATTGTTAAGGAAAGTAGGTATATGTGTCGAACACACTAACACTGCTAGAGATAACATTACGTCTTAGTTTTATAAGGAAGCCTATGACTACCGGAGGGAACATCAAACATTTTATTGTAAAACTTCGGTGGGCGCACTTGGAACCAAAGGCGTAAAAGTTCGATACAAATAAGCCACAATGTATGTAGTTGCCCAATATTAACTCGCTACTTTACTGCTCGAGTTTGACATGAATTTTGTTGGCTCCGATACAAAATATCTTCAAATTCCGTCTGGTTCTAATCAGTGTAATGGCGTCGGATGTGCAATAGATTGGATTGAAACGGCCGCAGCATATTGCCGACGACATTTTAATGTCTCTGGAAGTGGGCGAGGATGTGAGAGAAGACAGGTAAAGTCCAAAGATTTGCAATTGATGTCTTTGTTCAATGTAACTATTATTATATGTTCTTGTGATCTCAAGCACATTACAGACGCAAGATGTTCTGCTCAACGATTGTAATGGATAGCATTGATTTGCTATGCATTGCAGTTTAGGCTGGCAGTTTGCCGGTTCGTCACCCAGTGATATAATCATATAAACATAATCATCATAATACTTGTATTCCCAGCACCCAGCACTCAGCACCCAGCACCCAGCACTCAGCACCCAGCACCCAGCACCCAGCACCCAGCACCCAGCACCCAGCACCCAGCACCCAGCACCCAGCACCTAGCACCCAGCACCCAGCACCCAGCACCCAGCACCCAGCACCCAGCACCCAGCACTCAGCACCCAGCACCCAGCAACCAGCACCCAGCACTCAGCACACATCACACAGCACACCGCATACACCACCCAATCACAGTATACAGCACCCAGCACACAGCAGTAGCACCCAGCACCCGCACCCAGTACCTAGCACTCAACACCCAGCACCCAGCACCCAGCACCTAGCAGCACCCAGCACCCAGCACCTAGCAGCACCCAGCACCCAGCACCTAGCAGCACCCAGCATACAGCACACATGACACAGCTCGCAAATAGCAGACAAATATTATACCTACTTACAGGAAAAAAACAATTCCGTTTCTACTACGAGAACTATCAATGATTCATAATGATTTGAATTTTATCATACACGTAACTAGGTAAGTAGGTATCTACTAATTCTATGACAGAATTTGAGTAACTGGTAACTCGCGATATCAATTTTCATGACGAATTATCGCATCCTTATGGTCTTTCTTCTTTAGTATTGGTATTCCACAAAAAAAAAATATATACCAACACAATTATTTTTGCGCTGGTGCTATATTAATCTATACGATATAACATCGAGCGATCACGTTATCCCGCAGCTCTCGAATCATTTCAGTCGCTTCAACATGTGAAAGACATATCCCAGATGCTTCTCAAAATTGTTGCCACATGAAAGGAGGACCGCGCTCTGATTCCTTTTGATTATTTCTCGGTAAAATCACAGGAGTTTTGATCATATTGACTGTAAAAATAAATTGTTGAAATGATAGTTTAAAAGTCACAAAATACCTTAAAAATAGACTTAAAAAAACTTTCAAAATACGTTTTGAGAGTTAGTTTACGTTAATTAGTATCACAGTCAACATTTTTTAGTAAAGAGTACGCTCTTACTAAAAAAATGTTGACTGTCATACTAATTTTAGGTCTTCAGCGGTCGTCGAGGGCAAAGTTATGACATTTTCAGTTGAAGTTTTGACCTATATCAACAAATTAAAAAACGATATTAATAATAGTTATACAATAGTATTCGAATAACCTTTTTATGTTGCTCAATTTATAAATTTGTTTTTTTTTATTTAACTGAATGACGAGACGAGCTGGTCGTTTGCCTGATGATTTATAAGCAATACGCGAGCCCATAACAATAACAGCACCACCCAGAACTTTGTTTTCCAAAATCATGCGCGGCGCTACACTGCGCTCGTCACCCTGAGACAAATAGCTGTTGAGTCTCATAATGCCCAGTAATTTCGCTGGCATTTTTTTTTTATGTAACTGAATGACGAGACGAGCTGGTCGTTCGCCTGATGGTAAGCAATTTGCCAGCCCATAACAATAACAGCACCACCCAAAACTTTGTTTTACAAAATCCTGCGCGGAGCTGCACTGCGCTCGTCACCCTGAGACAATTAGCTGTTGTCTCATAATGCCCAGTAATTTCGCTGGCTACAATGCCCTTCAAACCGGAACACAGTAATGCTTGCGCACTACTGCTTGGCGGCTGAACTGGCAAAGCAGTGGTACCCAGACGGCCTCTCGCATACGAGAAACCTACCACCAGTAATGACTACAACGCAGTTTACTTTTGCATGCCGTGATTACCTATAAGAGATTATGCGTTTAGCAATTATATTTATCGAATATTTATTTAAGTATGTATACTGATATAATAATTGTTGGTAAACCATAAATAAACAAAATAAAATAAAAAATAACTTTTCAAAACAACTTTATTGAGACAACATGAGATCGTCATATTGTTGTTGTGTTGTTGACTCCATCTGATGAAACATTATCTGTGGAGTAGGTATTTATTCGTAAAATCTATTTTAAAACGAAAACAAACCTAACATCCGCATGTACCTAATTCAGAAAGTTTTTGCACAAAAGTTTGAAAGCAAGCATATTTAGCGCACAACTCGAGCTTCCGGATCGGAACGAAATTAAAGTTGTACGAGTGACGCAAACTTCATACGTTGACTAAAGCTTATAGAAAAAACTACCGCATTAACAGTCAACGCATCGTACAAAAGGGTCAGAGACTGAAAAACGAAATCGAGATTGTGTTGAATTTTTTATAAGCCTATCTTGTAGAGCGGGTGTTATATGAACGCCTGGCCTCTTTACATAACGAAACGTACGCGAGGGAGATTGCTCCTACTAAATTTAGAGGCGTTTAAGTCAAACAGTTCCGAGTTCGTAAATCTTTATTTGCGTGCTGAGACAAGAACAATCCGGAGCGTTTGGGGCTGATTTAGGACTCTTTGACATCTATAACTTTGTTACGGCTCACTTCGACGACGAGCGGAAAGTTTCTTTAGAAGTAAGTATATTTGATCAATAAAATGTTGAGCAAATAGACCTATTGCAACGGTATAATATGCTGAGACTTGTTTCATAGGATACATTAAAAAAAAAAAGTTTAATAATTTTATAAGTGTCTGTGAATTTCAAAAGTTATAATAGTAGGCATTTTGAAGAAAGCTGGCATTCAGCTACTAAACCATTTGTAGTTACAAAAAGGAAACTAAAATGAACAATATAACAAAAACTAACTAAAAGGTACCTACTACTAGGACTGTTTCACACGACCATCATATTTTCAAAAATCACATGGGCTTTTTCGCATGTCAAATTGTAAAAAAAATAATGAAAGTTACCCAAGTATTTTAACAATTGTAATATGTATTTTGAAATACCAGACCTACGAGGAATTTAGATAATGTGATATGACTGAAAAATAGGTACCTAAACACGCAAACCTACTCATTAAAATAACCCTTTTATATGAGTAGAACAGTCTATTTCTAACTTAAAATCACAGCCTAGAACACTTCCACAAAGCCGCTCTTTTAAAAGCCAAGCGGCCCATTTGACTCGTAAAGTTTTCAAAAAGGGCTAAAGGCTGCGGCCGGTAATAAATCATCCTAGTGTCGAGGAGTACATCAAAAGGCGACGTATGGCAACACGCCATAAAGGCGGAAACTACGGACGCCCCAATTGCCCCGCTAATTACATGTAACACCGTGCGAATGTTGCCACCTGACGGTTGGATATTTTACATACCTACCTACATAATTACCCCTAGAGCTGTGGTGTTTTACAAACCGGTAAATTCTAGAAGCTTATTATATCTAGCATCGCTGTGGTAGCCAGTAAAATAGGATAAATAAATGATTTAATATTGCTACCACAAACCTACAGGTAGGTATTATTTTTCCTATATTAATTTATTTATGCTCTTATTTCATAACAGCTCTACCAATACAGATATTAATAATCGTGATATTGACGTAACCGAAATAATAGGATTAACTTATTGCATGTTGGCCAAGTAATCTGTTAATCCCTCTTTATTTTACTACGGACTGGGTCACCGCTTGAACACAATCTTACCTGATGGGAAGTGACGATGGTCAACGGTGGTCAACCGGTGACCCAGTCCGTAGTAAAAAAAGAGGGATTAACAGATCATTTGTACTAAACAGTACAAATAGGCGGAACTTCTACGATGGTCGATGGTCTAGTTGTCTGATGGTGGAACAGTGATGGGGGTGATCAAATTGTGCAATTCCTAATCATATTCTCCGTAGTGTATTCTGTAGAATACCACGAATCCAAATCCTCGAGTTGGTACTTGGCTGACCAGTCTCAAAGATGGCAGCAGGAACGGACCTGTGCTTAGTAAAGGTTCAGGAGGTGTCCAGGAGTGAAGTACCGCTTGACCTTGGACATAATGCCCAGTTTTTAACTTAAGCTTTGGATTCTATGTACTAACCGAAGTTTAGAGTGGACGTGAGATCAACACCCAAAAGCTCGAGGTGATTATGATTACCTTTCGGTATTGATACACCACGAAAAGAAGGAGATTGGTGAAAAGGGCTCCTCTTTGCGGAGAACAGGCACACCTGTGTTTTTGTAGCGTTGAATTTCACCAGGTTGGCGTCGCCCCAACCGCATACGCTTTTTAAGGCTAAGTTCAACCGTTCTACCATGGTCTCTCTCTGAAGTCGGACTTCGTCATTACGAGTATGGGCATTGGACTTAAATCTCTCAATAACAGTAATATTATCTGCATACCCAGAGGTGCCGGGTGCCTCATTAAAAGCACAGCATCATATATCTACAGCTAGACCGACAGTACGACCTAAGCACAAACTTGAGCATCCCGGCTTGTAACCGCAGCTTAACTGGTCAGAATTTATCTCAGTTTTAAATTCATAGCGAGTCGAGTCAGCAGCGGCAACACAAATCAAGTTGAAACTAAAAAAATCAGAACGTTAGGATGCGGTCGGCAAAATTGGGGTTAACTGGCAACCCCAGGCAAGCTTTGTTTACATGTTCGGTTTTCAGCGCTGCTGGCTGCGCGGGCAGCGTCAGCTTATTTTAATTATTGCAGGCTGTAAAACAAATCATTAGAAGCACGCGCTGTATTTAGTAAATCAATATTATTTTGTTGCCAGGAAATGTAACATAGCAAATCCAAAAGTTTTGCATTACCCCATTCTGCTTTGCAAAACTATAATTTTATTTAAAAGTATATTCGTACAGTAGACACACGTTATGAGAATAAGTAGATTCTTATTAATATTTACTATATGAGTACATTTAGTATTAACGGAAATACTTTACTACTGACGGAAATACTTATACTTTTACAAATTTCGTAATATAACTAATCCTTTTTTGCAGATTTCTGATGTAGGGGAGGTAAACTAGGGCCTGGTATTAGGTATCTATTATAAATTATATTAAAGATTGTTTTATGGTTTGACGATAATTAGTGCGTTACTATTCTATATAAGGCAGTTAGGGACTAACTGCGGTATTGAGATTAAAATATTTAAAATTCCGCTGCATAGCGGAGGAATGTTGCGAGGGAAGAAAAAGGGTACGTGAAATAACAAAGTTCAAGATCCAAAGAGTAGCCGGTACCGGGTGAAATGTGGTGGGGTAAGCGTAGGAATATCAAGTAGCGCGTGGAAGGAACCGGCACGTAATCACAGTACATGGGTTGTGACAGTAGCTGAACTTATGGGTGCCCCGTCACAGTCTTCGATTGGAGAATTTTAAAAGACCAAGGTATGACAGCGTATCAAAAATAGTAAACATCGTGAATCCTCATTAATCCACTTGGCAGTCCGCAAAACGCGAGTTTGCAATAAGAACCGAAAAAGGTAATTTCGGTTATAAAGTCTCACCTGCCGACGCTAGCATTTAGCTAATTCTACGAGTTTTGTTGCCATGCATAGCCTTGCCCTAAATAATATTACCTTTACGACCCCAAACCTTTCACAAAGCAAAGGCAACGGCTTTCCAAGAAGAAGCGCTCGTCAACTCGCAAGACACCCACGTAACCGCTCCCTCGTACATTCTCTACTAGTACATTACGGAGGCGCTATGCCCGCACGTAATAGCCGCGTGACGTCACGTCCGGACACGCCGCACCGCCCCGCTTTGTATCATGAATTACATTACACCTACCCTATGCAAAAGTGCGCTTACCCTTTAATTCTTTAGCTTACAAACACTCGAAACGCCGCGCGGCGTTTTAAAGAGATTGCGCGGAAAATCTTTGCTGAAAAATATTTTCTTCTGCGAGACTGAAATGCAACAATGTTTTTGGATGTTCTTGTACCTTTTCTCGCTAGTTTCGCTCCGGCTGCGACCTACATGACTTTGAAGGTTCTTCTGCGTACCTACTGAACTTTAGATTGAGTTTGAAGCCAAGAAAAAATGTTGAAATTAATTTTATCGGGACGTAATAGGTACCAGGGTACAAATAAATAATATTCTTACTATTTTAGAATGTTGGTGTGATTTACACTGCGTTAACAACTAATACCGTCTCTCCACGTCCCCATGGAAACACGCGAATCATAAAGAAATCTGTTTCCTCTAACTCCTTATTTTTGTGTTTACAATCGAGTTGTATACAATAGAAAGAACAAAATTTAATAAAGTATACTTAATACACGATATCAATAGGGTAAAATTTCCATTGCAAAATGTTTCCTTCTCGATAGAGTACATTGCTAATTCCAATTCACATGTAGCAATGGCGGCAACTTTTATTTTTTGGTACTTCATTGCTGGGGGGGGACGTAGAGCTAGTAATGGCCTAGAGAGGAATGATATTTAAAACATACGCGTTCTTGATATCTGTTTACAATAATGACTGTATAAATATTTAAATATTAAATAGGTTACATATTCGATTTCAATAAAATCTGATTTACGCTGCAACACTATTTATTTATGTTGCCTAGCCACTAAAACTTCCTACCCACTCTTTTTAGACAATATTTGAAATGGGAAACATTATTATTTTCATCAATATTTTACGTCAGGCCGTCTCTAACATTACAGGAGAGTTATCTATAATCTACCACTTCAATCTACATAACCTTCCAATACATAATCTATCACTCGGACAAAGTTTGTATGTTTTGGTAATTCCACGGTAATTATATCGCATACCTATATCCACATAAGACAATATTATAAGAATACAGAGACCGATTATTTAACGACAAAACTTGGAGGAAGAAATAAAAATATTAACTCCAGCTGACAGGTCCAAACTTTCCAAACACCCGGCCTCGGCGGAGGCGGCGAGTTGCGCAATCGGCCCTCCCTAATTACGGGTAGTATAAACTAATTACATACGCTTTAGCATTGCCACGTTACGTCCTGCGAATTTGGCTTTTATACACTCTTTCATACACAGCTAATTATACCCAGGTTCTGAGAACAATTCTAGAAGGTATAATAAACCAGTTGACAGATCCGAGCGATTCCAAACACACGCGGCCTCAGTGGAGGCGGCGAGCTGTGCGCAATCTGCCCTCCCTAATTACGGGCAGTAAAAACTAATTGCAACGACTGAGCTCTGCCGCCGCGTTATGTACTGCGAATAACGCCGTAATGCCATTATACACTGCTGCGTGTACTTTTTCAATAGTGGTACTATACACTGGCGCTCATTCGGTGACCGTCTTAGGTGGCGTATTCAGAAATGCAGGCGTTTTGCTCAGTTGAGCACGTGTACATTGAAACTGTTGTGCTCACTTTTCCGACAATCGGGGCTCTAGTAGAACAACCACTTAGTACAACGTCTATTGAAGTGGAATGACGTAATTATCTATATGAATAACTAGATTTTCCCGCGACTTCGCCTGCGTGTACGATAGAGGAAGCCCATATTCGTATTTTTTTCAAGACCATTTTAGCAAAACCCTAGTACTCGTATATGAGAGCGCGTACTACAAACAGGTCAAGCAGTATCTTCGTAGTCACCCAACCGATTATGATGTAACATACGGTCCTGTAATTTAAGTTGGGATTAATGCTACCAAACCCCGAAAACCGCATTAAAATCCGTTCAGCAATTTTTGTGTCTATAAATAACAAACACAAAAAACAAACAGACAAAAACTCTAATATCAGTGGATTCGTGTTCTGTGCCCTCTAAATAGTTGATCCCAGTTAGTTTTAAAAAACATCTTCATTGTACAGAATTGGTTCAGTTCCATTTTTATAATAGTGATATAGATAAGAAGATAATATCGTTCCTCACAAAACACACGCGAGAACCACGCAATAATTTATATAAACTACAAAGGTGACCGACACGAGGTGACCTAATCCACCTATGACATAATTATGAAAGTTTCACTTAAAACGTAGTCCTTTAAAACAAATATAAAATTGAAGTGTCGGTCTATGGTTTTAAATATTTGATTGCCAATCATTTTTAGAAATTGTAAAGCTAACATAAATTGAATTTTCATAGTAGGTAGGTATTTTAAAACGCCATGCGAACAAAGTTGCGCATGTTCGGTCCCTTCCAATACAAAGTATTAATTTATACAAAGTAGTCCCGAAACCGTAACTTATCAGACGGTGTAAGACCATAAAACATATTACGGACCAACCGTCAGCATTTACCGAAATTATAACGTATACCTACTCATTTACGAGTCACGGCATAATTTCGGTAGTAGCATGTAATAAAATAATATTTTACCGCATTTCTTAAATCTGGTGATTACTTTTAAAAAAGCCTCATAGGTACTGAAATAGAACAGAGTTTTCGATCACGAAGGCACGATACACGCAATACCGGTATTTATCGTTAAAAGGCTTTTTATGTGTACCGGCGAATATCACTCACATCGAATATGACACGAACGTCACGCGATTTCATTATTTTCTAACGATAAACAGTATTTTGTTTGGTTTTAGGTAAACTGTAAAGTTTATGGGTAATGGAAACGTGACTCAGTAACGGTTTCAAATAACGTGAAATTGTAGCAGCAACATTAACGGCTAATGTCCTGCTATTTTTCAAAAGAAATTAGGTAATATTACTTGATATTATTAACTTTATTGTGGAAAAAAACTGCTTTGTGCTTGGTTATTTAGGCAATTTGTAAATCGACCTTTGCTGCGCTCTATTAGAGAAATAAAATTATTCATACTGCCAAATAATAACCTACTATTTAAATGGTAGTTTACAGGGTGTGGCAAAATTTTGGAACATTTAGGGTAGGTGAAGGCACAGGGTAGGCCTTTCCTTGCCGTTAGGAAAAACTTTTATCAAAATATCTCAAAAGCTTACGATTTGATTTGATGGGTTACTTTGAGTAAAGCATTCCTATTAGAAAAAAGGGTCGGTTAAGCCAATGTTGCTTTTTTTGAGAAATTACATTTTTGTGCCAATGTAATTTTTTTTTTCAAATCCCTAATATGGAGTTGCTATTTTCTCCAAATTTCAACCAATGTTTCCTAAGAACAAAAAACTTCCTCACTACATGGATGAAAGTAGCTACCCTGAAGGTTCTAAAATTTTGCCACAGCGTGTATATGTGCGTGCGACGGCACAATATATTTATTATTAAAATTCATAGATAATATATTGGGTAAAACGTTCGTTCAAGTTCTTCACTTAAGTTGCTAATACTTTAAATCTAAGTAAATACGTAGGTAAGTACTGAAAATCCATCGTCTTATAATATTCGACGCAGTTAATTTAATTTACACCGCAGCAGGACGCCGCGCCGCGCCGCTAAGAGCAGGTGATTTACAGCCAGGTGTGGGGAATAGGGATTTAGCGCTCTACGGTTCAAAAGAGCAATTTCATCACTGCTTATAACCGTAATATTGATTTATTTGAAAGTAATAATACCGAAGTACAAAAGAAACAGGCAACTATTGTGTATTCCTGTGTGAGGTCCAAGACGGCGCGGCTGCAAATATATGACGTAGCACAATTTTGGACAAAATTAGCTGAGTGTTGCATTTTTTGTGACGTTTTGTTTGAAATGCCTTGTGTCACGGTTGTGGCCTCGATTTGTGAGAACAATTGCTACATTATTTATTAGCAATCACCACACAGGTCATTCGTCGGCCGGCTTTTTGAACACTAAATACCGGCCTTGTTAAACACCGTATTCACAAAAACTCCATAAAATAACCAAAATCATTGAGTATATTTAAGTTTATAGTAAAAGTTAAATTTGTACTAAAAAATTATTATCGTAGGCATTTAGTTACAAAAAATCTTCACTTTTTTCTATTAAAAGATTACCTTTGATAAAAAATAGACTCGGAGCCTTATCTACGCGCGTTTAGACGGCGAACATGCCGCCGCGCACTCGCGGTAACACGATGCGCACTCGCGGCGAACACGTCACGAATTCGCAGCGTTCTCGCGCCTTCTTTTGGACAGTCAGTAGCAAAATACGGAATGATAGATCCACCAAAAGTAAATGTCAGGCCTCACTAGCGGCGGTTGAGTGTGATTCTACAATATTGTATTGAATTGAAGGAAAGCGGTGAACTCGACGAGTTTAAGTTCGTAAAAATGCTCGCAAGTCGCCAGTGTGATAAGGCTGTTAGTGTAATTACGTTTCCCGAGATATTATACTTCTAAGTATTGTACTAGCACAAAGTAAATACAATTATTCGGCTACATTTTACTTTTAGTATTTTAGAAGGCTTTTGGCTGAAAACGTCCTTGAGCTCTTTTAAGTTAATTATATAAAGGTATAAACGTGACTTTTAGGCACAAAACAAGCCACTAATGTACAGCACGACACATTTCCCCATTGTTGCGTGGCGTAGGTATGTATCTATTTATTTTCAACCGATATCAAAAAATGAGTAGGTTTTCAATTCGATTGTATTTTTTATGTTTGTTACCTCGGAACTCCGTCATTTATAATTGGCTGGGTTAGGTTAGCTTCAAGATGGTCCCATATAAATTTCATTGATACTCGACCTTTGTCCTTTGTGTGTTCGACCTCGACCTCGATTGAATTGAAGTCGGTTTTTTTTGTTTGTCCATGCGCTGTGCGTGCATTGTGCAATATATTTCATACATTTGCCTCCTTGTTCTGTGTTTATTTTGGCTTACCAGCAATTGATGCACTGTTTGACTATAAGATATACAACCGCCTATAGAAAGAACAGAAATAAATTAGGTATAAATTAAACAAGGTTAACGCCGACTAGATGATCCAAGTTCGAAATAAGCGACTTGGAAGGGGATAGCGGCCGGCGCCGGCGGGTCGTTTAATTCCGCGTTACATTGTAACGTGGACACGTCGTAACTCATAACCAGGTGGCTGGATTTACGCCACAATATGTTATAAAATCCGCCTGTTTTATTACCGGCATGTTATATCATGGGTTTTATTTCTAGGATTACACTTCTTAACGATTTCTAAAATGGGACGAGGTTGTTAAAGCACCTTACTGTTACCACAGAATACGAGTAGGTACTACGGATCACCTAATTTTGTTCATTACGTACTCATCCTACCTCCGTAACTAAATTACATCTATTTTCTTAAAGTCTTGCAAGGTTCTGTATGAAGGAGGCCCTGGTTATAGAGTTCTGTTAAAAGCTCGAAAGGGCTGGCATGAGATTGCAAACGTATGAAAAAACAGGTGGGTAGGTAATTATTTTGTGCTTTTGTGCCGCTATACCTATATGCACAAACGTACTACTAACACAACTAACCTTAGCTGTAAGTCTGCGAAAATGAACTAACATAAGGTATGTACTTATACATAATTAGTATTCTTCGCTAATACTATGGATTTGATATTTTTTTTTACTAGCCTATACTGTCCCACTGCTGGGCAAAGGCCTCCCCCAATTCTTTCCACCTGTCTCGCTCCTGCGCCACCTCATACCAATTTTCTTGGTGTGCTTCAAGATCATCTCGCCATCTTTTTCTAGGTCGGCCTCGGCGACGTTATGCCTTTTCAGGGATCCATTGTATAGTAATTTTTGCCCAGCGGTCAGGATGCATACGGCTAACGTGGCACGCCCAATCCCTTTTGAGCCTAGCAGCCTTATTGCCTACATCTGTTATGATTTGATAAGGATTTGATATGGTCTGAAATAAAGTCTTTCAATTTTTTTGATTTTTATATATTATATTCTGTCAACTACTATAAAACTAGATTTTGAAAAGCTTCGTGAGTTCTACCAGACCAGCAGCGACAGTGATGATTTACCCACCACCGAGCTTACGAACATCGCCAAGCGGGCATGAACTCCACCGACGCCGCCCGCCGCGTCTGCAGAGCCGCGCACGCGCCGCCGCCAGTTACGTGCGAGCGCTCGCGACCTACGCCGCAGCTTGATCTCATAACTCCCAGAAGAAGGACTTCTAAAATGTCCGAAACCTGGTCGGAGTAATTTCGACGTTTACAGTGAGTCTTAGCCGTTTTATATTAATTATGTACTATAAAACTAACAAAATTTAATCTACACTAGCGAGCTTAGTAGTGTAACCTTACGTGGCAGTACTACGTAGCACCGTAGCTCTCGTAGCTCTCGTAGCACTAAGCCTACGTATGCAAAACGGCAAGTTCGTAAACACACCCTGTGTTTATCTTGCCGTGTAGCTAATAGCAAGTTGGGCTCAGCGGCGAAAAGTTGTTAATGTACTTAGTTTGTATACTAGGCTTATGTGTGTGTGTACAAGTTATGGACATTTGAAATACGGACGGTACAGGATACGCTACCTAAAGTGTTACTTATAAAAGTAGCAACATTTTTATATAGAATACTTTTGGCAGTGGATTTGTAATCCGTCGTGCTTATATATATTTTTAGACTATGAGAGCAGCTAACATTATTTTGTGGAATTGAACCGTATATACCTACTAATTATCATAACTTCAAATAGATTTTAATATTTGCTAAATAATGTTTCTTTTAAAAAAACATAATTGATAGATTGCATATAAATGCCTTTTTACTGGTAAAAAGACATAACAAAATAATAATAATATAAAATTTAATTAGTAATAGGAATGTCTATGAAGTTTATTATCGATTTTAATGTATTCCTAAAAAACTGTTAAAGATTGTTGGCATCATTGGTATATTCCCATATAAGTAAATAAGTGATGACGATGATGGAGATATATTACGTAGGTATTTGGCAACACGTGCTAAAATCCAACCGCAACAAAATTAATAAAACCCATTAAATGAGGACACGTTGTTTCCAACAAAACCGATCGGATTCAAAACACGCCACAGTATAACAATCTAAACAAAATCCAGATATTATCCGCGTCATTGTTAAACAAATTCGGTGCGGGCCGTGATAATTTAATTTGGCCCTAATCCGTGGGCCGCAGCGGTACCAGGGATACATAATTCAGAACAGGTGGCCGACGGCCGTGTGACGAGTGAGGAAGGGGTAGGAGTATGGTAACAAAAGGAGTTCAGTTATCTCTACAAATACGAACATCTATTGTATTTTTGTATTTTTTACTTCTCATTTTGAGGTACATTTGTTGTGGACTTAGGTACGAGCACTTGTGTACTTCTGAGGACGTACGATGTAATAGATTTTCTATTGTTATAATCGTTGGAAAATTACATTTCGATGATATACTTCTTAATCTTCTTAATTACACTATTTACATAATGAACAATGATAAATAAATATATGTCTATGCCTTTTGTGTAATATGCCCCTCACATAAACATATAAATAGTAGTAGATAGACTTATTAGTTTATTTTAAGCTTAACATAATTATTGACTATATTTTTTCTATACGCACCACTGACTGTCACATTTTCTTATTAATATTTTTGTCCATCCAAAGGTAAGCTATTGCAAATAGCGATAAGGTCATCAAGACCATCGGTTTATTGGTAATATAAACTATTGTTTTTTGTGTATTTGATATTAAAAAAGCAGTATTGTATTGTATTGTAGAAACCAATTTCTTGAAGATGTTTATACTTTTTGCAAAATTAAATAGTATTTAGATTCAACGTTGTCAGTATTTCCCGAATTTCCCAATCTACCGGGCAATTTTTTTTTTTCATAATTTAAAAAAAATTACAAGTTGGTCCAGAGGTTCTCATATGATGCGCTTACTAACGAACAGCATTTTATTTTTATTTATAAAAGTATCAGAACAGAGTCAACATCTCATAAAAGATAACACGCCAACATTTTTATATATATTTATGCGTTGGTATTTATTTGATAGGCATCTATTTATTCTACGGCAACTTTGCGTTCATGTAGTTTCAAAGCGGCGAGACGCGTGGGAGTTCTTAATATAGATGCCCTTTAGTGTGTCCCAGAAGCTAACAAACGAGAATATTTCCCACCCTGGAAGAATATTTATAACTCGTAACAGCTCGTATTCATCTTAAAACCGTTGATGGCAGTATGGCACTGTTTCCGGGAATCACATGAACAAGGATTTCCTAAAGTCATGTAACTCCGATTTTTCTTACCTGCACTTCTCTGGTTTTTGCGGATTCCGTGAAGCTGCCGTGGCTTACCTTCTTCCCAACAAAAATGTTGGGTCATAGTCACGTTTTTGCTATAAAAATGTGGGAAAACATTATTTACGGCCCACTCTGCCGACTTAATTTTTTGTGCAGACACTAATCCCTTTAGCAGAATGAAACAGCAAGATTGTTAAATCCTCTGTTTTGTTTTTGGGATGAGATGGACAATCCGTTTTTGTTTGTTTGATCGTGTCGTTACGTAAGTAAGTCATATAAAGACTTATAATCTAAAAAAATATCGAACAAACTGGCCTTTCTCTTAAACTAACTACCAGTACTTGTACTACCATAGTTAAGGGCTGTGTTATTGTCTATTTCTTTAATTTGGGTTACAATAAAGAGTTTTTCTATTATATTCTAACTGCGTATTTCCGAAGCACTGGTAGTGTCAGTTTTCGCATTTCTTTTCAGCACTCAAGACTTCAATTTGAGTATAGGAAAAAAATGGGTAAACATACTTACCTTTTTTTCAAAGTAATGTTAACATTAAGTTACAATTTTTAACATATTTTATTTGTATGTGTTTATGACCCTTAAAAGTGCACTTTTGTGCCTATTTAATAAATGATATTTGACTTTGACTTGACTAACTATAACACGTTCAACGTTTCTAATATGACAGTAATATCAAATTCATCTTTACAGTTATAAGTAGATCATAGATAGATTTAGTATAGAAACAGTACACAAGTGGTCAATTAGCTAGCGATCAGTCGGATATTGTAAGTTGCTACCATCTATTACAAATACGTCGTCCAGAGCAACTTGAACCGTGCCGTGACCAGGATCTCTCGCTTTATATGATGATAAAATATAACTACACGTTATATTATAACTCCACGTTAATCAACCAACCTAAGAAAAGGAGGTAAAGCCGATAAAGTTCGAAATGACTTTATTAAAATTATTAATAACTTTAGAGATTTAAATTTGGAACTAAATTTTGGAAAATGTGAACTGTATCTCTCCGACAAATTCAACGAATCTGATCGTTTAAAATTAATTCAAAATTTTCAAGAAATTGCTCCTGAAATAAAAATTTTGGAAAAATCATCGCTTCACCTCCTAGGAGCACCGCTTCTCGAGGAAAGTGTTAGGCCTCTTTTGGAAAAAAAAGCGAATATACTTTTAGATAATGTCAATAGATTGGGCCAACTAAATTCTCATATCGCATATACTATTTTAAAATACTGCCTGTTTGTTCCAAAATTCACATACCTACTAAGATCTAGCCCAATCTGGAAACATACGGATATTTTGGAAGACTTAGACGCCACCCTAAAAAGTGCTCTAGAAAAAATTCTAAATTTAAACCTCGAGAATGATTCATGGACTCAAGCTACTCTACCTATTAGATCCGGTGGCATCGGAATAAGAAAAATTTCTACTGTTGCGCTTCCGGCTTTTCTGTCATCTGTGCACAGTGTGTCGAAGCTTTGCTCTCAAATTTTAAAATCAACTTTGATCGAGACTCACTGTGCAGCTGAAGCGATAGAAGCCTGGAGGTCTCTCTGTCCCAATGAAAATATCCCTAAGGAACCAACTCGTCAAAAACTTTGGGATTTTTCATTGGTGCAGAGAGTTTACAAAGATCTGGCTCAAAATTTTTCCAGTGATCGCGACCGCGCACGTCTTCTAGCTGTCTCCGCGCACGAATCAGGGCAATGGCTTCACGCCCTTCCTTCAGCTAACCTCGGCACACTGCTCGACGATGGCAGCTTCCGCATTGCCGTCGGTCTGCGACTGGGTGCGGCAATTGTGGAGCGCCATCGGTGTCCATGTGGCAGCGACGTCGACAGGGATGGACTTCATGGACTGTATTGCCAGAAAAGTGCTGGCAGATTCTCCCGCCACGGCTCCATAAACGACATCATCAAACGGACACTTGCCACCATCAACATCCCTTCGGTGCTAGAACCGGTGGGGGTCGTTCGCGATGATGGTAAGCGTCCGGACGGCATGACGCTGATCCCCTGGGAGCGTGGTCGAGCCCTCGTATGGGACGCAACTTGCGTCGATACGTTGGCTCCTTCTCACCTCAGTGGATCAGTGTCAAAGGCCGGAGCCGCGGCGGAGGCTGCCGAAGACGCCAAGCGGCGGAAATATGCTTCACTCTGCAGTGATTACATTTTTGCGCCGCTTGGTGTCGAAACCTTTGGTCCATGGGGTCCAGACACAAAACATCTATATAAAAAAATTTGCCCACGTCTTGTCGAAGCTGCAGGTGACAAAAGGGCTGGCTCGTTCCTGGCTCAAAGATTAGCTTTAGCCATTCAACGCGGGAATGCAGCCAGCGTTCTTGGCACCTTGCCGCATGGTCACCACTTGTATATAAATTTCTAGTTGTACATAGTTTAGTATCTTTTTAATTACTTTTTTTTTTGTGACAATTGTAAATTTCTTCTTTTTATTAAATATTAAATTATAAAGACAAGAACGACAAAATACAGTCAGCACCTAAGAAATAATATGAGTATATAAATACCGATCCCACAACGTAGTTATGCCTGCCCAACCACCACAGAGGTTGTCGAACTTTATTCAGCTGTTCACACTCCAATTTCTGATCTTAATTTCCTTCTTCGCTGTATTGTACATAATCAAAAAAGCTCTTTTCTATCGTCGAGGTAATTGGTGTAGATTACTTCTCACAGAGTTCGAAGAATACATTAATTGGTAACTCGTAACAAACTTGTGCGTAGGTGAGAGAGTTTAAAACACAATTCTCCACACCTTCTTACCTTGTCTCAATAAGAAATGTAAAAGAGGTTTGAGTAAGTAACGAAAATGTTTAGCAATTAACAGTGATTAAATACTATAAGGCGTTTATACACCTCTTTTGTACCTACAACAACAATAATCACTTAAATAGCAAGCAATCTAGCGTTACGTACACGTCTTTTCTTGTTACTAAGAAACTATTGTGGATTGTTTGAAAGTTAGAAGCACAGCGTCCGTGATAATTATTACATATTCGTGAATTACGTTCTTTTTATGTACCTATAGGTATATGTATTATTGACTGTGCCAATGTAATGCCTATGTGTGAGTGCGAGTGAAATTTCTGTGAAGTACTTTATCGTGGCACAGTTAAACAAAAACAAAGCTCACACACCAATGCCCCTATTACGAAGCTTATTGCAGATCTACAAATAAACCACTTCATAACCCAGAACTTGGCTCAAAACCAAAACTGGTGTAAACCAAAAAAGCAAATTTGCCCGATGCGACTATGTTCAACCAAATGAAGACAAAGTGACGCGGAACGCTGCCTGTGTCGAAATTCTCGCACAAATATTGTAACAACGCGTGCTGTGAATTAGCCCCGCAACGTGCGGAGTTCATAATAACTTTCTGAATCTCGCTTTAGCAGTGCCACGCGGCACTCGGTCGGCATGAATTGCGAAAATATGCGGAATGGACATACACGCTTTAATATACGACAAGCAATAAACAATGGTTAGTAATATAAACCTATTGCTAACCCCACAGAGGGTTCAAATCGAACACTTACAAAAAAAATTAACAAATATCTCAAGTATGCCAATACGGCCAGTTGCCATATTGAACAGTACAAGTGTAAATACGTATTATGTATACCCTAAGCATTACCTATAATTGATGTTGTTACCGGCATGTAGGTTACTTACGCCTTTCATGAACGAACATAAATCTAAACATGTAGTATGATTTTCTACAAAGACATGCCGATCTCAATTAATGTCGAAAAATATAAGTTCATATCTCAAAGGCGTCTTCCACATTCTTTCACCTACATTCCCGTTGTCGGCGTTGAAAGAGTTGCGTTTAATGCGTTTTGTTTAAGCATTCTGTATGTCCTCGATTCCCTGTGTCAAAGTGTGCAGAATCCTTCGTATTTCAGGTCGCGATACAGCAGCACATGTGATGAGTATATATTACGAAGAGCCGACTCTGTGCTGAATTTTATACGGCAAATATTGCCAGAACGTGACTCTTGCAATGTTCTCTACACCTATACATAAACATGTATATTTAACGTGCCTACATTTTTCTGTAGCGTCTGTGGAAAAGACTGCTAAAAATGTAGGTAGTTTACATTTTTTCCTCTTCCTACAAGTTACATTATGATGAGAGATAAACATACAGAACAAGAAAGGTATATGACTATGAGTGCGCGCGCGTTTTGTTGGTGTTTTTCATTTCAAACTCAAGTTTTATTCATGAGTCGGTGACCGACACGGGATGGTTTTACGACTGTCGATTTGCAAGTGTCGTCGATTCGATTCCCGATGCAAATACTTCGTTTTACTGCCACACAGTAAAACCGGTCGCTTTCATAATATATTTTCTTATAACCCTACCAAGCCTTTGCCAAGTTTATGTTCGTTGCGCAATTGTTATCAGATGACACACGACCGTATAACGGAGGGCTCTATTTTAATGTTTCTCCCGAATGGTTTGTCTGAACACAATATGCTTCTCTTAAAATAAACTTTTGCGCGCACAAAACTGCTTTAAGCTTATTTAGCAAAGTTTCCGTAGAGAAAGCTAGGTGCACAGTAACCTACTAGCTTCCTCTGAGGAAACATTCGCAACATACCAACCCATTCCTACATCATTACAGAGCTCAAACTTTGTCTTAAGCGCTGCAGAAAAGCACAGGAATATGCATGTTCTGACCGCATACGGCCTCTGAAGGATAATGCAGGCAATGAGAACGTAATTCCAAGATCGTAGTTCGCTCCACGTTGGGCGCCATTCATTCCTCGCTACTAAACAAACTACTTACATTAACTTCGCGCTTACTCTGAAAGCGTCGTTTTCTGAATGTTTATATGCCACTTAAACCACCATTTCAAATTTGAGTAGAGCAGTGTTATCAAAGTAACTTTTGTGCTTTTTGAATAAAGCAAAACAACTCTTGAGTCTAGATGACAATAGAAATAGCGCTAAATTGGAATGGCGGAATGAAAAAGATGGACAAAAATACGAATAGCGTGTATTTTATTCACGAGCTGCTGGCGGAGCTATCAGACATGTCCAAAGTTGGCTGAGTGCAGCCTGCTTTATTTCCGTTTGACCTGTCCCGTTCGACTCTATTCCTGGAACACCACGACCCCCAGACATGTTCATTTTGCCGACAAGCCGAATGCAAGTCCTGACAGCGCGGCCGACGCTCGCTGCGCCGACACGGCTCTGCACTCGCGAATTTGAATATTTAATTGCGTTTATTTTAGCGCAACGCTGACTAATTAATAAAGCAAATTGACAGTTCTACGCGCGCCATGGCTAATGGAAAAGGTTTATTCCTCGATATTTCCGCGGCGAAATGAATCAATTGCATTTTAGATTCCAGGTATTTGCATATGGCATGGCGGTCGGCTACTTTACGATTGCAGTCCGGTTTCGTATTCTTTGTTCGCCGTTTTATTTTGTGCATTTCGTAGCGAGGGAGGCACGTGATACGACCCGGCACCGGCTCTTTTCATAAAATATTTCTACGGTGACATTGTACTATTTCAATTGAATATATTTTCTTGTTTGAAGGCTGAATTACTAAAGTAGAAACGAGGGCAGCGGACGTTCTATAAACAATTTAAATTTTGCAAATGCTAGTGTTCGTTTCCGTTATTCAGTGCAAAGTCACTATTTACCGAAGTGGGATGTATTTTGTCCAAAAATTCGTTCTCGGATGTGCCACTGGAGGGACATACAAAACGACGGAGCCTGCTCTAACTTAAACCTAACTTAGATGTAGAGCCCCTTGAGAATCGCGCAGAAAACCCAGGGTTGACATTAAATTGTGAAAACAACTCTATTGCAAGAAATATGTAGGGAATTTTACGAAGTGCTTTCCTATATAAATGGATTGAGGTTTTTGCTTTGGTTAAATTTGTTGTCTGTATTCAATATTTCTACTCCATACCCATTAGATCGATTTAAGAAATAAATTAAAGCTCGTGACAATATTATTTCCATAAGTGCTAGGAAAATACGAGCATCATCACACTAACATTATAAATGCGACAGTTTGTACATTAGTGTGTCGGTGTGTGTGTTTGTTACTTCTTCACGCTGTAACGGCTCAACGAATTTGAGTGAAATTTCGAATGGAGATAGCTAGATAATTAATATAATAGCTAGATAAATTTTATCCCGGGAAACCACGGGTTAAACCGCGGGGCGCAGCTAGTATGGCTATATTATAGGTCTATAATATAGCCATATATAGAGCCATATATAGCCATATATATATAGGGTAAGTCTTGGTCTAGACCAAGACATATATACTAAAATATTCCGAAAGGTCACCGTACCATTCAGGCTATATTTATAAATAAGACCCACATCAAAATAGATTAACACATACATAATCTCAACCCCGAACTAGGATACCCTGTATTTACGGAATCAATAACTATTAAAACTCAACACCTAGAATTGAGACAAATACTTGCTTCGTGTTAAAAGTGTATACTCGTACTTGTGTTGCGTTACGTTGCGTTGCACAATATTTATGTCATAGAAGGAATCGAATCCGCTACCTCCGTACTCGCTCTGTCCAATCACTACACCAGAGAGGCTGTCAATAATGTTCTTCGTTATTCTATTCTCCCGATAATTTATGAGTGAAATAGTATATTTACATAGTATATTTGAAACTGTTAACTTGGTAGGTAAGTAGGTCTGCGACATTTCCAAGTTCGCGTCAGTCAGATGTCCCAACTTTTAGCTCACTAGGTACTTGTCATGATAAATTTGCTGGTTTATTATTATGTATAAGGAGCACGTACTTTGACTGGCAGACAGATTAAACTTACGACTTTTTCAGGTGTATGAAGAATGGTAACGCCTTTAAAGAGGCTCATAATCGATCTGCTGATATACTAATTACATTCGTATTGAAAAAGGTAAGTGTAAATGTAAAATGAGTTTAAAATTTTCATAAATCTTTGTAAAAATATAAAATATATGAAACGGCTACACGAAGATAATGATTTTGGCGGACCAGCTCTCGATCAATTAGGATATCCTTTTGCCAGAACATTACTAGATACTCTTTTCATTATGCGTCTTGATTTCAAAACGTAGTATATTCTTGGAAGAAGAACTTCCTATCTCACATACAATTCGAATTATACCGAGAGCATCATAACGTGATATGAATGTGACTCATGATTGCTTTGAAACTTTAATGTTTAAAAATATATTCATATTTTTTTCCCAGAAACCGCCAGCAAAGCATAAATTTGGTTTCAAATTCATATAAGCTTTAAGACTACTTGATTTTCGGACTATTCAGTAACAAACACTAACAAAATAAAATTGTTTCATCTTTTCCTGGGAAAAATAATGAATATATACATTATTAAACATGTTTACAAACAGTTATAAAGCAATAAGATCTTTGTACTATGTAGTCTTTAAGTTGTATGAAGACCATATTGCTTGGTAAACAGTATGTTTACCAATCTTCTATGTGAAAACATACAAATGATAAATATTATATTATGAATCCAGCAATAATATATAGGAAGCTATATCACAGGCCACAAGCCTAGTTTAGGTTTCAGGTGCTCCACCAGTTAAATTTTTTGTAACAAATGTTTCAATTAATAAATGATTTTGATTTGATTTGATTTGAATATCACATCATCACACTATCAGCCCATCACGTTCCCACTGCTGGGACACGGGCCTTCTCTCATGGAGAGAGAATGGGCCATAATCCACCACGCTGGCCCAGTGCGGGTTGGTGGATGTCACATGTCCTTGACTTTTTTGTGAAAAATTCTTGGACATGCCGGTTTCCTCACGATGTTTTCCTTCACCGTTTTTGGAGTGAGTGCGTCGGATCGAAAGTCGCACGTGCTCCCACTGAGCCACACTCACTCGATTTGAATATATCAACCATCAATGTAACACTCCATTTATACTACGAACCAATACTGATTTATGTGAGAGTGTAGGTATATGCACGCTGCGACTTTTACCCGCGCGTTTTACGAACGCGCGGTAACGCACGTTAGCGGAACAGCACAAATCCAATAGAACAGATTGTTAGCGAATGCCTCAGTGGACACGCGTTAGTAGGCGTTAGTCGCGCGTTTATTATTGTATTGATTTTACCAAACGGTTCGTAGCATTATATTGCTGCTACGTGGTGTAGGCAAACAAACGCACGTCTATAAAGATGCGTTGCATCATATACGAGTATGTAGTAGGGCATATCAACGTTTTCATATATTGGAACTACAGTGGATTTTATACGAATATGCAGATTAGTTTATATTTGTTTAACCCTTTGAAGTTGGCAGTTCAAGTTTAGCGAGCGCGTCATGTAAACACATTTTTTTTGCCTCACGGCGTCAGCCCGGCGCGCCCACTTGATGAACTTGTCATACAATTTTAACCATTCAACCGATTTGCATTCTGTAAATGTAATTTTGTTGAGAGATATATTACCTATTCGATAGGTAACCGATAAACAAGTATACTTTTTTATGAGTTTTAAATATCGACTTTCAAAGAGAAAGTAAAAAATAGATGGGTTTTTTGTCAAAGTCGATTTTTCCTATTCTCGACTCGATTTTGAGGCCGGAATATCGGGCACTAAGAAAGAACCATACTTTGCACAAAAAATCCCTTTTTCATACTAGTTTCAAATAAAAATTAATGCAGCATTAAAAATAGTATGCAAAATATTTAGGCCGTCGAAATAACTTGGATCTCATAGTCATTTTATTGTATGGCTGTAAAACAGATCAACGACAACAGCGCGTCACGCAACTAACTACCAACTTATCGTTATCACGGGGCTGTAGTGTGACATTAAATTTTATGTTGTAACAACGTCAAAAACAGGTGTTTTACTACTACCAACTTTGTGACAATATTAGGCCAATACAAGATGCAGCCACAATGGATTTACAAAATCGATTGATGACAGCATATAGGTGAGCACTAATATTGAAACCGCGGTTCATTCATCGTGAACCAGTGGTGTGTGAAAAAGAGTTGAATGAGCCGACCCGGTCGAACGACCACGTCGAATGGAGACCTCCCGATTGAAATGTTTATTCAAACACAATGGTTTACGTGGATTGAACCTTATATGTTTGTATAAAACATACGGTTTTGGTTATGTGGATCGTGGGAAAAATTGATATCATGAATATTATGAAAAATACCTAAACACAATCGGAAGTTATTGAAAATTGCCGAAGCGCTCTGATGAAACCAGAATGGGTTTATTCCATTTTTCGGTACAACGAATCTATTTTTATTCTCATATTTTTCATAAAGATTTCAGTATAGTATATTATTGATTGTATTGAACTCGGCTTAAATATCGTATTTCACAAAGTAAAATAAAACAAATTAAATACAATCCTATACATACAAATATACATGTAATAGGTACCTTTAGTATAATATTGAGTGTTTCGACTTAATTTAGGTCTCAGCATTCAGCAATCTATCAAAAAGCCAATAAGACATAGCTACGGCTCTGCTACGGTCGACCAATTAGTAGAGTGAATTTAAATTAAGAATTCGAGTGACGCAGGCCCGACCAATCAGGCACGTAATAAGCCAAGCTTTAGATGTGAATCAGGAATTACAATTTTGGTATTTTCTTCGCTCTCTAAAATTAAAGCAAAATATTTTTTATTTTAATTGGAATATAAATAGATTTTTATTTGGAGAACAGTAGCTAGTTAGTAACCTAGTGCTTTAATTATTGTAAATACATATTTACCTACTATAATAATTTGGTTTAAATGTTTAATATTGGTTTCCATAACTAACATAACAAGAACATGCATACGTACCCAATGATTGAATTTCATTTTAATTTTTTTGTTAATAATCTTATCTGTAATTTTATTTGTGATATTTTTTCATCTATAAAATGGAGGGGATAATATTGTAATGCAATAGTCTCAAAAATACGTTCTTATTTATCTGCCACCACACGGTGCCTATTTAAAATACAATACCCATGTCAGTATTACAGCATATTTTAAGTTTACAACAGACCATCAGGCGGAAAAAATAAAAGATGGCGCCTTTAGACGCCGGCGCGGTGCGGCGGTACTAATGAAAAGCAAAGATACCTACCCGCAATGTTCGCAGTACTTCCGGTCAATAAGTGCACACTTTGCTTGGTGGAGCCCAGACCTACCTAATTTCTTCGTAATTCCGGTTTGCTCCTTCTTTTCTAATTAAGTAACTGGCTCTTGATAGTATACTGAAACAGTAAAAGGAAAATATATCTATTATACATGTATAATAGATATATTTTCCGGTTTCAGGTATATTCCATCCTATTTTCCATCGTCATCATCGTTGTAGATACCCACATGCCCAACGAAAACGTCAATCATACTGAAGATATCGTTTGGCAGGCTGTGTTTGGGCAATTGAACAGAACGTCTCAAAGGATCAAAATATCAAAGAAGATAATTTCCGAACATATTATTTTGTTTTGGCGGAGTATATTGCCATTTATTCTTTCCCGCGCCGCTGTGGGGGGTGTAATAATAAAGGCACAAAAGAATGAGTATCCCTCAGAACGGAAACATAACATGATGCCTGAGAGCAACGATCCGTAAAATAGTCTTGCGTCCGTTTCTAGAAACACATACCATATTTCATAAGGGACAGTGCGCACATTGCGTAACATTTTATAGAAATTTTTATTTTAATGTAACTGTGTGATGAGTCGAGCTAGTCGTTCGCCTGATGGTAAGCGCCACGCGTGACATAACAATCGCAGTGCTGCTCAGAACTTTTAATAGCATAAAAAGCACTGTATAGCACTGCATTGCGCTTATCACCCCGAGACATCAGATATTAAGTCTCATATGCCCAGTAATTTCGCTGGCTACAATGCCCAAACCGGAACATATATATAGATACGAGAACCTATGAAACTGTTAAACATCTCGTATATTAAAATTATCCTGCAATATAACTAACATAAAGGTGCGTCGAAAGAGGCACTCAAGCAGCACGCGCGTAGTAGTGCTTGCAACGCAATCTCATCAATACCTAGTTGTACTATTAGATAGTAGGTTTCGAATTCCAACTTTACTAGTTACCTTAATAAAATTGTAATAATATATTATAAGTAACTATAGCGATATGAATGACAGCTTTACATTCTTAAGAGACTATATTTTTAAGTTATTTTAAACTGTATTCTAATATAATGTTTCCTTTTACAGTCTGCAAAAAAATATATATTTTCTCGTTTTCTTTTTGTGATGTCTATTGATCCGCTTTTTTATAGACATTTCGGAAATCAACGACATGATCGCGATCAAAAGACACTTCGAGACCAACTGAGGTTTAGGTACCTACAAGAAAAGTCGAAAATTTGATCCTTGTAAGGAACAGAACGATCGGTATCGTAAAAAGAAAACGCAAGAAATGGCTATTTTCTTGCTGACTGTGCTATTTTTTTAAATCTCACAACTTTTGGAAAATTGTGATGCAGTTATATTATGTGAATCCAAAAGTGATGGATCTCTCCGAGCTCTTTATGTCCCATCTAGGTAAAAAAAGTCAGTAGACATTATGTATAATTAAAAATAATATAATATTATCAATTCACTTCAGCCATCACCAACATAGTTCCACTTCCAATTTTGACATTTTGCTTAGTGAGGGGGTGGGGGATGATGCGGCGGCGGCGGGGCGTGCGGGTCGTGCGGGCCATGCGGGCCGGGCGGGCCGGGCGGGTGGTGCGGTGGGTGATGAGGTGGTGGTGGTGGCATTTCTGAAACACAAACATGATATTTAGAAGACGACATAAGAAGCTAATGAATTAGATGTAACGAAATTACCACATATAAAGCAAAGTGCTTGACTTTTTCTTTCGTATATCATTATCAACTTTTTTCTTGTATATATAATAATATTCAAAAAACAATAGTTAAGCACACTGCTTTTCAATTGAATAACAAGAAAAAAAAAATTCTTAGTTTAATAATTGCAAAAGCTAAAATTTGTTCGTTTTTTAATGAATTCGTGCACAGAACAAACGGTATGATTCATTTTTATGGCGCGATGTATGAACATTTTGTATGTGACCATTTTTGACTTGTTTTAATGTGGACACGGCCCAGGCCCTTTCAGTCTTTAGATGCACTTTACGGGCACGAGAAGTCTAAAAGGTATCGATATACCTTTTGCTTCCAAACTGAACACTTGAAAATGTAAACTAAACCTTACTTGTTTAATATTCAACACTTCGGTGAATGATAGGCACACGTTCGACCTTTCTCTTATATATCTCCGAAGTTCCGTTATCGGTATCGTTATATCGACGCTAGATAACAATACAGGGTGAAATTGAATTCGATATTTTTTCCGAAATGTTAGGGCGACCGGGCACAGGTGCACGGCATGGCGTGGCGCCTACTAGCTTGCGTCGCACATTATCACTAGAACCTGTAAAATAGACATTTCAGCTAATTGTCAATTATTTTTTGGTCATTTATTTATATATATTTTTATTTTATTTAGTACTATAGATTAATTATAAAACATGGACTAAATAGGTACATCCATTTCGAAAAAATATTGAACCAAATTCCACCCTGTATAACGTATGTATAATAAGTGTTCATCAGTTGTTTCTGGGAGATACGAGACCACACAACACTATATCGTCTGGAGAATAGCTTCAAGCCGCTTTGGCCCTAAAGTGTCTGTGTTTAGCATCGTCCAAAGGGCGCGTTTACTTGGGAATATGCTCCTGCGGACTCATAATCCAATACGTATACAATATACTGTGAATAATAAAATATGAGTCAGAATTTTCCTAAAACCTTAATCTCAGTTGCTACGATAAGAATCATAAAATAAGTACAAACATTACGAATTTAGATAACCCAGTTACACGCATTCCCAATATTTGACATGACGAATTTGTTTCTGCTATGGGCCATGTAGCGAGGCATGGCCCATGTAGGAAATGAAGGTATAAATGTAAGGATCTCAACCTCTAAATTTATTTCCATAAAGGATTTATTTATTTATTTATTTCCATAAACTGCCACATAAGGTACAAGGAAATGTTTTCAACCTTCTTTGACCTCTAGAATCGTGTAAATTTCCTTACCTACTCTTTTCTATTTTTAGCCACTTCTAATTCGTCCTTTATATTAAAATCTGCCAATGGATGTCATTTGTTCAACAATATGATAATAGGGTGTAATACGAGTACTTAATTGATCTAATGACGCATTTCTATTTAATTAACAAACTTTGTTAATGTTTATTCTCAATTAAACCCCACTCAAAACCATAAACAACCTTTAACAAAAAAGATAAAGAACCAATATAACATTAAATAAAAGTAAGGAAAAGCAGCACTAAGCAAAACCGAACACCTATTACAAAAAGTCCTTTTTCAAAATCAATTGGGAATACCGCCCCTTCGGTAACCCCAACAGGAAAATTCCATTTTCCAAACACAAAACTGAACCGAACAGACCTAAATACCTTGTAAGTAAACGAGGCGCAATAAGTAAATAGCGCTTTGAGGGAAACGCGGAATAAAACAAACGATGACAAACTGGAAAGTTTGAAGAGATTGTTTTAGGGTTTCGCCGTTAAGGAGTTAGTGTTTAGTTATCTGTTTGCATTGGTATACATACGTTGACTGACATAGAGTCATCGGAACACTCCTTGAAATTATTATCTAAGACATGAGTCGCTTTATTTATATTGAAGGAAGGTTACATATTACATTATTAAAATAAATAAATACGTCCAACGATCACGTACGTAAATCCTGACCCCTAACTAGGATTCCCTGTATCTAGGGAAGCAGGAGCTACAAGGACCATTGCCTTAAATTAAAACCTTAATAATGTAAAACAGCACGCAGTTCATCTTTTCGTAAATAAAATATGATTAATTTTAATTGTATGTGCTGAATGTAAATAAATTGAGCTTTCTGTTAAATACATTTAGTATGCTTTCATTACTGTACAGAATAAAGCCCGCGCTAGGTACACGCAAACCTTTTCTAATTATAAATATCAATTGTTCGGTTTACCGCTTATATAAGTTCTTGAACGTTTCTATTTTTTATTATGACGTAATACGTAAGAGGTACCTATTACTCAAAATGAAGGTACTTAGTAGTCAGTTAGTAGTACTTAGTATATTGCAGCAGTAGTATTTTTGGTATTCTCAGGTACTTTCGTATTGCCTTACGTAGAGGTATTTTCGTAGATAGTGCCTTACCTCTTCGGCTCGCTGTCCAGGTAATTAATACCTTCTGGTCAGCGTAAGCTTAGGTTGCCCATTCAGTTCAACACTGCGCTCGAAACTATCATTACATTTTCTAATAATAAATTACACTCGAGTTCAATCTGTTATCTGTTCTGAAGCTCAAGCTCTTCTTGCAGACCATACCTATACTCCCACCATCTTCGAACAACTCTCCATCGACCTACTTTAGCATGCATTTAACTCTCTCGCAACATGTTGTTGCCTTTCTATATAATAATGAGTTTATCTTATTGGATAATTTAGGAAAACTAATAAAATATTTATATTGTATATTGCACAACTTGTTTAGATTCGAAATCCTAAATTAATCGATATTTTTAGGGCCATAAAACAGTATTTGAATAACTAAAAATACCTTAAAAGTAAAATTTTTAAACTACCGACCTCCTTTTTCAACTATTGAAATTCATTAGCTCTTTACCGTCATTGGCTAGTAGTACTTAGATGATGAGAATAACGTTACTGCGTAGTTGGTTTACAAAAGATCGGGAAAGGTTAAAATAACCCTTAATCAGATAACATAACAATAAATACTATCTAAGACCTACATTATAAAGAATGATAAAAGCTTAGTATTATCTCACACATACATATTTATTTAGATACCTATAGATATTTTATTAAAACACACGATAACGAAATCAATAAAACATTTAGATCTTCAATATTCAATTCAATATTTCTTCACCATTTATTTCTTTATCATTATCACCATTTCATTATAGGGATTACTGCTAGCTTCTATCAAATCACCATCAGTACGGTGGTGGACGATGAGGCGGGTGATGTGGCGGCGGCGGGTGGTGTGGCGGCGGCGGGTGGTGTGGTGGACCGCCGAAGGGCCCAGGAGGTCCGGGTGGTGGCGGGTGGTGCGGTGGTCCATGTGGTCCTGGCGGGTGGTGTGGCGGACCATGGGGTGGATGGTGAGGGAAGTGCGGCGGTGGTGGCATTGCTGAAAAGGAAAAATATTGTTTTATACTTGTTCCGTAGGGAACTGTTCGTTTTACCGGGATCTTCTTTCGTGTGGGTGTGTGGCCAACCCTGGTGTCGGAGTTTTTAGACCGCCCGAAGACCTCCGACAAAAATAAAAGCAGGGATGAAGAGTATGCTATGTCCGATTGCAGAACTTAAAGTACAAACTTATCTGCATACTAATGAAATCCGTCCACGTCTACATAAAATCGAAATCAAAATCCGTTATAAGCTCAGCGATAACAAAAACATATGCTCACACCGTCACTTTCGTATTTATAATACTATGTACGATAGAATTCAAACAAAATAACACAATCTTACTTGTTTATATGATTGTAAAGGCCTTCTAGTTTAAAAGCAAATTCCCTGTGCGTTTTCGCATGAGCAGTAATGTTGTGACTAAAATATCACAAGTCCCTCCAGTACTTTATATCGATACTTCTGATATTATATCTTTCCCAAACCAACCGTGATAAATATTGATAAGAACATCTAAATGTACCGTACAGCGATATTTCCAGGAAAAAAATAAAATAATCAACGAGTAGGTAAATTTTTTAAAAGACCCCGTTATAAGAACTGAGAATTACGCGTAGACGGTTATATATGTACATCATAAATAATCATACTTACATGAGGCATATTTCATATATATAAGCATACATACATTATGTATAATGCTACATCTTAGTTAACTTTTAGGCAAAGAACTTGCAAGAAATTGTTTTACGTTCTAAGTCAGCCCAATATCAATACCGCTCTTTCATACTTATTAGCGAAAAGTGGTATAGATATTGTGGTGACGTAAATGATGTATGCTTGTGGCATGTAGTCGGGGATGCGGCCAGGATATATAATTATATATAAAAATGGTGCACAGACACTGATCGTAACTAATTTTCGACGTAAAGCTGAGATGGACCGGACGGTAGAGACAAGCAAGAATCATGCTGGAATTGGCAGGACGTGCAGAATGATGGAGGTCGATTTAGATTTATTTTTATATAAACAAGTATTTTTTCGAGTGATAATTTGTGATATTGGTAGATTATTGCCCATTACCGTCCATTACATGATTAATAAAAGAAAAATGTGTAATATTGCTTTTCATATTCTCTCCTGAAGCCCATAGCAAGCTTCGTCTTATAAAGTTCCACCACTTTGAAGCCACACTGAAGCACAAGAGAATGGGGGTCCGAAAGTGATGTCAGCCATCTTTGAAATCGACGAACCGACGTCGTATGGGGCTCACAAACCTTAAAACATTTTTAATATGTAGGTACCTGTTGGGAATAAACAAAAGTTGTCGCACTAGCTAAACGCAGCTGAAAACGAAACATAGTTTCTGTCTCGCTCACTCTCTCGTGCTCTCGCTCACTTCTTGTACGCGGCATTGTAACTCATTGTAATCGTAATAATTAGTTATTTAATATTAATACAAATCAAGTCACAAAATCAAAGTGTTTATTACTTTCCTACAGTACCTAACAATAATGAGACAGATACTTTTAAGCATCCATACTTCTCATCTCTATCTCTACATTTCTACATAGTATACAAGAAAATCGTTTCCCACCGCGTCTGTACGCTTAAATCTTTTAAACTACGCAACGGGTTATAATGCGGTTTTCATCAATAGACAAAGTGATTCAATAGAAAGATTAATATGTATAATACACGCATATAAACCTTCCTCTTCTTCCGTGCGAAGCCGGGGCGGGTCGCTAGTATATACCTATTATAAATGCGAATGTAACTCGGTCTATCTGTTACATTTTCATGACTAAACGTCTAAGCCAATCTTGATAGAATTTGGCCCTGTAGCTCGGAGGCTACAGGGTATCTCTGTGCCAAATTTCGTCGTAATTTTAATGTTCCATATTCCAGGATAATTTTGATAATAATTTGATAATTTTGGTCTTAAGTTCTAAGACTTAACTCTCAAGGAATCGCGGTTTAACCAAATCTCATGCAAAGTTGCAGGCAGCAGCTAGTAATATTATAAAATCTAAATCAAGTATTATTTGTTTGAAAATATTGGAAGAGAGATAACTGAAGTACTTCAAGTCATCTAATAATAAAGACCTTGGTGTCTATTTATATTCATGGTAATGATTTTAAGTGTAGGTAATTTCATCGTTTGGCGAAATACTTTTATTTATTTTGCACGTACCTCGAGGTTGTAGTAAGTTTCAACAGACAATATCCTGATTTATAAAAGCACTACAAAGAAAATTCAAACATTCAGATTACTCATAACAACAAAACACATGCGTCACGTGTTTGTTTTTATCACATTAGCGAATTGGCTGATAGGAAACGAAGAGATTAGTGGGCCTGCGATAAATACACTTAACGATCGATGTTGTATCATTCGCTAGGATATCGACGTGGCACGCAAGCTCTACCACTACCGTTTTACTATTATTTGTGCATTATCTGATTTGCTGGACCTAGTAGAAGAGGTAACGTAGGTGAGTCTTACATTTTTTTACTCTTGTTTTCAAGTTCAATGATTAGTACCTAGGTATTCGTAATTCGTAGATCTTCGATATTCTGTTTTACTGGTATTCTTATTTTTTTTTGTTACTGAATGACGAGACGAGCTGGTCGTTTGCCTGATGGTAAGCAATACGTCTGCCCATAACAATAACAGCATCACCCAGAACTTTGTTTTGCAAAATCCTGCGCTGCGCTACACTGCGCTCGTCACCCTGAGACAATTAGCGGTTGAGTCTCATAATGCCCAGTAATTTCGCTGTATTATATGTACTCGTATATAGAGATTTGACTTCATCGGCCATGACAATCAGCGCTGTTTTTCGTACAATTTGAAATGGTGCCATGATGGCTCTCCATGGATTAGCTGAATGTATAATATATATTATTAGGTATACTTACAAGTAATATACTAATATTTTGTTATGTGTCAACAACTACTACCTAACCTACTTAGGTACATGTAAAGAACAGAAAGCAGCATGTGCTGCTAAAGACAAGGCACAAAACAGCGCATTATGTCGTAAAAGTACAAGGCGATAAAGAATGAAAAATCCTGAAAGCGGATAGCAATGATTAAATAGTGGTCTTCCTTCCAGTCATGCCTCCTCCCCACGCGCTGCCGTGCGGGCCTCACTGCGGCACGGGCTACTGCGCGCCGCACTGCTACCACCGCAATCGCGTATGGCCGCCACCGCCGCACCACCACCCTCCACCGCCGCACCACCACCCGCCGCCGCCGCACCACCACCCGCACCACCCGCCGCCGCCGCCGCCGCCGTTCCACCATCACCCGCCACCGCCGCCTCATCACCACCCGCCGCCGCCACCGCATCATCATCCTCACCACTACGGTCCTCATTACCGCACGATGCGTTAACTGAAGACTGAGTATTATTTTTATGCACTCGGCCTTTAACTGTTTTGGTACCCTGAAATGAGAAGCGCAGCAGTGCTTTCGTCCAACAACTCTCCTTTGTTTAATGTCATGCAATACTTTACTTTTCACATTTATTACATACCATAGCATGGCATTCCAAGTGGGCAGTATACACTCGTATTTATACATTTTTATAAAGGCTGGTGCATCGATACTTAGATTCGTAACTATATAGAGATCTTTAAAATGGGGAGTGACGATTATAATGAACGATTTATGTCACGTTTATACAGAGATCTGTAAACAATTTTATCAGTTCGATGAAGTTATCTTAATCTAATCAAGTGGCATTTCATCGATATTGTATTAATTATTCCATTGTTGTTTTATGAATAAAAAAATTGTATGACTCGTATGTGCTCATGTTTATTTTACTAGAATTGTTTGGATTGATTGAACTTTTGTTATATTATTCTGTGATCAATTTTATTGAAATATAAACGCTGTTATTTTTAATATTTTCCTTTCATTTTATGCGTTGCTTGTTCTGTTGTTTCTTGTTATGTTAATGTCGTGTATACACAATAATATATATTATTCCAACCACCCTGCTTCAAAGGTATAGTTACGATCAAGTACGTATTTGTTTATCATAAAAATTGATTTATTTATATGCTGTATGTAACAAAAGCCCTGTCGTACCCGTGAAGGGGCTAACAGTATCGATGTTGAAAGGTTGATTGAATGAACCTTTATTTTTTTCAATCTATTTACTATATGATCTGCGAGGGAAAAAACAGCACAAATATGTATTTGTTTCGTGACTGGATGTTGTGGGACCATGGTCCGCATAGTTCCTGGTTCCCTAGATACAGGGCATCCAAGTTAGGGGTCAAGATTTCCTAGAGTATTCATATTTTATTGAAGTACCTATATTATAGTATATTGTTAGAATATTATTGGGTATTCTGTGATATTGTTGTCGTCGGAAAAATTTGTCTTTTTATTTTTGATTGGTACCGAAATAAAACAATCGGTAAACAATAAACAAAGGCTGCCCTTTACGGAAATAGCTACAACCTACTTGGCAATTATTTTCGTAGATTCCCATTCAGCATGTAACTATAGAGTAGATATAGAGGGAAATACGAAACCAAACAGCGTTCTTATTAAGAAAGTTTTTCTTCATAACAAGATTACGTCCGCCAGATGTGTTGGATAGTGCTTGGTTGGTACAAATATTAGGAAACAGCGTACTTATTCTACTTTAGGAGAAGGTCGTGCTATACTTATCTACATATAAGTACAACATTTTTTTATCTCAAGGCTGAACAAAGGTATTTAATGTAATATTTAGATTATAATCGTGCTCCAAACTAATTGTACCAGTATAATCTAATCTCGTCTAACTACACTAATAACAATAATAAAAGTGTCAAATTGATAAAGAGTTATCAGTTGCTGGTACCTATTTTGATTCTAAGTGCGATCTTGTACTGGATTTGTTAAGCGGAGTCGAGGTACGAGTAGTTTTATTTCGCTAATATGTTGCTCGTGGTAATGATACCATTGCCCACGTTATAGTAAGTATTTTTCCTATAAGTCCCTTGACTCAAATTACCAAAACATAGGGATTACCAAGTATTTTCCTGAAGCATTTTACCCACCCCAAGCGATATATTCTCACAAAAAGTAAGACGAGAAGGTCCATAAATATCACATTCACACACAGTTCGTTACGCGGCCAAGGAAACGAGAGCGTCTGACGTTTACATCAATACCTGGTAAAAATACCAAGTGCAAGTGCCTGTTTAAGGTTTATAAGGTGTTAGATTAATAAGAAAAGTTGTAAAATTTATACAAATAAATAAAAAAAAAGTAAAATCCTCTTGAAAGAAACTCAATAATAATTAATATGTTTAGATAGTACCTACCACCCAAAATACCAATGTAGTGAAAAACTATATGAATGGTCTTTATTTTTAAGCCAGAAAAAAGCTATTACCACACCTAGAGGATTTTATGTTCAAGGCTTTCCTACTTAGGAAATACCTAAACCTAATATTACGCGCGGCGGGCGAAATCAAGGGTGTCAACGAATCATTAATAAGGAGGTATCATTACGCAAGTTCTATTACTGTAATATACTGACAGTCTGTACCTATTTGCTGAGAAAAAAACTTGACAAGCAGAACACACCGCTCTAGGTTGAAACCTGAACTTTTTTTTTTTTAGGCTTAATAGATCTATGTTTGGCCACTATCTCGCCTGATGTGAAGCGATGATGTGGCCTAAGATGGTGCACATAGATCTAGAGAGAGACGGCAGTTGAGCGGCTGCTCAGACCCGTCTCCCCCATGGTTCACCGAACATCATCCCGAAACACGACTAGGTCGCTTGACGGTATGGCTTTGTTCGGTGGGTGGTATTACAACCACGGCCAGAGTCTACCACTCCAAAGCGCGTAAGCGGGTTTCATCACGATGTTTTCCTTCACCGTTCGCTTATTCCAAATATTATACCTACTTACATATATACAAAAATCGTATACCAACCAATTACAAGTTTTATATATCTTCTTCTTCTGTTTTGGATATTATACATACATTAGTGAGTCATCAATCGGCCCGGTAAGGATTAAAGTTTATTTTATGGCTGTTTATCGCTATCAATCTGCCGCGCGGCATAAATAGTTAAAACGCCGCACCGCGTTCGGACATGGTCGAGTGTGGGTACTTCCGTGAGTTACGGTTATAGCCACCCTCCGCTCGCTTCCGGTGGCGCTGCGCGCGCCCTCCTATATCCGGTCTGACTAAAACACACTCCGCCATTTTTTTAGCTTTTTGAATCCGCCTATCACGGTATCAAATCATTTCACTCTATCTATGTGCAATTCGTACTAGTTCTGAATTTCAATAAAAAGTATAAGCCATAAAAAAATTTTTAAAGCTAAAAATATACTGAAAATAGATTTACCCGATTTGAGAAGCACCTTTCGTTAGATTTATTAAAAACTAGCCGATACCAGCCACTCTGTCCGCCTAGAATTTGGTTTACAATTGCTCCCTATGGAACTGTTTATTTTTCCGGGACGAAAAGTGTCCGATCTGGACTATCTATTCTATCTATTCCAGGACCTAAAATACCTGGTGTACATACCAAGTTTCTTCAAAATCCGTTCAATCGTTATAAAGCTATGATGGTAACAAACAGACACACATAACAAACATGCATTTTTTTTTCAAATTATCTAATAATATTGTATAGAAAGGATAGGATAGAGTAGGATACTTATTGATAAATAATTATTCTAAAAACTTTGTAAATATATGTTTCACTGATCCCTGTATAGAAACGATGATATGTATTTTATATGGATTCAGAAACATAAAAATGCTTTGTCATGCATACATCTCTATTAGATGAGCTCCAGACGCCCACCCTGAAGTATTAAAATACTCGCTGCTTGGAAAACACTGATCCATAATTTATTTTTACCAACGTAGATACACATCTGAAGGAAAACAAAAGTCACTACACACACAGTATCGATGACAGAGGGGTTATACCTGTACTATATAAATGCAACAGTAAATCTGATTTTTGAACCATAAATAAAAAGCTTACTTGACTGTCTCGTATCAATCTGTAACTTTTATGAATAAAATATTAAGCATTTTTCCTAGGATTTCCTGTACCTAGGGAACCAGGAAATATAAGGACCATGGTCCCACAACACTTAGACAAATGCTTGCGCTTTTTTTTCTGTGCACAAACATTGTCCTCTCGCGGGAATCGAACCCGCAACCTCGGTGGTGTAAGATATTTGAGCCAATCTGCCCAACCACTACACCACAGAGGCTGTGTGTGAGGAATTGTAGCAATTTTGTACGAGTACGTAGATAAGAAAGTATAATTATAACTAAGGCAATGTAACTGAAATCTTTACATGACAGCTTTGTTGTTGAGCCGAATCAAAAGGATTTCTTAAAAGTATGTTTAAAAACAAAAAAGACTAAAGTTAAATTTAACTGCAGTTGCACATTAGCAACGTCATCAGAAAATGCAAATCCACAAAGCAAAACCGTTATCTACCCAAAGCATCACTGGAAACTAATGCCACTGCATTATGCTCTCATGCAGAGAAAATTAGCTCTAAGCCAAAGTAACCAGTAATTCCTCCGTCGACCGGCGACCGGTGGAAAACAGTAAAAAACGAGTGCAACAGTACCCGCACTTAATTAAAACTCGACAACAGGTTGCTTTCCTGCAAGAAACACTTTAGGTATGCTATTCTTAATGTAAAACTAACGAAGGCTACGTATCTTTTGTAAATTCTCTAAAAACAGTAAATACATTTAAAATTAAACGAACTTTGTTTTTCAATGGAGAAAAAGCTATGGAAAGTCGACTACCATCATGTAGTGCTTACATATTTTAAAAATGAAAATTTATTTTATGTTTATTAATTCTTAGTAATTACTTTTGGGTACGTATTGCCACAATACGGCCTCCACTCAGCAAAATGCTGGTTGTAGCAACCAGTGCTGATCTTCCGTAGAAGCCGCCCGGTGACATCACGGACACACAAAATATTTTTCAAAATTGGCAACACTAGTTACACACACACACACACCCTCACACACACACACACAAATAAAGAGACCAAATAAAAGGACAGATAAAATACAGACAAAAATGATTTTGTCAAGCCATCTTTCGCGCTACGATCGTGAACGTTTTCGGAAAAGCAGGCCGTTTCAATTTGTAAATCAAACACATAAACGAAATTAAAACGGCATAACCACTCAGTAGAAATTTATTAAGCTTGTAAGTAGCAAAAGCGGATCCGGTGCGTTATTGCGGTCCATTTCGATGCAAAATGCCGCTTGTTGAAATATGCGACGCGAAATGAAATCATAAATTCTGGTAAATACGAAGCAAGGCAAGCCACGCGCCTTGCAGTAGTGTCTCTGGCCCCCATCTCCGAGAAAGTATAGTCGCAATATTTGCCTGTAATGAAAGCCGGTAACATTTGGGAACGCAATAACTTTAAATGAACCATATTTGGTTACTAAATAGGTCCGCAATTGTGAAAATACATTTGCGGGTTGCAGGCTAATAATTTTATCTTGCCGTAGTACCTGCACTTTAATATAAATATTTAATAAGGTAGTTTTACATACTTACGAGTACGTATTGGTACATACGTTTAGGTAACATAGTGGAATGTTTGCGGTGGGAGTGACCGACATAATTGCGGCAGTTTGCAGTGATGTGCACCGGCGACCGCAGTGTAGTGGCTTCTCGCATCACTGACGAGAGAATTTGGGTTACTAGCTTCTCATTGTATGGAAGGATTGGAAGGAATGTCATTTAATACTATGTTAAAGTTTGGAAACTATCGTGAACTGAAATATTCATTATAAATATACACGGCTACACTGACGTTATGATTGTGTCGGAATAACTCCGACCAGGTTTCGGACAATTAGGATGTCCTTATTCCGGGAGTTTACGCTTTGGATTCGCGGCGCAGACTCACACACACAAATGAAGAGAAATAAGATAATACTATATTGCTGTTAACATATTTACCATTATCCTGTTATCTTATTAACCGCATACCATTTATCATACTGGAATCATAATTTAAATATTATGAATATTTGTCATTTATTACAAACACCTAGATTGCCAGGCCCTGTAAAGGTATACTTTAAGGTATACACAGCGGGAACTATACTCTGATGGTGATAAGTATGAGTTCTCGCTATAAATCTGTGCGCGACAAAATCTCATAAAGATTATTAAATTTTCTATTTCAAAGCGCGACGTGGTGTAGTTTAAATTATATTAAAATCATTTTCACACCTCTACTTCTTGTTCCTTACCTATCCAAACTGGAGAGGGCCCAAGCTACTTAAATTTTTAGTTAGTTTTACTAGAATAGAACTACTTAATGACCGAGTGTGGCTCAGTGGGAGCACGTGCGACTTTCGATCCGACGCACCCGATTTCGAATCCCGCTGGCCCTGCACCACTGATTTTCTTAAGTTATGTGCGAATTTAACACCCGCTTTAAAAACGATGAAGGAAAACATCTTGACGAAACCGGTACAAGAATAAATCACAACAATTAAAAGAAATGTGACATCCACCAACCCGCACTAGGCCAGCGTGGTGGATTACGGCCCATACCCATACCTATGTGATGGGCTGATGGTGATGATGATGAACTACTTAATAGTTTCTTGTTCAAATATTATTTTCTAATAGTTATTATGGTATACCCATACCAAGTATAGTTCTAGACATTAAGCCTTTACCGTAGAGACTAGGATAAACATGGAAGACAATGTCACAAAGTCGATCGCATCAGACGAGCCATTTATCATGTAGCCAATATGTATACATAGTCTATGATCTGTGATAACTACAACAATGTACACAGTATAGGTAGGAGTAACTCAGCGCATATTCTGGGTCATACATCAATCCAACCTCCAACAATGTTCACCTTGATTGTAGGTTAGTAAGGTATATGGAGCTTTCTTGTCCTCTATACTAATTAGCTCGTTGACTTGGCGCTATAACGACGACGTTAATCTTATCGTAGTTCAATATACCTTTTATAAATTGAGTTTTCTTTTTGACATGTTTAGACCGATAAATACTTAGGTCATGCAGATCTATTATTTCAAATGATAGAGACAGTCCATTCTTTCATATTACCGTGCAAGGGGCAGTGGTCTGCACGTCCGGTTAGTACTCGTGCTAGAAGTTCCCGGCTGCAAATGCGATTCTAATGCCGCCATAAATCGTATCCCTCTCCTGCGCACCTTCCCCCTCAACCCTCCTTGCTCCTGCTGAACGTACCGAGAATTAGTATCGATTAGGAAACGAGGATTTCAATCTGAGCAGTTTCGATATCCGTTGAACAGTTTTCATGATTCGATATTTTTATTTGATTACGCATTGCGGGCTTGCAAATGTGATTGCCTTGGTTATTACACTTTTACTTTATGGGAATCTTCGATTCGGAGGTTTGAATTTTATTCAAAAATTCTATGACACTGTCTACGAAACTGACTTAATTTAGGAACTATTCCAGGCTTTTTGTATCAGCTGGTTACCATTTACTGTACTGCAACAAAATGAATTTGAAGAGGTGGGTTGTGACAACGCACAACGCACGCACAAGTAAGTTAGATTAAATCGCATCTTTTTGAAATATCTACGGATCGAACTTTTCAAAAGAATTTGTATCGGTACAACAACAAATTAATTTAATTTGTTAATTCCGTTGATGATAAATTGAATTTCATACTTTTTTTCCGTAGCACGTAAACTGAGACATTCTGACAGTCCTTATAATTTTAGCTGAGTCTCGTGTGCCGTAAAACCAGCCCAAAACTACCAAAGAAGGAGATAAAGTACACTTGAACCTTACTGCGAACGCATAAAGCGAAGATGTGGTAAACTGTTACTTTCTTTCTGTGCTTCTTTTCTTTTGCTTTCTTTCCAGTCTCGACGCAACTGTGTAACCATTTTGCACTCGCCTTCAGGCGCACAATATCCGTTGATCAGTAGCCCTTCTTTTGTTTAAATGTTTACTAAATTCATCATGATTCATTCTACATTGCTTAGCAATTACTCACACTATTTCTGGTAAGTGCCATTTACTGTTTACAACTGCTGGCAGTGCCCGTATATTTCCTTGGTATAACTTTCCATAATTTTGGTTGTACAATTGCATATTGGGTGTGGGCTAAAAGTGCCCATTAACATAGTAAAAAGTTCCTTAGTGCAATAGAACCCAGGACTAGTTACGGCAAGACCAACTACTGTGTTCCACTCGTATTCAGAATACACATTACTCAGAGAGTCAGAGCCCGAGTGCGCTTTCTACGAAATTAAATTTTGATGGCTCCTCGGATAACGCGGGGTAAGCAGATTCTGTAAGACTTTTTTTTCATAAAAACTCATTTCGGAAATTGGATTCCTTATTATAGCGACATTCGTCAACGTAATGTAGTTGAAAATCCGGTTACTTACCAGTCTATTGTAGATTGCGCGGTGGTTAGATCCTTTCTTAGGAGTCTTCTATAAGTATGTATTTTTTTAAACAAGCATGAAAACGTTTGTATTTATCTCTTAGTACCTCGAATGTATGAAACCAAAGTAATACCTAAGTTTAGCAGAAAATAAATCCTTCTCCAAATGTTTAAATAATAACAAAAAATGCTGTAAATGCTGGAATTTATTTCAGATAAACAATATGGACCGTATCCAGTGTATACAGTATTCGAACTTGGGCCCAGTGTAGCTTGGTAAATGTCACAATATTCCTATTTTGATTCTTGGTTCAAGATGTTTTCATTCACCGTTTTATTTTTATACAAAGAAAGAATAGGTTAACTAATCTTTCTTTGTTTAAAAATAAAAGTACCTACCTACAATAATGATGATGTTTTGTTTTCTAGTGTGTAAAGTCAATAAAGTGTTAGCATACAATCAGACGGTTCTCCTGATGGTAAGCCGTTACCGTCGCTTATGGACATCTGCAGAACCAGAGACATTGCTGATGCGTTGCCGACCCTTGAGGACTCTTTTAATACCCCCTTTTAAAGAACTCCATGTTGTAGCTCAATGGAAATACCGACGAAGGTACACAGATTCCACAACTTACAAATGCGAGGAAGAAAAGTGCGAGTGAAAACAGAAAACAATTAATAAAATGTAGGTATGCAAATAAAGTGCAAGTTTTCTTTGAATGAACTATATACCTACTAGAATATTTTGTATGTGAATAGACTGGGGTCTTTGCAAATTCAAACCTTTTTTGTTTTATAATAAACATATAGTTTAATATTTATTTATTATTATACTAATTAAATGTAAAGAGCATATTTCTAGAAGTCTGTTCCCACAATGAGAATATGTTTCTTTGAAATGTATTTGCATTTTCTTCGGTAATTACGTGCATTCTTCTTTTATTTATGAACTTATGAAGGTAAATGTATTTAAAACATTTATCATCCTACAATCGAACAAAGTCTAATAACGACGAACATAGTGTAAATCATAAAAATGATTGTTTTTATTCTACTTACCGTCCTCGCTGCCTGCCTTCATAAGTTAATGAAAATAAAATACAGCCACTGGAGTAAGAAAGGTGTCAAGGGACCAGTTCCTTTACCATTCGTTGGTAACTTTGGACGACTGATGATGCAACAACAATCTATCACCCAGCTAGTAGAAACAGTCTACAAACAGTTTCCAGAAGAACAAATGGTCGGACTCTACTGCGGCTTCACACCTGTGCTGTTACTAAGGGACCCGGAACTGATTAACCAAGTGTTGACGACGGACTTCAACAACTTTATGAACAGAGGAGTAAGAACCAACGACGTAGGATTCAGCAACAATTTGTTAATATCTGAAGGCGAAACGTGGAGAACCATTAGAAAAATAATGTCACCTGCGTTCACAGGCACCAAACTGAAGAAAATGACTCCGCTCATCCACGAGTGTGTGAATAAATTCATTCATAAAGTGGAAATCTCCGCTGATTCTGAAGGAAATTGTGATGTTAAGGAACTAGCAGCGAAATATGCAATGGAGTTAACATGTTCCTGTGGGTTCGGCCTTAAAGTAGATTTATATTCTGATGAAATCAAACAGTTCAATGAAATAGGAAAAGAAGCTATCACACCGTCGGCATTTTTTCGACTATGGTACGCAACAGAAATGCTAATACCTGGAATACAAAGAATGTTTCCCGCAGTAGACCCCACTGCTCATCTCCGTGATTTCTTTATAAAACTTGTTAATGACGTCATTAATGAACGAAAAATTATGAATGACAAGAGGCATGATATGATAGACATTTTCATTAAACATTTAGAACAAGACCAAGTTACAACCAATTCAAAAAGATCGACGGATCTAAAAATAGATATTAACTTTATCGCCAGTCAAGCATTCGTCTTTTACGTCACAGGATTTGAAACTTCTTCTTCTACATTGTCGTATCTACTCTATGAAATTGCTTCACACGAGGATTACCAGGAAAACTTGTATAGGGAAATATGTACTGTGCTAGATAAACATAACGGAGAGCTGACGTATGACTCGGTGAATGAAATGAGTTACCTACATAAAGTTTTCAACGAAACTCTTAGAAGACATTCTTTTGTGGGATGGATAATTCGTAAGACCTCCAAAGACTACACGTTCCCTGGAACCAACGTGAATTTGAAAAGAGGTACACTCATATTAGTATCTACAACCGGCCTTCACAGTGATCCAAAGTACTTTGTGGACCCGGACACGTTTAACCCAGAGAACTTTTCACCGGAAATGTTAAAGAAAATTCCGCATTGTGCGTATATTCCTTTTGGCATGGGACCACGGAACTGTATCGGTACTTACATATATTACTTTTGTTTTGTAATTTCGTTCCCCTTTTAGTTTATTTAATGTGCATTTTATGGTTACAGGTTTTCGTTTTGCAAAACAACACATAATGATGGCCGCTGTTGCATTTCTAAGAAAATTCAGAGTAAGCCCTTGTACTGATAAGCAGAAGAAAGTTAAGTTCGACTCCATAAGTATAACCTTAAGTCCAGTTGACGGGATATGGATAAACGTGTCCAAGCGAGATTAAGTAATATACAAGTAGAAACTAAGACAGTTTTCCGTAAGTTGTTTTTAGTAACGACAAATCAAGACTCAAGAGTGTAGTGTCACTACTTTTCGAACCACAGTCTAGAATAACGAATTTCAGTTAACTAAAATTTAAAAAAAACCCCGACACAAAAAGCCTATAAAAATTAAAAAACGAATGAACCGATTTTGTTAAAACATGTCTAAGAACCACCGCTAGAAAACCTGCTTACAAATAAAAAAACCGCAATCAAATCGGTTCACCCGTTTAAGAGCTACGACGGTGCCACAAACAGCACACATAGTGGTCAAACTTATAACACTCCTCTTTTTGCGTCGGGGGTTAAAATACTGCATAATATCAAAAACAAACGTGTAAATATAAACCCTCAAAGAGACAGAAAAAGTAACCGTATTTTACGATTATATAATTCAGCCAAGTAAGCTGTTGTTACTGACTAAATAAATTGCCGGATTTTTTAAAGGCTTTTCGCTGTGATCAATGGGTGGGCTTCGCAGTTAGTAATGGGGGATTTTCTATCTCTCTTTCTTACTTATGTGTTAAGTAGCTAGCTCTCTCTCTGTCTTCGAGTCACGGGGCTATTTTTGATAGCGCTCTAAGCTCGGGCTGTCAATTCTTGTTAGCGATGGTTTCGCTTGCTATAAAGTTAAGGGCTGACTGGGAGTCAGCTTGATTGATTTGTAAGGAATCCGCTTTTTGGCGTTTTCATTGGGAAAACAAAAACTTTTTCTAAGTACTGTTTCTCTTAGTATTTATTATTTATTGGCTTAACTAATACCTTCATACCTACTAGTGTTAGGCATGCATGTATGAACGTATATATGTTTTTATTGTTATCTGATTACTTACAAATAAAGGTTATAATTAAATATTACAATTTATTAAGCAGCTCATACCAGAGAAGATACATTAAAATTATTTGACTACGTACATACATTAAAATGTCTTTAACATATTTTGATATCTTCGTCTTCGATACTCCTTTACTAATCGCCAAACCATATGAACAAACATGAAAGTTAAAAACAAAAGTTGCCTGCTGTAAAGAAAGTTGAAAAACAAAAACAATTTGTTTTAAAATATTATCAGCGCATTGCTCAATTTACCTCGGTAACTTTACTCAACATACAGAGTGTTGCCCAAACAGTGTGTTTCCAAACCGTTACAGTTAAGTTAATTAGTCTCTTCACGGCGAAATAGCGCGGGCTATTAAAAATTCACACGGCAAAGTGCAAATCGGTGTCGCTGCAGTCGCGGCTGCATTTAGCCTGTCGGGCGGACAGGTCGCCGATGCAAACTCTACGGACAGTGTAATGTGCTGTCAGAAGCTAATCTTGTATATTTGATGAAATCACCACACATAACTCCAGAGACATTTGGACGGGGTTAACAAAGTGTGCATCCAGGGTCATGATGAGTATTGGGCAATTTAGTGTTGATAACCGAGGTGTACATTTTCTTCTTCACAGTGTAGGAAATTGCTAAAGGTTGCATAATATAATGCGCACAGCGAATACTGTGCAGCTTTGTATGCGTATGTCGAGAAGGGATACTGTGCACTTATTGATTATTTTTTTTTTTACTGGACATATCATAATAATCAATATTCATTTATGGAAACCGTATCACTGTATTCTACTGAGTCTAGGTCTGGTCTAGGTAGTCTGTTTCTCAAATAGATCCGACCTGACGTAGGCTGAGAGATGTCAACTGTCTCATTAAGGGTGTTTGTGTTAAATAACAGCCGAAAATAGGTATAGCAAAGTGCAAATTCAAGTGACGAAATGCAATGTGTTGCGTTACCTGCATTTATCTAGCTCTAACAATATATGATGGTTTAAATTGAAACTATAGTTATGTTACCCATAAACCTGATAAGTGTCCGTAAAACCAATAACTATTACGTGATAGACAGATGTCTTATATTAAGTACCTATATAACTCTACTAGCTGCTCCTTGTAGTCAACGGCGGTTTCTTTCGATAAAAAGTATCCTATGTGTTAATCCAGCTTATAAGCAGAGCTATCTTCATATTAAATTTCATCAAAATCCGTTCAGCTGTTGTGGCGAAGAGGTAACAAACACACTTAGGTACACACTAACATACACACTTACGCATTTATAATGTTAGTGTGACCTCTAAGACTGTCAAGGTGATTAAAAACAACAGATTAAAAATATATTAATAATACGTAGCGCAAACAATTAATGCTATTGTTTTTCATTAACACATTCAAACATTATGCCATGAATAATAAATGCAAAAACTATAGAAGTATTTGATTGTAGTAAAGCAAAGTATATTGCGTGCAATTTAGGCTGCATCTTCGCTTTACATCAGGCGAGATATTGTCAAACGCGTGCCCATTCCCCAATAAAAAACATTAAAAAACGTTAATATTTTTACAAGCAGTATAATAAAAAAAAGACGTGTGGCACTCGGAGACTGCCGCGGTAAAGCTATTGCATAGCATTCGGAGTGGGGGGTGTTAGGTTATTTTCGTTACGGAATTTCTGGGTTCGGTCTCCACGCTCAAGGCCCGCGATAGAAGCTATGCAATAGCTTAAAAAAAATTTAGTTAGGTATTTACACGACTATTTTCTAACTTCTCAACTATTTTAACATAACCAAAATTGAAACAGCTCTCCGACTATGAAGACTTTAGGCTAAAATGAAAATAGCAACCTGTAAATGTGAAAATTGATTTTGACACGTGGCTCTATATCTGAGCGTGAACTCGGACGGAGTGGCTCTGTATAATTCAGATCCTATATCCGGCGGACTCTGCTGTCTGGCTTCTTAAAATATGACACTGCTCAAATTTATCGAGGGCACAGCTTTATTGAAAGTTTGAGAGCGTTTATGTGATGTATAAAGGCTTTATTTGGTCGTCATTAGACAGTGATTTTGACACGTGAATCTAAACGGGAAACTCGAAACTTATTTTAGTATTACCTATAAGATAAAATTTCTTATTTTTTATTAGTGTGTTTGTTACATTTTCAGATAATATTTTTAATTTTATAGTTTTAACTTTGTAAAAATAATTACTTACCTAAAGCACCTTTACTATGTGGTAGTCATTTGGATTTAAGTAGGTACACTACTAGTTTTGTTTGTGGAGTTATTAATAAATTAATTTAGTATTTATAATAATACTAGCGACCCACCACGGCTTCGCACGGATGTAATTTACTAATGTGATGTAATTTTTTGACGACGTGATTACAATACAATCTATGAATTTTCTCCACTATACAAAAACTTAATTAGAATATATTTTAACTTCCGTAGGTACAAAATTCTCTAAATGACAGTGAAAACCGTATCAAAATCCGTTGCGTGGTTTAGAAGAAGTAAGCGGAGAAACAGAAATGAGGATGCGGATAGCGACTTTGTTTTATACTATTTAGAGGTTTGCAATATATAGTTCTTGCGGAAATATCATTGACATAGTAAGTTTGCACTATGAAGTTGCATCGCAAAATATTTTCGTTGGGCGGGCGGAGGTTTTGGGCGGAGTCACAGGAGTGTAATAAGGGCGGGGTATATTGATCTAAGCGTTCGTCCTGAGTTTTGATGAGTTCCATGTTTTAACAGATTTAGCGCTACCTTTAAAATATATAACAACCGTAACATGCGTGAAATTGAGTTAATTAACAATCCCATATAAAAATAGATTACCTTCTTTTTTGAAGTTAAAAATAATAAATAAACGGCCGTTGCACATTTCAACATATTCATAATGAGGAAAGATGCAAAGTTTTCAAAACTTTTCCTATTTTAAAAAGACTTCTGTTTCCCACTCGAATTGTTTATCTTTCTTTCGAACACTACTTGTAGTGTACTGTCCTAGCCTATTATCCTAGTCCCTGCTAATGGAACCTCGATGCTTGTCTGGACGGTCTTGAATCATTGAATGTTTCTCTCAACTTCGCCAGTCCGAGATGTTGCTACAAGTACCTACAAGTCGTGTTTCCATTGGTTGTTGTACTCGTAGTTCGCGGCCGACGGGCCTTTCCAAAGTTTGTCGGCGAACGCGAGCATACACTGTCGGATTTATAACCAAACTGCTGCTTTTGTAAAGCATACTTCGTTTGATGGGAGACGTTTTATTGGAGAAGCCGGTGTCTAAAGTTCATCTAGGTACATTGTACCTACACGTTGTATGAGACAGAAGTTGACGAAAAAATCCATAATCAATTTAGCACCTTTCTTTTAGACGGTAAAATCCATTTCATCTTATAAAGAAATTATGAACACATTTTTACCAATTTTGGTTCGACTGATCTAATTTATTCTACGAAATGTCCAAATCACTTAGATGCAAAAAGATGGAGAGGTCCCGGGGGATATCGCAACTTGAAAAATGAAATAAATAAGTACCTTACCTATATTGATATAGAACAATTTTGGAACATAGTGATGAGCGCAATAGTATTTACGATAAACTGTTTCTTGGAATATAAGTACATAATTATATTAATAGGGCTGATGTAAGTGATGTTACAAAAAATATATTTTATAACAAAAAAAACCGTCTTCAATTCTGATGCATCTTCGAAGTCCAAGGTCGAATATCGATGTTTATATTGGACTTTGTAGATACGGAACCCAACGCAAAGAATTTTACAAATCGGTTTATAAATGACGGAGTAGGTACAGGTGATATCCTCCTCCTTTTGAAGTCGGTTAGAAAACAAAATAAAATAAAGTCACATGCTGTAGATAGAAAATCCAACAAAACATTAAAATCCTTTAGGTAAATTACTAAGGACACCTTTCCCAGCACAGTCGGTATCTTGGTCACCGAACACATAAATCTAAATCCCCATCCGTGGCTTAAATCAATGACAATAAATCCAGACAGGGGTTGTGAATTTATATAATTAATTACGGGCCCGTAAGCCTCGGTGTCTCGTTATAGTGCCCCAGAGCGCCGTAAGGCTGCCCAACAATGGGCCTATTGATCCGGTAAGGCTAATATCTTTGAATAATGTAGTAAGGCAGAGACATGTTGCCCACTGTCGCATTGTCCCTTAGTAAGGATTCTCAGTATGTAGGACAGGACCGTAGAGGACCATCGATGCAGACTCCCAAGCACGCAACTAATTATTTGCAGAAGTTAGTTTCTGCGAGATTAGAACTTTCGCTCTTAATAAGTCCAATCAGTGGCAGCCTCTGAGGTTTAATTAAGGCACTATGTTCTTTTTGATAACGGCAACAAACGAAAACGTTCTTTCATTCGGTATAATATTGTTTTAAAGACTATAATTTAAAACAGATTTCTCGAATTAATATCCAGAAATTAAAGGCAGATCGATCGATCAGTGTCGAACCTGGGAGAGGATGATTGAGTTGAGAGGTGCCTACTTCAAATATAAAAGCTTTTTTACTCGAGTTTTTATTCAAGACCAATACTGAAATATATTGAGCCAATATTTGCTAAATTATTTGATGGCGTAGTTTATTTTCTATAACTGTTGCTGTTGTTTAAAATAGCTGGCCAAAAATCTGTAACTATACAATTAAAATATTTTGGCCCCTCTATATAAACAAATGAGCACACTCACCCTGGACAGGTAAAACAATAATTAAAAAAGGTAACACTAATACTTCTTTTTCTTACGACGGTCCACTAATCTAAATTTAAATTGTTCACATTGCGTTATAAATATTTGTTTAATTACATAAGTAGTAAATATACTTGTCTATATTTTAATTTACCTGCCTAACCCATGTTGTGAAACTTTCAAAACCCCCAAACAAACATCGAACTGCAATGTGACTCTGTTTTATTACGATGTAAAGAGCAACCTTCCCTTTTATCATAAAAAAGACCTCAAATATTTACTTTATGCGCACATTTAGAGAGAAATTAAAAGGTGGCAACAGAAAACGAGCCGGAGGCAAAAGGCTACGTGCGCTATCTACATCTATTGCGAAATTAACTGTGTGCCGGTATGTACCTTAACCGCAATATAAAAGTGCAAGCAGTAATTCAATTTTATACGTGCCCCTTTCTCCGCTTCTTATCGTGGCTCATTTGCTCTTGCAAGGGTCTACACGGAAAAGTACATATAAAAAAAGATCTTGTTTCTTTGAGAATCCTTCAACCACTTTTTGTAGCTTTTATATAAGTACACTCGAGAGCAATGAATCCGGGTCACTTAAAGAATCCTAAAAATCTCGGAAACTAAAAATGCTAGGTTAATGCAATAAATTGTATTTAATAGACAATGTAATACTCCTTAAATGAAGGTATTAAAACTTCTTAGTTATTGTAAAGTTATATCATAAAAAAATCAAATTTGAAAAAGGGCCACTTTCGAAGATGGAACTACGAAATTACAGCATTTGGTTTTGCTTTTGTTTGTAATCTGTCATTTATGTGGGTACATAAACCATGTTGATAGTGCTCTATATTCATTATTCAAGCTGAAATTATGTCGCTTACGCCTGAAGAATGCACCAGAATACTTACAATGCTGGAAACCAGCCGGAGTCAGCGCGATACAGCCAGGACTGTCGGTGTGTCGCTGTCAACAGTACAAAGAGTTCTCCGACGTTACGAAGAAACTGGTTCTAACCTACGCAGACCAGGAACGGGCAGAACCAGGTGTACCACAGCACGAGAAGACCGATACTTGGTGAACACCATGCTTCGAAATCGCTTTCTCACAGGAACTGAACTCACCAATCAGTTTCGACGCCTCGGAGGAAGTAACCCAAGTGCATGGACAGTAAGACGTCGGCTTGCTGAATCTAACTTAAAACCCCTTAGACCTGCAAACGGCCCTAAACTGGAGCGTGGGCATCGTATTTCGAGACTAAGATATGCCCAGAGCCACGTAAATTGGAGTATTGAAGATTGGTCAAAAGTTATGTTCTCCGACGAATCAAAATTTATGCTCTACAAGCACGATGGAAGACACAGAGTGTATCGAAGACCAGGGGAAAGATTCAAGCAAGCATGCATCGAAGAAAAAGTAGCCTACGGTGGTGGGTCTGTACTTGTGTGGGCCGGAATTTCTTCTGAAAGTCGCACAGAGCTGGTGATCATAGAAAACGGCTCTTTAACTAGCGTAAGATATGTGGAAGAAATCCTCAATGATCACGTTGGTCCATTTATGGTCAATTTAGGTGAGGATGCTATATTTATGCATGACAATGCCCGACCTCATACAGGTAGGATTGTGAATGACTACCTTCAAGAGATGAACATTACTCGTATGGAGTGGCCAGCGCGCAGCCCGGATATCAACCCGATCGAGCATGCTTGGGACGAGCTAGGCAGATGCGTAAAACAACGAAACCCTCCCCCAATCACGCTTCGTGAGCTCAAAATTGCTCTCACAGAGGAATGGGAGAATATTCCCCAAAATCGTATAAGGAACTTGGTGTACAGCATGCCAAACCGCGTAAACGCAGTAATGGAAGCACGAGGAGGCAATACGAAGTATTAAAATTCAAGAAAATCGTAATAAAGTTCAAAAATTTCATGTTTCCTATTTTTGTTTTAAGGAGAGATCAGCAGTTTTTTCTTTATGTAATTTTGTGTTAATAAAATGTATGGTGACTCATATTTTTTTTACTTTCATTTAAGGAGTATTACATTGTCTATTAAATACAATTTATTGCATTAACCTATCATTTTTAGTTTCCGAGATTTTTAACATTCTTTAAGTGACCCGGATTCATTGCTCTCGAGTGTATTTTTGTATATGTCAGTGCGTCGTATACCTACTTTCTGTAAACCTAACAACATTATGGCTTAATATCTTTTATACAGTTAGTTTTGCCATTTCCTCGCGGCAAATTCTTAAATATCCTGTTCTTGGTCACTTTGAAACCAAGTCAGTTTAAGAATGTGCTTTTGTGTATACATAATGCATGGATTTCGCATTGAGTGGGTCCTTTTTTATAAATGAGTAAATTAATCAGTGAACTAATGGTGTTTCCCCTTTAACATATGTGAACTTGCGTTACTGTAGCATTTTCTTATACGTTGTACAGCTTAACGTCTGCCGTGGTGCTTAGCTGCCATAACAACCTTCTGTACCTAACTGAAACCCTATTTATTTCGGCAAACACGTTGCCTGAGCGGCGCCAACATTAGCCAAATAGTTAAATCTCGCTGCATTACTTACTATTTGCTTTATTTTCCGGTACTTATAATTAAAATGAAACCAGGTAGGTTATTTTACTCTATAGTAATCACACACAAAATTAGGGTGGAGAGACTGAAATCAGACACAGAAATTAGGGTGGAGAAACTGAAAATGGAGCTTGAACGACTGCAATGAGTTAGATGTGATATTATGATTTGAAACATCGAAACATAACCACCTAAGTACGTATATTTAAAGTGCAAGATAAAACCAAGAGATAAGAGAGTAGTACCTTTAATCTATCCAATAATACCTACCTTTAATAGGTACTTATATTGTTTTAGGTTTTGCGTAGATTAAACTGTTACCGAGAAAGAACTTGGTGATATATATATTTTTAATGTATGCACGTTGACCGTCAACCTACAAACACATATATCTACACGCACTTACTAGCCAACAACCAACAGAGGGATGAAGTTGAAAATCAATAGCTTGGGGGTGATATTACTATCAAGTGGGTTAATTGATCGAGTGGCCCCGAACTTACCCCAATTTGGTGCAAATAGTCGAGTTATATCTATTGATGCTATAGCGTTGTCACTGTATATATCTAAACATATATGTGGACAATCTGTAATATAAAGGAGACGTAGGTACAAGAGATATCATTGCGTAAGTTAAGTTAGGACAAGACTCGTCTAGACGTGGCACATCTTGTTGGTTAATAGTCATAAAGGTGAAGGTTTCTTCCGTCCGAAACGTCGGAAAACTAAAAAGTAGGCGTAAATTTTAATGAACCTACCTACCTATATTGTGAATTTTCCTGCCAACTCATAGAGATGTTCAAGTAACCAAATGGTGCTGGTTACCATGTTGATAATATTTAATGAATTTTGACATACACGGTTTTATGGCTGAGTGCACGTAAATCTTTAATCAAGTAGAGTGCAACTAATGATATTCTAGCCGGAGCAATTGACAGGTCTGCGGGGAAATCACCGAGCCGTACGAGCAAGGTAAACTTTGTACCTACATGTAAAAGCACCTATGTACCTAGCTTTGTCGTAGCTGTTGTCATCCCTGTTAAATAAGTAAACTTTGCTAAGATCTTAAAGTTAATGTGTGCTCATGTAGTAACATAAATTTTAACAGGGTTTTACTTCGCAACGTATCTGGTTGTAGCATTCGTATACAACAGGATAGCTATAATATAAGATAGGTAGGTAGGTATACGTAATGCTCTTTATTTATAATTTATCTACTTGATACTCTGAATTTTATTCGTTATAATTGTTAAGTACCTAATTAGTTGGTAAAAAGTATATACCTACATACTAAGTAGGTATAGGAACATTAAAATTACGTTTTCTTTATTACTTATAAAATAGGAATTTTCAGTTCCTTATATAATTCCAAGCACGAGTTAATTTGTTGGAAAGTACACCTACCTACAGAAATTCAATCATTAAAGAAACAAAAGTTGCTTACGAAATTCGAGATTCAGGAAATGTTCTCAGTAGAATTCTCATTAATCTTTCATCCCGAATTTAGCTCCGTACAAGTGACTTTATCATAATTAAGCTTCCATAAATTCATGTTTGGAGATAAGACCGGTTGCCACATGGATTAGTTCTAATGCGAGTCGGATATAGCACCTAGTATGGCTTACGACCAACAGTCCGTATAGGTTAATATGCTCCATAGAATTGGTTAAACATTCATGTATTTGATCTATCCATCCAAAGGTTGTCTGGAAGAAATTGCTCTAAGCGATTAGACCGTCCATTGTACGTCAGAACTACAATGTATTTTGTAACGTTTATCTTTCTAATATTGTAATTTTGTTATTTGGTGTGCAATAAAGTTTTATTTGTTAAACTAATAAATACGAAATACCCACTAATAACTTTTTATAATCATTTTGTTGAACATTTTGTCTATATTTTTCAACTTGACATCGCTTTCCCCTCCGCGGTACCATGGAGAGTCGTTCTAAGAGCATCTGAAATATGATCCGCACCTACATTAGATACAGATGCTGATATTATTTCTACTTTTCTTTAAAGAATACAGAGAACAAAAATTCAATGAAAGCAAGTTTATCTAGTTCGTAAATTGTGTAAGTTTTAATAACATATTATAAACTTTTCAATAGATAGATACTACCTACTAAGTACGGTACCCCACCCTAATATAAACCACATCTTCATATTTTATTATCCCTGTACGTACTGGCCCTTCAAACTATCATATACCTAGGTACCTACCTAAAGTTATAAACACATTCCATTTTAGTTTAGGTAGGTATAGGTATTATTAACAAGGGAGGTTAGTGCGAAATCTATTTTATTAAGAGTTGGAAACTTAGGCTAGCAACTACAAGACCACATTAGCACTTAAGATTTACCTCAAACTCCCAAGTTTGCAGTCCGTAAGGGCACTGGCACTATTATTTAATCTGTGGTATGGGTGTGGTAAGGGCCTCGCCGGGCAAAACCGGAAAGTCGTAGTTGGTTGCCAAATTAAGTAAGAATTCTAATTAGAGTCACGGTTGGAATTAGAATCACAAGTCTTCGGAACGATTATTCCCTAGATACAGGAAAAGAAGTCCTAGATAGAGGTCATGATAATGAGGCCCATGTTAATCACATTAATATTATATGAAATAAGTTATCAAAGACTGAACAGAAAAATGAATAAAAGGGCTTTCCCATTGAAATTTAAAATGCATTTATATATTAAAGGGATACACTAAACTAAGTATAGGAGTAATATTAGTTAGAAACTAATTGAAAATCAATTCAATTCCATTAAATTCCTCAAAGCAGTAGGACTTTTAATTTGTTTTATTAACAACGAACATGTTACTGACAATGTAATTACTCTGCCGTGCCAATTAGACTTGTTACTTATTTATCTCGTGTGCTTGGAATTGCTACACATACACACATTCCTTCCCTTCCTTCTCACTCGACATTCGTTATTCTACCCGTTAGTTAATATTACCTCTACTTACTCATACGTGTGAGACGCTGCCGCTGGAACGAATAATCTCGAATTAATTAATTATAATCGAACATCTGAAATACAATATATTTATATTGTAATATATTTATTTTAGATTTAATTTGTACCTAGGGGGTAGGCGTCTTCTGCAAGAGTACCCCTTGAGAATTACCACGCCTTTGTCAGATATTCAACTGCCAAGCAGTAATGTGCAAACATTAATGCGTTCCGGTTTGGAGGGCACTGTTTCAAGCGAAATACTATCGGCATAATGAGCGCAATGCAGTACTGCGTAAGATTTTGCATTATTTACCATCAGGCGAACGTCCAGCTCGTTTCGCGACATCATACTTCCTTTCTCAGCCTCTCCCCTCGGACTCTGTGCAGTGCAGACGTGTTTTTAGGCCCTCCTCGCCAAATCTTGTTGCGTTGTGAAAATATAATTTAAAGACATAAATTCGAGTGACAATAATAGGAGTGCATAACTTCGAAGAGGTACCAGTACCCGTGAGAGCGAGCGCACCCTGCCAACGACAGAGACGCATATACATTCGTGAGTTCATCGTCTAGGACAAACTAGCTTATAGCCAATCCTTACGCACATCCCTACCCCCGCACCCCCAACCTCCACCGGAGTGCGTGTGTGCGTAAGCGATACGCGTGCGTGTGCGCAAACCACGCCTCCTGCGTTCTACGATTGCCGTCGGAACATTTAGGCCTAGAACTGCAATAATCGTAATTAAAAATGCAAACGCAGCGCTCTCCGCCCTGTTCCTTGCCTCAATTGAAAGTACAAAGTGCTTCAATCCACTATAACTCTGACTCAGCCCTGAATAAAACATGCGACACGGACGCCGAAGCAAATTACTTTAATATTACAAAACGACAAAAACGTACCTTTGGGGAAATAGCAGACCAGCCAGATTCAAACATGATCGAAATAAAAACTATGTTCACTGACATGAAAGATCAACAGGACCAGCGGTTTGAACTCCTTAATAGTGCGTTATCAACAATAATGACACAAAACCAGGAAATACATAAATCGGTTGCTATTTTGACCCGCCAGAATGAAGACCTCCAATCTGAAATTAAGGGCCTCAAGCAAGAAAATAATGACTACAAACAGCGGGTCATTACTCTGGAAAATCAGCTATATGTCTTGGAAAAAAATGTACGGAGTACAACTATTGAAATCCGAAACTTACCAAAAACTAATAATGAAAATAAGGTGGATTTGACTAAAACACTCCAGAACCTAGGCTTAACCATAGGCCTGGAACACCCGATCCAAGAGACCGAAATCAAAAATATATTTCGCGCAAAGTCTGAAGCATTAGTGGTGGACTTCACCACATCTCTTCGGAAGGAAACTATTATTTCAAAATTCAGAGCCTACAATAAATTGAAACGTGAAACCAATGAATCTCAACTAAATACTGAATGTTTGAAACTTCCCGGGGAAGCGCGCCGAATTTTCATATCAGAGGCATTAACGAGTAAGGGGCAACGGCTTTTCTACCTTGCACGCGAAAATGTTAAAATGAAGAAGCTTGTCGCAGCCTGGACGTCTCATGGGAACGTCTATGTCAAGAAGGAAGATGGAGCAGCACCTATTCGTATAAACGATGAGTCAGAGATCTCCAAATTGATTATGTGACTAGTCATAGTTATATACTCAACGCTCGTTAGCCATTTGTTATATACTGTAAATTGCCATGTAATGTTTTCTGTTTTTTTGTCAAATTTAAGCTTAAAATTGCATGTTATTCTAGCGTACCTTTCCTTGTTTTACTGTTATTCTAAAAAGAGCAGACACCGTATTATAATAGACATTTCAATCTTCTATATAAATCCACACGCCCCCATCACACCACATCCACACATCCCCAATACTCAACAACTTTCACCCATTGCTTATGCTAATTCACACTCACCAATATCACGCAACTTACCTCACACACAAAAACGATTTAACAAAATGTGTAGAATTATTAACCCCTGCTTAGCCATGCAATTTTTCACGTCACGTCACAAGTTGAATGCTGTACCTATGTGCTCGCTAATTCCAAGTTTTTTATTAGTTTGTTATAAATTCCAGTGGTCACGTCATAGCCGTGACCGCTATAAAAAAACATATCAACAATTACATTGTATCTAAAATGCAAGATATTGAAATACTTAACTTGGAATTGGACTCAGTACAATTGGCTCGGACAGAAACATGTGACGTGGATGAGGTGAAAAATTACATTAAAGACAACAATCACACTTTTAATTTCCTATCCCAAAACATACGAAGTATAAATTGTAATATTCCTAGCTTCATTACACTCCTACAAAGATCCACAATCTCATGGGACGTGATGGTTCTCACGGAATGCTGGCTGCCCTCGACTAAATACATACCTATTCTTGACGACTATAGTCATGTGGCCACTACTTCTCACAAGACGCAGAATGAAGGAGTGGTTATATACTACAAACGCCATTTGCGCGTTACTCATGAAGAACCTGAAATAAACGACGCAAATTGTCTCTTGCTAAACCTTAATAAAGAAACCTGCATCATTGGAATATACCGCCCCCCTAGTCAACATAACACAACAAATTTCATTGAATCAATTGATAAGTTACTTTCTAAACTAAGCACTTTTAAAAATATTATACTCTGTGGAGACATTAATATCGACATAGTTCCCAACAGCCCTGACAAACGATCTTACGAATATCTAAATGTCCTAGCAAGTCACTGTATGCTACCGGGCCACTCATTACCTACACATGGGCGAACCTGCTTGGACCACGTCATACTCAAAACTAAGTTGCCTACTACTTGTCTTATAATAGAGTCAGCGATCACGGACCATGAGAGCGTAGCGATTAGTATGGACCAGAACAAACATCTTAACTATTCTGGTAAACCAGGGCAAAGAGTCAATTTTGAAACCCTTGACCTAGACATCCAAAATATGAATTTGCAACCCATACTACATTTTTCTGATGCTAATCTGGCAACAGATTTACTTATTAAGTATTTAACTACAGCCATTAGAAAAAACTCAAGTCCGGTAAGAACGCCAAATCGAAAGCGGGTCAGTAAACCGTGGATAACAAAGGGACTATTACGCTGCATGAGAAACCGGGATAATCTTTATAAAAAACTGAAAAAAAATCCAAACAACGAGGTACTTACTCTAACATATAAACGCTATAGAAATTTTTGTAATGCCCTACTTAAGAAAGCAAAGCAGAAATACGAAAAACAGGAGATTGAAAATGCTAAAGATAATAAAAAAAAGTTATGGGAGGCAATTAAAAAGATAAGTGGTTCAAATAAAATAGTTGACTGTACATCCAATCTTGTTTCATCGGGTATCCCCGAACAATGCGCCAACAATGTAAATCGTTTCTTTGCGAATGTAGGAAAAAACCTCGCACTACAGATCACTTCCTCCATAGACTGTGGGCTAAGAAAGCCTGATACCCCTTCACTTTCCCCAGTAAACTCCTTTGTTATGTTACCAACTGATGAGGAAGAAATCTTTCACATAATACTATCTCTCAAAGACAACGTTGCGGTGGGCGTAGATCAGATCTCAACAAAAATACTGAAGCGTTACATACACATACTTTTATCTCCGATCACGCACATCTGCAACCTAGCTTTGTCAACTGGAATCTTCCCATCAGCTTTCAAAACTGCTCTAATCAAACCAATACATAAAAGTGGCGAAAAGGGCTGTGTTAACAATTATAGACCCATTGCTATCTTGCCAGCTATGTCAAAGATCTTGGAACGCCTAATGAACCGTCGACTCACAAGCTTTCTAGAGTCAAACAACCTCCTCTCACCTTCTCAATACGGGTTTCGCCATGGCAAGTCCACCAACGACGCAGTACATGAGCTGGTGAACTCAGTTGTAGCTAACCTTGATGCAAAAAAGAGGTGTGTCACGGTTTTCCTTGACTTGGCAAAGGCCTTTGACACAGTCTCAATCCCTCACCTGTTGGTGAAGTTGGAGAGCACTGGAGTCAGAGGATTACCTCTCAAACTATTTGAAAATTACCTGAAAGAGAGGAAACAGCGAGTGAAGATCGAGCATTGGATAAGTGATGAGCTCACGATGGAATATGGAATCCCTCAAGGCAGTATTGTTGGCCCGACCCTGTTCTTGGTCTACATAAACGAGCTTTGCCAACTTCAACTCCCAAGGTGCAAAATCCTTACCTTTGCCGACGATACCGCTCTTTTCTTCACGGGTGACACCTGGGATGAGGTATTCGTAACAGCCCAGTATGGCTTCAACGCGGTCAGTGAATGGTTGAGGCACAATGTGCTGACACTAAACGTTATAAAAACTAATTACATCGCGTTTACTATGAGATCCAACTTGCTTCCTCCACCTTCATTTACGATAAAAGCTCATGTATGTGGGGGTTGGTGTGTGGGAGGCTTTAATTAAACGGCTGATCACCAAAATAATTTCGACTTTTATTGCACCTTTAAAAAAGTATACGTTTTTTCTATCTTCTAATTATCGTCGTGTCTCCCCTCTCCCTCCTTCACATGCTGTCTCTTTCACTCCACTTACGTTCCATTCCTCACATTCCTATTACGTTCCATTCTTCATATTTCATGCATCCTACAACTCGGCCATCCTGCAATCTGACTGTCCCCAGTCAGGCTTCTCTACATTCATCACCGTCTTTCATCATTCATTCTTTCATTCGTCTTACATTGTTACATCAAGTTACATCTTTAGCGGCTTAGGATTAACAATAGCGTCTTAGTTTCTTCATTACATCTTATGATTAGGTTAATGGCTCTACTTCTATTGTCTAGGGTTAAACAAAATCAAAAACTTACATCTTTCAACTTTTTTTCTTTACATCTTCGGATTAGGTTATTGTAAAACTCTTATACAGCTTTAGATATTATGCAGCTCTTATACAGCCTTATAATAAGCAGCTTTACTTTTATAATTAGGACCAACTTAACTTATTCTTTTCAAAACTAGCTTACACATCAAAAAGTTTTCTTATAATAAACCTTAGTGAACAACTTAACTTCTTACTTAATTAAATGCAGCTTACATGTTTTACCTTAAACTTTTATCACAAACATAAGAACAAACATACTTAACTTCTTTATTGAAACATTATCTTTAAATAACAAACAATTTAGCATACAACTCAATCTAGGTAGATATCAAATGACTCATGACTAAACAAATTGACCTGGTCGTGGGGAAACTACTCACCTATGCTTACATCATCAGCTGTATCAGGCCACGGCTTCATATAGTCAGCTGAGGTAGAAGTCTTGGACGGTCCTTCAGTGGTGGAGTCCATTTTCTGTACATCATACCGGTCATTGCGCTTAGTCTTGACTACCTGGTATGGTCCTAGGTATTTTGGCTTCAGCTTCAGGCATGGGCCAAACTGAGTACGTCGGATAGCGACCATATCTCCTTCTTCATACTTCTGACTCTCTTTTCGTCTTTTGTTATACGTCTTGCGATTTTCTTCTTGAATCTTCAGTATTTGTTGTTTTGCTATCTTTCTCAGATCTTCTCTTTCTTGAGTAAAGCATTCTCTTTGCTCCTTCTGTAATAAATCGTAAATCTCGACATCCTCTTTATTCTTCATTTTTGTTCCTACCATGAGCTCAAAGGGTGTACTATCAACACTCCGTTGATATGTGCTGTTCAATGCCTGCTGCACTCGTCCAACATGTTTATACCACTCTTGAGGATCTGAAATACAGAGCTTAGTTAGCACAGCAATCATTATTCGATGGATTCTCTCTACCTGTCCATTTCCTCGTGGTACACCTGTTGTTATCATAACATGCTGTATGTTCTCCCTTTGGCAATAGTCTTTAAAGTCATTACTTGTAAATGCAGTACCTCGGTCTGAAATCATACGGGTGGGGTTCCCAAACGTCTGCTGGTGAATCAATAATTTATCGATCGTCTCTCTGCTGGTTGTTCCTTTTACTGGAAACAGCCATACAAATTTCGTGAATCCATCAACAATAGTTAAAATATAATTGTATTGTTTTCTTGTCTGAGACAAAGGTCCAATGTGGTCAGAATGCAAGGTATGCAAAGGAACTCCTTCTTTCTCGATGCTATTTAACAATCCTTCTTGTTTGCCTTCCTTCTTTGTAGCCAACAAACATGGTATACAAGTAAGTAAAAAGTTATCAATTTTCTTACTCACATGCCTGATGTAGTAGTCTTTTTCTAGCATCTCCATCATCTTCTTTTTCCCAAAATGTCCTTTTTCATGAACTCTCTTCATTATTTCTGGTTCTAGACATTTAGGTATTACTAACCTTTTATCCAAACCTTTGTAAAGCAATCCATTATCCAAAGTGTAGTCGTCATATGCTTTATCCTTCAGTATCTCTATGATAGCTTTACATCCTTCGTCCGACCATTGTGCTCGGCTTATTTGTTCGTGCAAGTGCAGTTCTATTGTGCCAACATACGGGTTCCTGCTTAATGCGTCTGTATGCTGCATTTTGCTACCGGGTCGATGCTCTATGACATAGTCATACTCTTCAAGCAACAATACCCACCGGGCAACTCTTGTAGTCAAATCTTTCTTCTTCAAAGTCATCTGGAATGCTTGACAATCAGTTACAATTTTAAAATGCTTACCATATAAGTAATGCCTAAATTTCTTTACACCTTCAATTATGGCCAATGCTTCCAATTCATAGCTAGTATATTTCTTCTCTGCATCATTGGTTTTTCGACTGTAGTAGTGAACAGGGTGCATCTCTCCTGCACTATCTCTTTGCAATAATATAGCACTGTATGCGACTGCAGAAGCATCAGTGTGAAGCTCCGTATGCCACTTAGGGTCATAAATTCTTAGTACTGGACTACTGGATAATGCTGACTTCAACTTATTAAATGCATTTCGCTGCTCTTCATCAAATGTAAAGTTTACATTCTTCTTCAACAAATCAGTTAATGGCTTAGCTATTAACGCAAAATCTTTTATATACTTTCTGAAGTAGGAAGTTAATCCTATGAAACTGTGCAACTGTTTAATAGTCTTAGGTTCAGGGTACCTTGTTACGGCTTCGGTCTTGTCCCTCGACGGTCTCACTTGTCCATTCTCAATGATATGTCCTAGGTATTCTATCTGGTGACATAACAGGGATGCCTTCTTCCAATTGATTTGAAGACCATACTGGGATGCAACTTCTAGTACTTCTTTTAATCTCTCAACAGCCTGGACTTCATCACAAGCTGGAATCAGGATATCGTCAATAAAAATTATTAGTGTTCCTTTAGCAATCAGTTCCCTGAAGATTATCGACACGAATCTCATGAAATATTTAGGGCACACTGAGAGACCAAATGGAGCTCTCAAAAATTCATACTGACCGCTGTGGGTCACAAATGCCGTGTACTTTATGCTCTCTTCGCTTACTTTCAAATGGAAAAATCCATTTTTTAAATCAAGCACACTAAATACTTTAGCGTCTTTAAGTCTATCTATCAAGTCGTCTATGATAGGAAGTGGAAATTCATCTTTTACCATCTTTCTATTTATGGGTCGATAGTCAATACATACTCTTGTGGTACCGTCTTTCTTTTTGATCAACACTACTGGAGAAGAATACTCAGAAAAACTTACACGAATTATTCCGTCTTTCAGCCACTCCGATACCTGATTGTCCACTATTTCCCGCTCACTCAATGATAAACGTCGGGGTCGTTGAGCAACTGGGATGTCATCTTTCAGCACAATCTTCAACTGGATGGGCGCTTCTTTAGTTTGTACCGGGTTGTACTTCTCCACACACTCAAGAACTTCTTTCCTTCTAACTTCATCAACTGGACCTAAAACAAACTGATGACACATGAAGCAATTCAATTTGTTTAGCCACTCGTCTGCGCGCGGAACTATCTTCGCAGAACCGTGCGATAATATCGTCGTTACGTTTCGTAAAAAGTCTTGACCTATTACAACACTATACGGCATACTGTCTCTAGGAATCACGTAAAACAACACTTCGTACTCATGTCCGTCTATTTTCACTGATGTAAACAACTTTCCGATCGCCGTTACTTTCGTGCAACCAAGTCCAGAGAACACTGATAACGTGTTATCACATTTCGGGGCACCGATTATTTCGTAAACATCGTGGGATATCAGATTCACTTCGCTTCCAGAATCTATCAAGGCTTTTACGTAGAAATTGTTCAGCAAAATCGTTTTTTCCACCAAGTTGTTCTCTTTGTTTTGATTTTTATCAATGATAACGTCAGAACTATCAGCTGTTGAAGCTACCGTCATCTTCCTTCTGCAGCTGTCAGTGTCACACTCGCAGCTGTCAAAGTCAACTTTCCGGACGTCAGACGCGAAGTTGGCAGCGAACGCTTTTTCTCTCTCGCTCGCTCCGGCTGAACTTGAGGAACTTCGTGCCGATATACCAACCGGGCGACTTTCCCTCGGCTTGTTATTGTTCAGACAATTCGACGAAATATGCCCAAATTCATCGCATCTGAAACACTTCAGGCCTTTTCCTTTACTCGGACACTGAGATGATAAATGAGACTTCTCTCCACAATTATAACAACGCCTCACGTTCCCATTTTGAGCACTTTTTCGTCCTTCACTTTGAGCGCTAGCCTTTCGTTCACTTTTCTTCATGCTTTCCTTCATCGCTTCGTAAATCTTAAGTTTCTCCTTCAACTCGGGATAAGTTGTAGCACCATATAGCATCATTTTGTTCAATGCTTCGTCTTCTATTCCGTCAATGATGTATTTTATAGCAACGTAATCGGGCAACTTGCCGCGTTTGCCCAGCTCTTTCATCGTAAGCACGTAATCTAAACAATTTTCGTGCTTGTGTTTTTTTCGCGCCGACATGAGTTCATGAATCGTCTTGCTGTCAACGGTGTCAGGGAATTCCTTACAAATGCCACTCTTTAACTCTTGCCAGGTTTTGAAAGGGCGTTCTGACTTAAGCCATAGGGCTGCGGTACCTTTCAGCGCTCTTCGTGCAATGATAAGAGTTTGAATCGGCGTCCATTGAAAAATTTCTGAATTATCTTCGACGTCCTGTGTCCACCGAGTGACCGTGTAGGTTTTGTCTTGCGCGTTAAATGTAGGCACTAAATCGTCCGTGTAGGTTAAACTCGACATTATCGTTCCTGTTCTTTGCGTCGGATTTTCTTCTGCGTCGTCATAGTCTGCTTGGCGACTGAGTCGTCGATCCTTGGCATGTCCACCCATTTTCCGTCTTGAAAATCGTCGTTAGGTAGATAGACAGGTCGATCTCGTCGTAAATCAACGTCTTCTTGGAAAATCACGAATAATTATTGTTACGTCGATGCCGGCTTCGTCGTCGTGCCGTGCACCACACACCCAACCCAAATCCCGTGAAATTACGCAAGTTTCTTTCGAAATCTTACGTAATCCCGGACGAGCCCCCAAAACTGTGGGGGTTGGTGTGTGGGAGGCTTTAATTAAACGGCTGATCACCAAAATAATTTCGACTTTTATTGCACCTTTAAAAAAGTATACGTTTTTTCTATCTTCTAATTATCGTCGTGTCTCCCCTCTCCCTCCTTCACATGCTGTCTCTTTCACTCCACTTACGTTCCATTCCTCACATTCCTATTACGTTCCATTCTTCATATTTCATGCATCCTACAACTATGTGACTTCTCAGATCCCAACTGTTTCTGTACTGCACTCCAACGGGTAGAAAAGGTCAAATACCTTGGAGTTACACTAGACCAAAATCTCAGTTTCAAACCGCATATAGAGTTACTTGTGACGAGACTACGAAAGCTGATTTATATTTTTAAGACGTTACGGCACTTAGCTGATCGCCAAGTCTTAACGATGGTATACTACGCTCTCTGCCAGTCACTTATCGATTATTGCATTACTTCTTGGGGTGGTGCGGCAAAATCTCATCTTATTGAGGTAGAAAGAGCTCAGCGTGCAATACTTAAGGTCGCCGCTGGTCTCCCCTTCCGGTATCCCACAGTCGACCTCTATACGAATTGGGAGGTGCTGACGGTCAGACAAACCTTCATCTTACAAACAATACTTACGAAACACTCTGAAATGATTTACGACCCTAACCTTACTAAAGGTAAGCGCAGGAAAGGCACTGTCTGTCTAACTCAATCCTTTAACACTTCCTTCTCCCACAAGTTTTTCTGCTTTTTGGGCGAGCACATTTATAATAAACTCAACTCTAAGCTAAACATATATCCCCTTCCCTCCTTTGCCTGCAAAAGGGTAGTAAAGAAATATCTCAAATCGCTTAACTATCTTGAAACTGAAACAGTATTGACCACCATAAAATGACCACAAAAAGCTATCGAGCCCTATTACCTATTTATCTTGCCTTTCATTCTCCCACTCATATAACACATCTTCTTACATTTCTACACACACACATACTCCTTCCACACATTTATACTCACACATTTATACTCGCACACTCACGCATACCCCCCCCCCCACATAATTTTTATATACATGTATTTTATTAGTCTGCTCTGCACTTTAACTTTAACTTTCCTTTTTTGTTTTTTTTATATATTTTCTCGTTACAAACTATGTATTGTATAAAGCCACTATACCGAACGACGGGAGGGCACTGGTGACCTGTAATACAGGTTCTTATGAACCTACCACAGGCACCAGTCTCTCACAAGAATAGGTATTAGTAAATAAATTAGCCATAGATCATCAATATTGTAATACTTATTGTGAGAGAAAATAAATGAATTATTATTATTATTATATTATTATTATTTCTACTTAATATTATAAACGCGAAATAATATGGTTGTATGGATGTATGTTTGTTACTCTTTCACGCAAAAACTACCGAACCGAATTTGATAAAATTTAGTATGTACTTAGGTACTTTAGGACTTGGAATAGCACACATGTTTTTTAGCCCGGGAAATCGCGGGTGGAACCGCGGGGCGCAGCTAGTAGTCACATAAAAAAAGAATTAGAAAGGAAACAGTGTAAAAGAGAAACAACACACGGAAATACAGAGTACCTACCCTTAAACTGTATTTATTTCCTGCTTTTTTTCTATTAAATTAACAATTTTTCCAGTCATTGCACAACAATAAACAGTTATTATTTCCCTTTTGTGAAAATAAATTCAACGTAGAGAAATCTGCGATGAACAGTTAGAGACCCCATCTGCGGACAGCGTCAGCCGAAATGACCTCAGCGGACGCTGTAGTGGCGTTAATTACCCCACAGGACCCGAAAGGATAGGCTCCGTCCAACTTCACTTTTCATTTATGTCGCCTAAATAAATTGTATTTAGATTCAATTCAAGCCCAATCGTGATTCGAGAGTAGGTATTGAAATTTTGTCAAGTTTAACATTATTTTATATCTAGAAACCACTACATTGTAAATAATTATGTCACTCATAATGTCATAATACTTATTCCCAGATAACCACAACGTTAAAATCACACGGTTGCATGACATTTTCAATTTGGAACCCATCAGGCTCCACATAAGCCGAACGCTGGGATTTCCAATAACAGTTTACGAGGACTCGACACAATGAGTCATCAGTTACACAAAGCCGGTAATTCAACCAGGACGTCGCCATGTTATCCGGATACAGCCGGTTCACCCGATATCTACGTACTTACCTACGGATTGAACGGGTCACGGATCGCCTCCCGCCGCATGAGCTTTCAAACCGTCTCATGTGAAACGATTATCTAACCCATCATGCAACCTTAATGACATTCGTCATTTAGATCAGATTATGCCGGCGTCCTGTTTGTCCTATTAATAGCTAACAATTAAACTAGGATTGTCAATTAAATCAGTAGAAAGCTGTTTAATCCGGCCCGGCTGGTGGACACAATTATTCATCAGTAGAACAAAGCCGGTTAATCCAGGCGTATTGACCGGTTTGGTGGCATCGGCATCGCCGCACTCGCTGTATAAGTACTCGCACTATTACCTTTCAATAAACTTAATGGCCCACGAGATTGTTCAAGCCTAATTCTTTATTGGGTGTATAAAAACATTGCTTTGCAGTAGAGCAAGGTTTTTACCTACGCAAATAATAATGTTCAATCCCTACCTATGAGTTATTATAGGTAAGTATAATACATACAGACAATATTAATTGTTTAGGTCACGAGCACGCTAGGGGGACAAATATTTAAACACATATATAGTTTATACCTACTCGTATGTTTGGTGTTAGATACTCTACACTTCGGAGTTCAACGTGGCGGTAAATATACATGGATATATACAATACCGATGTACTTACCGATGTTATTCTAGTAGGGTAGGATTTTCTAACAGACTAGTAAAATATTGTAGATGTATGTAAACAAATGCAAATTTCTTCTTCAACGTCAACCAATTAAATAATTGTATTAAAATAACAAATACATATCTTAAAGTAGGTAACACTCGAAATGAGTACTCCATACCTTCGGACTACTTGCATAAATCTATGAATATTTTCGCAGATACATATGTAGGTTGCGCCAGTTGTGCAACTGGAGAAAGACAGAGACAAGTGGAAAAAATGGAAGGAAGCCTTTGCCCAGCAGTGGGACACCAACGGCTAGAATGATAATAATAATAATAATAAGTGTTGCCCATTACATATCTAAATTAAATGCTCTAAGAGGCCTCTACGTGTTGGACTCATGTCCCCGCGCAAGCCTTCCAAAGGACCGGGTGTATAACCCGTGAGAAAGAGCGACATAATAATGATATGTATGTACTTTTTTAATATGAATGTACCTACTATGAGTGTAGAAAGGGGAAGCTCCAAATTCATCGATCGAATTCATATCGAAATATTAAAAGGCTTGATGGTAAATCTGGATTAAAATATATTTACATTTACCACCACTTAATAACAGTAAATGCCAAACTATCTAACGAGCTAATAAATCATCTAATTTGTCAGTCAATAATTGACTGGCAAAATGGACGATTTATTAGATAGACTTATCAACGTTTTCTAATTACTTAAATATTTTGTGTCTAAAATGTTATTTAATAATCTATTAGGTACACACAATTCCATTTCTGTACAACCATCTTTTAAGGTGTGAATAAAAAATAAGTTCGAGTCTAGCGCTTTAGAAGGCTTTCTAGCAAATGGCTTTAAAAATATTTCATTTCTGGAATTGTTTCGAGTCGGGAATAGCGCCAAGTGACAGTTAAACTGATGTGCCCCGCTGTAGTGTTGGGAAGGGTACATTTATTAAAACGTCCGAGTTCGGAGCAGACGAATTCATTTCGAGTAATGATAACACGTTGGGAAGGGCTGGATGGGAACAAGCTTCGGCGTCGGAACCATCTCAAATTTAATCGGGAAGAAAGGTTCTATTTGCAGGTGAATGCGCTTTCACAGTGCACATGTTACAGAGAGAGCAGAGTCACAGATTCCTTGAACTCTATTACTCTGTAAAAAACTCTACTCTACTCTCTCTGTCTGTATTACTTTGGCAATATTAAAGCACAATAAAGTCAAATTAAGAGAGGAGGCCCGCATAGAATAAAATTACATTTTTGAGCCTGACTGTAAATAATTTCAAAAATCCAGTAATGCAGTTTTATTTTTTCCAAAATTTTGCCGATGTTTCCTAAGAATAAAACTTTCTCACTGCAAGAGAAAAGGTACAATGTTCCAAAATTTAGCCACACCCTCCTACAGATAAAAGAATCGCAGAAATAAGTTCAGTAGTTTTAGATTAATCTCAGTGTACATACATAAAAACAAGTCAAAAACAGAGAACCTTTATTGAAGTTCAGTTAAAATAAGACCAGGCATTTGACGTGACCCTCTACGTACCAACACTATAGCACAGAATACTAAGGGACAGAAGCATCACTCCGCAAAGAAATTTAAACAAATAGAGACACTTGCTATGACGCAATAAAAATCAATTCAGCTCGCGTAACGCTGCATACCTACCAGTCATATTAACCTACAAAGCGCCTCTCTTTCTATCGCTTAGCTCTTATCTCTTCTGACGAGGCACGTGTAACGACGCGCGACCCGCCGTCGGTGTCCAGCTATGTACTTCGTACCTACAGTGCGGAGTGCGCTAGGCCTGACTATAGGTAATAGGTAGGTAAGTAATTTATGTCCTTACACTGCTACGCAATGCCAATGCCGCGTAGACGGTCTACGAATGCGAGAGCGTAGCAATTAAATTCCATGAGCATTCTAATCTCGTTTAGTCTATAGGTACATTTGAAAGACAACAAATAGGAGAAAGTCCAGGATCAATAATATGGGATCGTTGATCGTGATCGACTTAAAAGCTGTTGTCCCAGGTTGGTGACGAGCGCAGTGCAGTGCTGTGCAAAATTTTACAAACAAAGTTCTGAGAGGTGCTGCTGCAACTATTCAGGTCAGGCGTAGTTATTGCTTACCATCAGGCGAACAACCTGATCATTTCGTCACTCAGTTGTATAGTTTACCAAATGTTTTCTTCTGTAACCGGTTCAAATTTTATTTTGGTCCGGAACACTGTTCAGGTCCCTTCATTAATAAATAAACTTAGATCTAATCTCAAATTGATTCGAGATGATCCGACCAGCTAGCTGCGCTTCACTTAGTCTGGTCACGTGCGGCCGAGGGCACAGAAACATGCTGTTAGTGACCGAAACAAGTCTAGCGGTGGGTGTTATTTGTTATAGCCGATGACTTGCCACGATTGAAAAATTGCCAATTGCGGATGTTAAAAATAGCAATCGCTGAAACACGCGACTTTGAAATGTACTCGATTGCAAACACGCCAATCGCAGGTGCTTCAGGTACATTTGTGGTGCTTACATTCGCCAAGGCGAAGAGTTTATCATTTTCTGGTTTGCCAAAATTTGTCGAAACTGAGAAATGTCAAAGCCGAGATTAATTAATCGGTAGGTATGTAAAGTTGAGTCAAATAATTAGTTCTCTCTCGCTTTATAGTTAATTGCAATCTATCTAATAAAGCCCACCTGTCAGACGTTAGACGCCGTCGACGTTGCTGAGGCCACCAGTTATAATATAACTAGTAAGTTACAATTAACAAAGGGTTCCAATATCCGTTACACGTCAGCCAGCTGTTTCGTATTAACCCTATCACTGTTTAATTAATTTTCGACCCAGCACAATGAAGTGAATGTACCTAGGCACGGAGATATTATATTCTACTATGTATGGGTAGTCTTAGGACCGTTCGCAAAAGGAATATATTATATTAGGCTTAGGTTAGCATCGTCATTAGGTACTCCCCGTGTATAGTAAAGTGAGGATGTTGATGATTAAGTATTTATTTTTCAGACAAGCTTTAAATTCCTTTTTATAACATCCACACTCTAATATCGACCGTTGGAAAAAATACACTACAAAATATACATCCCTATTTTTTATTCACTCAATAAAAAAATCTTTTTCTCTAAGAGGTAAGTAAAGCATTGCAAAGTACGGAATTAGTCACCCCCAACGGCCACAGGCGTGAACGCAAATCCGATTAGAGTAATGAAGTGACTAATTAAAAAGTCGCAAGAAAAATTGTGGGAAAACAGGGCTCGGTCAAGGAGTTTGTTAACGACAAAGATTTATATCTGAGCTATTAAGGACTGCGCAGACGATAAACAGTTTGCCGTGGCGCATTTTTGTCCAAGCGCGTAAATAAGAAACATGGAATGGATGGAATCGTACGTGCCAACCTCAGATAAAGTTTTCGCTGTCTACTCGAAGGTCCCAACGCAACGCAAAAAACCGGCGGACACTGGCTGACAAATTTTCGACACGTTCCGTACCAAGTGTGGCAACGTCCGTCCGGGGTTTTTCGTTAAAACAAAGTCGCTATCCGCGTCCTCATTATTTTTCTCCGTTTACTTCTTCTAAACCACGTATCGGATTTTCGGTCGTTTAGAGATTTTTTTTAGGTTCGGAATGTACAATTTATATTATAATTAAGTTTTTTTATAGTAGAAAAATCTCAATGTTTTTAATAGTCGTCGAAAAATTACACCACATTAGTATATTGCATTCGTGCGTAGGCGGGCGGGTCGCTAGTGCTATATAAATGAGAGCAATGTGGGAGCAATGTCACCGATGTGCGTAAAATATAAAGTATTGTTCTTATTTTTAAACCACTGTTAGTATAATATTTTTTTGAAAAAAACAAATACGGACTTCAATGTATCTTCGAAGTCCAAAGTCACATATCGATGAAATTTATATGGGACCACTTCGTAGCTATACTGAACCCAACGCAAAAAGAATTTTCCAAATCGGTTCATAAATGACGGAGTTCTGAGGTAACAAACATAAAAACGTAAAAAATAAAAAAATAAATACAATTGAACAGAGAAACTCCTCCTTTTTGAAGTCAGTTAAAAAGTATGTCAGCATCTATTCTGATATCAGAAATGTATAGGCTATTGCTTTAAGTTCTTAATATTTTCAACTAGTTTCTCTGAGTCGTCATTTGTTTCGCAAAGGTTAAAGAAATGGGGCCTAAATTCCAGATGCACATCAGAATGGCAGGTGTATTCTTACTTCCCCCACTACTCGGATCACTCGGATGCCGTGGTCCACCTGTTTTCATCCCGTCTTGCTAAGTGCCGTGCCCATTAATGATTGTACTTGTGACTACGTCTTTAACTTTCCTTAGATGTACTTATTGATTCTTATACCTATAAGTTTAAGCTTGTAAACGGGGCGCTCCTACTTTCATTATGCCCACTGCAAACGAATGTAACTCACTGCCAAAGTTAGTCTTTCCCGATACTTACAATTTAGGTATCTTCAAATCTCGAGTGAACAGGTACTATATTGCGCCAATAGCATCCTAAAGACGGTAGCGGATAGGTTCACCTCGCCGCTCTGAAAGTGTCTAGTTCAGCGGGGTTTACCTATACGTGTATAATAATTTAATTTTGCATTTTTTTATTTATTTTGCTATTTCATTTATTTTATAATTCTGAATCTTTGAATTTAATTTATGATATAAATTTTTGAATTTAATTTAATTTTTAATGTTAATTGTTATTTTCAATTTGTAATTCTGGCTTGTTATTTTAATTGTATTTTTTTTTAATCTTAATGTTTTATTTATAAAAATATGGATGTGTATATTGTCCGAAATAAAGAATTTTTATTTTTTATTTTTATTTTTTATTTATATTGGCAAGCGTGCTATATCGTCGCTTACCATCAGGTGAGATAGCGGTCAAACGCAAGCCAATAAATAAAAATAAAACAAAGTTTAATTATGTCAAAAATAAAAAACTTTTCTGGATCGAAAAAGAACAACAATATTTATTATTAACTCATAATTATGTGGTAATTTTATGTTTGAAACTGTAAACACTGCGCTTCTGCTATTCTTATATCTTAGTTTAGGTAATGCAACAATGAAGAAGAATCGAAATATTTCACTATTGACTTATTTCTAAGAACAATCATATTACTTCTGCTCAAAAATATGTACATAATATGATTTTAAGTTAATATAATGTAATAATACTTACAATTGCTTGAAGTTACACTTGATCTATCGTTAATCGCATAAATTCGATAAACATCGTACAAAAGATTCACTCAGTCAACACATCTACAAAAATATTATATCATTGCCAAATAGAATATCCTCAAATCATTTCATTATATTTTACATACAATTATGATCAATTCCTTATGGTTTTCACATGTAAATAATAAAAATAATATCATTACACCCTAAAATTAGAGTTAAATAATTAAAATTACATTTAAGTATATCAAAAATGAAAGTTTCATGAACAAAAGTTATGGACCAATGAAATGTGTGACAAACTATCACTATACGATGATATACACTTAATTAAATGGAATAAATCATTTTACAAATTAAACACCTCTCATTGTACGCCTAAAATATCTAGAATGCGCCGTCAAAAAAATTTCGCTCTTACAGATAAATGATATCTTTAGTCATCATAAAACCTAGTCGTGTTTCGGGATGATGTTCGGTGAACCATCGGGGAGACGGGTCCGAGCAGCCGCTCAACTGCCGTCTCTCTCTAGATCTATGTGCTCCATCTTAGGCCACATCATCGCTTCACATCAGGCGAGATAGTGGACAAACATGGACCTATTAAGCGTAAAAAAAAAATCGTACGAACATTTTCTGACGCAATTCAAAATAGGTCCACAAGCTTCCTTCTGCGATCGGCGACCGCCATGTCATATAATACCAACGTTGATCTTACAAGAAATGTTAGTATGAAACGACGATACAAAACCTTAGGTATAGGTTTAGGTTTAAAGTTCGAACTAACCGTTACTAACCAAATCGCGACGTCGAACGCGTTAGAGGACAAAAATAATCCTAGTATACATACTACGTACACGAGAATTTGGTACGTGTTACGTATCACGTAGCCTTATGCTACGTTTCACATGGATGTGGGAGACCAGAAGTTCATTTCTCGAAGCTCTGAAGGGCGCGGTCGTATGTTTGACTTGGCGGGTTTAGCTTGCGCTTGCGGCATTGATTCGTTCATTTGACGTGGCTCTTGTCCTTTCGGTGCTGGTCCGAGATTCTCCACAGATTCGGCTAGACCTGTAAATAAATAGAAGTCATGGTTATAATAATATTATACTATAAATAAATAATATCTAGCCAACCAATAACTACGAGGACCATGGTCCCTCAACACCTAGGCACGGAACAAATACTTGCCGCTTTGTTTTAAAAGCACAAACAAAAAAAAGGTTTAAAAATTTTACGGCATCATTTGTCAATAAAATAACTAAATGAAAATTTGAATCAATTTAAATCAACATAAACGCGCCATTTGTGTGTGACGTCACAAACGTGGGGACCTAGGATCTCCTCATTGGTCCATCTATGCTACATGTGTGTGTATGTCAATAATTTATTAATAGGGCGGACTCTATGTCACAAATTGACCAATAAGCAGCGAGGCACGTGACGTCAGATAGTGGTTGCATGTGCTCAAGCGTTTTGCGATTACGTTCCGTTTCTCCAAAAATAAGAAAAAGAAACATTGCAATAAAAAAAAACGTAATTAATAATAATAATAATTATATCACTACTAAATGTTTACAGGAGTAATCTATCGTAAAAAGTAATTTCCAGATTTTTCGACCACACATGGATATTCCCTATAGTGACTCATAATCATGGCGGCAACCGTTTTTGCACCAATTAAAAAAAATCTAATTTTAATAACTGTTTCAAGTATAATGGTGTAAAGGTTGTATGTATAAGCTACATTATTACGTATTAGCCATTATTATTAGCCATTGTTCGAGATGCGGTGGTGTGGTGACATGTGCACATAATATTTATAAAAACGTTTATTTTATTATAAACTCGTGTAGCTGTTAGTGACCTTGGGTGGTCGATAATGTGACCTGAACGAACTGTATTTTATATTAATTTATTCATTTATATCAGGATAGTTATTTTTTGTGTTTTATTTAAGTTTAGTGTTTGACATCGATATTTTCAACGTTTTAGGTATTAGGTTAGGATTTGTATAAGTTTTGCGTCTAATTTGACCACAACGACCAAATTATATTTATTGCCAGATATTTTTTGTATTTTTTTTCATAATTATTTTTTTAATATTTTTTTTCTTAGGTTTGGCTATTCTTTCTCAATGAAATTGCATAAACATTTCCAGCTGTTATGGGCAGGCGTGGCGCTTACCATCAGGCGAACGACGTGCAAAACTCATCAGTGTCATAAAAAAATTGTAACATCATTTTTGAAAGGCACTGTTTGCTGCAACAGTTTAAAGCTAAAGCAGCGGCAAGCATTTTCTTCTAAGATACACTTCTTCGAAACGCTTGCTTCATTTCCTGTTAGATTAGATACAGGTCTAAAACCTGAATAATCGCGACTCTTAGATATTCTTTACTGTACAGATACACTAGTCCACCAAGTATGAAAGGGAACTGACCTTGTAATCTAGTTTCAAGTGTGTCTTCCTCAGCCAGGGTGGAGGTGGAAGTGGTGAGGTCTTTCTTGAAACCGAGCAAAGCGTTCGTCAGCCACGAGCGGCCGCTGGAGTCTGTGGGCTCGAACGGAGATGTGAAGTAGCTGGAACAGATATTAAAACTAATGTTAGCTATTGGTAATATTACCACGTTTTTATTAAGTCACTTTCTTATATATCTATCTATCTATAAATCAAAACCTAAGCAAACGGAGTCGCGGGTCAAATTATATTTTTAATTAATATACAAGGTGTAACGAAGGGGTGTAGTAGTTACAATGAAACGGCTTTGCAATTTGCTCTTTGACTGGCTGCGGACATTATACGAGTAAATCCTTATTCCCGGCAATTACGCGGGTTATGGTCCCACATGGGCCCACGTCAGCCAAATACGAAACAAATACTCGAGTTTTTTGCACATACATATAAGGTACATGCAATCATACATGCTGCACTCATAACACAGGTTATGTGTTCCAATCCGTTACGGCGCAAATACACCCGCACCAATCTTTATGACCGAGAGTGTAGATTTAAATTTCATTTAACATATTGTTTAGTTAGTGTAGAGTAGATACATAATTTTCTTTGCATATTGGTACTCTAGTAAACTCTGCATAAACAAAAAAGATACTAAGTGCCGTGCAACAAGAAAAGTGTGAACCAAAACGTGACTTCATGTCTCGTTTGGACTCGCTTGTTACGATAACAGAAATACAATAATAAATTTTGTAAAGAAACTCGAAGAAAAAGTAAACAGATACAGGCGTCACTTGTTCAAACAGTCTCTATAGTCTATAAACTACTAACAGTCTATATAGTAGTCTATAATATTATTATGCAGATGCCCAGTTTGTAATGTGTTAACTATTTTGACTACCAATGACGTCATCAAAAAGTAAGAAGATAGGAGTAGGTACATACTGAATTAAATAATAACAATAATAATGTTATTTGCGTTTAGACAAATACGTTTTTAGGAATCTAGGAGCGATTTTCGTAGAAATTAATTACCAAAATGTAATTTTGACAAACCTTGACGATTTAATCAAGTTGCATTGATCGCGGTCACAAAAGAACTTGAAATCATAATAATTTGAAAGCTCGATTCTTAGAAATAATATATTTATGTTTTATTTGTTCTTTACATAAAAAGGAATAAATTAACCATCCGAATTCCATTGTCATACCGAGGTGACATTGCTCATAGTAAACAACTTTATCAATGAAATATTAAAATATGATGCAATACGGTGAAACTTTGATATACAAAAACTGCAGCGTTCAAGTTTAAAAACAAGTTAACATCTATGAATGATCTGAATCAGAAATAAGCAAAACATGATATTCTGCAAATGTCAAGGGGACTACAACCCGGTCTGGTAACTATGAGACACACCCACAAGTGTCGGAGGAGCACAAAGAGCAAAAAACTTTTCCTTGACGACTTTTGTTTGACATTATAACAGCTATTGTACACACACATGTACAAAATAGCAATGAGATCAAACTTGTTTGTGTCCGAACCGGTCATTAACCGCAACTATGGCATGACACTCTTTGAACCTGTTTATTAAAATCAAATGCATACTCGAATTAGTATAGTAATTAAAAATCAGCTCTTCAATTAATTACGATGACGTCAGTTGATGACGGGACTCGCATTTAGCACGCACGTAATTTTTTTTAATGTATCTGTTGTCTTCATTGTATCAGAATGCGATGTGAACCGATCTTTGCCCTATTCGTCTAACTCTAAGTCGTAAATAAAATTCACTTCATACATAAAAATATATTTTTCAAGACAAGCTTTTAACAAATTCGTAATCGGTACCGCGAGCATTAAAATCAGCCCAAACACTAGTAGTTTACGATTATCCGTCAAGGAGTTTCATTAACCTTCCGTCGCCACTAACAGATCAGCTGGCTGTCAACATAATACTGCATTATCATCGGACTTTGACAAGTATGCAATTCAGCTCTGTAGCTTAAGAGGAAGTGGTTCTAATTCAATTTGCAAGATTTGACCCAAACATTGCAAGTTATATAAAAGCTTGTAAAAACTTACCGGTTTCCGTTCATCCTCCTTCGGCTGGTAGGGCTGCCGCGCGGGGAGTGCGCGGGAGTGGTCGGCAGACTCTTGGAGCCGCGGCGGTGCGAGTAGTTGTACTGGTGGGGCTCCGGAGCCGTCGCGTCTTCCGATGGAGATGCTACGGTAAACCCGCGCGGCGACCGAGTCGACGATATCATCTGATGTGCCACCTGGACGGGATTATTCATTAGGAAGACAGGAAGATTTAACTTGGACGAGTGCCTTGAAGGTTAAGTTTTCAATTATTGCTCACTGATATCATCTAATGTGCCATCTAGACGTATTGTTCGTTAGGAAGACAGGAAGATTTAACTTGCACGAGTGCCTTATGGGTAACATTTACAATTTTTGCTTATTGATATCATCTGATGTGCCTCCTGGACGGGATTATTCATTAGGGAGACAGGAAGATTTAACTTGCATGAGTGCCTTGAGGGTAACATTTACAATTTTTGCTTATTGATATCATCTGATCTTCCAACCGGGATGGATTGTTCGTTAGGTAGACAGGAAGGATTCGCTTGCCTTGAAGGTTTCATCTACAATTGCTGTCGTATGCTTATAGAACAGGTATATACATACATTAACATTACAGCTAATGAATTCTAATTGATGCTGGAAACCATCCAAGAACGAGACGTTAATTAGATGATCTAGAATCAACTTACTACGCGGAAAGAATAAGTAATGCATAATATGTCAACTGCATTTCAGGTAGGTATATTGAACTGTTTATCTCTGGAGATAAGTAACGTATAGGCAACGGATTTTAACTTCAATTCTTCGATTTGTGATGCGAAAATGTGTGTACAATAAAATAAAGTAGTAAGTTTTACTCGTGGTAGGCCTGTCGTATGTGGGAGGCCGTCTGGCTTGGAACAACCCGTTTGCCAGTTACAAACAGTAGTGCGCAAGCATAACTGTGTTCCGGTATGACGGGCATTGTAGCATAAGAAATTACTGGGCATATGAGACATAATATCTGATGTCTCGGAGTGATAATCGCAATGCAGTGCTATGCAGTGCCTTTTATTTAATCGACTTCAAAAAACGAGAAGGTTCTCTATTCAATTGTTTTTTTTTTTTATGTTTGTCACCTCAGAACTCCGTCATTCATGAACCGATTTGGAAAATTCTGTGTTATATGTTGGGTTCAGTATAGCTACGAAGTGGTCCCATATAAATTTCATCGATTTTGACTTTGAAGATACATTGAAGTCGGTTTTTTTGTTTGATAAAACGTATACTTGTGGTATTCAAAGTTCTAGGTGGCACTGCAATTGTTATGGGCAGGCGTGGCGCTTACCAACAGGCGAACGACTTGCTCGGCTCTTCCCTCAATTTCATAAAAAGAAGTACATTGAATACATAAAAATAACAAATGATGTAATAAAAACTCTATATTACTCTTTATTACTGCTCCAATATAATGACAACGTGAAGATAACTTCATTAGCAATTATTGTAAATAAATCCATGTCAGTTATCACGGCATGTGTGGTGTGTGTGACAGACCCCCTCCACCCTACATACAGGTTATCAGGTCTACCTTTATCTTGGAGCAAAGTATAAATGACTAGCCGCCCCCCGCGACTTCTTTCGCGTCGACACAATAAAATAATATAATATTGCCTATGTCACTCTGAGATTTGGTAGCTTTCTATCTCAGTGATAATTTTCTCAAAATCTGATTAGTTCCAGAGATTACATCCTACAAACATGATTAGAAACAACTTAACCTCTTTATAATATTAGTATAGTTACAAGTGGTGTGTTGCCACTTAGCGTGATTAGCTGAAAAATAAACGCTCTGCGTGCACACACTTTAAAATTTACAAGCGTTTGTTGACTTTAGTGTAAACAAACTAGAGTGCTTATATTGTTTCTGTAATCTTCTAATACGTTATCTTACTATATCTATCAAATATAGCGCGTGAATTAAGATGGTTGCCACATATGTAGATAGATACTTTCATAATATCAAGTGTTTTTTCATTGTTTTGGATTTGACCATCGAAATCTATTCACTGTAACTACATAAAGTACTACATACTACAAACTACTACATAAAAGCTATAAATCGCAATATTTTTATGTAACTGAGTGATGGGACGAGCAAGTCGTTCGCCTGATGGTAAGCGCCACGCCTGCCCATAAGAATTGCAGTGCCACCCAGAACTTTTAATATCATCAAAAGCACTGCGTAGCAGTCGTAGCACTGCATTGCGCTCATCATCCCGAGACATCAGATATTGAGTCTTATATGCCCAGTAATTTTATAATCGTATAACGTCATAATCGTATATCATAAATCGTACCTCTAACACCTATTTTATTTACCGTACTGTAAGACATACTGTCGAATACCAGATAAGCTCATAAAAAGCGTAGTTTCATTATTACTACTAGGGTCATTGTTCTGTAACACTTACTTTTTGACGTTCACAAGTGCGTTTATGATGCAAAAACTGAATAAAGAACTTTTGAACTTCGAACTTAAAATTATCAAAAATAATTCTAGTCGTAATTGGAGCAGATATCAAATACGCGTGTGCAACTAACCTTGACAACGGAGTTTCCACACGCAGCGCCCTCGCCTTTAAACCCATCGTCTGTACCCGCTGGCTTGGGCTTCGGTGTCACTGAGTTTGCTGGAAAGAGAAATTATATTATTATTATATTAGCCGTTGCTGTCCCACTGCTGGGAAAGGCCCTCCTTCATTTTATCCACTCTTTACGGTCCTAAACTATCTGCTTCCAGTTTAGGTCAGTAAACATATATAATAATCTACCCGACGAAATAAAAGCAGAATATAATTATATAAAATTTAATAACAAATTAATACAATTCCTTATAGAAAAATGCTATTATAATTTATATGACTTTTTTAATGAAAATAAGAATAAAATGATAAATAAATAAGTAACTGACAAAGACGTTGTAGAATAAGTCGGTCCGCTCCCATTATAAATTATAATTTGCTACATACATAAGAACTTTTGTGTACATATGTTTGCAATAAAGTATTGAGTATAGGTTGAATTCGTCCAGTTCTCGCTGCCACCTCCTCAGATTGGGCCGGTCACGTGTGCCGCATGCCAGAAGACATATAAGTTGGTAACAGACTGGAAACCAGATACAGCACGGCGGCGGCGTGGCAGACCGCGAGAAGGTGGCAGGAAAATACATCCTAATAATGTTATAAATGCGAAAGTTTGAATGTAAGTGTGTTTGTAACTTCTTCACGCTGTAACAGCTCAACGGATTGGAATGAAATTTGGAATGGAGATAGCTAATACCCTGGTTTAACACATAGGCTTTATCCCAGGAAACTGCAGGGCACAGTTAGTTTAGTATTAATTTGAAGGGCAAAACACTTAATTCTTAAAATCGAAGTCATGACTTGTTCTTTTTTACAATTTTTGTCTCTGTACTGGCCAACCACACCTTTCGGAAAAATTTGCCCTGTGTATTGTATATTAAGTAGTGTATTGTAGGTAATTGCAAGTGTTGTTTTAAACTACGTGAAAACTTTGCTATCTGTAGCCAAGAAACTATCTCGGGTCATCTCTTGTGGTTTCATTTGATAAGCTTATTTTGAACATGCGAATATGTTTATAAACAGTTCCGGACCGAATCGAACCTACGGCCTGGGCTAAAAATAAGAACCCGACCCAACCAATAGAAGGCTGTCATGTCGGCAACATTTGAATTTGAATCGATATTTTAGCTAATTATACAGAATATCGACAAATATCAATCTCTAAATATAGAGCGAAACCTATTTATCGTATCTGTCCCACAAGGAAGTTCACCAGTTTATGTAGCCCATTTAACTTTACGAGTTCAAGTTCCTGGTTGATTAGTTTTGGCAGCCAACGACACGACATGTATGTAGACAAGCACACTTGCTAAAAACTATAGTATTAATAAAATTCTTAATTTTGATGCCGGTGCTTGGAAATGTGCCAATTTGCCTATGGAATACTGGTATTGCAGTACTATAAGCGCATTGCTATAATTATGACACATAAAGAATCAATCATCTTTGTCTGATTCTCAAAAGTACCAGCTGAATCATAGAGCTGTTCGCAGAAGCTTTCGCATACCCACTAAATATCAATAACAGGGTACCTAAAGAACGTCGCAGTACTTTTTTTATAGGTATCTTGAAACTAATGCAATTATCGTATGGAATCCGTACAAAGACAAAAATACATTTCTCACCAGCAGTGTTGATTGGCGCGATGCCGTGGAGCACGTCTTGGCACGGCTTGGTGTGCTTCGACCAGTCCTTCTCCTTGACAATGTTGTAAATACTCGCTGCAGTCACCTCCTTTTTCTCTGTGAACGCTTGCGGCTGCTCTTGCTGGTTCTTGCCGAAGAGTACGTCTGTCTTTGGATAGCGGAGGTAGAAGAACGAATCCTCAGGTGCTGGAGGAGATGCTCCGAACGGCTCGAACTCCCTGTATGCAAACGCGTAATGATCAGATAATACTCGTCGTGCGCTGCTCAATTTTAGAACTGTACTATACAAAGGCCAGAGAGCAAGCACGGTAATCTAACCACTACATTGCTAACTGTTTGATGTTATGATATCGGGCGAAGCGTCAATATCAGAACAATCGGCACTTGTCCTGATTAGTTAAGATTTTAAAGAAAGAGGGAGTAATGACACTCACGATAAGACGTTGTTAAATTGAGCCACGACTGTCCTTTTTCTAAACATGTTGGTTGATATTATTTTCCTTCGACCTAAAACTGATTTAAATCGGCTAGATGCAACTGCAATCCCAATAGAATTTATTTATAACTTGAGCCAACTGAACTACTACAGGGAAATTAATCGCACGCGCTTTTAAAAATGGCGCTGCACCGCTTCTAAATACAAAGTTTTAGAATGAACTGAAAACGTTTACACTTCGCATACGCGTTTTATACTGTTGTCACACCACAATTGTATCTTATCACGATTATACTGCTAATGTGGTATGAAAAACAAATTTGAAAATAAACACCGTACCGTCTGACGTCACACACAGTTAGCCAATGAAAAGCGTCGGTTAGCGCACTCCCCTATATAAAATGGCACATGACACGACTTGTATATTACGTAGACGCGTAGAGGTTAAAGACAGGGGGCTCGGAATAGACACACACAATTTAGAATCTTGGCACGAGCGGCCTCGGCGAACGCGATTTACCTAAACTTACGTAAAACTATAATTTCGTAGAGTCGTCAAACTTGTATTGTTATACGGTCTGGCATGGAATTTTTCCCGCGTGCGGGAAATGGAACAAAACACATACATATATGAATAGGATGAATGTATTTATGTCCAATGACGTAAATGCAAATGATCACGAGACACGGAACGCTGGTCAAGCTTTCTTTTCTTGCAATGAGAAAATGCGGCCGTGCAACTCTTCTGCACTGAGGAAACTCAAAGGGACTGTGTATTCTTCTAAAACACAGCACTCTTCATATCTAATTGGCGAGATAAGTGAGGTCGTTCACCTGAGAGTAAGCTACGCTTGCCCAAGTGCCCATTGCAGTTGCATTACCACATAGGAACTGCAAAGACGAGGCAGAGCCCTCACCCTAAGAGACCAGCTCTATGTCTCAAAAATCTAGTTATTTTTCTGGCTAAAACCGAAACAATGACTTTTGTTGGCATAATCACTGACACGGGGTACTTAATCAGTAATCAGCCACACAAGCCAATGCAAAAAGATCTGCCCACTTCCTCCTAATATTGTACTCTTTATTGCAGTGTAACCTACTCGTAGTGTAGGGTTGTGTGTATGACAAAATAGAACACATAACTACGTCTTTCTTATTATTGGACGCGTATTATATTTTATCTTTAATTATTATCGATTACAAATCAAGTTCATAACAAAAACAAATAGGTTATTATAAGTGTACTGCACAGCGCGGTTGTTTTTCATAACATGAAGGCATAGCATCGAAATAATCAATAATGCATAAGCAAATACCTATGTATTGTACTATAGTGATTTGCATTTTAAATAATATTGTGACAGTTGCATAATGCTAATAAACGGTGTAAACAGCTATAGAGCTTTTTATATTTAATGCGAGAGAACATTGCGTTAAAACTATACCTTCTTGAAACTATACAGCTTCATAAACAGTAAAAGAATTTTATTTCCACAATCTCTAAATACTGGACCGAGTACAGGACAGTAGTTTTAGATATTCTCCCACTAGTATTACTCTCACCCACGTATAACCACTTCAAGTTTGTTCCAATGCTGGGCCTCGTTTTAAGGAAAAAGGGAATGTGTAACTAAATTCGTGCCAAAATGTAGAACTATTGTTAGCCATACTAAGTTTGCTAATAATGAAAATGTAGAATCATAAACATAAGTCTTCTAAGGAAACAAATAATATTTCGCGTACTTTCCAAGTACCTACTTACATATTTACAGCGATTTAACATTTTAATACACGCTTATCACAAGTTATTAAAACAAAAGACCGATAAGCCGGTACGTGTGGGGTTATGTCAAAAAATAACTCACACATACGTAGAGAGTATGATGTATTGAGATATAAAATTATCAGCATGTTGCTGAGGACAAACACTTGCAGCTGGTATAAACATGGTCTCGCATAAGAAAAAAATAATGTAATCTTACAACATAATAACACTAGCTGCGCCCTGCGGTTTCACCCGCGGTTTCCCGGGATAAAGTAGCCTATGTGTTATTCTGATGTGTAAGCTATATTATATTACATACATACATCCATTCTTACAAACTTTCGCGTTTATAATATTAGTAGGATTTAAGGTTGTGTCAAATTATTTCATACAAGATCAAACTGACAGCTTATGGTTTGTCCAAGTCTTATAGAAACACAAACATGTACGTATGTGTACCTACCAACATTATTTTCTAGGGTAGGTAATGTGAACCGTTCGCATTAGCTTCATTTAGTAGGTAATGGTTGGTAGTTGGCACCTCTAAGTGATATAACCGGCCAAGTGCGAGTCGCACTCGCGCACGAAGGGTTCGATATCATTATCTATAAAAACGGCAAAAAAATCATGTTTGTTGTATGGAAGCCCCCTTAAATATTTATTTTATGCTGTTTTTTAGTATTTGTTGTTATAGCGGCAAGAGAAATACATCTGTGAAAATTTCAACTGTCAACTATCACGGTTCATAAGATACAGCCTGGTGACAGACAGACAGACGGCCAGCGGAGTCTTAGTAATAGGGTCCCGTTTCACCCTTTGGGTACGGAACCCTAAAAAATTATTGTTTTCAGCTACAGCGCTCCACGTTTCATTTTCAATAAGACAGTTCATCAAACAGTTGTGACCAAAAGACCACTAGGCGGCTAGGCTGGTCTCTTAACTATTATATGGTATAATTAATTATAACCAAACAAATGGCATCCGATAAAAACGCTTAGAAAATAGATGCATTTTGATGATGATGAAAAATGCATACGACAATATTATCAATCTTATATGACATTCTTATCAACAAAACAATCGACGATGACGTCAAAAAGATGCTAATAAAAGAAACATGATCAAGACAAATCAGGTGTTTTCAAAAACCACTACATAATCAAAGTGATCATGAAACATTGGACAAATGATAACAATTATTTACAAATGAAGAGATGTAGAGGTAGGTACATACATTTAATTACAACTGAAAAATCATATAAACGATCACTCATCTCAAAATAAAAAAAACAAGACCAAAAAGACCGAAAAAGAAAGCGTAATCGAGAAATTTCTAGACATGAATTGCACTTGGAAACGAATTGCCTTGCCTACCTATCACGAAACATCGATCATTCGTATCAATGACGAATTAATGTCCTTGATACGTGAAAGTGAAAAACAACAATGACAAATATATCGACATAACAAGCATGAAGGTACTGATGAAAATGCATTTTGACTGTGATAATGTTATACTTAAATCGAGCTTTCTAACAACCTCTTATTAATCATCATCTGCCCAATCAATTCCACTAATACTGAGACACTGGCAGACTGGAAAATTGTATAGACAGAGTAGATACTCACAAAATCCCGAACTTAAAATTGCTTTTCTAGGCTCTCGTTTATATTATCAAACATATATGGAAAAGCTAAAAAATACATAAATGCATCAAAGAAATTTCAAGTGGAATTAATAATATTATATACCTATGTACAACGGCATTCTTAGGTTGCATAACAGAAAAAGATCTGTATCCATTCTTATTAGCGCCTTCGCATATTTTTTTTACTAAATTCTCGTTCATCCCACTTCTGGGACGACGATGGTGGGACGAACGGATATGTACACAGTTTCCTTTATTCTCAGTACTCTACTGATTATGCATCAACCTTTATTGTCTTTCAGATATTAAATCGACCAATAACAATAAGCATCTCGGTTCGCACCGTTTGAGCACCAATATGGGACAACAAATAATAAAACAATAGTATGAAGACCGCGACCGATCGAGAGAAATAGCATTTAGTACACTGAACGATTTGAACGTTCTGGAAAATAAACAAGACGACCGCCCGGCCAGCTTGATGGCAAACAAAACATTAGGACGTCTGCGACATCAGAGGCATTGCCGATGCGTTGACGAACCTGAGAGGTCGGAGTAGCTTTAGCCTTTGTTTAGACTTTATAAAATGGACGTTCGACAAACATTCCATTGCATATGGTTAGAACTTGCTGGCCTCGACGCCTATCACACAAAATTGGATTGTGAAACATACAAGGTTTCGAAGCCGCCTATTCGATAAGCTTGGCTAAGACCCGTACCCAAGGTTTAGATATCCTTAAAGAGATTTTGTATTCTGTTCAATGTCCCTATACTTTATTTTTAATACAGGGATTAGGAAAAATGTGGAAAAAATACTAAGCGCCGAAAGCCACAAAGTACCTAGATAAATGCCTCAAGCCTAGCAGGTAGAATGTGCAGGTTTAAAAACCAGTACAATTTTACTGTTAATTCAAAGTGCATAATCGGCTTAAGTGGCTATTTTTGTACATAAAGAGATAAACCTAATTCGATTAGACTCTGCGTCACACTTAGTAGATAAACATGAGATGTCCCGCGATACACAATTTATTATTGTCCTGTTGTGGTGTGTTCTTCGCTGAAAGGCAAGCCATGATTGGCAAACTTACGTCGCGTGATGTAAAATGAAAAACACAAACGTGTGACGTCATGCCGAGCCTCCATCTTGCAATCATTTATTTTTTATTTATGGTGCCTTTCAGATCTGTTGTCGGGTGGGCTTATTGTACATCGGCGTTCATATAAAGGCCATTTTAGTTATATAATACCAACAATCTATACCCACCTATTGTCGCTATGTACTTAACTACTCAGTACTCACCTATACAATATAATTTATAATATTGCATTATCGATGTAACTCAGATAGTGAATTAGATATATTTATTACTTTCAACATTACAGTGCAGGTAATAAAAAGTTTAAGCAAAGTTCAAAAGTTCTTTATTCAGTTTTGGCATCACAGATGGACGTCAATTATTACAATGACTACCACCGTATCGGAAAAAGAACCACTACTCAGAAGATACGCCAAGAAACAGAGAAGCATTTTTTTTTTAACTTTTGTTAAAATATTTTGTTTGTTTTTGACAATATTATGTTTCTTATATGCCAGTTGGCTACTTGGAAGAAGCGGAATGTTCCATGCATCTTTATCTTCTATGCAATTACTAACGGTATACTACGCTTTTTCAGTACAATATTTTTCACACGCAATTTGAAAGCTTTGCAATATTCCACATTACTTAGTAATTGAATTTAAATTAACTATTTATTAGAATTAATTTAGTAATTGAGCTTCTAGGCAAAGCTGAATCTGGGGCTCATATTTTTCGATATTGTGTTTTACCAGTAGTACGTACTGTATGTGATTTTTACAAAACTGCTAACCATATCTTGCGATTAGAATATGATTATCGCGATTATCATTCATTACGATAACATAATTACATAGGAAACTAGCATGACCAATAAACGAATGACTCTAAGCTACTAGCTGCGCCACGCGGTTTCACCCGCGGTTTCCCTCTATGTCCTTTTCCAGGACCTAAAGAACCTACATACAAAATTTCATCAAACTCAATTCAGTATTTTTTGCGTAATTAACAAACATTCATCCATTTATACATCCTCACAAACTTTCGGATTTATGAAATAAATAGGATAGGATCGATTGAAAAAAATAAAAAATCTAGACAATACAGGCCTAGCGCACTCCGCACTGTAGGTAAGAAGCTACAAGTACATAGCCGAACACCATCGGCGGGTCGCGCGTCGTTACACGTATCGCGTAAGAAGAGATAAGAGCTATGCGATAGAAAGAGAGGCGCTCTGTAGGTTAATATGACTGGTAGGTATGCAGCGCTACGCGATCTGAATTGAATTTTATTGCGTCATAGCAAGTGTCTCTATTTGTTTAAATTTCTTTGCGGAGTGATGCTTCTGTCCCTTAGTATTCTGTGACAATACACACAGGTAAGTTCGTCAACGAATGCATAAGTTGTATGGTAATTTTATACAAACTTAATGTATGTATAAAACTATATGTTGGTTAACACGTTATCAGTTAGGTATCACGTTATTATTATCAGTAAAAAATCTTGCAATTTATCAAAAATGTATTTATATCAATAGAATCACGTTTGTTAAGATAAATGACGCAGACCATTTGCATAAAGACATACGGGTGTCAAGTGTTGTTATAGATATTGAATGTAACAACACCTGTTTCAATTTTAATCAATGTTCGTAACCTATTTATTATGGATAATTATTAACCGCTCACCGAAAATACTGATTGTGCACCAAAGGTCTGTTTTTAGCACTCAAACGTATAAGGGGCAACCCTTGGCCCTTGGGCAACCCCAACGCCGCGAACTTGTCATATTCATAAAATAGGTGCTCATTATGAAATATAATAATGAACATATATTTTGGTGCACAATCAGTATATTTGGCGGAAATACGGGAATAAATTGAGGTAAAGTTAAATACGATCCATTTATTATAAACGTTTTGCTGCTTGCTACAAGCTATTTGTTAGGTACTAGCTTGCAGCGTAGCCCGCCTCGCCGTTCGCACTCGGTACGTTCGGTAGGACGCACTGAATAAAGACTTTTGTCTTCAGGCATTGTGGAATGGGCGGCGAGAAGACCTGACAAAGTTTTCCAAATACTGCCCAGCCCCGCTGTATCCTCCCATCGGCTTCCCTCTCAAAGATGTTTCTACCGAGTATTAGAATTTGTCCTAAGTAGACATATTCGTGCACAACTTCGAGAGGCATGCCGTAGACGACTATTGGTTCCAGTGTGATGTGTGCGTTAAACATGACTTTAGGCTTCATTGTTCGAGGCGTCAGCTATGATCAGCATTTGTTGCAGCTCTTGCGGCGACACCGCCATAAGGACTATGTAGTCTGCGAATCTCAAATATGAGATGTACTCGCTAGCGAGGAATAATATTAATAGTTTTTATTTGATGAACTTAATAAATGTTAGACCAAATATAACTTAATTTATTCAGAGAAGAGAAGAGCTTGATTTATTCAGTTGTATATAAAGGTTTTTAAATGATGAATGAATGTACATATATGTAATGCACTAACACAGTTATCTGCAATGTATATACAATACAGGTGAGTTTTATCAGAGAACCCTATGGCAACTACCCTAACCGGTTAGCGGGTTCGATTCCCGCGACGGGACAAATGTTTGTGCACAGAAAAAAAAAGCGCAAGCTTTTGTTTCGTGTCTGGATGTTGTGGGACAATGGTCCTCGTAGTTCTTGGTTATCTAGATACAGGGATTCCTAGTTAGGGCCAGGATCTATGTATGTGATTGTTGGGCGTATAATTATTATTATTTATTATTATAATTACCCATTAGAATAATTTGTTGTTAGAAATCCATCTACTTTTTCAAACCTTATCAAACTGCATTTTTGATGAAATAATAGTTTTATTTTTACCAAAATCGATACTTTCAAAGGACATTTTTCATTGAAAATCGATTGTGCTGATAAGGAACAAATATAGTATCAGTACATTTTTCGAAAGATGCTAAAGCTTTTTCTTTTAATTCTCTAAATTCGGTTTAAAAGTGGGTTTGAAAATCTCTAGATGGATTTCAACAAATGAACAACAAATTATTCTATCTCTAACGGTTAGAGTTCTTACCATAGGGACGATATTAAAAAACTCACTTGTATATGAACAAATATTCCACTGTGAGATTAAATAACTCTACAGTAGAGTAGACAGTCTATTCGTCATTTTACCATGGAGTACTTAATAATACAGGAAGGTATTCTGTTTAACTAACAAATTACTGGATTTTTTACATACAAAAGCTGATGTTTCAGGGAAACAAGAAAAGTGGCAATTACCAGCAGAAATATGAACTTCCCCTAAATGTTAATTCATCTTTAGTCCTTACATTTTTTCTTACAGAAATAATATAACAAAGTAAATTGATCAATTCAATGTACTATAGAATGACATGAAATATGCAGTTGCTTTCATAATAGAGCTGAATGCTGCCAAGAATGTAAATTCATGATGCAGAACAGTGTAGCTGTGTTGTGTGTATGCATGTGTGTGTGTGTCCCAATATAATGCTTAACATCTTTAGAAATTTTAAGGGGATTTATTTTTAGATTAATAGTGTTCCAAATTTTGATCATAATAAACAGAAGCATTTTTTTTAGTTCTTTGATTCATTATGGCATAAATATTAATTATATTATTTATGTGTTCTGGCATATTGAACTAAAACAATAATTATATTTTTTTATTGTTATTAGAAATGTTCCACCAACTGTTTTCAGCTTTGTGTGTGGTTTATGTATAAGGTACCTTTAATTTGTATAACAAAAAGCCCTATGGATTGTTGTGATGATTATCTAACATTGTAGACAGGTTTCTAGATTAAAGCAATAGGAGGAAATTTCCTTACCTTGTAGGCTTGGTCTTCATCCAAACAGGAAGTGTGATTCCATCCTTAATTTCAGGGTCACTTGATGCCATTTTGATAACTTTCAGTTGAAGAAATGAACAAATAATAATAAATATAAGTTTTACAAGTTACCGGGATAGGTATAACCAAAGCAACTGTCACGAAATAAATTTCAAGACTGACTGGTTTTTATCTCGAGCAGAAATGATAAGATTGTCTCAGTTGGTAATATTGAGTGACAACATTATAAAATGAACAAAAATAATAGGTTTGAAAGATAAAATAAACTTGTTTTTATAAATTAAGTCTGTTCAAGAAACCCTTTGGGACTCCGATGAAATCAGGGATAAATTTGATGAAGTCATCTGAAACAAAAGAAAATTAGATACGTATAATTTATTATTGGATAAAATCAAAGTCCTCTCCTGTAAAATTCAAAACTGAGCTGTTGTGACTTTGTTGCACCGAAGGTGCGATATATATATTACATGCCAACTTATTGCACACAAAATACAGGGAATTGTGATTCACAACTATTTTTTCATAAGTTGTATTAGTTTTTATCTACCGATGTGGATCCATGCCAGAAATAATATATATTGACACAAAAAAACAAATCAAATAATTAATTATTTAGACTTACTAAGTATATTACTTCTTTATCAATTCATTTATTGTGAGGAAGACTGATTTTTACTTGGTCAATGTATCAGAGGACCTCTATGTACATAGATTTTATCATATTTCACAACTCTTAATTATTCAAGGTCATAATAATATGTTTTAAATATTTTGTGTACAATCTGGTCATGAATTTGGGAGCGAGTTGTAATCTCTAATGATTTTAATTTACAAGCTGGAAAAACCCACTAATAACGACTTTAACCTTCACCACATGTAAACAAAAGGTGACTTAGCAGAGTCCCAATTTAGGTACATTTTTATAAATTTGAAAACTATGCGAATTTAATGAGTTTCAGGTATTATTTTATGTTATAACATTAATAATTTTGAACTAATATGAACTAATACTTATATATATACACCTCACAATATAGGAATGGCATTCTAACACAAGTCTACACAATACCAAGGCCACTTATGAAGTACATTTTCAAAACTAAGGTACAATAGATTTGATATAATCCATCACATGAACATTGATTGATTATTGTGGGTAGGTTCTAGGTACCTACCATGTAGAGATGTAGACGTACTGACACAGGTAAGGCACAGAAATTCCCCAACACATACCTATATTTCAATTTTCAATGCCTAACCTGGGTAGCTGATTACTAAATGACAACCCGTTGGGTTTGCAGAATATGATAGCTCTATGTTAGTGAACGACATAATAAAAACAGTCAAAACAGTAAAAGCAGCGAAATCGAAAATCTCAAAATAAGTAGGTAGGTAGGTAGGAATAGACACTGCACAATGAGTGGATAAGTAGCAAATTAATTATTTACGTATGTGCGATGCAGGATGGAATACGGAGAAGTTTATTTAATACTTACAGTGACATAAGTAGACGCACACAATTGACGCACCATTATAATATTTTCACGTCCCAAAATAATCACTCCCCAACAGACAATAACCAAACAAAAATGGCGAGTGGCAAAAGCAAAAGACAGACAGGCAGGCAGGCGAGGCGAATTGACATTGACAATTGTAGGGATGCGCCCACAGCCCCGCCCCTAGAAGATGCGCTGATCCGATCTTTTCGAAGATCGAATCATGGGCATACAATCCAATCGATTTTCGGATTGTATCGACGCCATGCGATCTTTTGGTAGGTCGATTCTGTACCACGAAAGATCGGATCCGATCCTTGCACTGTCTGTCTTCTGGGCTCTGAAGCACCGATTTTTTTTTTATATAACTTGACGTTGTCTGAGTGAAAAGAATGACACGGTTTTTAGAAACCATATATTTGTTAGCGATAGCGCTTTTATATAGTGGAATGAGCCGGATATCAAAGATACTAGATAATTAAAAATCAACAGTCCATGACACAATATATTAGACAACACACACTGAAATTATCTGTTACTAGAATAAGTCAAGTCAGATCTCTTCTTTTCAATTTATAAGAGGTGTGAGGAAAGAGTCCTAACACCAACAATATTTGCTCAAAGATAAAATATAAAGATTTGCAGGACACTTTAGGAGAGTGCATAAAAGTACCCAAGGGCGAGGGTGTCAGAACTGAGGTACTGACTTGATTCACGTTTGATCTGCAATCACCACAGAATTTTTAAATTTTAAATCACCAGATCTCGACTTACGTTTTGATTCTTAGCTTGATTCCTTTTTGTTGCATAAAGCTAAATCAAATATAAAATTGAATAACGTTTAAACTTGTAAAATTTGAGTAACAATCATTCACATTTGACATTTACTTGAGCAAATTATGAATTATTAACAATAATTATTATTAATTATTAGCTTATTGATGCTTGAATTCAGTTTCAAGTTACATTCAAATCTAGTCAGTTCTGAGAGTTCGGGTTACACTTCTTTTGTTTTGCCACATAATGATATTTGCAAGATTTTATCTTTATAAATAACTAGTATTTCGCCGCGTGCGCGAGCTGCTAAAGCAGCTCGCGTGGTGGTGGTGTTTTTTTTTTTTTATAGAAACTTCCTATCGATTACGGTTCTAAAGTTATCTAAGCCTTTATGTTCTAAAAACAAACTTTTGTATGGCGGCCATATTGGAAAATGGCGCAATCCAAGTGATTTTGTGGCGTGCGCGAGCTGCTTAAGCAGCTCGCGTGGGGTGGTGTTGTTTTTTTTTTTATAGAAGCTCCCTATCGATTACGGTTTTAAAGTTATTCTCTTTGTTCGGAAAAAAATCTTTTGTATGGCGGCCATCTTGAAAAATGGCGGAATCCAAATTATTTTGTCATAATCGTAATCTACGACCCAGAAAACCCCCCGATGCAAAATTTCAGTCGGATCGGAGCAACTTTCAAAATGGCCGCCATTTTTTTTTCATTTTTTTTAAATTTTTTCAACTTTTCCAAATTTTCCTCATTGTCCTCTATTATATTTGGTCGAGCACCCTATACCTATCTCTAACCGTTCAAAAGTTATTTGCATATTTTTTTCACCTATTTTGTCATGAAAAAAAACGTTTGTATGGCAGCCATCTTGAAAAATGGCGGAATCCAAATTATTTTTTCATAATCGTAATCTACGACCCAGAAAACCCCCCGATGCAAAATTTCAGTCGGATCGGAGCAACTTTCAAAATGGCCGCCATTTTTTTTTCATTTTTTTTAAATGTTTTCAACTTTTCCAAATTTTCCTCATGGTCCTCTATTATATTTGGTTTAGCACCCTATACCTATCTCTAACCGTTCAAAAGTTATTTGCATATTTTTTTCACCTATTTTGTCATGAAAAAAAACGTTTGTATGGCAGCCATCTTGAAAAATGGCGGAATCCAAATTTTTTTTTCATAATCGTAATCTACGACCCAGAAAACCCCCCTATGCAAAATTTCAGTCGGATCGGAGCAACTTTCAAAATGGCCGCCATTTTTTTTTCTTTTTTTTTAATTTTTCCAACTCTTTCAGATTTCCCCCATCGCCCTCTATGACATTTGGTCGAGCACCCTATACCTATCTCTATCCATTCAAAAGTTATTAACATTTTTATTTTGTATGGCGGCCATGTTTTTTTGTATGGCGGCCATCTTTTTTTTCAAATTTTCAAAATCGGCTCAAGGTTTGGGGCATATTTAGTTCAAGCGGTACCCCCATCCGATTTATAGTTTCCGAGATCCCCTGAGCAGTTCCATCACGGAAACCACTTTCTGGTGATTTCGGATTTTTCTGGTTGGTTTCAAAACACCCTCTATCCAACGGTACAAAACACTACCCCCCACCATATCGGCAAGTACCACTTCTATTTCTGTCAATTATATGTCAGTCAGTGATGGTCTTCCAGTTTTATATTATACTAGTATTTCGCCGCGTGCGCGAGCTGCTAAAGCAGCTCGCGTGGGGGGGTGGCTGCTGTTTTTTTTTAAAAGCTTTCTATCGATTACGGTTCTAAAGTTTTGTTTACCCTTTTTGTTTTGAAATCAAACTTTTGTATGGCGGCCTTCTTGAAAAAAAGCTGGATTTCAAGTGATTGTGTGGCGTGCGCGAGCTGCTAAAGCAGCTCGCGTGGGGGGGTGATGCTTTTTTTATAAAAGCTCCCTATCGATTACGGTTCTAAAGTTATTTAAGTTCAGTTGTTCTGAAAAAAAGACTTTTGTATGGCGGCCATCTTGAAAAATGGCGGAATCCAAGTGATTTTGTGGCGTGCGCGAGCTGCTAAAGCAGCTCGCGTGGGGGGGTGTTGCTTTTTTTTTATAGACGCTTCCTATCGACTACGGTTCAAAAGTTTTGTTTGGCTTATTTTTCCGGAAAAAAAACTTTTGTATGGCAGCCATCTTGAAAAATGGCGGAATCCAAATTTTTTTTTTAAAATCGTAATGTACGACCCAGAAAACCCCCCGATGCAAAATTTCAGTCGGATCGGAGCAACTTTCAAAATGGCCGCCATTTTTTTTCTTTTTTTTTAATTTTTCCAACTTTTTCCAATTTCCCCCATCGCCCTCTATGACATTTGGTCGAGCTCCCTATACCTATCTCTAACCATTCAAAAGTTATTAACATTTTTATTTTGTATGGCGGCCATGTTTTTTTGTATGGCGGCCATCTTTTTTTTCAAATTTTCAAAAATGGCCCAAGGTTTGGGGCATATTTAGTTCAAGCGGTACCCCCATCCGATTTATAGTTTCCGAGATCCCCTGAGCAGTTCCATCTCGGAGACACCTTACCATGGATTTCGGATTTTTCTGGTTGGTTTCAAAACATCCTCTATCCAACGGTACCAAACACTACCCCCCACCATAACGGCAAGTGGGAGATCAATTCTGTCAATATGTCAGTCAGTCAGTCAGTGAGTGGTCTTCCAGTTTTATATTATATTAATTAATTAATTAATACTGGAAATAATACAGCTTGTCATTTTATGCAAGGTTGATAGGTTCGATTCCAGGCACAAACAAGACATTTCCCAAAATCCTAATAATTTACCATAAAATACTCGTATGACTTTTTAGATTCTGTGATTCTGTGTTCCCAAAACATACTACTAACTTAAATAAAAAGACTGCACTTTCACAGTACACATGGTCAGAATGGGTGGTATGACGTCGAAGCAATTAATCGGGTGACAGAGGATGATTTCGCAAGTTTTTAACACGTTTTAAGCGTAATGAGCTTTTCACAGTTGTTAATGTTAAAGAGTTTCCTATGAATAAAAATTACATTTTTATACTATTTACTTCTCTAATTCTTCGAGTTTTTGTTAAATGATTATTTTTGTCCAGGTGAAACCATTTTTAATGAAATCCATGTCAGAAACACCCCGCCTCCAAGAGTGATTTATCGATATCGATTAAATCAGGTGATCATAAGGATAACCCTACCTCGGTTGTCAATGTGTGATTTTTATGTTGGCACCCATGATTACTTTGTCTATGGTAGTCAGTCAACAAAAAATAGGACTTCTATATTATCTATGAACAAAACTGTGTTGCCGTTACGGCTATATTTGCCCAATTTCGAGTAATTTAGGCCATTAGTTGGTTTTCTACGGTTAACGATGATGGCTGCCGGGAATTTTACATAATTATGCATATTCAATTATTTATTGCATCCATATATCACAGATCAAATATATAATATGATTTTGAACATATGACCCTGGTAGGTAAGCAATTTGGAGCGGATAATTGTGATAATTTTGGGTATTTTTGCGACAATGGCTTACAAAAATATGTTATTTTTATTTCTTGCGTACGAAACGTCTTTCTATAAAAATCATATTACCTGAGTTGATTTTTTCTCTACTTTTAAAATATCTGACTAAGCCATTTACCTAAGTATATTAAAAATAATTGTAATGATTTTGGCAAAACTAACTGAGATCGATTATTCAGCGGTCGTTCAACACGAAAATGTATATTTAATTTTTTTGTTTCTCTGTTACCTCTAAAATGGACGGATTAAATATTATACATAGTTCAAGTCGCGCAATAAAATAACGCACTCTCATATATGTATCTTACAGTGAAAAGACAACTATGAGTAAAAGTGTCAGAAAAGACAACTATGGTTTTATTTTTCGTTTCCCGGTTTCCCCGCTGATAGTTGCGGGAAAAAGCCACTACATAAAAACGGTGAAGGAAAACACCATAAAATCTCAAATGTTCAAGGATATGTGATATCTGCGTGTCTTGGGTTTTTTTCAGTTAGTCCATAACTTACTGATGTTTCACCAAAAAGGCCAAATAATAATGAAATTTTCAAATAAGATGACGTACATACATTCGCTGCTAAAATCATTACTCTACTTTTTGCTGAGCCGAGCTTGGCTACAAACGGGTAATCTATTATACTAATATAAAAATTGAAAAGAGCCAATTCTGTACATTGAAGATATTTATGCAACGGGGATGGACTATTCAGAAGGTACTGAACACGAATCTATGGTTTTTAGCATTTTTGTCTGTATGTTTGTTTGTGTGTTTGTTACCTATAGACTCCAAAACTACCGAACGGATTTTAATGCGGTTTTCGGTGTTTGATAGCCTACATCTTAACTTAAGAACTGGTGTATGTTTCATAGCGCTGGGACATCGCAATGCTGAGATAATTTATCTTATCATAAGCGTATGTAATTCCCACATTTTTAGCTTCTATAGACTCTAAAACTACCGAACGGATTGTAATGCGGTTTTTAGAGATTGATAGTGTTTCCACGAATGTTTAGTTAAACCTTGATTCTAAGACAGCCTATCTACATTTAAAAATCATTCTTATGGGGGGTTAAATAGGGGGTAAAGTTAGTATAAAAACAGTTATTAGATTGTCATAGAATCTTTAAACTCAGAATTCATATTTTAGTACCTATGAAAGTTTTAGTAAGTTTGATACATTATAAAAACTTATACTCAGAATTAATACTTACCTATAATTACAAGTTAATAAATACGAGTTCGAGCATTTTCTTAATAATGCTTAAGCTTGAAGCTTCTTTAAGCAGTGAGGACATAAAATTGGCATCTAAAGATTATGAAAACAGATGAAATACATACATGAAAATTATAATTTACGTTAACATATACTATTATTTCAGCGTAAAAACGCTGTGTGTAAGTCTTAGATAACAACCTGGTCGTTCGCCTGATCCTAAGCGCTACGCTTGCGATCAGGCGCCCTAACAATTGCAGTACCACCCATATTCTTATACCATAAAAAGTACTGCATAGCATTGCATTGCGCTCATCACCCCGAGACATCCGATATAAAGTCTCGCTGGTTACAATGCCCTTTAAACTGGAACACAGCACACTACTCTTTGGGAGAAAAATAATTGCCAAAGCGGTGTTAGCGATGATACCTACCCAGACGGCCTCCCGCATACGAGAGAGCTACCTACGAAAGCGCCATGGCGAATTCTAGAAAAATTTCTAAAAGATCAGCGTTAAATAATAGTCCAAGCGTGGTTAATAAATCGTCATTGGTCCAAGTGAACGAAGTAGGGAAATTTTGTAAATAAAATGTGTTGTATATAAATATAAATATATAAACAAATATAAATAACGCCCAACGATCACATACATAGATCCTGACTAGGATTCTGATGGAAATGGGCCTGCAGCAGCACAGTGAAAGCTTAATGTGGAAAATAAATAACTCCCGTGATAAAGCTGAAAACGATATATTTTGAATCCATCTGTCAGAGTATTTTTTTTAACAACTTAGGTTGCTTAGTTACAGACATAGACTATGAAATTACATAGATACGTAATTAAACCTTTTTCAACACCCCCACTTAAGTTCATAGCCTTTGTAACCCCATACAATTAAAGCAAAAAATATGCTTCACCTTGTTTACAGGTTTTGTTAAAGCATCAGCAAGCATGGAATTAGTGTCACAGTAATTTACAACTATTTCCTTTGACTCAGCTAACTCTTTAACATAATTGTACCTTATGTTTATATGTTTACTTCTCTTGTGAGTCACTGGATTGTAAATCATCTTGCTAGCACTTTGACTATCACTGTAAACAGTTACAGACTTACAATTAGAACATAACTCATTAAAAAGCCCTCTAATAAAAACAATTTCCTTAGCAGCTTCACAGAGAGCAATGTATTCTGCTTCAGCAGTACTCAATGCAACACATTGCTGTTTGCGAGCGTGCCATGAGATTATAGCACCAGCAAAAACTAAGCAGTAACCCGAAAAAGAATGACCATCAGAATTTGTACCCCAATCAGCATCGGCATACGCAACCAGAGGCTTGTTCTTTTTCTTGTAACAAAGGGCATAATCCATTGTACCTTTTAGATACCTGAGCACACGTTTCAATGCTGCCATATGGGTGCTATCATTATAACAGTTAAACTGGCTTAGATAACTGACCGCAAACGTTATGTCTGGCCTCTTACAAGTAGACAGATACATTAGAGATCCAATAATTTCTTGATATCTAGTATCTTCAGCATTACTCCCTTTAGCAAGTTTCAGGTTACACTCCATTGGAGTTCCAACTGGTTTACATTCCTCCATTCCGAATTTTTGCAGTAATTTCCTTGTATAGTTCCGTTGGTCCAGGTATATTTCCCCCTCTTGACGGTTTCTCCTGATGCTCATTCCAAGACACTCCTTGGCTTCGCCGAGGTCCTTAATTTTGAAGGCCTTGCCTATTTGCTCCTTCAAGAGTCCAGCTTCAGTAGCATTATTTGTAAATATGTAGAAATCGTCAACATAAAGACCAATAACTATGAAACTTCTTTAGTTTTCTTTATGTAAACGCAAGGATGGATGGATGTTCACGTCTCTTTGGCTGTTTGTGCATTTACTATTAGAGGGTAAACGCTCTCAGCACACATCAGGCAAATTTTTGATCGAGCTTTGGCATCCTGCTTTTTCGATAAATCATTTACTTCAGATGATTTATCGTAAGTATTTTTTCTAACAACTTAGGTTGCTTAGTTACAGACATAGACTATGAAATTACATAGATACGTAATTAAACCTTTTTCAACAGATTCCCTGTATCTAGGGAACCAGGAACTATGAGGACCATGGTCCCACAACACCCAGACACGAAACTGTGCACAAACATTTGTCCCGTCGCGGGAATCGAACCCGCAACCTCAGTGGTGTATGAGAATTGAGCCAACCTGCCCAAGCACTACACCACAGAGGCTATCATATATGTATAATATATAATAATATGTATGTATAATAATGTATATGTCATATATAATAATATATATGTTATATATGTATAATATCACAAAAAAGTCTCTACGTCAACGTTAAACTATAGCGCGATCCACGCGAACGAAGTCGCGAGCAACAGCTAGTATTGATTAATTTTTGATTCGGTCTCGGACTTTTTATTGTTTAACTGTCGGCAGCACTGGAACAAAAAACAAAAATCAAAATCAGTTGCCAATACAAAAAAACGTCAGTCACATCAAAAATTCCGGTATTTTTTTTCTATGCAGGAAAATTGAGAAAGGAAAATAATGTGAGGGAGGTAAAAGTATTGTAATTTATATAAAATCTATCAATTAATATCCTGAAGATGGCAAACGAAGAAGAACCTACGGATTTGGACTGGGTGCAATTACGAAAAGATATGGGAAATGCACATCCTGTTGAATCAACTAGAGATAAATTTGAAAGGAAACTTGTTGAAAATCCATTTGTGCCCATAGGTTTGTTTGTATTTTGTCGTTGTGCCATAGCTGTTCCGTGCCTACTTTATTATAGATTGATTTTTAATGATTAAAGAAACTAAAGTGAAATTCAATCATAAAAAATAATAATCTTAGTCGTATCATACCATTCATAACCAATTTAGGTTGTTGTCTTCTTAATATAAATTTAAAAATCATTAAAGCTTTAAAGTATGTTTAACTTTTTTAAAGTATAACATTTATAAATGTAAATATGTATTTTGACAACACATATATTGGACAAGTTAAAATAATCACTTGGTTATTCCAATATCTAACAGTTCTTATGTAATAGTAGGCATTATTATGATATCCACACCATTTGTTTATCCTCACATATTTTTCAGGTTGTTTTGCTACAGCTGCTGCACTTTCATATGGTCTATGGAGCTTCAGGACTGGTAGAAAGCGGATGTCTCAACAGATGATGCGTTTGCGAATTGTTGCACAAGGATTCACAATCACAGCCCTTCTTCTGGGGGTAATGATGACCGGCAAAACATTGAAATAAGGTTTTGGATATAAAACTATCTCACCTCTTAGGTTAACATTCTTGATATTAAATAATATTTTATAATTAGTTACAGGAATTTCAGAATGTAGTTTTATATTATTAAATTTGTTTCTATAGTTTTCAGACAATATGTACTTTTATTACCTTTTTAAATCAATAGTCACATAGCTTGAAGATATAAATATTTTTGTAAGTCTGTCACCATAACAACTTAATGCTTCAATGGGCTCCTTTTGCCTTACTTATGAACCCTCTCCTTCAGGATTGTCTGGTAAAGACTGCTTATTTACAAGTCCAACCACTGTAAACAAGTACAATTTTATTTTTAGATTTTATTTAAATACAATAAAATACATTTATTTATCTCAAATATGGTTACAGAAAAAATGTTTAAATACCAATAAAATAGATTCGTCTTGAAGATACATTTGTTTGAATTCCAACAAACATCACCAATTCTAAACATTCAGAAGTGATTGACACAATTATTTATACCTGGTTGGAGAACATTGGTACCCAAACTATGAGATAACTCTTATTTACATAGGAAACCTGTGTTTTGGCCAAGGGTTTTGTATACTACGTATACAAATTCCTTGGATTTGGCATACCCACGATGTTCCATAAAATTATTTGCACCGCCTTTTCAACGGACTACCCATGGTACAAATTCTGTGGTCCCGAGGCTCAGCAGACTGCTCAACGATACTAGCACTGTAGTTGACGTATTTGCGGACTCATTGCGAGGGTTTCGTAAAAAAATACTAGATTTTTTTATTAATTCCAATATCCCGTGAGTACAGTGACGAGAACTCTATCCTATTACCTTTATAAGTACTTTTTATATGCTATTCAATTTATAAATCTAGTTTACTTATGCATGCGGTGTTTACCTGTAAAAGATTATGCGTTTAGCAATTATGTTTATTGAATATTTATTAAAGTATGTACTAATGTAATAATTGTTGGTAAACCATAAATAAAATAAAAAAATAAAAAATACCCCCCGCCGGACGTAGTTAAAAAAGTTACAGGAACAGCCCCCCTACCCATATGTCCCTCAAGCGCCAATCGTATATCGTGTTGAGCTCAGATGGTGTAGGTGTAGATTCACTGCGACAATGTCTTAAGATGCCATATTTGTCTCATTAAGTTTATCTCAACTTGTAGTCATCGTATTTTGGTATAAATGAATGAGATTAATTCGATTTCTTACCTGAATCGACAATAATTAGACCGTATCTTATTAGTCGCAGTGACGCCATACCTTAATTCGAGCTCAACACGATATACGATTGGCGCTTGAGGGACATATGGGTAGGGGGGCAGATTCCATAAGAGTTTGTACTTAGTAAGCTTAGAGTATACATAACTATAGAGCGCGCATATCGTACTTGTCGCCCAATACGCAGCTTAGGCAAGTAAACTATAGCTAGCTATCTTGATTGATAGATAAGATATGTGGCAAATAGTGATGGGCGATAATTGTGCGCCGCGCCGCGCCGTGACACGATACCTATTGTTGTGTATGTATGTTATGTGTACCTATGTGTAATTTTAGTAAGTGAACATTATTTATTTGAATGTATAAGATGCATGTGTAGTACCTATGTGAAATATGTATGGGATATGAAATAAGAAAGTCAAAGTGATGCGTTTAACAAAGAACAACATTTAATTTTTATTGATATAGATTACTAGAATTTTAAATCGCAGGCGCAGATAATGTGCCGGTGTAAACTAGACTTGACTTGACTTCTTGTTTTATGGCTTCTGTGTCTTAATGTCACAATTCTGCCAATGTCCGTTCCATGCTAGTTTCATAAACGTTATAGAGTTGTTGTTTGTGTATTAAGAATTTGGCCGGTGATTGTCTGAGGGAGAATCTGTCCGAATTTACAAATCCACATTGATTTCGGTGTAAACTATTGCTCGCCATACTCATAACTCATAACAAACATCATTATTGAATAGGCCGAACGCGTCACATCATCTATTTGAGTCGGCAATCTTAGCGGGGTTGCGGGGCAGTGCGGGCGGTACGTGTAGCCCCGCGTCTCACGTCTTTTTAACCCCCGCGAAACGAAACGAACTTTGAAATTAAAAGTATTAAAAACTGGCTTAACGGTGAAATATGATGTTAGAATTCCGTTTAGTGTGTTTCCGAGTATCGTTTTTACAAGGTGTTATTGCATATTTAACAATATTTTTAAGATAAAAAGAGCTAAGAACTCGCAACGGGCGCTCACACTGCTAATACTCGTAATACTACTAGCGCTTATGGACAGGACAGGACGATGATATGTTCACAGACTAGTAAGAGATACTACGTATGATATGTTCTCATCCGTGCCTACTGTTCCCACTTAGGAACACGCGCTCTATACCTAGTAATGTATACTCTATGTTAGTAAGAATAATAGGACAGTAATTTTACTCTTTGATTATGATGGCATGCACTTTTATTAGTTTTATTAGAGTGGTTAATACCTATAATATATAGCTCATACTCATAACTATAACGTTAAATTCATGAGTAATTAATGGTAGCCATTAAAATTTACATTAAAATGAGAGCTAAAATTTTAAGTATTCATATTTTATGAACCAGAAAATAAATGAATTAATTCAAACAAGCGACATCTATCATATTCTGATAATTGTAAGATTTGTATATTTGTAAGCCTGATCTTTTTTTTTTAAGTTCGCCCGTTAGGACAAGCTAAAGTCTCTAAGACCATACCGCCATGTCTTACGTAGTTTTTATTTGATAGTTTAATATTCCATTTATTGTACTTTTGTTGAGAATGAGGGTCATCAGCAATAAGCCGGACCCTCTCCTAGTGCTTGAATAAAGTGGTGGAACTTTATTCAAGCTTTCCATGGAGTTTTTGGGAGAACATAAAAAGCAACGTTTTTCCCTATTTTGTTTCATTTGCCTACACTCGTGCATGTTTACGAACACATAATGATTAATATTCCACCGATATTACACGATCACTCGAAATAACACTTGTTTGGAAAATAAAACAAAATCGAACTGTATCACTTTTCACTTCCCGCCAAAAAGTCCTTGTAAGCCTGCTCCTGCTAGTCCTTTTTTTAATTCGCCCGTTTGCGCTGTTGTCTCTAGGACGTGTTAGGACCATACCGCCTTGTCTTACGTAGTTTTTATTTGATTGTTTGAAAACATTATAATTAATTTTTAGAAAAAAACAAAAACCGACTTCAATGTATCTTCGAAGTCCAAGGTCACATATCGATGAAATTTATATGGGACCACTTCGTAGCTATACTGAACCCGACGCAAAAAGAATTTTTCAAATCGGTTCATAAATGACGGAGTTCTGAGGTAACAAACATAAAAATAAAAAAAAAAAAAAAATACAATCGAACAGAGAACTTCCTCCTTTTTTGAAGTCGGTTGAAAATGATTTCTTTCGTATACTGCCTGCTACTCAGAGTAATACCTCAATGGCTAGTGCACTAAAATTGACACAGATGTTAGTTTGCAATGTAATAAAATCTCAGAGTAGTGTCATTACTCTGAGGCTGAGGTTTAAATTCTTGTGTATTCATTGTACACCTGTCAGCTCCTCGTCAGTCATTGGATGAAAAGAAGAGACGCCATCTTTTATTTAAAAAGTTACTAGTTCGGTAAAGGACAACAACCTTAAACTTGATAACGCATCTCATTGGCTAAGATGATTAATTAGCTTTATTGTCTTCAAACGTGATTGGCGAACAAAGCTACAAGTACATAGCCGGACACCAACGACGGGTCGCGCGCCGTTACACGTGCCGCGTCAGAAGAGGTAAGAGCTATGCGATAGAAAGAGAAGCGCTCTGTAGGTTAATATGACTGGTAGGTATGCAGCGCTAAGCGAGCTGAATTGAATTTTATTGCTTCACCGCAAGAGTCGCTATTTGTTTAAATTTATTTGTAAAGTGATGCTTCTGTCCCTTAGTATTCTATCGTACAACATAAGCCTGATTTTTTAGTAGCATGTGAAATATTGTTTGTTATCATGCTATGTGCTATTGTGATGCTAATTCCTAATATGAAATTTTGCAGTTGTTTCAACAATTTTGCAATTTCATTATTACATAACGCGTATCATGAAATTATTGAAAAATAGACATAAACTATTGGTCATAGATCCTTCGTGTTTGGCCTCAAATGAGAGTGTGAGACGACTGACGTGATACGTTCTGGCACTGCGTCAGAATAGTATGCACGCCTCTATATAAAATATATGAATCGGATAGGCTGATGTACCTACAAATGCGTCACGACACAAAATATAGCACAAGCAACCTGCTACATAATTATCTTTAGTGTGGTCTGCTATCTGCGCTATTATTTATTCTTACGCTAGCTACTACAATCATGTATCGCTATCCATCATGGATGGAAGGATTTTTATCGATTGTTGCAACGGACCAGATTTTATTTATATAAAAGTTAAATACCATCACTGACTGACTGACTGACTGACTGACATATTGACAGAATTGATCTCCGACTTGCCGTTATGGTGGGGGGGAGTGTTTGGTACGGTTGTATAGAGGGTGTTTTGAAACCAACCAGAAAAATCCGAAATCACCAGAAAGTGGTTTCCTTGATGGAACTGCTCAGGGGATCTCGGAAACTATAAATCGGATGGGGGTACCGCTTGAACTAAATATGCCCCAAACCTTGGGCCAATTTTAAAAATTTGAAAAAAAAGATGGCCGCCATACAAAAAAACATGGCCGCCATACAAAATGAAAATGTTAATAACTTTTGAATGGTTAGAGATAGGTATAGGGTGCTTGACCAAATGTCATAGAGGACGACGGGGGAAATTTGGAAAAGTTGGAAAAATTAAAAAAAAAGAAAAAAAAATGGCGGCCATTTTGAAAGTTGCTCCGATCCGACTGAAATTTTGCATCGGGGGGTTTTCTGGGCCGTAGATTACGATTTTGCAAAAAAAAATTTAATTCCGCCATTTTTCAAGATGGCTGCCATACAAAGGTTTTTTTTCATGACAATATAGGTGAAAATAATATGCAAATAACTTTTTAACGGTTTCAGATAGGTATAGGGTGCTCGACCAAATATCATAGAGGACCATAGGGGAAATTTGGAAAAGTAGGAAAAATTAAAAAAAAAAGAAAGAAAAATGGCGGCCATTTTGAAAAATGCTCCTATTCGACTGAAATTTTGCATCGGGGGGTTTTTTAGGTCGTAGATTACGATTATGAAAAAATAATTTGGATTCCGCTATTTTTCAAGATGGCCGCCATACAAAAGATTTTTTTCCGAACAAAGAGAATAACTTTAAAACCGTAATCGATAGGGAGCTTCTATAAAAAAAAAGCAACACCCCCCCACGCGAGCTGCTTTAGCAGCTCGCGCACGCCACAAAATCACTTTGATTGCGCCATTTTCCAAGATGGCCGACATACAAACGTTTTATTTTTTCAGAACAATAAAGTTTAAATAACTTTAGAACCGTAATCGATAGGAAGTTTCTATAAAAAAAAATAACACCACCACCACGCGAGCTGCTTTAGCAGCTCGCGCACGCGGCGAAATACTAGTTATATTATATAAAACTGGAAGACCACTCACTGACTGACTGACTGACTGACTGACTGACATATTGACAGAATTGATCTCCCACTTGCCGTTATGGTGGGGGGTAGTGTTTGGTACCGTTGGATAGAGGATGTTTTGAAACCAACCAGAAAAATCCGAAAACCATGGAAAGGTTTCTCCGAGATGGAACTGCTCAGGGGATCTCGGAAACTATAAATCGGATGGGGGTACCGCTTGAACTAAATATGCCCCAAACCTTGGGCCATTTTTGAAAATTTGAAAAAAAAGATGGCTGCCATACAAAAAAACATGGCCGCCATACAAAATAAAAATGTAAATAACTTTTGAATGGTTAGAGATAGGTATAGGGTGCTCGACCAAATGTCATAGAGGGCGATGGGGGAAATTTGGAAAAGTTGGAAAAATTAAAAAAAAAGAAAAAAAAATGGCGGCCATTTTGAAAGTTGCTCCGATCCGACTGAAATTTTGCATCGGGGGGTTTTCTAGGTCGTAGATTACGATTATGGAAAAAAAAATTGGATTCCGCCATTTTTCAAGATGGCCGCCATACAAGAGTTATTTTTCCGGACAAATAAGCCAAACAAAACTTTTGAACCGTAGTCGATAGGAAGCGTCTATAAAAAAAAAGCAACACCCCCCCACGCGAGCTGCTTTAGCAGCTCGCGCACGCCACAAAATCACTTGGATTCCGCCATTTTTCAAGATGGCCGCCATACAAAAGTCTTTTTTTCAGAATAACTGAACTTAAATAACTTTAGAACCGTAATCGATAGGGAGCTTTTATAAAAAAAGCAACACCCCCCCACGCGAGCTGCTTTAGCAGCTCGCGCACGCCATACAATCACTTGAAATCCAGCTTTTTTTCAAGATGGCCGCCATACAAAAGTTTGATTTCAAAACAAAAAGGGTAAACAAAACTTTAGAACCGTAATCGATAGGAAGCTTTTAAAAAAAAACAGCAGCCACCCCCCCACGCGAGCTGCTTTAGCAGCTCGCGCACGCGGCGAAATACTAGTTAATATAATATAAAACTGGAAGACCATCACTGACTGACTGACTGACATATTGACAGAATTGATCTCCGACTTGCCGTTATGGTGGGGGGGAGTGTTTGGTACCGTTGGATAGAGGATGTTTTGAAACCAACCAGAAAAATCCGAAATCCATGGAAAGGTGTCTCCGAGATGGAACTGCTCAAGGGATCTCGGAAACTATAAATCGGATGGGGGTACCGCTTGAACTAAAAATGCCCCAAAACCTGGGCCATTTTTGAAAATTTAAAAAAAAAGATGGCCGCCATACAAAAAAACATGGCCGCCATACAAAATAAAAATGCAAATAACTTTTAAACAGTAAGAGATAGATATAGAGTGCTCGACCAAATGTCATAGAGGACGATGGGGGAAATTTGGAAAAGTTGGAAAAATTAAAAAAAAAGAAAAAAAAATGGCGGCCATTTTGAAAGTTGCTCCGATCCGACTGAAATTTTGCATCGGGGGGTTTTCTGGGTCGAAAATTACAATTATGAAAAAAAATTTTGGATTCCGCCATTTTTCAAGATGGCTGCCATACAAAAGTTTTTTTTCCGGAAAAATAAGCCAAACAAAACTTTTGAACCGTAGTCGATAGGAAGCGTCTATAAAAAAAAAGCAACAACCCCCCACGCGAGCTGCTTTAGCAGCTCGCGCACGCCACAAAATCACTTGGATTCCGCCATTTTTCAAGATGGCCGCCATACAAAAGTCTTTTTTCAGAACAACTGAACTTAAATAACTTTAGAACCGTAATCGATAGGGAGATTTTATAAAAAAAAGCAAAACCCCCCCACGCGAGCTGCTTTAGCAGCTCGCGCACGCCACACAATCACTTGAAATCCAGCTTTTTTTCAATATGGCCGCCATACAAAAGTTTGATTTCAAAACAAAAAGGGTAAACAAAACTTTAGAACCGTAATCGATAGGAAGCTTTTAAAAAAAAACAGCAGCCACCCCCCCACGCGAGCTGCTTTAGCAGCTCGCGCACGCGGCGAAATACTAGTTTGATTCTATAGATAAACAAGACATATCGTTGTTTCGCAGTAACACTAATATCAACATTTAATTCATCGTAATAAGTTCGAAAATTCAATTTCAAATCATGATCCTCATATTTCCTGGTGTCCTAGATACAGGGAATCCTAGTTAGGGGCCAGGATCTAAGTATGTGATCGTTTGGCGCAATTATTTATTTAATTTATGTGTACCGAAAATATTTTTAAGTGTTTCGGCCTGCTGTCTGCTATCTAGCTATAATATATTAAGCAGATCGAAAAAGTGCAGGAAGAATCACAGTTGCCATCTGCTGTTGCCTTCGAGTAGAAGGCTGGATACTTTATCAGAGGCTGTTGCGATAAGCTCGCGCGGATTTTTTATGCTACATTATAGCATACAAATATTCTGTGCTTTTAACATAGCATTTTGTTATAACGCGTTTTTTGTATTTATAGCCGCTGCTGAACCCGACTAGTGGTAGTGGTTAAATTATTACTATCATCTCTGTGGAATTCTTCGATTCGATCTATTGGTTTTTTTTTTGAGAGTTTTATTGTTATTTTGTTATCTAAATTGATGCAGAGATGAAAGAGGTTTCCCTATGAGTGGGTCTGTGGGTCCTTCACAAGGAACATTTATACTAGGGCCGCGTTCAGAAATCACCCAGTTAATGTAATTATTACCCTAACGCCGTTCAGAAATGACTCAGGTGAACTTTGACATTTACCCTGAGCCGTTCAGAAAACCAATTGGGGAGAGTAAAAGTTCACCTGACAGGTGAAAATATTCACCGATAAAAAAAGCGGGTTACGATTCTCACCTGTCAGGTAATAGTTGTCAGTTGTCATTTTCCTTTACATTTTGCAATATTTTTGCATTGACTTTTTGTACATATAAAATAAAATAAGCGATTCGTGTATTTGAAGCAAAATATAAGGTAAAATTCCGATATTAGCCAAAATATCGCAGTTAAATCTGATAAACAAAAGCGCGGGAAATCTCGGTCTTGAAAATGATTGGTTTTGATTGGCTGGCTCATTGTATTACTCGATGCCCGTTCAGAAAGGCGTTAGTTAATTTTTAACTTGGCATATCACTGAGATTCACTGACAAGTATTCACTCGTGAACATTTACCCATTTCTGAACGCGGCCTAAACGTAGTGGTTAGGGTTACCTAAGATTTAGTTTTTCTTTGAGGGTTACTTACAGTATCTCTACTAGTCTGTGGGTTACATTCTCTTTGACATGTACTTGGGTTGGAGAGAGGAATGGAAAACGTATTTTATGGGAAAACGATTTATGCAAGTAAACAAGTTGCTACGGAACATACAGTTTGTGCGTGAACAAATAACATTTTTAACTCCATTGCTCACAGGAAATTTACTATCAATACAAACTAAATGAAAAAGTATATGAAAAGCCATATAGACCAAAGAAGCGGTTGGTATAGTTGCCCAACATAACATAGTATTGCAATGAATGGTTTCATAGCTGTGCACTGCGGTTTGTGAATATATTAATTAATTAATTATTACAATATTATAACTAAATACTTCATTTTCTCATGAAAACCACGATTATTGTTTGATAATCAGTATCATTTTGCTAGTACCTGTTGTCCTTTATTTCGCCTTTTTAAATACTTATATCAAGTGCAAATTATTTCATAGAGACCAAGAAATATTCTACATTAGGTTAATCGCGTGAGGCATCACAGCTGCAATTTTATTAATGTCAACTGTCATAACGATTAATGTTTTCTCCTCAGAGTAATACATTACTCGGAGGTTTTCTCACTCTATCATTCTAGATAATGACTATAGTTAATCTAATAACATTACCATCAACAAAACAAACTAGCATTTATCTGAATTTTAGGCGCAGGCTATCATAGTGACTCTCTGAGGAAGGACTACAAAAAGACCTGTTATGTAGCATGCAGAAAAGCAGCAGAGGCATTGCGCCAAGGAGGAAATGCTGTAGAAGCTATTGAGAAGGCTATCATTGGTAAACATTTCACAATATACTTCTTTAAAACTACCCAATCAAAATAGTCAACTACCTCCTTATGTTGTGAATCAGTCCAGGTCCGTATAAGGACCTGAAGAAGTCAAAGTCAAAATCTCTTTATTCATTTTTGGCTTAGAGGAAGTTTGGCTTCACAGAAGCACTTATGTATGTCAAATTATCACAATGACACTAGCAAGAGTCTTTGAGGCCATTGTGGTTTAAGTACTAGAAAAGACAGAAATCAAAAAATGTACAAAAATGTTTAATTCATTTTACTATAATTAACTCTGTTGTACCTATTCCAGAGTTAGAAAACAGCCCTCTGACAAATGCTGGCTATGGGTCAAACCTGAGCTGGAATGGATCAGTGGAATGTGATGCTTCAATCATGAATGGACAGACATTACATTTTGGAGCCTGTGGTGCTGTATCTAATGTGTGGAACCCCATTTCTTTGGCAAAGCATCTTTGTTTAAAGCAATGTGACAATCTGTCTCTTGGCAGAGTACCACCATGTATATTAACTGGCCAAGGAGCTAAGACTTGGGCAGAACGAATGGGCTTAGAAGTAGTAGATGATCTCAAGATGATCTCATCCCGTGCATTCCGAAACTACAAGCATTGTAAACGAAAATTAAAGAGATACTCAATGCAAAACGACATCAAGTTTAGTCCATTAGACACAGTTGGCGCAATTTGTGTGGATTCTAATGGTGTTGTGGCATCTGGAGCTAGTTCTGGAGGAGTTTCGTTGAAGCATGAGGGAAGGGTGGGGCAAGCTGCATCATTTGGCAGCGGTGTGTGGGCTGTCATGAGCAGAGATGGCATACAACCTTCTATAGCGGCTTGCACCTCTGGCTGTGGGGAACACTTAATCCGAACGCAACTAGCCAAAAATACTGCAGAAAGTTTGTTAGACCCTACTCCTACACTGGGCCTAGACAAATGTTTGAAGGAGAACTTCATTCATTCACCCTTTCTGTGGGATGTCCCTGAGAGATTGGGTGGGACATTGGCTTTGAGATTTGACTCACAGGTAGGGGATGGTGAGTTGCTGTGGGGTCACACTACAAAGACCATGTGTATTGGATACATGTCCACTGAAAGCGAGAGACCAAAGGTGTGTTAACAAAATTAATTAACATGTTTTTTTTTTTTTATCAAACTGACTGATGAGACGAGCAAGGATGATAAGCGCCACGCCTGCCCATAAAAATTGCAGTGCCACCCAGAACTTTTCCATAAATAGCACTACATAGCACTCATCACCCCGAGACATATATATCAAGTCTCATATGTCCAGTAATTTCAGTGGCTACAATGCCCTTCAAACCGGAACACAATAATGCTTGCGCACTACTGGTGAGCGGCAAAATAACTGGTACGAGTAATTTAATTTAAGCAAGAGAGCTCAGCACTGTAGGTACGAAGCTACAACTACATAGCCGGACACCGACGACGGGTCGCGCGCCGTTACACGTGCCGCGTCAGAAGAGATAAGAGCTATGCGATAGAAAGAGAGGCGCTCTGTAGGTTAATATGACTGGTATGCAGCGTTACGCGAGCTGTATTTTTATTGCGTCACAGCAAGAGTCGCTATTTGTTTAAATTTCTTTGCGGAGTGATGTCTCTTAGTATTCTGTGATTTAACTAACTTGTTACTAAATAACTTATTTTTTACTTTCAGTGTATGATTTCCCATCTACCTCCAAAAGTGGAACCGGGAAGAAAAGCAGTAGTGTCAGGACATCCATTCAAAGTTCCCATGCAGCCAGTATTACAGTGGGAAATCAAGACTGAAATGAATTGCAATGGATCTCTTTAGTTTATGCATTATTGACTTCTGTATTAGCAGTAGGTAAGATGTAAATGAGGTTCTATGTTGCGGCTACACTCAAACCAGGTTCTGGATGATAAAAAGGCCTGCGCAAACGAGGGACTATTGCGTAGCTTTGTCTGTGAAAAAAAAAGGATCATATATATTAATGTAGACACCCCTGTCTTTTACGGTTGCTTCAAGTCCTCTCCATCCTAAGGTTGTTTGGAAGAGATCGCTTTGAGCGATAAGACTAAGGTTTGGAAACTATCGTGAGTTGAAATATACATTATAAATATAAATGGCTACACTCACGCCGTTTATATTTATAGCGATGAGACTGCCCATTAGAAGTTTTTCCTTTTGTTATAATTCCTGATGGTGTAACAATAGTTATCTCATCTATTCTGTCAGGGCCCGTGTAAAAAAAATCCGCCGGTTTTAGGCCGTCACTCGCGGAGTTTTCTGGCTCTCGTATACGTACGTAGGCGCATACAATAATTCTAAGTGATTAATTTTCGCGGTCTGTCCGTCGTCTGCGCAAAAATTAAAGGTTGTTTTTCTGAAAATTGTATGCTCAGAAAAAGTGGCGCTTACGTGAGTGTAGCTGTCAGCATAGCAGGATGTAGCTAAGTAATGTGATTAATTAAAATTACATAACAAATAATGAGTCTGTTTCTTTATTACATGGTTGAATAAAACTAGATTATAACAAATTACAATAGATGGGCCAATAATCGTTATTTTTCTATTTTCGTGAAAATTTAAGAAATGAGGAAGGCAGGGTTCAATGTACAGGTTGAAATAAAATAATTCTAAATTTTTCCTGTAATCTTTTGATCACAACTTTAATATTTTATTATTCACTAATGGGATTTTAAATAAAAAAGAAATCGAGATTTTGGATTTATTATAAAAACTGTATTGTTATGTAGATATACCTAATACATGAGCTAAATTATAAATTCGGTGAGAGGCGATGATAAGTACAAGTGCAGTAAGTAAAGTACCAGTCAGAAACTAAAACGAATCTCTATTAATCTATTTGTTAGTAAGTCAAAATAAAATGTCATTACAAGTTCAATTGTAAAATAAATGAAACATTTTCCAAAGAAACGTAGATTATATTACCTACACAATATAAAGAGCACCAGACAATTTTGCCGGTGTGATCCCGGCTAATTGGAGCTGAGCAAAAACAAAATAAAGTTGTGAAGAAACTTTTTTGCTATTGACGACAGGTCATTACCGACTGAGGAGTACCCTTAAAAATTCATTGTTGTGTTCATATCCTATCAAAGTGCTGCCTATTGAATACAAGCCTCATTTTATTACACACAGGCCACACAGCTTTATTTTAAACTCACAAAGAATAGCAATACTATTATCAGCTGCTTTTGCTTCGTTTTCTTTAATAGTACACAACAAAACACTAAACAATAACAATTTCTAAGTTAAAAACAAACAATAAAACATTACAAGGCACTATAGTTCTGAAAGAAATACATTTACAAAGGAAGCTGTTATAAGCCTGACATGAATTATTATTGGGTTGCTACATTTGTCATGGAACCACAGAAGTGTTTGGAAGTAATACATGAAGTTATATTTGCACCTTTAAATCTTGTTATTCAAATTAGTCTTATGTATATTAGAAACTAGAGTAATTCGATTTAATCAATGTCATATGTAATGAATCTACAATAATATTAGTATGTAGACCATTAAATAAATAAAACATTTGACAATTACATATTTCATGAAACCAGTTAAAAATAATATTGGTACTTAGCATAGCATTATTGGTAATTTAAAAGTTAAAAACGTAAAAAGAATCTCAAAAAAAATATTAGTGTTATTATATACGAATATTAGGTTTATTTTGTACGTACGAAAATTATGCTTATGTAAACTTATGAACTGGGAACAACGTAAAATTAATTGTCACAGACTCACTGGCAAGGCACATTCCACTCTCACCCTCATACACAACCCTGCATCAAACAATATTCAAACACTGGACATCTTATATTTTATTTACAAATTATCGGTAGCCTCAATAACGGGAGTATTCATTATATAATCGATAATAACTAAATAGCCTGACTCGAACTTGTGATGTTCATTTCATAATATTGAAACTTACGATCAAATCATTCCTCCAAAGTTGGAGTTGGTAATATCAAAGTTTTAAAGCTCGACAATGTACATATCTGTCACTGCAAATACATTAAAATTAAATGCCAAAGTAATACTGCGGTAAAAATTCTATCACATCTCTATTCATGCCAATATTGCCAATCTTAAGGTATAAAAGTATCAATATTCAATCACACTGTTACTGATTTCGTTATATAACATTCGAAATCCAAGGCATCTATCTCATCAGTCTGTTTACACTCTTCAATACATCCATTCAATCTCTGATTGTTAAAACCTAAATTTTATTACACGCAACCATATTCATACCAGATAGCAGACTCTTTAGAATTGTCAGATTTTTCTGGGCGATTTGTCGATCTTCTATCGTTTCTTAGGTCATCCCGTTCTTGTACGTTATTTTCGTCGACATTGCGAGATTGCTCAGACATCGGCCTTTGGACTTCGTTGTTTGATCGATCGTTGATGCTGTGGCAGGCGCCGTCGCCGATAACCGTAGAAATTTTGTTGTACACCAAGTAGGTAGGGTTTTCCTTGATGGGTGTACTTTGTGGCTTAGAGTTTAGGTTGACGTTTGGGTCATCGTCTGCCACGTAAACTGTGCGACGGGACCCTGGCGTGCCGAAAACAGGCGTAGGCGTGGACGCTGAAAAGGAGTCATTGTTAGAGATACTTTATAAGAAATACAAATAAGTATATCTAAGTGATTATCCAAGTGACAACTTATTTATTTCCAATTCTAATCAGCCTTGTTTGTTTAGTAATAGTTTTAGTAATCACTTGGATATAGTTACGCACTTGGTGGAAGTCCTGTGTCCCCTTCCAAACCCTGATAACTGTTCCTGTGTGATGAAGGCGCAACAGCTTTATGAGGTCGCCTCCTCAACGAAGCTCTGATCAGCGCGTCATCTCCGCCTCCGCTATGTACTGAAGCTGTAGAAAGCCTTCTCGCAAAGTTACTTTCACTTGTCAATCTCGATGAATCCAGACTTGGTATAGAACCACTCATATCGACGTTATCAGACTTCTTCAGAAGTTTCTCATCAAATCTTCGACTGAAACTGGAATCCGAACTATGTCTTGGCGACTCTACGCTAGGATTCGAAGAACCCTGGTCTGGATCCGAGGTTTTAGACATTTTCTCTAAGTCTTGACTGCCGGGATCTGATTCTCCCGATTCCGACCCCGCTAGAGTCAATTGAGATTTTGATCGACTTGCATCTTCTATTCTCTTATTGTTTCTGGTTGGAACCTTGTTTATCAAGTCGGTGCCCGCTTTGCGAACCCGTTTTACAAATGAGGCACCGAAGCCACGTCTCTTTGTCGTACAATTATCCAGTTTCTTGTAGTGTTCCATTATCTTCTCTTCCAGTTTTTCTTTCTGCCGACACAATGCGTTCACTCTATCGGCAAACATTTTTTCTTCTTCATGATAATGCTGCTTATCCTTTAAAGAGTGTGCCAACAATTCGTGATATTGCGTTAAAAGTTGAGATACGTGATCCATCAGCGAGCGTCTGTCGGCATCTAAGCTTTTGTTCATCTGGATCAACATCTCGCAATGTTGATTGGTTTTGTTTATTTCGAGTTCCATGCTAGTTATTACTTCCGCTTTAGTATTGATTTCTCCAGACATCTCAGTATTTCGAAGTTTCAGTTGTGTCACTTCACTTCTAAGGTTTCTATATTCCTCCTGCATATTTCTATATTCATTTTTCAATCTGTCACTTGCTGTGAAAAGATTTCTAAAATCATCTTTTAGCTTTGAATGCTCTGCTCGGAGGTTGGTCAAATTTCTCGATTCTACTTTAAGGTTTTCTCGTTCTTTTTCAAAGTCCGATACTTTTGTTTCAAAGGTAGTCAATTTTTCTTTCAATTCTCTATTCTCAAGCTTTAAATCTCTAACAGTAACTTTTATAGGTTCTCTTTCACTGAGTAACTCTTCATATTCAGTGTTTAATTGTTCATGCAGCGTCTTTAATGCAACTTGATCTCGCATAAGATTGTCTTGCTTATCTTTTAATACGTCAAGCTGTTTGATGATTTCTTCTTTTTCGGCAGCCAACTGACTATTAGCTAAATGTAATGTCATCTGTTGAGACATCAACGAACCATTTTGTGAATTCAGTGTAGCTATATTTACTTCTAATTTAGCATTTTGAGCTTGGCAGTTTTCTAAGGAAGCTTGCAATGCTGTTAAATCTGCAGTAAGTTGTTCGATTTGAGGATTCACTAGACTTTCGTCTTCATTTGATTTTTCATCGTGATAACATTCACAGGGGACAAGTTTCATTAGATTAGCTTTAGCAGCAATTTCACTAATTAATGTCTCATAATCAGTATTGGTAATTATTTTATCTAACAATTCTTCTACACTGACATCTCTGCTTATTATTTCAGATGCATTAATACCAAGCTTGTCCATACTATTCTTCAATTTATCAAAATTAACCTTTTCAGATATCAAATCTTTTTGCAATGTTTGAATCGTTTCGGAATCAACTTTCTTCTGGGACTTTAGCTCTTGAGCTTTTTGCTCTAAGTCTTTGACTCTGTTTGTTATATTAAGATTTATTTCTAGTTCCTTGGCAATCCTTTCAATCTCTTTCTTTTTAAGTTCAATATCAGTTGTTACTTTATCAAGAGATACGTCCTTTTCTTCGACTGCTTCTCGCAGTTTATTGACTTCTCTTTGAAGATTATGTGTATCCCTTTCACTATAAGTCAACTTGGTTTTTAATTCTTCGGTCTGAATAATAAGACCTGTCACTTTATCGGCCTCTGGTTTTACCAAATTAAGTTCTTTCGTCCTTGAGTCTAATGTCTTTTCCAAATCATCAGCTCGTCTTTGTATCGAATCACATAGCATTTGTATCCTCTGTTTATCTTTGGTCAAAGATTCCAAATGTTTTTCAAAGTCTTGTAGTTTATTCTTTTCTGATTCTCTATCTATTGATTGTCTGTCCATGAATGTCTTTTGACTGTCAAGGGAATCTTGCAACTTTCGATTCTCTTCTAATGCGTTTTTGAATACTTCCTCTAGTTCTGCATTCTGCAGCATTACCCTGTTGCAATTTTCTTGTAGCTGTTCGCATTTTAATGTCAACCTTTTCTTTTCCTTTTCCAATTCTAATATTTTGTCACTGCTTTCCAATAACGACTGTTCTCTTAAATTGTCAATAGTAGAAAGCAGTCGTTTATTTTCTAACTCAAGCTTCAAAGCTCTGGCTTGAGCGTTGCTTGTTAATTGTTCTGATAAACTATTTTCGCCCGATTCTAATGTGCTCTCACATTCATTATCTGTATCTAGGTTACTATTGTTGCTTTCACTCAAAACTGATTTTGTAATATATTGTAAATGATTATTTTCTTCTATAAGCTCTTGAATTCTCTGTTGATCAGCATCTCTTTCCTGGAAATAAAACAAAATATACATTTTATCAGTCATATAACTACATATTTTTACATTTAATTTTAAGATTCACCCTCACCAAGGCAATGTCATTGGCTTCTCTCTTCAATTTGATCATAGCTGCTTCTAGCGTCAGACATTGTTCGGCTCGCTTTCTCGCTCTTTGTAGTTGTTCTTCTAGTGCATCTCTTGTCTCCATCAATGCTTTGTTGTCTTCTCGAAGTTCTGTTACACGAGTTTTGTAATACTCGGCGTCTGCCAGGCGGTCTCGATAACGCTGTATTTCTTGTTCTAGTCTAAATAAATATAATATAAGCATGAATTAGGAAAGGTAACTAACCTTCATCATCATATAGATATCAATCTGGTGTAAAGGTCTGCTTGGATCGTGCAGTGCATGTTACCTATCTAAATAAAAGTAAGCTATCAAACAAACAACCTGCCCCCCTACCCATATGTCCCTCAAGCACCAATCGTATATCGTGTTGAGATCGAATTAAGGTATAGTTTCACTGCGACTAATAAGGTACGGTCTAATTATTGTCGATTCAGGCAAGAAATCGAATTAATCTCATTCATTTATACCAAAATACGATAACTATGAGTTGAGATAAACTTAATGGGACAATATATGGCAACGTAACAAATTGTCGCAGTGAATCTACACCCTAATGCCAGCTCAACACGATATACGATTGGCGCTTGAGGGTCATATGGGTACGGGGGCTGATTGTCTGTATTAAAAACGGTCTCGAGGTAGAAACGCACCATAGGATAACTTACCTATCACATCTTTCAGCTTTCTCCCTAAGGGCGTCGACTTCATCCCGATATCCCGATGCTTTCCTAGCTTCGTTGAACCATTCCTGACTGTCTGTGCGAAGTTTCGCTAGAACTAACTTCGTGTGCTCTAGTTCTTCGCGACATTCCGATAGCTGCTCTGACTTTTCCTCTCTGCAATAAATTAAAACGTACACTTATTCTTTTGATATGCATGAACATGACGCAACGTATCCTGTCTAATAGCGGAAAAGACACCGCTTAACAAGTACAAGTATTTTGACATAATAGTTCAATGACCTAATGTAAACCAATCAAATCATTTTGTAAACAAACAAGGCTGATTAGAATTGGAAATAAATAAGTTGACGTATTTTGGAAAGTTAAACATTCGTTTGATGAGGTTTCGGTGTCGCTAAGCGTGTGTTAATTACGTAAGGTCAGCGTTATAACTTACAGTTCTTGTCTTTGCTTCCTCAATCTGGCCTTCCAATCTGCCAGTTCAACAGCCAGATGCTGACTCTCTCCATTACTCTGATTAACATTCTGTGTGGACCTACTTTTCCCATTCTTATTCTCGTTGTCGTTCTCACATAGCCCCTCATGAAGAACTAAAGAAGCCCAGTTCTGAAGGTAGTGGTCGCGTTCTTTGGCGAGTCGCCGCATGTGGTTGAACATTGTCGGCGACTGGAATAGGTCTATCGCGTCTGGTGTGAGGACTACAGTTTGCATGTCGGTTACCTAAAACGGATTATTATATGCATGATCATTACCAGATTAAGATATACTGTTTAAAATATGTCTACACTTTTGACAGGGATAGCACAGCCCTATTTTTTACTTGAGGTCTTTCAGCTGTTTAATAATCTATGATTTGTTATTTAAATAAGTTGATTTTATAGTTAGGTAAGCAACTCAGGGTTTGTTATAGGATAACAATTACGTATCATGTCATGCATCATCTACGCAACGTGTAAGCCTTTATTTGGTACACAATCAGTAGCGTGCGATGTTTTTCTACAACATGAATACACGCACTTCTATATTTTCCTTAATACAGATGTCTGCTAAGTTAAATAATATGCATGTGTTTATGTAGCATAGTTACTTTCACGCAATCCGTGATATACCTAATTTGCTACGGAAGCACGTAACACGATAATAAAAAGCTAGAGGACCAAAATAAGCACTCCAAAAAGAGTTATTTTTAAAACTCATAGGAACGCATATCAAACTTGAAGTGCTTTCGTTTGAAGAGCTGGTTATTGAGAGAGTTTTAACTTTATATTTTGATCGTTATTTTGATGATTTACGACTTCCGCGATAGAGATTACTATACAACCAATAACCGAGTTTGGATTTCGCAACAAATTATTAATGTATTTAGTACATAATCTATCTATATTTGAGTATACTTTTTGATTACCTACTTTGTGTTATGAGTTTATGAGCTTTGGGTATTTTTATAACATTTATGACGACTATACACAATTAGCCTTTGTATATTTTTCCGAAATAGGTCACCATTTACAAATACCAGGAAAACCCTCTATAATGATGCGTAATCATTCAATCACGAAATACGATTGTAACTAGGTAAATATTAAGCATAGGCAAGCCATGGTCAAATTGCTTAATAGACTTGTGAAATTCGTCAACTTACTGCTAAGGTCACTAACTTTGAATAACCAAGGACAGGAACCACTATCAGTTAAATGACATTAGTATGTTTTACAAGTAATTTTATTCACCAAAGACGTAGTCATTCATATATGTGGTGCCTCCATTTAGGAATAACAAAAGGATGAAGACTGGTATAAGTAATGTGTTGAATAAAAATAATCTGATTATGTTTCTTGGAAGGAATTCTGAAGGTTATTTCTAGCTGTGGTTGTATAATATATGTATAGTTGTACTGATCGATTACTTTAAGAAGTGGTTTGAGACAATGCAACTTGATCTTAAAGGTATTAATAAAAAATAGGTACTTATCTATCAACTAGATACATATTGGTAGTGTTAAAAACTTAAGTTTTAACAATGATAATAATTTTATTATGTGGATGATTTATTTATGGGTATTGTGTAACAGTCATTAATTTATTTTTAAATCAGGAAGCTTGATATAGCTATAAATTATAGCAAGATAAAATTAAAATAACAAGACCCTCCAAAGTTTTCTCTGAAGTATAAAGATAAAAACAGCCAACAGGAAATAGCTCAAGTAATGTTTTTAACTTGACAGTTAGTTATCTTTGAGCTGGTATCTTGTGTAACGGTTGGCTGGTTTTTACATTGGATTGGCATCATGTGGGTGACAAGTCATGTGGCGTAACTGCCTGGGGTTACTCCTAATGTTATTTATCACTTCTTTGTTTTTGAGGGGTTAGCTACAAATAAAACTTATTGAGAAGTTGCCATAAGAGAATTTCATATTTATGCATGGTGAATGCATTATGTAAGAACAGATTTAGTCTACTTTTGTGAATCAATATGAATGATAAAGAAGTTTAATCCATTATATATTATATCACTGTTGACACAACAATCTCAGGTTTATTAATATTTCTTATGAACTGTTTATGTTAACTAGCCTATTTTTTAGCAGATATAAATGTAGCTATGGGTTCAGAGAACTTTACCTATAAAGTAAATTTTTTAACTAGCCTCAAATGCCCTAAATTGTAGAAACCATTTTTGGCTTCATGTGCACTATAAAGTTAAGCTTGTAACTTGATTCTTAATCAAACACTGAAATGTGAAAGTGTGGCTTCAACATAAAATAATCTCTCACCTGTTTTATACACTCCACAATGTTATGCTGCAACTCCAGGTCAAGTTCCTTTATCCTGGTGATAAAAAGCTCTTTATTTGGGCACTGAACAGCTGCACCAAGGAGCAAAAGACACAAAAGCTTCATATTTTCCAGACCTTCCCTTGAATCAGGAGATTTCCCAAGACATATGCATTCTGGCACCACTAACAGGGTCATTCCAAGTTCTTCCTCAAAAAGAGCCTTGACATTCTTGACAATAGCATCAAAGTTTTTAACTCTACCCAGGATCAAAGCCTGGTCTTCGAGGCCAGCTAGCTTTGTAATGTGGAAGGATGGCTCTGGGTCTATTTGCAGATAGACCTGGTGTAGGATATCTCCACTGTACAGTGATGGGTATTCTGTTATGCATTCTGGATTGGGTATGCTTGACTTTAGCTGGAATAAAGTAGGTACATTGATGATAAATTGTAAACTACCTTATTGTTACTAATAAATAACATATATATATATATATATAGGTAACTGGGATGTGATTAGCATGTCAAAACATATTATTCCCAAATATGTATTTTAAGCTAATTAGAGCAGGACAACTAACAGAAAACCCAACACATAAAATTACTGAAAATTATCACTTTTTTATCTAGGTTACACTGTAGTGTCCTTAATTTAAATGATATGCCTAAAATGTTGAGATTAACTTGGTCATAACAGGAGTTGCAACTAATAGATAATATAATACTAAATTCTCAATAACAATATTGAAAGCTATCAGTTCACAAGCTAAGATAGCATTTTTCTTTCTATATTGTGTGTATTCCACTTAAAAACAATGGGTATCATTTCTCGCATCTGGGAATTAGCGGAAATTACATGATATTGCAGACATTATACTTGAGATCTCTCCTCAGATACCTACCATGTCATTTTTCAAATCGTAATTGAGCTAAGTCTCAGTGATCAGATTATTCTAATACATATCTTTAGTTACTTGTGCTTAAATGAATGGCCAAGCAAAAAGCAAGACATCTAGACCCTACACAAAGATAAAACAACATAAGCTCCAACAAACACCTAAATATCGTTAATAACACAAGTTCATTCATACGGAACAAGTAAGTATTTTGTCTCACGGTTCACGCAAGTAATAAAAACAGAGACACGGATCGCTGTGCACTCACCCACGAAACTAGAGGCCCGTTCAAGAAGTCTTCGATTTCGGTAGCAGATGCGGCCATTCTTGTCATGCGTTAGGATGAACGCAGTCTAATCCTCTGGAACTGTTCCGCACGCATTGCATTGAAATTGCACACAATATTTACTAAACCAGACAATTCACACGACATCTGCAACACAATGAAAACCACCACGACTCCTCACAAAATGAAATTTGATTGATTACTGGTTTGACAGATCACGCATGACATGACATTTGCGATGCATCCATAGATTGCATAGATAATTAATTTATGATTTAGTACTGGCAACATTACCAATTTATTTGTGAGCGTGACGTGCTTGGCGCTTAGTTTGATAGTGTATAGAGCGCATTATTAGTATTTTTTAACCGACTTCAAAAAAGGAGGAGGTTCTCTATTCGGTTGTATTTTTTTATTTTTTTTTATTTTTTATGTTTGTTACCTCAGAACTTAGTCGTTTATGGACCGATTTGGAAAATTCTTTTTTTATATGAAAGGATATACTTCCAGATTGGTCCCATTTTTAACCGACTTCAAATTAAAAAAGGAGGAGTATATTTTTTCCTTGTTTTTGTTTGTTACCTCAGAACTTCGTCATGTATTACCCGATTTGGAAAAATTCTTTGTTTATTTGAAAGGACATACTTCCAAATTGGTCCCATCATTAACCGACTACAAAAAGGAGGAGTATATTTTTTTATGTTTGTTAACTTAGAACTTCGTCAAGCTGATTTGGAAAATTCTTATTTTATTAGTAAGGATATACTTCTAGATTGGTCTCATTATTAACTGACTTCGAATTAAAATAGGAGGAGTATAAATATTTTATTTTGGTACCTCAGAACTTTGTCATTTATGAACCGATTTGGAAAATTCTATTTTTATTTGAATGAATGTACTTTCAGAATCGTCGCATTGTGGTCCGACTAATTAATAAAAGGAGTTTTTTTTCTTATTATGTTTGTTATCACAGAACTTCGTCATTTATAAACCAATTTAGAATATTATTTTTAAAGTTTAAAAAAGGAGCAGGTGTGTTTCTATGTGTGGCCTTAATTGTCAGAGGGCAGATTTCGTAGCCTCGTTATCTCGTTTTTCGCTCTGTCGTCGTGTGGTCGAATTAATAATTTGTTGGCGTCCAAATCTGACAAAACGATGCCTTCTAAACTTCTGACACGACTTAGTGCCACATATGTTTGCCCTTTTGCAAATTTTTTTTTACCGAGATCGATCACAGCTCTTTCGAGGGTGGTCCCCTGTAGTTTATGGACTGTGACCGCCCAGCTTAATATTAGAGGAAGCATACGTCGCTCTACATCTCCGTAACCCCTCGCCGCCTGAAATGTAGTGCTTGATGGAGGTATGGGTATGCAACCGTCACTATTTTAACCGACTTCAAAAAGGAGGAGGTTTACAATTCGACGGTATGTTTTTTTTTTTTTTTTATGTTTTTGTTACGCGATTACTCCGCCAATTATGCATTGATTTCAATGATTCTTTTTTTGATTGGTAGGTAATACTTCAAAGGTGGTCCCATATAAATTTTATCGAAATTCATTTAGTAGTTTTTGAAAAAAATAGCAAAAACAAAAAAATATAAGTTTAATCTTCAAGTCGGTTCTTGTTTTTTTCGTAACCAACTTTCTAAAGGTGGAGGTTTGTATTCGACTGCTTCACCTGCTTCACCTAGGGTTGACTTCCGGTGAGGGAACTCCTCAACGGTGAATAGTACAGACACAACATTTCGTAAATGGATTTAACCATAATAGCCTGTTCTAAATTCCATCATGACATGGCAGATACACCCAGGATTGACTTCCGGCGAGGGAACTCCTCAACACACTGACAACACACTGACAACTGAATAGGACAGACATGAAATTTTTTTGTACATGCATTTAATTGTGATAGCCCGTTTTAAACTTCGTCATGATGTGGCTTCTAGATCATAAAAGCTTGTCTTTAAAAACTTTTTGAATTAATTTAATTAAAACTTGTTTTTCACTAAAAAGGTTAAAATAAATTATTTTTCAAAAAAAACTAAACCGACTTCAAAACCACAAATGGCACTCAAAAGTAAAAAATAAATTAATATAATTATCATAAGCGCTACCCACTCATATATTTGAAGTCGGTGCCAGCCAAGTCTAAAAGGTAGTAGATAAATACTACCTACAAGTAGTACTTACTATATACATAGTATTTATCTACTACCTATTAGACTTGGCTGGCACCGACTTCAAATATATGAGTGGGTAGCGCTTATGATAATTATATTAATTTATTTTTTACTTTTGAGTGCCATTTGTGGTTTTGAAGTCGGTTTAGTTTTTTTTGAAAAATAATTTATTATCTGTTAACTGTTCATTTTATCAATACACTCGTTCATTCATTGAAGTGATTTAGTCTGCCCAAATGGGCGAAATAAAAAAAAAAATGATAAGGTGTTATCAGCAGGCTGGCAGGCAGCTGAGAGCTTCAATTTTACTTTTTGTGGCATTGCATTGGATATCAACCAATGGTTTTATTTGCCACACGTTATTGCCCTTTAAATTAAGAAGAAACGATACAATAAAGGTTCTTGATATCTGAATATTATTGTACAATGAGAGATTTTAATTTACAAACTCGAGACTTGCCTTCGCTCCTTGTTATCGTAAAAATATTTTTTCTTGCTTTTTAACTTCCCGTTGTCGTAAATTCTTCGTCATGTTTAATAAATCGTCTAATAATAAAGTTAAATTCCAAGACCAACAACTGGACGATTATGTACTCGAGGTATGTTGTAATATAGGTACTTTAGTTTTTTTGTGTTTTAATGTCTACCTACATAATTTATGTATTGCAGCTCGTTAACATCTTCCAAATTCTCCTGGAACATTTCCCTTGGAAATTTACGACTATGCCCAATAATCACATACTATATATTGTACCTAATCTACTGACTTGATCCCTGTATACCTGTATCACACTCTAATAAAGTAAATTTCAAAACTAAAATATACATCATTATTATATTATTCAGTAGACTGTGCCTTTATCTAGGAAACCCCTCATTTTTCATTACTATTAACTGGCAAACTTAATTTGAATATTTTTTACAGAATTCTGTTCTCAAAAGCAAATTACAAAGCAAAATAGATGCTCTCTCAATAATGAGTAAAGAACTGGATAAGTGCAGCATGGAGCGAGATAGATACAAGTTTTTAGTGGAGCAGCTAAAGTGTAAAAAAATGTCTCCATTGAAGAATCATGAAAATAGTAATGTGTATAAGTTTACTCCAACGAATACTATAATTGGTGGAGACATGCTTGCTAAGACGAGGGATCATAATAACATGTTGAAGTTAGAGGTTAGAATGTTTTCAGCAGGATCCTTATTATTTTATTATTGTAATTTAAACAATATTCAAGCAATACTTACCTATTATTTGGCCCAATACTTGGAGTGGTAGGCTCCAGCTGAGGTAGTCGTATCACCCAATGAACAAAGCCAAGACCTAGGTTGCTTGCCGGCATGCAAGCAACCTAGTCATGTTTTGAGATGATGTTCCGTGAACCATAAGGCAGAAGCTCAACTCCTGTCTTCCTCAGATTGTGCTCCATCTTTAGCACATTGTTGCATAACAAAAGTGATACTAAAAAACAAAAAAACATTTGCTGCTCTTTCAAATAAACTTACTTTTCTAGGTGGAGATGTTACGCAGTAGACTAGATGAAGCCACAGGTGACATAGAAGCCTTAAGGAAACAATTGCAGAAGAAGGATTTGATACTGGATGAAAACAGTGAAAACAAAAAATGCAATGGTTTTGCTTGCACTAACATAGAGTATGAACAGCTGGTACAGGAGTTAGAAAAGTTTCAAAAGAAGGTAAATAAATACTCAAAATGTGTAGGGTGTAGGTTAAGTAAATGGACAGAGGGTTAATTAATAGAGGCTACCTTAAAAGTATAGTTTGCCAGGAAATGTTTTGAGTATGTAAAGCTGCCACTAAAACCCTTGTTTTGCAACTATATTGTTCTTTTTACATTTCCCTGTCTAATTTAATTCAAGATATTTGTAAAACAATATTATATGGGGGATAAATCTGCAATGTATTACATCAAACAAGGTTTTTCGGAAAGAAAAAATATGACCAACAGCTGGGACTTGAACCCACATCTCAAACTTCCCTCAGCGCGGGAAGTGCTGTGCCAAATAAAAAAAAGTTCGAGTTAGTTGCTTGGCATTTGTTAATGCTTCATACAAATATAAAAAGAATGTATTATATATTCCAATTGGAAATAGGCTCAACAGGCTTATTTTTCCAGTACCAACAAATCCAGTTAGACTATCGAGCAACATTAGATGAAAAGGAGGAATTGGTATCAGACAGAGATTACTACAAGAATAAAGTGCAACGCTTAAATCAGCAGATAAGTTACATATTAACCAACAGAATAAAACCACAAAATGCAGACAGTGAGGTGGACCCTCCCAAACCTATTGTTGATATTGATGCTCTAGTCATGGAAAATAAATATCTACATGAAAGAATTACTCAGCTACAAGTTGAGAAGGAAATCATTAAACGCACATTAACAAAATACAAGGTCTGGAGTATTATCTAATTCAATGAGTATTATCTATTTGTACTGAAGCCAACGGAAGTAAAGATAAACGATGTTTTGTTTTCAGACACTCCTTGATAACAGAGGCGAAAATTATCCTATTAGTTTAAAAAAGGGAATCAATGTCATGACTCCAAAGCAAGGTTTGATAAAATATCAAGTTGACAGATATTTTTATCCAATCTGAAAAATTATGTTGATATGTAAACTGCTTTATTCTTCTAGCTCGCGAATTTCTCGAAAGAAACATGAAACCAGGCATTAAGGAGAACTCAGCAGGTGAATTAAATGCACTCTGCTATGGGCTTTTTGAAGCAATGAATGATAAGTCCATAGCTCTACAGCATCAGAGAAAAACGAATCGGTGAGATTAACTTGCACCTAGGTACACTACGCTAATTTGTTCGCAATTTCAATTGCAATGTAAACGGTTTGCTTTATTTTATTTTAGGATATTGGCTAACAGGATAACAGAACTGGAGAAAACCTTGGAAAGCTGGTGCAATGGACAAAAGTACATTCCAATTTTTCCTTCGCAAATGCTGCTCGATGAATTCTTTGCAGACGCAGGTTCTCTAAAATCAGAAGACTCGAAAGACAAAACTTCAAACGGATCGCAAGTGAACAGTGATAGTAACAAAGAAAAGCTTTCCGACAGTGATGAAGAAAATAAGGAAAGCAGCAGTGGCTCCTCGACAGATCTAAGGAAGGATTATAATGGTGATGATGATCTATTTGACTCGAAAACTAGAACTATGACTAAAACGGTCTTGCCTGAGGAATTGCAAGAGCTTGTAAAGGAAGCACTTGCTGAAATGAAACCGACGAATAATTCGCCGGATTACGAAAACCACCCTGAAATGATGACCTTAGAGTAAAGTCTACAATTGTCACATACCCACATCTTCCATACAATTGTTTTGACGCTCTTGCCTTTTTTAATTACATATTTGGAAGTTGAGTGTCTGTAACTGGCTTGTACTTACCTACTTAATTTTAGATAGATGTGATCTGGCTGTTCTAAGAACAGCCAGTTTGTATTCATATCTAAAAAAACATTCCCCATGCTTTTAAATGTATTTTTTTTTGTGATTGTGATTATTATGAAATTAAATGCAACAAATAAAAAATATTTTTTATAAACAAACCAAAGAAACATTCCTAACGTAAGTTATGAATATGAACTCTAGTCTCCTGAAATCACTTTATCTAGTCTTTATTGTAAATCTATATTATTATATTTTAAATTTGTTTTTAAATACAAATATTGTAATATTAATTATATTTATGTGTGATATCCCTTGTTTTATTTATAGTTAAATTAAAGACCGATTATTATAAAAATAATTTATTTCAACAAAAATATGTACAACCTATAAATGTTACTTGATTTATACATAATAACATTTCTTTAATACACTTGGTGATAAATAGATATATTATTTAGAACATAGAATAATACATCTTAGATAAAATATTAAACGAAAACAACACATGCCACTGAATAATAAGGTTATATTATTATATTCTGTTTGCTCTTTATTAAAAACTTAAACATTCGCCTATATCACAAGCACAGAATAATTAATAGTGTCTCAAGGCATAACTTAAGTCTAAACAAAATTTGTCATAATAGCACACATCACACTATAATAATAATATGTACACAAATGATAAACATAAGATAATGTACATGATATAACTCAAATAATTGGTTCATTGGTAAATTTTAATTAACTTTACTGACCTAAGTTACAACTTAACATATCACTGTATATTGCTTATGTGATATAGATACACATTACATACATATTCTATATTTTTTTACAAACCAAATACGGGCTAAGCCTTTAAATGCATGAATTTATTCAAATTATTTTTTCAGTCTTCTTTCTATACAAAACAAAATTTGAACCCAAATCATCTTGGCATAGACAATAGTATATAATGTCATTAGCTGCTCTGGTCGTTAAACTTTTATGGCCAAAACTTGATATGCCTCATAGACACCACAATATAAATATAATATAATAGGGGATCGGACAACTTTTCAGAAAGTGTTTTAAATTAACCATAATGAATATATTTATTTTAATTGAATGTCAATATTATTAAAATTTAAATAATGAGTATTTGATAAATAGATTTCTTAATTATTCATGACAAGCCATTGGATTACAGATTTAATTGTATTGTAAACGTCAAGTCTGTAATTATTAATCAAATTGTCGATTTTCTTTGATGTAACTATAATTGAAATGCCATCCGCAAACTAAATTGAATTTTATGAAAAAAGAAATGAATATATAGGTATCCATGAAAAATATAGTCATTTAATTAAATAAAGCTCTTAAAGTACCTCAAACTATGTTTAAATATTATGTTTCAAATATTGCCTTGCACTAGATCACCTTAAAACATGACATCATGTAAAGGCAGAAAACGACAAACTACGAAAGAAAACTTCGAAAGAGATTTAAAAATACGTTTTGTGAAGTTTGGGGACTATATTGTCGTAATAGAACAAAAAAAAAACCAATTAATTTTATGAAAAGCAAAAAACATAAAGTAGTCACAAGCTTGAGACACGGCATTTGCCTTCATATGACGTCATGCGCTGTGATTGTTGTTTCGTTTGAAATGAATAAATGATAAAAAATGTCGGAATTATTTAATTTATTGATTTAAAAAATAAATCATTATTATTTTACAAAAATATTGATTGGATGATCTTCTGGTTCGACGAACATTCGTTTTAACTACATTATAGATTTTTTTCTCGATTACTGTCCGATCCCCTATTTCACATAAAGCTAGTAAAGTTAGCGACAAAAGCTAGTCGGTGGCGGGTTGCAAGACTAACACACACTGCAATTTTCAAAAATTGATTTTTTTTTACGGAACTAACTGATGAGACGTGCATGTCGTTCGCCTGACGTTAAGCGCCACGCCTGCCCATAACAATTGCACTTGTACACTACTGGTGTTAGTTTACACTTCTGTTGTTATAAATATGTAATAAAACGGCTAGGACTCTCGTAGTTTGCCGAATGAGTCGACCTAGATTTCGAGCATGTCCGATGCTCTTCATCAGGGCGAGTTTACGCGGCGGATCGCGTACACATTTGTTATTACTATACCCTACTGGTGTTACTGTACACTTCTGTTGTTACCGTACACTACTGGTGTTATTGTATAATTCTGTTGTTACTATACACTTCTGTTGCTACTGTACACTACTAGTGTAGTGGTTGAGCGCGGCGGCAGTGTGGTCTCGTAGAGACATAGCGTCGCTGCGTTGGCGCGCCGCGAGCGCTAGCTTGGCCAGCAGTGGTCGGTGTTCCTTCTCGTGGTACCGCTCGTACGACTCCAGGCCTTCTTGCAGTTTGAGGATAAGGCTGTCGTAGTTCTTGCGAACTACCTCTAATATCTGTAGAAGGAAACGATTGAGTACTGCTGCGATGGTCGGGGATCATCTCTATTTCTAACCGATTGTGTTATATTATGCTAAAATGTGGGATCACGTAGAAACAACAAAATTGTACACGTAGCAACCACAACATCGTACCTGATCCTCCGAGGGCGTGGAGAGGCTCTGCGAGGCGAGCCACGCCTCGATCTTGGGCGAGAAGTGTTGGATGATGGCGCGCACGTTGACGAGGCAGTTGGCGAGCCGCAGCGCCTCCGCCTTGTACTCGCCGTCGCCAGTCGAGTAGCGGAGCGCTGAGTACACGCACATTCACCATCATCGATCATCATCATCATCAACCAATTGTGTTACAGCAGGCCTACCACACTCCGCACTGTACGAAGCTACAAGTACATAGCCGGACACCGACGGCGGGTCGCGCGTCGTTACACGTGGCGCGTCAGAAGAGATAAGAGCTATGCGATAGAAAGAGAGGCGCTCTGTAGGTTAATATGACTGGTAGATATGCAGCGTTACGCGAGTTGAATTTAATTTTATTGCGTCATAGCAAGAGTCGCTATTTGTTTAAATTTCTTTGAGGAGTGATGCTTCTGTTCCTTAGTATTCTGTGGTTACAGACAGCCTGGTGTAGTGGTTGGGATGTTTAAATGTGTGCGTAATGACTAGCATGATATATAGCAAAATGCAAAATAAAAATTCATGAGCTGCGAGTCAGGGGCCTTACTCTGAATAGTAGGTAATTACGATTTTCTTTCTGTCGGATGAAAGGGAGGAGGACAGCGCCATGCAACAGGCACAAAAGTGTATCTTTTAGTCCACACGAACGAACGAACTGCAACTCGGAGTAGGCCTCCTGATCACGATTCAAACACTTGATCGCTCGCAGTACAATTACTTCTGTTATTGATTGATTGAAAGAAAAGATACATGATCGCCCTGCTGGTCTATAGGTACGAATGAATGACTATATTACAAAACTTGAAAGCTCGGATAATACGGTTTGATAGATTTTATTTTAAATTAGTCATCTTAGCTTAGTTGAGCTATCGATACCCAACATGCCTGCGAAGTATCGCTAGCTAATTTAAAATAACGTTCGAAATGATAACTAAGTTATGGAGTCGGAAGATTTAACTTATAAGATTCAAGTTGATTATTATTAAAGCTCAACTTCAAGTACAACTTACTTGCCTTATTTTAATTTTGAGATTTCAACTTTATGAAGCATAACAATGATTTTCAGATCAAATAATAACTCCTTTCCATTTGGTAGTTTAAACTATTTCTATGCTACTTTACTTACCCATATAAAACAGGTTATCGAACACTTGGTGCATTCTGATTAGCTCGTAGTACAGTTGGTCGTACGAAGCAGGAGTGGGCAAAAACGTATCGCCGAATGTGATGAAGAGATTGAAAATATTTACTATCTGAAACAATGCAGACATATATTTGAGTCTTAAAGAACTTATAAATATTAAAACGCTCTAAAAACGGTGAAGAGAAACATCGTGAGGAAATCGTCATGTCCTAGAATAAATAACAAAAGTTCAAGGACGTGCGACATCCACCAACCCACTGGCCCAGCGTGGTGGATTACGGCCCTTACTCTCTCTTTGAGAGAAGGCACGTGTCCCAGCAGTGGGAACGTTATGGGCTTGTAAGGATTTAGGGGTCGCCATGTAGAGATGTCAGTTGTGGTAGGGTCGCCATATGGAGTAAGAGGAGGTTCTTAGCTCTGGTGATGGTGGTGAACCAGTGAAAGGACGGTGGTCTGATATACGTCTGTATTGTCTAATGGCTAAATGAAAGAAAGAAAGAAAGAAAAACCATTTTTTCGGCACACAAAAATGATAAACAAAACATAAAAAATAAAAAAGACGTGTGGCACTCGGAGACTGCCGCGGTAAAGCTATTGCATAGCATTCGGAGTGGGGGGTGTTAGGTTATTTTCGTTACGGAATTTCTGGATTCGGTCTCCACGCTCAAGGCCCGCGATAGAAGCTATGCAATAGCTTAAAACTTAAATAATAAATATATGCGCCTAATGGGCTCAGCTCAGCATAAAATGCCGAGAGTTTTAAACAACTCTGCGCTGATTCAGCTGATATCCGTTTTGCTATAGGAACAATGAAAAATTGACTGTACTTATCCATAGAAATATCTATACTTATACATTAAACGATGACTACTCTATATACTCTATATGCTAATACTTAAAACTATGTCGGCGGTCGTAATAAGTAGGTCGGGTGTTACTCACTACAGGCTGATGATGATGGTTACACAGTAGCTGCAACCTATGCTTCGTCTACTGTTGTTAGTATTCATGTTCTCACTTGTTATTTTGTATTTATGTTTTATCACAGGTTTTCTATAGGTTTATTTATTTGTACATTTTATATTAAAGTATTTATTATGTACATTTTATTGTTGTGCTATGTATTTTATGTAATGATTTTAGTTTATGTATATTATATTTATTTATTATAATGTTAATTAATTAAAAAAAATTGTTGATAACACCAACATATTTTTGTCTACACTCCTCCACTTGTGGGTTGTCTGGAAGAGATCGCTTTGAGCGATAAGACCGCCCTTCGTGACGCTAGTATTAAGTTAATTGTTATTTTAGTTTTAATTGTTTCTGTATCATGGTGTTATAATTAACCGACTTTCAAAAAGGAGGAGGTTCTCTATTTGATTGTATTTTTTTCATGTTTGTTACCTCAGAACTCCGTCATTCATGAACCAATTTGGAAAATTTGCATTGGGTTCAGTATAGCTACAAAGTGGTCCCATAATAATTTCATCGATATTTGACATTGGACTTCGAAGATACATTGAAGTCGGTTTTTTTGTTTGAAGAAAAGAAAGAAAAAAAATATTATTGCCAAACTGTACATATAGAGTTTAAATTAGAACACAATATATTAATCAGCACAAAAATACAAAAAACGGCAGCAATACGGGTAAGCTCAGCACTGAGCTGCGTAAGCCTAACAGCTCACGCAAGGCTGATCTTCAGCATACCCCTTTATTCGAGAGATGGTCGTCGATATTGAGTCATGCGTATATATATGTGTTTGACTAGCGGCCCGCCCCGGCTTCGCACGTGTATTTAACAAAAAATTAAAAATTAACAATTATAATACCCACACATCTCCCCTCCCGTACGGCCCGTACAAAGAGAATGTCAGACGCCTACACTGCATAAGGTGCTACCTAGCTAGCCGAGCAGGGTGAGCGGCTACCAGGCAACTTTTTTCTAACACTTACATTTTTAAACTCGTGATATCTTTCCAATGGAATGTCGGAATTCCATAATTCAAAAAGTTATATAAAGGTATTGAAGCAGTCTTGAATATAAAGTAATTTATTTTGATAAGGATTAATACCAAGATACAAATAAAGAGCCTTTTCTACCGGCGGCATTTCAATTAATTTTTTTTAAATAAAAAACCCCTTATTGTGGCATAATTATAATAGTTAGACAATGCTGTCGCGACACTTTTTGTAAATAATGTGTTCTGCGAAGTCGTAGTACATTATTTTATTCTATCATCAATAGTTTTCGCAGCGCACGCGATGTAAAGAATATTTTAGGTATATTTTTTACACCTTAGGTTACATTATTGGAGTTTTAGTAAGGATCCCTAATTTTTTTTAAATATAATATAGCCTATGTCACCCGGGGATAGTGTAGCTTCCCAACAGTAAAATATTTTTTCAAATCGGTTCAGTAGTTTCTGAGCCTATTCAATGCAAACAAACAATCAAATCTTTCCTCTTTATAATATTAGTTTAGATAAAACGTATACTTGTAAAGAGTATTATATTGTACGACTACCGACCTGCTGCGCCATGACGAATATGTTGTGCCTCCTGAGCAGCGTGGTCTCGTTGGTGACGAGGAACTTGAGCAGCGCGATGAGCGCGGCCCACAGCGGGCGCCAGTCGCGCGCGAGCCGCACGCGGCACCGCTTCTGGTAGCTCAGCAGCCGCAGCAGCACGCCCACGCACAGCTGGTACAGCTCGCCGGGGAACTTCTTCAGCAGGTGGCACATTATGAACTCCACTAGAAGGTCTGCAAATATTCCAATTGGAACCTTTTACAAGCTTTTGTTTAACTTGCCATGTTTATTATTTGGGTCTTGTAAGTTAAATCAGAACCACTTCCTCTTATCTTACGGAGCTAAAATTTTGCACACTCGTCAAATATCGATCTATCTATATATCTATGCTGGCGCAGCGACCCAAAGTGTGTCTTGGCCTTCGATACTAAAGAATGCCACTTCTTTCGATCCAGTGCAAGTTGCTGCCAGGCATCAACTTGTAGCTCCCGTAGGTCTTTTGCCACTTCGTCCTTCCATCTGTACTTGAGGCGACCGACCAGCCGTTGTCCAATTGGTTGTCCCAAGTAGGCGCGTTTCACAGAACGATCCTCCCCCATTCTCTCGAGATGGCCGGCCAGCGAAGTCTGTGGCATTTAATTTCGCCAATGATATTGGGTTCGGACAGCTCTTCGATTTCTTGATTTTTGAGTACCTTTCGCTCTGTTACAAGAAGTTTCTGTTCTACCTTCAGAGTCAGAGTCCAAGCTTCACAGCCGTACATTAGTATAGGGCGAATCACAGTTGTATAAATACGCAATTTGTTACGCCTGCTAAGAAGCTTGGACACTAAGATCTTATGCAGTGCTGCACTGCAGCGAAGAGTGTTTTGGACTCGGATATCTATCTCGTCTTCTCTGGTGTTGGTCTCCGTAATAGTGCAGCCGAGGTACTTGAATTTAGCAATGCCCTTATAGGTGTTACCATCTGCATTCAGATCATCTCTGGGTACTCTTAAGATTTTTGTAGCACCGTATATATAGGTACTCCGTTTTTTCACGATTTATTGCAAGGCCCTCATTCCTGGTTTAAAAATGGCTTGGCTTTTTTCAAAGTTCGATGACAATGAAATATTATGGTGACAGGCAGCTGATCTGATGATGGAGCCGGAAGGTGGGCAACGTATCTCCTTGGCGGATAATCGTAAACTACTTATTATTTTGCCTCATTTTAATCTGCTCGCGATTCCGATTACGAATTTATTAAAAGCTTGTCTTGAAAAATATTTTTTTCAACAAAAATCTTGTTTTTTTTATGGAACTGAGTGATGAGACGAGGAAGTCGTTCACCTGATGGTAAGCGCCACGCCTGTCTATAAAAATTGCAGTGCCACCCAGCACTTTCAATACCATAAAAAGCACCGCGTAGCACTTCATTGCGCTCATCACCCCGAACATCAGATATTAAGTCTCATTTGCCCAGTAATTCCGCTGGCTACATTGCCCTTCAAACCGGAACACAGTAATGCTTGCGCACTACTGCTTAGCGGCAGAATAAATGGCAATGCGGTGGTATCTACCCAGACGGCCTCCCGCATCAAGAGACGACCCACCACGAGCAACAGGTAACTACAGGGATTTGGAGACTTAAAAGCTCTCTCGCGGTGAGCGAACATTTACACCACTCGGCCTCCGAAGAGATATCGGTTCTGTTTGTGTGTTTTACCGCCTTTACTATGGGGAATGTTTCTGAGCAGCTTTTTGACCCAATCCCGCCTTCCCAATTTTACCACCGCAAATCTCCTCTCCATCCAAAGGTTGGCTGGAAGAGATCACTTTAAGCGATAAGACCACCCATTGTTACACCATTGTAAACATTCAAGTTGTACTTTATTTCTATGTTTAAGGTGAATAATAAAGTGTCTATCTATCTCTCCATCGCCGCGCCGTCAAAAAGCTCAGTCTCACATCTTTCAAAAATGGGGCTCCTACACCACTCGCTTCACTCGCTATTTCCTTCCTCACACTTGAAGAGGTAGACCTGCCTTCGTCGGTCTTTTCCTTCAGCTACAACATGAAGGCCTAAAAGGGGAATAATAGTCTTTAAGGGTTGGCAACACCTCTGGTGTTGCAGCCTATAGGTGACAATGACCGTTTACTTTCATCAGGCGAGTCGTATGCTTGTTTGTTGAAACTCATATAAAAACATTGCAATATTAGTTCTGTCTCGCTATCAGTGACACTAAAACTATTTTTAAGTATCATTTTATGTAATTCGATGTTTACGATAAAGAGTTTATCTGTCTACATATATCTGTGTTCTTTTTGATAAGTACATGATAATCTACTAAAACAAATGCAATCGTGTACCATTAATGGGTAATTAATGGATAATGAATTTCATTGGTCGCAATGATGGATAATCCATGAATAATGCAATATTCTAAAATAAAACAAATATTCATTGAACAATCAACAACAAAACAGAACAGATTAAAATCAATCGTCGGTAATAAATTAAAAAATAAATGAGATTTTGGTTGAAATTATTTTTTTCAGGACAAGCTTGTAACAAATTTGCAATCGGAACCACGTGCAGATTAAAATGAGCTCTAATACCAGTTTACGATTACCCGTCAAGGAGTTCCATTGCCCGCCTTCCGTCTCCATCATCAGATCAGCTGGCTGTCACCATAATATTGCATTGTCATAGGATTTTGACAAGTATGCAAATATTCAACTCCGTAGGATAAGAGGAAGTGGTTCTGATTCAACTTGCAAAATCGACCCAAACATTGCAAGTTAAATAAAAGCTTTTAAAAAACCTGGTGGTAGGTTTCTCGTATGTGAGAGGCCGTCTAGGTGGGTACCACCGCTTTGCCAGTTATTCAGCTGCCAAGCAGTATTGCGCAAGCATTACTGTGTTCCGGGTTGAAGGTCACTCAACAGCTAATTGTCTCAGAGTGACGAGCGCAGTGCAGCACCGCGCAGGATTTTGCAAAACAAAGTTCTGGGTGGTGCTGTTATTATTATGGGCTGGCGAATGCGCCATGGTAAGCAATAGCTTACCATCAGGCAAACGACCAGCTCGTCTCGTCATTCAGGTACATAAAAAAAACAAACCTTGAAAATGTTTACCCACCTATTAACGTAGAAGCTAATGGTTGTGACGGTGGTTCCTCGGGAACTATTTTCCTATGTCTCATTGGTAACCTATACAGTTGTACCTGAAACAAACTCATCTTTGCATTAAAAATAACAAAACCTTTTGAGTTTAGTGAAGTGTCAGTGAACCGTAGTATAAACAGTTAGTGCTACTTGTAAAGAACACAAGAACAAAGTGTCTTGGCCTTAAGAGGATATGGCACAGCCGCGGCCAGCGAGCACTAGGTATTTGAATAATGGTTTACGGTGTCGCAGAAAATGCGTAAATTAAATTAAATAAATTAACTAAATAATAATAATAATATAACTAAATTCGTATCAATTTCAGATTTTTGTTAAAATTAGCGTTTCGGGAGAAAACGTTTCTACCACACTAAATCTCTACCAAATTTGGTAATTTTGGTCTCAATTTCTTAAACGGAGAATAAACTAGGTTTGTAGGTTTTCCTTTTTCTAAGTTTATGTCTATTTTAAAAGTTAACAGCTTCCAAACGTCAAAAATAATTTTCGAGTAAATATCGAGTTTTTTGGTTCCATTAATTCAAATTCTATAGGAATTATCGAAAAAATCAAAACCTACAAACCTACAATGGTAACATCTCTTACATGTCCAAATTTCATCGAATTTGATTAATGTTTAAAAACGTTTTCTTTTTGTATGAAAATTTCAGCGTGCCGTTCCCTCTTAATAAAGACAATAAGAAAAGTGTTGATGGATATATTCTTAGTTTTACTCTACTTAGCAGTTCAAGTAGCAAGTCAAACTTAAATTACTTATTAGTCATATTAGGCTAGATTGTAATTCTACTGGCGAGTCTATTTGAGACAAGCCATTACATAAGGAAGAGCGAGTGTGGCTCAGTGGGAGTTCGTGCGTCTTTCGATCCGACGCACCCGAGTTCGAATCCCGCTGGCCCCGCACCACTGACTTTCTTAAGATATGTGCGGATTTAACACTCGCTCTAAAAACGGTGAAGGAAAACATTGTGAGGAAACCAGCATGTCCAAGAATTTTTCACAAAAAGTCAAGGACATGCGACTTCCACTAACTCGCACAGGGCCAGCGTGGTGGATTATGGCCCATTCTCTCTCTATGAGAGAAGGCCCGTGTCCCAGCAGTGGGAACGTGATGGGCTGATGATGATAATGATGATTACATAAAAATAAAAAAACTTTGCATAACATCGTATTAATCGTAGCATTAGTCAAGTCAAACTCCACTTGTAAAATAACATGTCACGAAATCTGTACATACAAATTTGAATGACTTATAAATACGTATATAATATTGATAGGACATGAAAAAGATAGGTAAATAAAAGCTTGATAAAAATATTATATTGTTTACCTTAAAAGTAAGATTTTGGTCGTGCATTATTGAATTAGCGAACTGCTCTTCCACTATACATGTCAGCGTGATAAAGCAGAGACTGCATTTATTCACGCTCGCTTCGCTTTTTATGTCGGCCATAACTATTGAACTGAAAATACAAAAAAAATAGTTAATTACTTTTTGCTACCTACATAACCAGTATTTATGGAATAACTTGTTGAAAGTTTAATAAACGAACCAAGCCACGCCGTTAAGCGACATAGTCGTGATTCTTGATGGTTTGATTCGAGATTCTTGACGATGTTCGGTGAACTATCAGGGAAGACGGATCTGAGCAGTCCCTCAACTGCCATCCTTAACATATATGTGCCTCATTTTCGACCACATCACCGCTTGATTTCGACCACATAGGTGCCAAACTTATCTATACGCGATAAAAATAAAAATTACAAACCAATATTGGAAGAATGTGACTAGTAAATTCGTTGGTTGCTCATTGTCAAGCGCTTGAATCTGTGCTAAGTTTGGTGGTGTCTGAAACAGATATATTTTATTGAAATTGAATCAATGTATACCTATATATTCCTCTCTATACGAGGGAAAGCCAGAGTCCCAGCAGTGGGAACGTAATGGGCTGTTCCGCTTTGCCAGTTATACTGCCGCCTGTTCCAATTTCTAGCCAGCAAAATTACTGGGCATAAGAGACTTAAAATCTGATGTCTCAGATTAATGAGCGCAATACAATGCTACGCATTACTTTAGAGTTTAATTTTATATGTATTAAATTGTTCTGGGTGGCATTGCAATTGATATGGGTACGCGTGGCGCTTTCCATCAGGCAAACGACTATATGTATTAAATTGTTCTGGGTGGCATTGCAATTGATATGGGTACGCGTGGCGCTTTCCATCAGGCAAACCACTAACTCTTCACATTGTTTAGTTGCTTAAAAAAACAATGGTTTCAAAGGAGCAGGGTAGATTCAGCCTTCGAGTCAGGGTGGGGTCATATAGTCGAGGTCTAGTCAGGGTAGTCCCCAATTCGATTTCAGTAATAAATGTAATTCAAAAGAAATAGTATTTTTTGTTATATATCAAAATAATTTCAATCAAATAATTAATTCAATTTTTCTCTATTGCCTTCTCGTAAAACGAGTTGACTTTCTTCACTTGAATGGGTATTTTGTGAATGTGGAGAAGTGCCAGTCCAGTTAGGCGGTCGACCTAGACCCAGCCCAGGGGGGGTCATGACCCCAATGAACCCCTCTGAATCCGCCCTTGAAGGCTTGCGTACCTGGTGCGGCGGTAAGGTCGCGGGCGGTGAGGGAGGCGCGGACGACGCGGCCGCGGACGACGAGTGAGCAAGCGTCGTCATAAAGTTACGGTTCAAATGCGCTGCTTCGTACAGCGCTAGTAACATGCCCTCTTCGCCGCCGCTGAAAGGTACACTTATGTTATTTTTAGGCTATAATAAATTACTGGGAGAAGCCACTGGCTCCTGAAACACAGTTTCGGCTAATTCGGGAGCCTATGGAGTCAATACGAACCTTGTACATTACTGTATGTCAATAAATGATTTACTGGTGCTAGGTTTCTCGTATGCGAGAGGCCGTCTGGGTGGATACCATCGCTTTGCCAGTTATTCAGCCGCCAAGCAGTAGTGCGCAAGCATTACTGTGTTCCGGTTTGAAGGGCATTGTAGCCAGCGAAATTACTGGGCATTATGAGACTCAACAGCTAATTGTCTCAGTGTGACGAGCGCAGTGCAACGCCGCGCAGGATTTTACAAAATAAAGTTCTGGGTGGCGCTGTTATGGTTATAGGCTGGTGTATTGCTTACCATCAGGCAAACGACCAGCTCGTCTCGTCGGTCAGGTACATAAAAATAAATTAATTACAATCAGATTGTACTAGTATATATATCTTTGTTTTTTGTTGTGAATGTCCTGTTTGTCTTATTTTCAGGTAACATTCACCTAAACAGGATCCAAATTAATGATCAAGAAAATATTAATAAGTACCAGCTCCACTGACCAATATCCTTTGTTACACTCTACCAATGCGAAATCGTAGCAACCCCGTAAAAACCACAAAAAATTATAAAATTGAAGTTACTTTAATTATATGAGTGGAAAACTTCAAACTAGCTTCTCCGATCAAGTATTTCTATCTGTCTCAGAAGTTGTGAACTCCTAGGCTTAGATGGTGAATGCTTTTCTTTAGTGTACACAGTATTCAGGATATTTCTAAGGGTTTCTTTCCGAGGTTAATCTCAGAGTGCTCAGTTTCTGGCGAGCATCTGAGATGACAATTAAAAATCAATTTATTTGAAATGTCAGGCATACGCGATTTAATGTGAAATCAGACGCTTGTCGTATTTACCTAGTTCTTTGGCCCCTCACCACTGGTTGCGTTTCGTCGCTGGTCAGGAATATCCCGCCCACCATGCTCGTTAGGGATGACAACCAACCACCACCTCCGCCGTTACCCTGCATGCCTCCAAATGTCGACATCACATAGTCGTTGAGAGATGCTGTTATTACTTGGCCATACCTGGTGAAAATACATGCAGGTTATATCAATAAATAATAAATTTTTAATTAGACTAATATAATAATGAACTTGTATTATAATCAAATATAAAAAAAAATAAAATAAAAATAATTAACGCCCAACAATCACATACATAGGTCCTGACCCCAACTAGGATTCCCTGTATCTAGGGAACCAGGAATTATGAGGCCCATGGTCCCACAACACCCAGATACGAAACAAATGCTTGCGCTTTTTTTTTCTGCATGCTTTTTTTTATATGCATCAATACTTTGCTTTTTACTTTCAAAAGTTACTTGAAAGATATTGCTTTAGCGATAAGTCCACCCATCTGGCTTAATACTATTAAGACCATTGATTTTAATTTGTTGGTGTCTAAAATGAATTGTTAATTTAGCTATAGATAACAACATAGAATGTTACTAAGTAGTTATTCATCTTCAGAACTTTGTTAAAATTAGCAATCAGATATTAAATAATGCTATTTTAATAAATGATGATGATTACCACAAGTATTTGGTATCTTACCCATTCAAGGCCAGTTCATCATCCAGAATTGAAAGCTTAACCACATAAGGATTGGCCGATTCCTGCTTCTTGTAGTTTACTAGAAACATCAGCAGCATTACTACATCGTATCCTGGAAATACAATATAAGGTAGTCGTAAATCAAATAAGTATAAAGAAAAATTACATAAAAACATTCACTTTCGCAAACACAAATCATAAAATTGATAAGAATTCTATGAAGTGTTTTCTGCTGTATACAAAGATAAAAGCAGTGACTCTTTAGTGTATGATAAGAGTTTGTAATTTATAATGATTTGGTTAATATATTTGGACAGGTTACAATCTCCAGCAGATAACAAGGGATAACTTAGATTATCCCTTAAACAAGTTTAGATATATTATATTTATGATAATTTATAATTAGGGCTTTTACAACATCAAAACATTCTAATGGGTTTTAGCCATATCCTTTATCAAGATGATGTACTTCATGTATGACAGTAATCAATTGCCTACTTAATTTAGCAAAGTTAACTTGATTATTTGTTAATTTAAGAATACATACAATATTAATTACTATTATCATATCATTAATTACTAATCTAAAAATGTATATAAGGTTATGTCATGGTTGTCATATCTATATTCAAAGAAATGTGTGAACAAATGGCATTGAAAATAGATGAATTATAAACACATACCATGTTGCTGTCTCTCTGTAGATGTGCATAACAATTGGACCATAGACTCGAACAATGAGTTTTGCATAAAATATTCAACTAGCGGATTCTCATCAATGTTTTCCAACCCTGTTGCTATCACTAGCAATAACTTAAGGACCATTGATTTTAAACTCTCCGGAACATCACCTGGAAAATATTTAGTTAAATGAACTAAGGGCATGCACAACATACTTTGATGTTTATAGTTGTGTAAAACAATGTTAATTTACCTGACAATATTGTACTGCAGTGCTCAAACAACTTTTGCATCTTGTCATCAGCATGATTATCAGCACCGATAAGCACAGTCTTGATGTTCAGGCTTGAGTCCTGACTGGTTCTTTGGTACATGGTGATCAGTAGCGCACTTAGGGTTTGGAGGCCATAAACTAATCTAGAAGAAAAATGGAATAAGGAATTGAATGCTGAACATGAAGTATTTTATTTGATAATGACAAAGATTACATTTCGCGTGTTTAATGCGACTGTTGATTGAATGTCCAGTTACCTTATGTGATGCTCCTGTCCTAACATTTCAATACACTGGACCACAAATAAGTTCATGCTTTCCTTCATATTTAAAAGCTGTTCTACAGACAGCTTTTGAATTTCAGCCTCTAGTTGTGGAATCTTAGGCTTTAGGAGGAAAAATTCATCCCAAAATGTAGGATTATCTGTCGTCAAGTCTTCACCTCGGAAAAATGACTCGTATATCTGGACCACTTTCTCCTTCAGGTGCCGTTTGGATCCAGAACCACTTCGCTTTCTTGTAGCCATTGTTTAAATTATCCAATACAATTAAAATACGATTATGTCTAAAGCAATAGTCATTAAACTGAGATAAACTTAGATGATAGCAGGTTATTAACTTCGCTACGTGTTACATTACATTCATCGTATACACTTTGAAGTTAAACTAGTCGATATTTTTTATTGTTAAATATAAAATAATGTGCACGGATCTCAAATTGTTCCTTAATTATATATAAATATATTTTCCAATTTCTGCTTTTTTTCACTAAAAACTACAAACTGCAAAAGCAAAAATGTAATGTTTCTTCAAATGTGAGCAGTTGCGATATTTAATCGGATGTCAACGTCAAAGTCAATATTTTTTGTCTATGGAAAGATATTAGGACTTATTCAATCAGACTAGTTTGAATGTGTAGGTTTGACTTGACCTGACCGGCTTGAAAGGAAGAATGCATTTTTATCTGTATTTTACAAATGGTCACCGACTTGCATATGATGGAATTTCTTTATACATATGTTTCATCTGTGTTTGTATCTCTTACTAGTCTGTAATTCATTCATTCAATTTTCTTTCTGGCGCTGCGTTGTTTTTTGTTTCACTTCACAATTTTGTAATAAATTATATTTTTTGGGTATTTGTTACAAAATGAAATCCAAAAGGCGTAACCACTCATCGGAGGATGATTCTGAAGAATCAGATGTTAGTGCGAGGTCTAGCAGTTCTGAGAGTGAAAGCGAAGACTCATCTGCATCCGAACATCGACACAAAAAGAAAAAGAAGCGTGCTGATTCTTCTGAATCTGATAGCGATACGGATGGCCATAGGCGTTCAAAAAAACGTAAGCACAAAAAGAAGAAAAAGAAGCATGTCAAGAGGAAGAGGCGTTCCGAGTCCGCTGATAGCCGATCGGAAGCTGAAAATGGCAGCTCAATTAGTGAGGGTGAAGTTTCTCCAAAGAAAAAACGTAAGAAGCACAAAGAAAGGCGCTCGCGAAGCTCCTCAGCCAGTGTGATAGGTAGATATTAGATCCCCGCTGTTAGATTTTGTAAATGGGGATAGGTTGGATCAAATGTTGTTTATTTTTCCTTAACAGAAGTGGTTGAACGCAAAGAGAGACGGCTGCTCAGTGTGGTGAAAGAACGCAGAAGATCGTCGGAAGAAGAGGACCGTCCAGTTCGAACCTATTATCAGTAAGTTTTTTTTTAATATCTGTTTTTAGTTTAGGGACTTTGAGTCGTCCAACGACTATGTCAGTCCCTTATTGATCTCGATTTATACTTAGGTACTGTTTTTATCCAGCTTGTATGTGGACTGATAGATCATCCTAGCAATTACAATAAGTTGTCGACTTATTTTAATATTGGCATACCATGGTATGTGAGGGGGCTCGCTTTGCATCATTCTGTACCATATGCCTTTTTCCAGAGAAGTAATATCAAATTATTCTTTCCATTCTGTTATTATACTGTTTTTATATTTTATGAGCTTTTCTGAATATTCTGTCTTTAAGTAAACTTCTGTACCATTTGATATTGCTTCTCTGGTTGGTTTATCTGCTTCCTCATTACCACATATGCCAATATGTGATGGAATCCATTGCATACCCAGAGCCGTTCACCCAGATACCAATGCTAGGATTTTATTTAATATGGTGTAAGCTATCGATGCACCTCTGTGGCCAGAGGAGCATCGAGCTACATGCTGCAAGGCACTTTTGCTGTTTGACAAAATAACTACCTTTTTGAGTCCTGCACTGATAACATGTGACAGCACCTCCGATATTGCAAAAAGCTCCAAATACATTATAGAGTATTTTGACATATTTACACATTTGAAACCTTTACTCACATTGAGACTGGGATCATAATATGCTGCACCACGACCATATTCTGTTTGAGATCTATCTGTATAAATTTTAAGCCATCCATTATATTTATTATTTATATGAAGTGTATTATGTTTTAGAATTCTGTTGTCATATCTATTTTTTGGTTATTTTTTTGGTTATCTGTTTTTTGGTTTTTCGGTCAGTACGTTAAATATTATACGATATTTGCCATTTGGAAGATTCACAATTTCAGATTTTAATCCATTCAATTAATCTCATTTATCAGGAAAGAATACCGGTCAGATTCTCCAGTAGATGAATTTGAAAGACAAAGAGAGCGAGAAGTGCAGCGGTTCTATCGAGGATCCAGCAAAGAGAGAAGGTTCCAGGAACAATATCAATACGAGGAAAGGGAGCGCAATGAAAGGTTTTTATTCACAGCAAGTCTTTCTACTTTATTAAAGCTTAATTCAATTAAATAAACATAAATAATGCATTCATTAGTGAAGGTAGGTATAATACATGGTAAGTTGAAAATCCTGTTGGTACCTAACCTAAGGACCGTGTCGGGCAAACAATTTAGGGAAGAGGAAGACCTGCTGCCTTGGAGAATTCATGGTTAATGCCTTGTTCAATTGAGAATGTCTCTTTTATAAATTAAAATACCTACTATAAATGTGACAAATTGACAATTTGTGAGTCTTGACATATTTGAAATAGGGATGGATGTCATACTCAATAAAATGCAAAAATTCCTGAATTGATTTTAGTGAATATTGGCATAGGGGTATATGGTCTGACTTAGGACATAGGATACATTCATCCTGGAAAAATTAACAGTTTTTTAGGAACAACTAGTTGGAGTTGCAAGTATTGTCTAGTAAACCATAAAATAGAATTCTTTATTAATTTAGGTCTGACCGTCTGCACTGTTGTAAGGCAAAAATGCTTCAAATGCCTGTCTTTAATACCGTGTTGTAGATTTGTAAACACCTTATTATACCAGCATAACGTCTTTTTATTGTTTTACCATTGTTAAAATTAGCATCAGTATAATACAAGTAACCTGGTTAACATCGCAAACAACTATTTGCAAATTTTACATCTACAAATTGATATGATGAAAATACAAATGTTTATCTGGTATTTTGGAACTTGGAACATTGTATTGCATGAACATTGCAGATTTGAACCAAATCAACAAGAGGTTGAATATTCCAATAGAAATACATTCTATCAAAATCCACAATTCAGTGTTCCCACTGATGCTTATCAAAGAGGACAGAGAGATTTTAATTACCAAAGGTACAGAGAAACTGCGTACAAAATTGATGTTGTGGAATTTAAGTTCTTTGTTTTGGTTTTGTAGATTGCTATCTAGGTGTCATGCCTGTAAATGAGAAAGTAATTACGTGCTTTGTCTTTTATTTTAAATTTTGGTGTAATAATAAATTGTTTATGTAGTTGTATCTTTTCAATGTTGCATCACATTAACATTGTAGGAATCCCAGATACCAAGGGCACAACAGGCCAGCACATGAGGAGTATCAAAGGAGACCGAGGGAAGAAACATACCATTCCAGAGAACAGCCTAGAGGTAGGAGTCTATATTCCACAAGTTATATTCTAATATATATATATCTATAGTAAACTAGTATGAATGTCAGCTTCTCAAATTTTTGTAGGTTTCAACAATCGCTACAATCAATATGAAGACAGGGGCCCCAAAAGGAATTTCGAAGAGGTCCGAGACAATCGTGAAAGAGAGAGGTAGGTTTCATTGAACAAATCAATTTTCGTGCCTTATTTATTGTTCTAAATGCCACATCATTGATGACATGTCCATTATGCACAAAGGCGCGGCCCACCGGAACCAGAACGGTACCGCGAGAGAGAGTTTCCAGAAAGAAGAGAGAGATACAGAGAAGAGCCATTCCATGGAGACAGGTACATATCACTTTTAATTTTTTTGTTTTATATTTACCTTTCTAAGTTAGCAGAAGTTAATTCAGCACACTGCATAAAGTTTCGCTATTTTATCCCTTCGAGTGCGCAATTAATAAAAACTATTCAAATATTTCTAACAAGGATCGGTGTGTTACTAGCGCGCGAAGGTTTAAGTACGAATTAAAACAATATTTAAAAGTTTTGCATGTGTGAACTGATGCGAAAGATATGGACAACATCCGCGACGTTAAATAACTATATTTATTTTTACAGTGACCACTCTACAGCAAATTATAACAATCAGAACATGTTGGTGTTACAAAGATATTTATCTATTTGCACTATAGACAATCACTCTAGGCATGTGTGAATGTCTAGTAGTGTAGACCTCTTGAAGTACGTTTATTGATGTTTGGTACTTCTATAATTATAATGGAAAACAGAGAATATCGCATATTCTGTCAACGTGGTGCTTAAATCTTACACAAAATAAGTATTACAAGTAACGAACATGTGTACATTGTCACGAGATTTATCAAATCTGCTTGATACTGTTTAGATATAAACTTAGAGAGGAAATGTGTTTACAAATGAGGATAACTACATAATAGGAATCTACCAACTTACTAATATACAAATGGTTGAACCAGGAAGAGTTTTACAATATTGAAGGTTACTATATTACCAAAGGTCACATGTTGACACCACCAGACTCCATAAGGATTTCCATAAGGATTTACAATAAGATGTCATCAGGGGTTATTGTGATATCCAGAGCAACTATAACTTTTACTGTGAACATTACTGAAAAAAAACAGGTTATGGAACAAATCTAATATTGTCGAAGTCGCGATCTATTATGAATTGAAGACATGATGAAATAACACAAGCTGCTGCAAAATAAACTGGATAACATTTCCTTGTTTTTCACTAATTACTCATTCAAGAAAAGCAAAATAAAGGGAGAAGAATAGCAATTTGTCATATATAAAAGAATTGCAAGTAAACTAACCAGAAATAAAATTAACCTGGTAGTGATGTGTTCTTGATTCTAAAAGAAATTAAAGCAACCCAGCTAGATCCAACCAAAACAAGCAAAATGAAAATGAAATAACTCTATTGAAACACACACAGATAAAATAAAAAGTAACAATAAAAGCTACCAACTAGAGAAGATAGAAATAAACTTAACAGAATAGAAAGGAACTGCAAGCACTCAACTTCTTAACATGGAAAGGAATTGCAAGCAAACTCACCATAGAAGAAACAAACTTGACGGCAATTTGCAAGAAAAATAACCATAAAATAAAATTTGATAGCAATTGGTCCTTAGCATAAAAAAGGATCGCAAGCAAAGTAATCAGAGAAGAAATAAACAAGACAGCAATTATTTTTAGTGTCCTAACAACAGCAAGGATTTGACTATTTTTGCGGCAACAACGAACTTTTATCAAAACTCGTACAAAACTATAACTACAAGTAAATGCGAAGATTTTTTAAATACTACTGTTTTGTCAACATTATTTTCACAACACATTTGGACTTTAAAACACTATTCTATAATTATTGATCAATCAAAATACATATACTATAGAGAAATAAGTCTAGAATAGCGCCAAAATCGCCATTAAAATGAGAACTGAATATAATAAGAGCAAGGTCACTGAAGAGAATGAAATAAACACAATGTGCAGAAGTACAACAGTGCTGGGACCAACAAATATTAATTACAGGGAGCTGAGACTGGATTCATTTGTTGTTTTAGAAAGCACCATTGATGGTCATGCAAATAAATATAAAAGGAAATCTTTCATTTCATACTGAACATTACTTGCAAGAAAAAGGAATAAAACTTATCAGCCGAGTGACAGTTCAAACAACGGAGCGATATTTGCAGAACACAACGGGCCTCAAGGAAGTATGCATTTGAATTTGATAACTATGCATTACAGTTACATAGATACTGCTCACTTTTCCTTGAAGGAACACACTTGACATAAAAAAGGTAGGAATATACCTTGGACACGAGAAATCCACGACTGGATGAGCCTTTACTAGGTAACATCAACAAATCAGCGTTTATTTCCAATGTTATGGTAAGTTTATGTTTTAGGCGTGTCAAATAAATTGGATCTTAGTATGTTTGTATGTAAAGTTAAAAGTTAATTTAGTTGCAATAAGAATAAAAAAATGAAAATTTTAATCAAAACAATTGGACATTGGTTTTATATATTATTTTATGTATATCACACAATTTATTTCCTGTATGAAAGAACCTCTACTGAAGTCGGACGGTTTGATCATAGAACAGCTTTTACTGCTGGGTTTTGATGAAATAACTTGATACTTTAGTATTATGCTTGTCAATGATACTTAAGCGATGTGTGACGTGGTTTTGCCTGCCCAAATGTATTTTCTTGTGTCTAAGGAAATACAGATTGAAATGCAATTGTTAATGATAGAATATGTTATCGCTTGCAGACCGCGAGATGTTCGCCGCGAGAGGCCGGCCGGCCGACCGGAGCGACCGCCGGCGCCACCGCCGCCGCACCATGTCAGGTTTGTGTCTTCTATTACACCAATCATCTTCAACAGCCTGTATGACTCCACAATACGAACAGCTCCCAACGAAACCCAAAAACTAATCCCACTTTTTTAAAATTATCAGCCAGTTAGCCCGGTCAAGTCAAGTCAAAATCTCTTTATTCATTTTTGGCATCACAGACGCACTTATGAACGTCAAATTATCTACCACCGAATCGGAAAAAAAACCACTACTCAGAAGATACGGGAAGAAACTGAGGGGCATATTTTTAAGAGATTTTGTAAAAAAAATGCATTTCTACAATGTTACGTTGGTTACTTCGCAGAAGTGGAATGTTCCAAGCATCTTTGTGTTCTATGTAATTACGAACAGTATAGTATGCTTTTTTCATTAGAACAGTCTTAACGCGTAATTTGAATTTGCTTTCTGTGAGCTTGTGAGTGTGTTTCGGTCTTCAGTTTTTCTCGGTTTCGGTTTTTGGAGCCACTGTACAGCAATATCGCATTTATATAAGTACAGTAAACAACACTAGTATATACTTAACCTGTCAAAGTATTGAGGTACCACTAGTAAAGCGTGTCGTATGACCAGCCTTAGACTACATCAGTCAAATTGGCATATCTCCGGCATCATCAATCATCATTTGCTGTATAAAGTATTAACGAATAGCTATAGTAGCATAACGTTCAAAATGTGATAATCTCTCTTTCTGATTAAGTCGGTACTACAACGCCATTTTGCTGTACGATATTTATCAAATGTACGTAAAACTACTTTGTTATTTAAGGTGGTACGTTTTTCATACAAAATTCAACCATCATTAACTTGTTCACTGAATGGTTAAAATAACAATTATTATTATTATATTAAATGTACCATAAATAGTACAATTTATATCAGGTTTCTTATTGTCGTAAATAACCACCTGTAAATAGTTCATCACGCATAAATTTTGGCATTTCTACTCAAGTTAATGATGGTTGAATTTTGTATGAAAAACGTACCACCTCCATCGACAAGCAGGCGGCGTGTCGTTATCTTACTGACACAATGAGGAGGCTTAACCATCACTTGACAGGAACAACCCATCAAGATCGCGCAGTGTAGAAGATCGCTTCAGGGAACGTAACAACAGGCGTCCGGAGCCGCCGCGGGACGCCAGGGAAGCGGAGAGGCGCGACTCGCGGCCGCGGGAGGCGCGGGAGCCGCGAGAGCCGCGCCCCGAGCGCCCCGACCGCCCCGACCGCCGCCCGGAGCGCCCCGAGCGCCCCGAGCGCCGCCCGGAGCGAGAGCGGGACCGGCCCGAGGTCAAGTCGGAGCCCAGGCCCAGGGATAAAAAGAGCAGGTCAGTATTTTAACTAAAGAGATCCACTTGTTTTTTAACCCCCGACGCAAAAAGGAGGCGTGTTATAAGTTTGACCACTATGTGTTCTCTCTGTGGCACCGTAGCTCTTAAACGGGTAAACCGATTTGGATGTGGTTTTTTTTTATTTGAAAGTAGGTTTTCTAGCGGTGGTTCTGAGACATATTTATTGTGTCAGAGGTTATAATTTTTTTTATTTATTTATATTATGCTTGGTTATTATTTAAAAGCGAAATACAATTGCCTTTCTGACTATTAACTCTCACGAAATGTCTGGGTTTAAATGTTACGCATATAAATGCTTAGCATCAATAGTCGCAAAACACAAGCTAGTTTATAACTTCAGTCATCTTCAGTTAAGAAAGTTTTAGATTTTAGTATGCATTACGTTATACAATTAAGAATGTTAACCGCGTTTCAGATTCGCTGACACCGAGGGCGACAAAGAATACAGCTGGGGCAAAACGGAAGTGAAGAAAGAAGACAACGGTAAAGACGGCGAGAAAGAGAAGCCCAACTTCGGCCTCTCCGGCAAATTGACGGCAGACGCTAACACCGTCAACGGAGTCGTCATCAAGTACACTGAGCCGGATGATGCCAAGCAACCCAAGAGGAGGTGGAGGTATTGACTTTTTACCATTACTTTTTGATGTTCTTTTGTCAATCATTCCTTGTCATTCACTCACTTCATGACATAACACTTCATGTTCATTCATTCTTGTTACAATTTGTCGCACTTTGGCGTTCTAAACACCCAAAAAGTAGGGCTCTTAAAAGATACTCAATCTCTCTATATCAATATAGAACACGCTTCAAAACATTCAAAAAGTAAGTCATCATTAGAGCACGCTCTAGTGTAATTGCTTATACGTGTGAATGTTTTCACGCGAACGTTTTTAGCACGCTCTCTTCAAAAGTAGCATTGTTAGTAACTTTTCCTTTTACATTTATTTACATAGGCCTGCCATAGTGGCAAGCCGACTCAAAGCCCTTAAAAAACCAATTTACAAAATCCTGCCTATAGAAATACAAAGTAACCACTGAAGCCCCTACGCCGGCAATGACACTGACGCCTGTGAACGATTACAAATTGCACTGTGAACAATGTAGCAGTACGGAAAAAATATACAATAAACTTTATTATTAGCAGGCCTAGCGCACTCCGCACTGTAGGTACGAAGCTACAAGTACATAGCCGGACACCGACGGCGGGTCGCGCGTCGTTACACGTGCCGCGTCAGAAGAGATAAGAGCGGCGCGATAGAAAGAGAGGCGCTCTGTAGGTTAATATGACTGGTATGCAGCGCTACGCGAGCTGAATTGAATTTTATTGCGTCATAGTGCGCATATGCGCAAGAGTCGCGATTTGTTTAAATTTCTTTGCGGAGTGATGCCTCTGTCCCTTAGTTATCTGTGTTATTAGATAAATAAATAAAATGATGTTGTGTAGGTTCTACCCGTTCAAGGGCGACAAGGCGCTGCCGATCCTGTACATCCACCGGCAGTCCGCGTTCCTGATCGGGCGCGACAAGAAGGTGGCCGACATCGCGCTGGAGCACCCCTCCATCAGCAAGCAGCACGCCGCGCTGCAGTACCGCGCCACGCCCTTCGCGCGCCCCGACGGCTCGCAGGGCCGCCGCGTCCGGCCCTACGTCATCGATCTAGGTAACTCTATGCGGATAACCAAGGCCGTGGCCCGATTCACGCTTTTGGTACGAGTAGCATGCACACAGCCGCACTGTGATTCACGTAGAACAAGCTAGCTAGACAAAATTATTTTTTGCTATTTTCTGTTTCATGGGGCTTTCTTATAACTTCTTATGACTTCCTAATTAGGTCTAAGGATATGGGGCCCTAATTCGGGAATAGGTGGAAAAAAACTTTTTTGAGTTCTTTTTTATAACGTTTTATGATTACCTAATTTGGTTTTAAGGTAAGGAAACCAATTGGAGGAGGGTAGTTACCGGGTAGGTAGAAAAAATAAGTATTGCCAAATTATTTAAAGGTAAATATATTTTAAAAAACTTAAGTAGTAAACACAAATAATATGTACAAAATACACAAGAGCCAGATAAAAATATGAACATCAAAAATATAAAATTTAGCGAAGTAATAAACAAAGTACCTACACAAGACCTACACTTTGTAAGTGCTGTGACCGGAACTGCCATCACAACCCCATTTACTAACAAGACTAAATGATGACCCAAGAGATGACGATTTGAAAACTTCTTGCTGCGCATGAACTAAACGTTCAACAGTTTTATTTAAAACAGCTTGAAGTTTAATATCTGCGCGCGTCTCGTCAACAAAAATGAAATCTTCGAGAGGAAAACAATCTCTTTTAGCTTGCCTAATGCTATGAATTGATGGAAATACCATATGCCCTACCTTCATGCTCCACTTCCGAGTCAGCTTGTAGGAGTGGCTTGTACACTTCGAGTCCACATAATAAGCCAAAGCTTCCTCCTTCGTTAGGCATCTCTGACTGCTTTCACCAGCACTGGCACTATTTCTCATTTTTTTGCACTTCTCGGGACTTTCGCTAGCGTCTCTGATGACAGCAGCCAGGTTTCGGTGGCCAGATAACCGTGCTGAGACTTCCGCTGCAAGCAGTAATTGATTCGTGTCGCGTGTACAGAGCAGATCTTCAACTCTCCTCTTTTTTGTTTTGTCGCTCGAATCGTCAAACTTTTTGCTTGGACGCCCAGGGGTGGTTGAAGATGCTGCGGATGTAGATGGCGTATGCACGTGACTAAGGGACGATACATTAAACACGAAGTTTTTTGACGTCCACTCTGCGTTTTTGATAAGGAAGACATCGCGGCACTTTTTGGATTTATACCAAATTGCATCTAAGTTTGAAGAAAATGCACTGATTGCCTGCTTCAGAGTTCTTAACGATTCATCAGTAATGCCGGAGAAGTCATATCGTGATGACAAAAAGGCAAACAATCCGGTATTTCGGTTTTCTTTTCCGTGTTTAACCCATTCTTCAAAAAGTTCCAATCTTGAGATTGAGTAAACGTGTTCTGTAAAAAAAAAAAAAAAAATATTTCCACAAAAGTCCACAGCCTAGATTTATCATATTTTGAAAGAAGAAGGATTCAGTCACCATATGTATCGATTTTAAGTCTGTTGCATACCATTACATGTCTTTCCGGGACCAAGAAACGTAAATAATGGTCAAGTTTTCGGCAAGTTGAACTTTGGGTAAATAAAAAAAAATAACTGGGGGCATCTAATTCTTTTTCATAACAAAATAAAATAAGACTTACCGTTAACTTCCAGATCCATCACTAAGATACACAAAAACTACGAATGAAACACTGTTTTAAGTAATCGCGCAAAAAGCAAAATTGCAAATGATTACTGGTTCACTTACCCCTTTCCTTATATACTTACCTGATACCCTTATCAAGGGTGACCCATTGTTCGAAATATTCTTGGAAACGAAGTTCGTGGGTGTTGTTTACCATATTATTAAATAATTTCCGGGAAACTTGGGAACGACTTTTGTCTCGCTAGCTTGTTCTAGGTGAAGCACAGTGAGCCGGTCCGAATCTTACGAATAACGTTTGCACAGTGAAAGTCATGATGTCACCGTGAGTGTAGTAAGTGTACTTCATTTATGTGTCGGTCAAAACAATAAAATTAAATGAAAATAAGTTAGGAAGTCACTTTACTGCTTAGTATAAAATATGTAGACAAAGGGGTCACTCATCCGTGCGATCGCCAATGCACGATCGCAACGTTGAGTGACGTGTGCACACTGCGCCAATAGCACTATGAGCGTAAATCGGAACTTTTCAACAGAGTATGGCGACTGTTACTAAATTTCTGATTTAGCAGTTCTTTGTTCCAACCCCTCATACAACCCAGAACTCGTACGTTAAATGCATACGTACAAATGTGCAAATGTGTTGATCTGATTAGTTGCTTTGCCTCGCTTAGCCAAATGTTTCGACAAGTGTTGATCACGAACACGGGTGAGTCTCATTACGCATTTGTTTGGCAGAGTCCGCAAACGGCACGTTCGTGAACAACAAAAAGATCGAGCCGCGTCGCTACGTGGAACTCCTCGAGAAGGACGTCGTAAAGTTTGGCTTCTCGCAGAGAGAGTATGTGTTACTACACGAGAATAGTAAGGACGATGCGCAGGATGACGACAACCAGGAGCCGACCCTCGGCGCCGCCGTCACCACCACCGACCAGATCAAGGCGGTCAAGCGGATCAAGGAGGAAACCGCTGAGGACGGCGAGTGAGGCGTGAGAGATATACCGCATTCTTAATAAAATACCGACCGAAGTCAGAATTGAAAATTGAAATAAAGTTTTAAATTTTTCGAATTTTAAATTTAAATTTGATTCAATTGAAATAAAATTTGAAATACCCCCAACACAAAAAAAGGAAAAACGGCTGAACCGATTTTGATAAAACATGTCTAAGAACCACCGTTAGAAAACCTGCTTACAAATTAAAAAAAAACCGCATGCAAATCGGTTCACCTGTTTAAGAGCTATGGTGTCACAGACACACAGACACACCTAGTGGTCAAACTTATAACACCCCTCATTTTTGCGTCGGGTGTTAATGAGTTATTGTGAAATATCAGCCTAAGAGCAAATACCTAGTTAAAAAAAACACCACTATTGTTTACACATTAAGTTATAAAATCAGAAATAAAGACCCAACTCTAAAGGGCTAAAACAATTTTGGTTTAAAATATGTAATACGAGGGTCAAACTGAAAGTTCTTAGAAAATCAAAAACTGATTAAACTAGCTAGTTATTACTATTATTATATATTTTCAAAATAGTGTCCGTTCACGTCAATACATCGCTGCATCCGATGGAACCACTGAGAAAAGCACTTTCCCACTCGTCCTTAGGGGTCTCTTCGACGGCCTTTTGAAACGCTGCCACAGCTTCCTCAGCGTCCATAAAACGTTATCCTTTAAGTTTTTCTTTTATTTTTGGGAATAAATAAAAATCACAAGGTGCGAGGTCGGGACTATACGGCGGATGACCCAGTAATTCCACGGTCGTCGCCGTAGAAGGCCGTCCCTCACGCAGATCATCGGTGAGATTAGTGCGACCACGCTTAAACTCATTAAACCAGTTGTAAACAGTGGTACGAGATGGGGCTTCATCGTGAAAGGCCAATCGTAGTCTATCATAACTTTCTTGTTGACTTAAATGTAATCGAAAGTTATAAAAAAATCATAGCACGAAAATTTTCTTGCGTTGAATTCATGCTGACGTGACACAGACAATTTTCAATTTGCCGCCAAATCGTAAAAAAAATTACACGAATGAAATTCATACTCAATAATATTGGCAAAGAGATCAATTTTCAAAATTTAAATTATTTTTTATTTATTTTGTTTACAAGTGCACAGTTGTAAAAACTTTCAGTTTGACCCTCGTACTTAAAAAGCGATAACATAATAATTGCATACGAAACGTCATACTTTTAAGATAATGTACACGTACTTAGTTATATCTTACGATTTTTATTTCTTATTCTACAGGAATTTAAAGAACATGCTGTTTTCACAAAAAACGTTTAACGACCATTGCCAAAAATTTGTGATTTGAATTCGGTCGGTATTTTATTAAGAGTGCGGTATTTAGATAGTTGTATCTCCAGATATAGATTTTAATTTCTGTTATTATGTATGCTGATTGTGGTTAAATCTTTATATCTAAGGCCCGTAAATCGTTTTTTTTTTCTAAATCAAATGTGAAACTACAGTAAGTAGACTAATAAATTGTTTAAACTTTTCAAGTTCGTGAATCGTTTTAAGATAAAATATTTTATATATTTTCTTTCTCTATATAGTTTGTATGTACCTATATAAAAAGTAGTTTCTCTGACTGTTAGTAGGTACCGAATAAGTTTTCTAGGTAGTTATGTATAAGTACATAAAATTCTGACTGTAAACTTTGACATGATTATTTTAATAAAAATTCTTTACAGTAGTCACGCTTTTTATTTGTAAAATAAAACGACACGTAGGATTAAGGCAAAATATTTAATCGGCAACATTTTACAATAAATGCAATAATATTTTGTCCACAATAATTCTTTCGTACTCGCCAACGCCTCTACGCTAATATATACATCGATCCGACTCGCCAATATTTACAACTATCGACTAATGAAAATAAATAATTAGTACAAAAAAGTCATTCGGTGGAAAGAAATGTACACGTAAGAGATTCTCTAATATCACAGTTCAAAACGGAGTGTTGAATATGTGTGCGTCGGCGCTCGTGTCGCGCAGCTCGTCGCACAGCGAGGCGCGCTTGGCGCCCGCGCCGCTCCGCAGCGGCACGATGGTGGCGTTGTGCGGGCGCGCGCGAAGCGAGCGCGAGCGGTACAGCGCGCGCCGCGGCCGCGCCGGCGCCGCGCACGCCACGCTGTGCCGCCCGCGCCCGCGCCCGCGCGGCACCTCGTACCCGTCGCCTGCTCCCGCGCACTCGCCCTCGCCGTCGTACATCAGCTCCAGGTACTTGGGCGCGGGCAGCAGCCGCGACGGCTCCATCTGCTGCTCGAGGAAGTCCTCGTCTGTTGGAATTTAGACCTTGTAGCGACGTGTTTCGAGCTCGATTTGGTTAGCGATGTAGTATGAGACGAACCTACGCACGCGTTGTCGTTCTCGTCGAGCAGATACGTGCGGTTGTCGATCGCCGAGCATGCTGCCGTGCAAAGATGAATGGTTAGTCGACATGAACATGAACAAAGCCGGTGTTATTAGATAGCCTGGAACTTTAACTGTGTGATTAATCATGCTAATGAATTTTATGTTGGCGTGTGGCGTAAAATTTTAATGGACTGGTATCTTACGCTAATAATGATTCACTCATTCATGCGATGATCTGATGAATCGGCATTCAATTCAAATAACCTACGACCCTTCAATTAATTTCTATATAGAAATTATAAACAATATAATAAGTTATTGCAACTTATCGTTATTCAAGCGACATGATAAAGCCCATTTTACTTGTGTACAGTAGATTGTTGAACATGGGGATAAGACGATAAATGGGTTTTACCCCCAAAGTTAAACATTACTTTTCTATGTGGTAAACTTATTTCAGTATTGTTTTTTGATAGCTGAATGTAATTTTGATAGCTTTAAAAAGTTAATTCAGCCCTAGAGCTTAAAAGTAGCACTTTGGTCAGCTTGTACGCAGCATTGAAGCACTTTACGAGCATAAGACGTGTATAATATAATTACCGTCCCCGAGCAGGGTGAGGTAGTGCGGCGCGGGCGCGGGCGCGGGCGGCGGCGCGGCGGCGAGCGCGGCGCGCGGCGGCGTGCGCTCGCGCAGCGCCGTCACCACCTCCAGGCACTGCCGGAACGACGGCCGCGCCTCCGCGTTGTAGCTCCAACACTTTTGTAGGAGATCGTAACTGCAAGTGATACACTATTAGGCCATATGATGGCGCTAGCAAACTTGCGCCGAGCGTATTTAGTTATATTATCGTGACGTGTAGACTATCTTCATTAATTATATATTATACCTACTTGTTTAAAAAAAAGAAACATAATAGAAAAATGTTATAATAATAGTTAAGAACAAATGATTAATGCACTGCTTGAATGCTATGTTTTAAGTTTCCTTAGACTTAAGTACCTAGTTAATGCATGCTCACTGTTTTAAATTTATAAGTTTAAAATAAGTTCTCTTTATAAGCGAAATTGTAATTTCTTAAAGAGAATAAATGTTCTTTAAACCGAATTATGACGACAGTCTACAGACGTCACGAGAAATGAATGATTAATTTTCCAGAGCATAAGTAACAGCGATGGAGGCGACGAGGACTAAATAAAAAGTACAATAAAAAGTAAACCTCTAAATGATAAAAAATAAAATCGCTATCTGTGTGTTTCTGTTTCTCCGCTTACTTCTCAACCACACAACGGTTCTTACTGTCATTTAGAGAAAATTCAATGTTTTGTAAACAATTTGTCTAAAAATTACACCACAAGGAAATTGCATCCGTGCGAAACGGGGACAGTCTAAAAGTCAAAATATAGTTTTAAATAGGCACAAAAAATGACTTTAAAACGTTATAAGTAGGTAGCTAGACTCAAGTAATCTATAATTGTAGAGACTTACAAAACTGAAGGGCAATTGGGCGGTCGGTCGGGCGTCCCCCCCGACCGCACGTACGCCAGCACCTGCCGGTTGGTGCGCGCCGGGTACGGCTGCTGGCCCAGTGATAACACCTGAAACATGAACACATATTACTCATAATGACCTGATGATGAATGAGAGATATGATATTATAAAGAGGTAAAATTGTGTCTAAGAATATATCGCACCTTCGGTGCAACAAAGTCACAAATAGCCAAAACTGCAAAATTGAGTTAAGTATGCCAAATTGTCTTAGAGCCATGCCTATATCGGGGCAACAAAAACACCCGCGAAAGTATCGCAAAAATCTACTAAATGGCGCGAGTGCCTTTGTGGTTATTGGTGCATTTTTCCATTCGTTTTGGGCCAACAAAGTTTGATTAGACAGTTGTGCCCCCGCGCCTGCGAGATTATGACGTGCGTTGGAGCTAAAGCGACACAAATGATGTAGACGAGTGCAAAAAGCCTGACTGAAATGCCTAAATAATAAGGCATAACTCATTTAACTAAATAATTCCTGGTGCAACAAAGTCACAATTCAGGACACTTTTTTTGTTTTGCGTTTTATTAGAATAATTTTAGTAATTTGAATTAAACTTTTGACATGAAACTGTAGAAAACACAATAAAGCATCAATTTTATAAAGATTTTAAACCTACTACAATTAGTCATCCAGTAATAAGGCAATAAATGCGAAAAAAATCTTTAAAGTCCTCTCCTGTAAAATTCAAAAGTGAGCTGTTGTGACTTTGTAGCACCGAAGGTGCGATATTATGTTTGCAGGAGGTAATCTCTGGAACTACTATTCCGATTCTGAAAATTTGTTCACTAATAGAAAGCTACACTATCCCCGAGCATAGTCTATATTTTACTCATAGAGCATAGTCTAACTTTTTGACTAAACTAGATGACTTGACCTTGAATTATCCAAACGATAAGTATTTAATAATCGGTGATTTTAACTTAAGTTCTATAATTTGGAATCGTATCACTGGCATGTCAACATTACAACCTACAAATGTTTGTAGCAGTGATGAGATAACTTTGATTGATGACCTTTATTTACACAACTTATGCCAATTTAATGGAATAGTAAACAACCACGGAAAAATATTAGATTTGGTTCTGTCGAATGATGATGTAATTGTGTCAGACTGTGATGACCCTTTGGTACCTATTGACCCCCACCACAAAGCTCTGTTAATACGTACTTTATTTTGCGATATCCCCTGCTTACAACCGTTGACATACGTCAGATATCTATATAATAGAGGTGACTATGAGTCGATAAATTCTAAAATATCTGAAACCGACTGGGATAATCAGTTCTCTCAGCGTAGTCTAGAGGATGCTGTTAGTTTCTTTTACAACTTCATTACAACTCTAAAAAACAAATTTATACCGACTAGAAATGTAAGAAACGAATTTTTTCCTAAATGGTATTCACCAGCGTTGAAAAAAGCACTTAAAGAGAAATACAAGTATTTATCCAAATATAGAATTTACAAAAACAAAACTAACTTACTAAGCTATACATTACTTCGAGAAAGAACGAAACAATTAGAAAAACAATGCTATCAAAATTACATTAACTTAGTTGAAAAATCAATTGAAAAAAACCCCAAACATTTTTGGACATATATTAAATCACGTACTAAGTCTAACAGCATCCCCAACACACTAAAATATTATGACTCTATAGCAACTACCGGCGAAGATATATGCAACTCGTTTTCTACCTACTTTAAATCAACTTTTCTTCCTGCGGATAGTAATGACTCCCCCCTCTTCAGTAATGAACCCCACTCAAGTACTCAGGTCTCTGACATATCACGTATACACATAAATATAAATCACATAAATAAACTCATTAAAAAAATTGATCCAAGTAAATCAGCGGGACCAGATGATCTTAGTCCTCACTTCCTAATTGGCTGCGCAGACTCCATTGCTGTACCAATTTCATTACTCTTCCAGAAATCTTTATCTGAATGTAAGTTCCCTCAGGTTTGGAAGTCTGCCTTCATCACACCCGTACACAAGAAAGGTTCGAAAACGGACGTTCTCAACTACAGGCCAATTTCTAAGCTCTGTATCATAGCCAAAATATTTGAAAGGGTCGTTTACGATCAGGTTTATGCAGGCCTGAGCAGCTCTTTTCACGAGTCGCAACATGGTTTCCTTAGAGGCCGCTCAACTGTCTCTAACTTGATTCTGTTAAATGACTTTATTACTGAAGCTATGGATACTGGTAGTCAAGTAGACGTAGTATATACTGACTACAGTAAGGCATTTGACAGAATTCATCACAAGACCCTATTACTGAAATTGCATCGCATTGGCATTCGGGGTGACTTGTATCGTTGGTTCTCTTCATACATAGATAGGCGGACACAAGCTGTTGTGGTTAGTAACTATGTTTCTAGCTGGGTGACCATCCCTAGTGGGGTTCCCCAAGGATCCTTGCTAGGTCCTCTGCTATTCACGATATTCATTAATGACATATCATCTTGTTTTCTAAATTCGCGTCTACTTTGCTTTGCAGATGATATGAAGATTTTTGCGTCTATAAAAACATTAGGCGACGTTAATCGTCTGCAAGCTGATTTATGTCGATTAGACCGTTATTGCACGATAAATAAACTTGACCTTAACCCCGCTAAATGTTCTGTAGTTACTTACACACGTAAAAAGAATACGATACCCTCTGCTTACAAATTAAAAAATCAAATTCTATTAAATAATAAGGTCATTCGCGATCTTGGTGTTATAAATGACTCTAAACTACTATTTGAAGACCATATTGATAACATTGTAGCAAGGGCAACCAAGTCACTTGGATTTGTAATAAGAAGCTGTGCTTCCTTTAGCAAAGCCAAAACTTTTAAAATTCTGTATTGTACATTTGTTCGTAGTATCCTGGAATATGCGTCACAAATATGGAACCCTCGGTACGATAAGTACGTTGTGAGAATCGAACGGATACAAATGAAATTTATAAAATACCTTTGCTTTCGTTTAAAAATACCTTACACATCTAGCAATTATCTAAAAATTTGTAAACAATTTCACCTTCTTCCACTCTCAAAGAGGAGAGAAATAGCAGACATCACATACTTACTTAAAATTGCGTCCAATTCAGTTGACTGTCCCGAACTCTTAAGTAAAATTAAATTAAATACTCCTCTTAAACCGATTAGATTCAATCCTTTACTTTATGTGCCGTCAGTAAAAACAAACTATAGACAAAATTCCTATGTTTGGAGAGCGAGCAAAAACTTTAACTCACTCAGTAAGTCCTTTGATATTGACCTATTCTGTACAAGTGTCGCATCGGCTAGACAGTTGTTGAGCAGTGATTTTTTTTTCAATTAAGTAACATTGCACCTGAAATCTATTATAGATAGTATGTAATATTAGTTAGTTATACTCAGTTACTAAGTTTAGGTATGTTCTTATGATGTTCACATAAGTTACATTTTATAATATTTTGTAACTATCCGTGAGGACCTTTAATTGGCTCACTGTTACTATAAGTTATTTATATCCATTTAACAGCTGTTGGTCTTCCATAAAATAAATAAATAAATAAATAAATAAATTTTATTGTGTCGACGCGAACAAAGTCTCGGGTGATTGCTGGTGAGAAATATTCTTGAGGCTGAAGATTCTAAACACCGGGTCCGACCCGTGGACCCACCGCTTTCACCCACTGATGGGTACGCGACGAATTACTAATTCCCCGTGGACCCACTACGCTAGTGCTCGAATCAAAATTAAAACATAATCGATATTTAACCATAATTTACTAATTTAAAAATGTGTGATCATAATCTCTACTAGGCAATTAGAAAACAGTAGGGAGATACAAAAATACAATTAGTGGGATACCAGGGTGATAGCGGTGGGTCCACGGGTCAGACCCCTAAATACTACTAATATTCGTTTTTAAGTCTTCATCATCATCATCATCATCATTATCATCATCATCATCATCAGCCCATCATGTTCCCACTGCTGGGACACGGGCCTTCTCTCATAGAGAGAGTATCCACCACGCTGGCCCTGTGCGGGTGGGTGGACTTATAACTTATAATTATCTATACTAATAATATGTTATAAAAAGGTACAATTCATTGTATGTATGGGAGAAACATTAAGGCTGAAGATTTTAAATACTACTAGTATAACTTATAAAAAAATTCTAAGTTATAAAGTGTAAACAGTAAGGCGTCACCTCCCAGCAGAGCACGCCCCACGCCCACACGTCGGACTGGCACGAGAACACGCCGTCCACCAGGCACTCCACCGCCATCCACCGCACCGGCAGCAGCCCTGCCGCCGCGGACACACGTCACAATACAATACAATACAATAGGTACAACACATTGCACATCATCAAGAAATACAATATTTTTTACAACAATTATAACAAGCGAAGTTTATTAAACTAAAATTTAAAAAACCCCGGACACAAAAAACTATAAAAAGTAATAAACGGCTGAACCGATTTTGATGAAATACTAAGCACCACCGCTAGAAAACCTGCTTTCAAATTTAAAAAACCGCATCAAAATTGGTTCACACGTTTAAGAGCTACGGTGTCACAAAGAGATATAGTGATCAAACTGATAACACCCCTTCTTTTTGCGTCGGGGGCTAAATATTATGATATTAACATAATTTCAAAAGATGATTAAATTAATTTCAAATTGTCAAATTATTTTATGCCAAAAGATTTTAATCTATTGTAAGGTATATTGAATGTTACCTTCTCCCTCCTTCCTATAGTAATCGTTCTTGTAAATGTCCCTGGCGAGTCCGAAGTCGCCGATCTTGACGACGCGGCTGGCGCCCCCGGCGGCGGCGCGCGGCGCCACCAGGCAGTTCCTGGCGGCGAGGTCGCGGTGCACGAAGTGCATCTCCTCCAGGTAGCGGCAGCCGCGCGTCACGTCCACGCACATGCTCAGCAGGTCCACCAGCGTCAGGGACTCTTGCGTGTACTGTGGATTGTTACTTGTACTGTTTAAGCTGCTAGGATAAGCAACGTTGCCGCACTCACCACTTGGATGGGTGACCGATTGTGTGGTATCTGCCCAACCAAAACATCACAGAGGCTGTCATCAGAGACTATGCACATAATGTACCTAATTACAAGTAGAGCGAGATATTTTTTTTTTGGTATTTGAATGATGAGATGAGCCGCTTGATCGCCTGATGGTAAGTAACACGCCTGCACTTGCAGCACTACCCAGAACTTTGTTTTACAAAATCCTGCGAGCACTGCACTGCGTTCGTCACCCATCGTCTCAGGGTGACGAAGCTCTTAGGTCAGGCTACATTGCCCTTCAAACCGGAACACAGTAATGCTTGCACTACTGCTAGGCGGCAGAATAACTGGCAAAGCTGTGGTACCTACCTGATATCTAACCGATCTCTAACAGAGCATGTATCTCGATAGTCCCGTAACGGACATGTTCTACTTACCAAAGAAGCCCGTTTAGTGCGCAGGTAACTGAGCAGGTCGCCTCCCTCCATGAGCTCCATGATGATATAATTAGGATCGTTGTCGAGACACACGCCCAGCAGCCGCAGGATGTGCTCGTGCTTGAAGTTTGACATCAGCGCCGCTTCTTTTAGGAATTCAGTCTTTTCTTGTTCTGTGGCACCTTTGCGTAATGTCTGAAGGGAGTAAATTATTTGCGTTAGTTCCGGAGAAATGTGCCCTAATAGGAAGTTACAAGAGTGGATAGTACCCAGTGTATCCTTGCCAGATGGTGACTTTATGATATGTCTTGTAAGAGAGGATATATCACTTTATAAATGGTGTAATCTTGCTACTACGAACGCCACTGGGTACAAAATACTTTGGAGTAGGTATTGTGTATTATGTGTGTTATGTGTTACTATTTAATTGTATGTCTAAAATAACTATGTAACATTGTGCAAAAACAACTGTGCAATATTTACAACCTGGGTGACCTGAAAGAGAATAACATCATAATAATATGGTGATGAGCATTTCAATTTGATAGGTAGATATACTATACTGATAAAAACTTTAAAAAACGTGAAAGTTCAAGTACATTTCACAGAACAGCGAAACAAGAGGCGGTTTTATCGGTCAAAGCGATCTCTTTCTATATCATAGGTGGTCTTCAGTGGTAGAACATTAACACGCATATTGGGGAATTACACGCGCCGCCGCAAATGTTTTGAATTCCAGACAATCTTTGAAGAGAAAGGACTATCGTAATTTGTAAGATTTTTAGGAATTATGCTGTTAGCATTTATTTGTATAAATGTCACAAAAGAAAATGAAAGCTACCTTGACGGCCACTTTAGTGTCGGCGGTGGCGCCGTTGATTTGCCGCGCGATGCCCTCGAACACCTCCCCGAAGGCGCCGGAGCCGAGGAACTTGGTGAGAGTGATCTGCTCGCGGCGGATGTGCGGCAGGTTCGCGATCTCCGCGTCCGACGGGCAGTGCACTCCCTGGACACAACAAGAGGAACTTGGTGAGAGTGATCTGCTCGCGGCGGATGTGCGGCAGGTTCGCGATCTCCGCGTCCGACGGGCAGTGCACTCTCTGGACACAACAAGAGGAACTTGGTGAGAGTGATCTGCTCGCGGCGGATGTGCGGCAGGTTCGCGATCTCCGCGTCCGACGGGCAGTGCACTCCCTGGACACAACAAGAGGAACTTGGTGAGAGTGATCTGCTCGCGGCGGATGTGCGGCAGGTTCGCGATCTCCGCGTCCGACGGGCAGTGCACTCCCTGGACACAACAAGAGGAACTTGGTGAGAGTGATCTGCTCGCGGCGGATGTGCGGCAGGTTCGCGATCTCCGCGTCCGACGGGCAGTGCACTCCCTGGACACAACAAGAGGAACTTGGTGAGAGTGATCTGCTCGCGGCGGATGTGCGGCAGGTTCGCGATCTCCGCGTCCGACGGGCAGTGCACTCCCTGGACACAACAAGAGGAACTTGGTGAGAGTGATCTGCTCGCGGCGGATGTGCGTCAGGTTCGCGATCTCCGCGTCCGACGGGCAGTGCACTCTCTGGACACAACAAGAGGAACTTGGTGAGAGTGATCTGCTCGCGGCGGATGTGCGGCAGGTTCGCGATCTCCGCGTCCGACGGGTAGTGCACTCCCTGGACACAACAAGAGGAACTTGGTGAGAGTGATCTGCTCGCGGCAGATGTGCGGCAGGTTCGCGATCTCCGCGTCCGACGGGCAGTGCACTCTCTGGACACAACAAGAGGAACTTGGTGAGAGTGATCTGCTCGCGGCGGATGTGCGGCAGGTTCGCGATCTCCGCGTCCGACGGGCAGTGCACTCCCTGGACACAACAAGAGAACTTGGTGAGAGTGATCTGCTCGCGGCGGATGTGCGGCAGGTTCGCGATCTCCGCGTCCGACGGGCAGTGCACTCCCTGGACACAACAAGAGGAACTTGGTGAGAGTGATCTGCTCGCGGCGGATGTGCGGCAAGTTCGCGATCTCCGCGTCCGACGGGCAGTGCACTCTCTGGACACAACAAGAGGAACTTGGTGAGAGTGATCTGCTCGCGGCAGATGTGCGGCAGGTTCGCGATCTCCGCGTCCGACGGGCAGTGCACTCCCTGGACACAACAAGAGGAACTTGGTGAGAGTGATCTGCTCGCGGCGGATGTGCGGCAAGTTCGCGATCTCCGCGTCCGACGGGCAGTGCACTCTCTGGACACAACAAGAGGAACTTGGTGAGAGTGATCTGCTCGCGGCGGATGTGCGGCAGGTTCGCGATCTCCGCGTCCGACGGGCAGTGCACTCCCTGGACACAACAAGAGGAACTTGGTGAGAGTGATCTGCTCGCGGCGGATGTGCGGCAGGTTCGCGATCTCCGCGTCCGACGGGCAGTGCACTCCCTGGACACAACAAGAGGAACTTGGTGAGAGTGATCTGCTCGCGGCGGATGTGCGGCAGGTTCGCGATCTCCGCGTCCGACGGGCAGTGCACTCCCTGGACACAACAAGAGGAACTTGGTGAGAGTGATCTGCTCGCGGCGGATGTGCGTCAGGTTCGCGATCTCCGCGTCCGACGGGCAGTGCACTCTCTGGACACAACAAGAGGAACTTGGTGAGAGTGATCTGCTCGCGGCGGATGTGCGGCAGGTTCGCGATCTCCGCGTCCGACGGGTAGTGCACTCCCTGGACACAACAAGAGGAACTTGGTGAGAGTGATCTGCTCGCGGCAGATGTGCGGCAGGTTCGCGATCTCCGCGTCCGACGGGCAGTGCACTCTCTGGACACAACAAGAGGAACTTGGTGAGAGTGATCTGCTCGCGGCGGATGTGCGGCAGGTTCGCGATCTCCGCGTCCGACGGGCAGTGCACTCCCTGGACACAACAAGAGAACTTGGTGAGAGTGATCTGCTCGCGGCGGATGTGCGGCAGGTTCGCGATCTCCGCGTCCGACGGGCAGTGCACTCCCTGGACACAACAAGAGGAACTTGGTGAGAGTGATCTGCTCGCGGCGGATGTGCGGCAAGTTCGCGATCTCCGCGTCCGACGGGCAGTGCACTCTCTGGACACAACAAGAGGAACTTGGTGAGAGTGATCTGCTCGCGGCAGATGTGCGGCAGGTTCGCGATCTCCGCGTCCGACGGGCAGTGCACTCCCTGGACACAACAAGAGGAACTTGGTGAGAGTGATCTGCTCGCGGCGGATGTGCGGCAAGTTCGCGATCTCCGCGTCCGACGGGCAGTGCACTCTCTGGACACAACAAGAGGAACTTGGTGAGAGTGATCTGCTCGCGGCGGATGTGCGGCAGGTTCGCGATCTCCGCGTCCGACGGGCAGTGCACTCCCTGGACACAACAAGAGGACTTGGTAAGAGTGATCTGCTCGCGGCGGATGTGCGGCAGGTTCGCGATCTCCGCGTCTGACGGGCAGTGCAATCCCTAGACACAACAAGAGGAACTTGGTGAGAGTGATCTGCTCGCGGCGGATGTGCGGCAGGTTCGCGATCTCCGCGTCCGACGGGCAGAGCACTCTCTGGACACAACAAGAGGAACTTGGTGAGAGTGATCTGCTCGCGGCGGATGTGCGGCAGGTTCGCGATCTCCGCGTCCGACGGGCAGTGCACTCCCTGGACACAACGAGAGAACTTGGTGAGAGTGATCTGCTCGCGGCGGATGTGCGGCAGGTTCGCGATCTCCGCGTCCCACGGGCAGTGCACTCCCTGGACACAACAAGAGGAACTTGGTGAGAGTGATCTGCTCGCGGCGGATGTGCGGCAAGTTCGCGATCTCCGCGTCCGACGGGCAGTGCACTCTCTGGCACAACAGGAGAAGATTTCTTCTTTATACTTTTTTTTTACCACTTGCGTGCTACACACCGTACATCCCGCCGCTCCGGACCTATTTGAAATAGTTATGTTTTCATCATCTCGATCCCTGTTGCCCCCCCCCCCTCTGTTTGCCACGTCTTGTGGCAAACTTATGTTCGATTTTGAGGTATCAAACAAGCGTTTTGATCCCGGTTAGCAGGGATCAAACAATATGTTTCACACCTTCTCTAGGTGTGATAAAAAAGCATTTCAATTGAAAAGTTTGAGGAAAATCATGTGAGGGTCAATTCGTATTGGCGCAGATTGGAAACGCAACGAAGATTCGCAGTTTTCGTGCAAAGTATTAAGTTATTTTTTTTAATAATCTTAAAAAACGGGTTTGCGGAAGACTGGTTTACTCCACATACTCGAGGCGGCTACAGTAAGGCATTTATGGGTCATAACGCGCTGAGGTGTAAACGCACGCTTCTAGGTTTCTCCCTTTTCCATCAATATGAATTGAACTTCACACAGTAAAGATATAAAAGGATTTTGTCCCTTAAAATGTTTTTAAACTTGAAAGCTGTTTTTGCAAAATGTTATGAGATAAAATGATTACCTGATTGTACAAAATATTAGTGGAATGTCTAATCGGGAGCTGCCTCAGAGTCGCCAGTTCAACGTCGGGTCCTCTTCGCGGTGGGTTCGTCGTTAATTGATTTTCGACTGCCGTCTTCTTTTTAGTTCGGTTCTGGTACGCTAAAAGAGAAATGATGAAATTGAGGATTTTGCGCCATCGCCATATATGAAAAAAGTCTGCGACTTTTGATAAAGGTCATCTTCTGCAGCAATAATTTTCCGCTTATCGCGGACAGGTACGAGTACGATGAATTCCCGATCATGTCGCTATCTATGTAATCAGCTCCTATCAAATCACCGCTGTGTAACCAAACAGAATAGCGCCCCTCCTACGGGACTTTCAGAGCGCGCTACGGAAGTGCCGTTCCGAGCCGCCATGCCGAACCACCGAGCGCTGCGCCGGTTCTGAATCTTTCTTTAACAGGTAACTAAATTGACATCTCACTGCGGTGCGCGCTCCAATGCGTTGTCAGCTCGACCAACGCATCAAACTCCACATTTGAAGGCGTTTTAACAGTTTTTGGTCCAATTCGGAGTGGCGCGAGGATTGTCCTCCTCCTCATTGTGTGTAAGTATCGCTTTGGAGCGAGTGTGGCTCAGTGGGAGCACGTGCGACTTTCGATCCGACGCACCCGAGTTCGAATCCCGCTGGCCCCGCACCACTGACTTTCTTAAGTTATGTGCGGATATAACACTCGCTCTAGAAACGGTGAAGGAAAACATCGTGAGGAAACCGGCATGTCCAAGAATTTTTCACAAAAAGTCAAGGACATGTGACATCCACCAACCCACACTGGGCCAGCGTGGTGGATTATGGCCCATGTTCTCTCTATGAGAGAAGGCCCGTGTCCTAGCAGTGGGAACGTGATGGGCTGATGATGATGATGATCGCTTTGCATACCCGCCAAATAGCATTTCGTATTGTCTACCCCGCTGTAAGGTTACTTACTACTTGTTGGTCAGTAACTAGGCCGTTAGTCGGCTCTTTTTGCGTGATAGGGTGGCGGCAGCTAATCCAGCCACCCGATATTCAGGAAGGCGAGCAGCTCTCCAATGGAAGGTCTCAGCTGTAAGGTGTAGTTACCATAGAAGACGGCGGCGGCCGCCATCAGCAGCAAGGCGAGCGCGGCGGCCAGCCCGATGGCGAGCGCGGCGGGCGGCGCGCGCGCGGCCGGCGGCGCCGCGGGCAGCAGCTGCGCGCGCGCGGACAGCGCGCCCCACCCGTAGCTGTTGCGAGCCTGCACGCGCACTATGTACCCGGAGGGGAGCTGCTCCGCGTCTATTAGCCAGTACGTCTCTGTCAACGTAACATTAACATTTAACCATTTGACCGCTAAGGTCGGTTATACACGACATACGAAAAAGTGTTTTTTACGCCGAGGTCAGCTTGAGCCGATAAAACGTGTGAAAATTGCGTAGCCAGAACCATCGATGTAGCTGAACTGCCGCCTTCCTTTAGATCTAAGCTCCATCTTCGGTTACATAGCCACCAAAATCAAGCGAGATTGTAGCCAAACATAATCATACTTATAAAAAAGTGATTGAACTGGTGGTAATGCTATTCGGGTGAAAAATCTCCTCACTTTTCACAACTTATCAATACCGATAACTCATCGCTTTTGGATTTTGGTTCCAATATCGAGTTCAACTCGCATCAGAACACCATTTTTATCTATAGCAGACTCAAGTCCGATTGTCTATGGATTTCTAGCACCACCTGTGATATGGAAATCCTAAATACTAACTGGAAATTTTACTCCCTATCATGAAGTACCAAAGGTAACGAGGCAACAACATGTTTGATGACCGCCAATTCAAATATCATAGACATAAAGTTACAAATTTGTCGGATATTTTTTCCAGCACATTGTTGAATGCGCACTGGAGTTACTTGACGCTGCACATGCACTTGTTTGATAGACTTACCGCTTCCATTATGCAGCAGTTCCAGGCCATCCGTGATGATGCGTATCTTCATCACCTCGTCTATATCCGGCGGGAGATTTGGAGGGAGCAAGTCAAAGATGTTCTTCGTAATGTTCTCGTTTTTAGGTATGGTTCTGAAATGAATATGTAGAGAAATCTTCATTGGGAATCTCACATAAACGAAAGAAAAAATAATAGTATTTCTTAAATTACTGGTGTTTAGCAGTGTAAGTCTAAATTAATGCAATATACCTACAGTGTTGTATAGTATAGTTACCTGTGCTGCGGGCGGCCCCACACGCGGTAGGCGGTGACGGGCGCGCCGCGCGGCTCGGGCTCGCTCCACCACGCGCGGGTCGCCTGCTCGTTCTGTATAGTTACCTGTGCTGCGGGCGGCCCCACACGCGGTAGGCGGTGACGGGCGCGCCGCGCGGCTCGGGCTCGCTCCACCACGCGCGGGTCGCCTGCTCGTTCTGTATAGTTACCTGTGCTGCGGGCGGCCCCACACGCGGTAGGCGGTGACGGGCGCGCCGCGCGGCTCGGGCTCGCTCCACCACGCGCGGGTCGCCTGCTCGTTCTGTATAGTTACCTGTGCTGCGGGCGGCCCCACACGCGGTAGGCGGTGACGGGCGCGCCGCGCGGCTCGGGCTCGCTCCACCACGCGCGGATCACTTGCTCGTTGACCACGGCCGCGCGGACCGGCCCCGGCGGGCCCGGCACGTCGCCTGGGAACGACACATACATCATATACTACCATTATATTTTTAAAGTAAGCTTCAATATGGCGACTTTAAGGGCTAAATCACAAATGCCAACTTTAAGCACCTACGATCAGCAATTTCATCACTTTTCGGAAGCTAGATGCAGCGACTATACGTTTCACTCCGCGTACGTTCGCTACAACCGCAGAAATTTTGGTACGATCCGGAGATAAAAAGAAAGAAGAAAAGAACTTTGGGAGAAGCTTTATATTTAGTCATTTATAGATGAAGAAATTTTGCTTGGATATTTGGGGATTTCATGGACCTAAGTATAATTATTGAACGTTGGGAAATGTACACTTACCGAGTGTTTCAAAAGTGAATCTGTCGTCATGCGGCCAGTGGTATATCGGTGCGTTGGCCACATACTGCAAGTGCAGCCGGAAGCGGTAGCGAGTTTTCGGGCGCAGGTCGTTCGCCGTCCACTCGTCGCGCGCGTCGTGCGTGCACGCGTTCCACGCACCGAGCGGCGTCGTCGCTTCCGTGTACTCCACCTTGAATCTGCGGGGAAACTAAGTGTTACGTTACTGTAGAAATGACCTACCTATAACAGAGTATTAGGTAGTTTGATCAAGAAGTATGATATAGTTCGGTGGCTATTAGAACACTCAAAGTATTTTCTGTATGAATTATTATGTCTTGCATAAAAAAAAATATGCTTATAAAATGACTTTTAAAATAAAATAGTTGATTATGGCGCAGCGGGTAGTGGTCGGGCTCGGGCCAGGCGAGGCAGAGCGCAAGCGGCGCGAGCTGCGCGCGCGTGGTGAGGCGGAGTACTCACAGGTGCAGCGGGTAGTGGTCGGGCTCGAGCCAGGCGAGGCAGAGCGCAAGCGGCGCGAGCTGCGCGAGCTGCGCGCGCGTGGTGAGGCGGAGTACTCACAGGTGCAGCGGGTAGTGGTCGGGCTCGAGCCAGGCGAGGCAGAGCGCAAGCGGCGCGAGCTGCGCGCGCGTGGTGAGGCGGAGTACTCACAGGTGCAGCGGGTAGTGGTCGGGCTCGAGCCAGGCGAGGCAGAGCGCAAGCGGCGCGAGCTGCGCGCGCGTGGTGAGGCGGAGTACTCACAGGTGCAGCGGGTAGTGGTCGGGCTCGAGCCAGGCGAGGCAGAGCGCAAGCGGCGCGAGCTGCGCGCGCGTGGTGAGGCGGAGTACTCACAGGTGCAGCGGGTAGTGGTCGGGCTCGAGCCAGGCGAGGCAGAGCGCAAGCGGCGCGAGCTGCGCGCGCGTGGTGAGGCGGAGTACTCACAGGTGCAGCGGGTAGTGGTCGGGCTCGAGCCAGGCGAGGCAGAGCGCAAGCGGCGCGAGCTGCGCGCGCGTGGTGAGGCGGAGTACTCACAGGTGCAGCGGGTAGTGGTCGGGCTCGAGCCAGGCGAGGCAGAGCGCAAGCGGCGCGAGCTGCGCGCGCGTGGTGAGGCGGAGTACTCACAGGTGCAGCGGGTAGTGGTCGGGCTCGAGCCAGGCGAGGCAGAGCGCAAGCGGCGCGAGCTGCGCGAGCTGTGCGCGCGTGGTGAGGCGGAGTACTCACAGGTGCAGCGGGTAGTGGTCGGGCTCGAGCCAGGCGAGGCAGAGCGCAAGCGGCGCGAGCTGCGCGCGCGTGGTGAGGCGGAGTACTCACAGGTGCAGCGGGTAGTGGTCGGGCTCGAGCCAGGCGAGGCAGAGCGCAAGCGGCGCGAGCTGCGCGCGCGTGGTGAGGCGGAGTACTCACAGGTGCAGCGGGTAGTGGTCGGGCTCGAGCCAGGCGAGGCAGAGCGCAAGCGGCGCGAGCTGCGCGCGCGTGGTGAGGCGGAGTACTCATAGGTGCAGCGGGTAGTGGTCGGGCTCGAGCCAGGCGAGGCAGAGCGCAAGCGGCGCGAGCTGCGCGCGCGTGGTGAGGCGGAGTACTCACAGGTGCAGCGGGTAGTGGTCGGGCTCGAGCCAGGCGAGGCAGAGCGCAAGCGGCGCGAGCTGCGCGCGCGTGGTGAGGCGGTGTACTCATAGGTGCAGCGGGTAGTGGTCGGGCTCGAGCCAGGCGAGGCAGAGCGCAAGCGGCGCGAGCTGCGCGCGCGTGGTGAGGCGGAGTACTCACAGGTGCAGCGGGTAGTGGTCGGGCTCGAGCCAGGCGAGGCAGAGCGCAAGCGGCGCGAGCTGCGCGCGCGTGGCGAGGCGGAGTACTCACAGGTGCAGCGGGTAGTGGTCGGGCTCGAGCCAGGCGAGGCAGAGCGCAAGCGGCGCGAGCTGCGCGCGCGTGGTGAGGCGGAGTACTCACAGGTGCAGCGGGTAGTGGTCGGGCTCGAGCCAGGCGAGGCAGAGCGCAAGCGGCGCGAGCTGCGCGCGCGTGGTGAGGCGGAGTACTCACAGGTGCAGCGGGTAGTGGTCGGGCTCGGGCCAGGCGAGGCAGAGCGCGCGCGGCGCGGCGCGGCGCAGCGCGAGCGGCGCGGGCTGCGCGCGCGTGGTAAGGCGCAACGGCGCGGAGTCGGCGGGCACGGCGGAGTGCGGCGAGCGCGCGCGCACCCACACGCGGTACGTCGTGTTCGCGGACAGCCGCGTCAGGTTGGCGCTGCCGCCTTCCGACACTTCGAACGTGTTGTGCTCTGTTCAGAAGAACGGATACTGTAACTGTACTGTAACGCCAGTCGGTTGATAAATTACAAGCATTGCAGACGATCATCACACCTGAAGATCAAATTGCCAACACCAATTTTATTACTATTTTATATTCCAAATAAGTGTGTATATAGTGTGAATAAGTGGATATATTTGCCCTTTCTGCGTTCTCTTATAGAAGGCAAGTCGTTGAGGAATTGTTCGGCGACTGAAGATAAACTAAGTTAGGTATTCTGTTTAGCGATACCCATAGATATATTAAGTATTAAAATTAAAAAAAATACTAAGAAACCAAATGTAAACTTTAAATTAAGCACATTGTGTGACGGAGTAGGTATGTCTTCACTCCTGATGACTGATATTTTGTAATTAATATTATTAACTTTTGATACTGTTACATTTAACACGTTGTATTGATAACTAGCGGTTAACGATGTGGGTTACTCTAGAACCATTATGCATACTAATATAGTTATAGCTAAGTTTCTTAGAAGTAACTGTTTGTTGACCTAAATAAATAAGTACTCGGATAGTTACCTAGTCGAATAACTTCGACCTGAACCACAGAATACTAAGGGACAGAAGCATTACTCCGCAAAGAAATTTAAACAAATAGCGACTCTTGCTATGACTCAATAAAATTCAATTCAGCTCGCGTAGCGCTGCATACCTACCAGTCATATTAACCTACAGAGCGCCTCTCTTTCTGTCGCATAGCTCTTATCTCTTCTGACGCGGCACGTGTAACGACGCGCGACCCGCCGTCGGTGTCCGGCTATGTACTTGTAGCTTCGTACCTACAGTGCGGAGTGCGCTAGGCCTGCCTGAACAAGGAAGATATGTCTGACGTGTGTCATGTTTATCCGGCTATATTGCCTATCTGAGCATGGAAAAGTCGACCTTAAACAGGCATTATAAGATTTTTGCATACCTTTCAGTTTGTGCGTGAGCGCGGAGGAGTCGTCGGTGCGCCAGTGCACCTCGTACCACAGGCCGGGGCGCGGCGCCCACTCCACGCGCGCGAGCACCGGGCTCAGGATCACGGCGCTCACGTTCTTTGGCGCTTTCGGAGCTGGAACGTTGCCAGGTTTTAAGAATATTCTTCACACGACCAACGTTATGGTGGTACAATATTTCGTGGCAACAAAGGCTAGATTATTTTAGAAAAGCCTTTTCCGATCGGGGTCAAGCCTTTTCTAGTTAGATTTGAAATTGCCTGGCAATTTCAATCGTACAGTAATACAATCCCATTGTTAAAAAGTGACTTTTACGATAGTACATTATCTAGTGATTTCTAATCGATTGAAACTCATAATATCGATTTTCATCAAATTGTAGCAACTTTAGAAAAATGTGCCCATAATTATTTATTTCTTAGCAGCATCAGTAATTATAACATTGTTTACTAACAGGCTACACTATGATGCCGGCTACTAATATGAATAATACTCACGCTAGTTTTAATAGTAATTATATCAGCAAAAATATCAAAATATTTTTTATTTTAAATCAAAAACCGTTTTTTTTTCAATAAATCAAATGTCCAGTTTACATTCGTTTCAAAACTACATAGATTTCTAAAAACAAATTATTCTTCGGTTAGTGTAGTCGCCATAAAGACCCCTGAAAAATGTATCCTGTATATTTGTAATAATTATAATTTAAAATGTACCTTCCGCAGCGGTCTGGAGCACCAGCGGCGAGCCCACAATAGGTTTGATCTCATGCAGTTTCGCGTAGTAATTCGTCACTTCCAACATCACCGTGTAATTTGTAAACGGCTTCAAATCGCTTAGTATCACCTCTGTACTTGTGCTCGTTACGAATGGACAGGACTCCTTGTGGCAAGCTGATGAATCGTTGGATTCAACGCGGTAAAAGATCGTGTATTCCGGCAAAGACATCTCATATTTGACTTTACGGCACTGACTAGGTTTCTCTACCGGGGGCATCTGCAGCGTTATACTGCTAGCAGAGTTTGATATTACTTTCGGTTGTAAGTTTTGCATCTTCGGAAACAGGCATTGTCTCGGCGGGTACTTCTGATTTCCCGGGTCTAGTGCCATTATTTTGTACCCGTATGTTATCTTGACACGCTCGATTTTTGAGTTTTTGTACTTGTTCGTGTAATATATTTCTCGCTCGGTCGAGTTGAACCAGTACACGTATTTGCTGTCGACTGTGATCGACATAGGTGTGAATCCGTACTTCTTTTTCTCTGTAGCGTCGAATACGGTTCGACATTCGCAGCCGTACATATCAGCCGCCATGATGCGGTGCGTCCACGGATCTACCCAGTAGAGCTCGTAATTATCTCCCTTCGTCATATCTATGACGAAGGTTCTCGCCACTTGAGGATTTTCGGGGCAGTTGCACTCGTTTGGATCTATGCCTTCTGAGCTATTGAAAAACGTTCGGATATTTGAACCGTTTATGTGTGACGTCATCAGCGTGCCGAGGCCTGGATGGCCGCTCTCTTCGTACCAGAATAAGGATCTATAAAGTATGATTAATGATTATGGCTTATTGTAAATTAAAGCCTCCGTGGTCTAGAGGTTTGGTAGGTCGGGTCAAATCACAGAGGTTGCGGGATGGTGACAAACAATATCAAAATAGCTTACAAAAGAAATTTGTTTCGTGTTTGGGTGAAAAATACTTACTCATGCATCGGAGCAATTTGCAAGCTATACACCGGCTTGGGTATTGAAAATACGCGCGTGATGTGCGGGCGGGCGGCGGCGGAAGCGAGCGCGGCGCGGTGTACAACGTGCGACTGCGCTTCCGTCTGAGTAAAGTACACGGCACGGCTGATCCAGTCCACGCAAATGGTGCCCGCTAGATCGTTTATTGATATTAGCTGGAAAAATAAACGAGGCTGCAGTACCAACTCTCTCGGCGAGACAGGCCGAGGACGAGATTGGACAGGGAACGCTCTCACGTCTTCGATGAGTCTCGCTGGTCCTCACCAGACCAAATCTCTCGTCCGAGAGCCTCGGACGAGGCATGGCGAGAGCACTCGCGCGAGAGTGTATCGTAAGAGACGATGACAGACCGCGTTTTTTAATCTATAAAGATGACGATGAGGACAATATCTCAGCAACGACGTGGCGGAAGATGGAGCACATAGAATAGAGGAAGACAGCAGTTAAGCGACTGCTCCAGACCTGTCTCCCTGATGGTTCACCGTATATCATCCTGAGACACGACTAGGTCGCTTGACGGCATTGTATTGGTCGGTGGTAGTAACGTGGCCAAAACCAGATGTGATTGGGAAAAACTTAAATTCTTCTGTTGGTATTGATACCTTAGCATCTTTAACTACTTATTGTGTTAGAAGGAACGATGAGAGAATAAAGTAAATCTCACCTTGTAATGCCCGCTGCCATTGATCCGCGATGAAAATATCTCATCCATATTGTTGACCCAGTAGACCACGTTTTCTTCTATAGATATCGCAAAGTCAAGGGGGATACCGGTGCTTTTCGGAATAGTTTCGGCTTCTCCCGAATCTAGATCCAGGATTTTAATGGCCTCTTGAGATGATACCATTATTTTTGGTACGGGATTTATTTCGTCCGATGATGCGTTCACTACTTCGGAATACTGGCCGTAACCCGCATCGGTAAACGCTCGAACCTGAACAAAACAATTAATAACAAATGGCGTTACCAGACGATCCAGATTCATTACAATGAATATGATTTATGTTTATTTACAAGTGCGAATTGATTTAAGTTGTTCTCATTTCAGTTTATCTACGGTCTTCAAGCATTAAGATAAGGTTAATATGCTAAGGACGCAAAGGGATCGTTCAGATAGGACATTATTGTACCTAGTCAGTAAATAATATAATTGAATACTTACAATGTATCTAAACTGAATTCTAGTTAAGTAGAAAAACAGAACCAAGGCAAATTATAGATAGGACGTAAAACAAAGCATAAACATAACAGAACATGAAAACATACAAAATCTCTATTTTTTACTATACTAGATAACTTCAGATTTTGCAACACATTCGTGGGTCTTTAAATGCAAAAGGATGTACCAATTTAAACGTCATTCCATATTTGGACCGTCGCTCTTTGAGTGTTACCTACACTGATATTGAGTTAAGATATTTTTATTTTTTTTTACTTGTTAATTGGCTAGCGTTTGACCACTATGTCACCTGATGGTAAGCGACGATGCGGTCGACGATCTAGATAACCCTAAACTAACTACTACACATACATTTTAAAACAAAGTCGTACCTGAAAGAAGTACGTGGAGCCCGGCACCAAGTCCCGGAGCACTAGCTGCGTGTGCGCGGGCGAGAGGCGCGCGTCCGCGCACGCAGAGCGGCGCGGGTGCGGCGCGGCGGCGGCGCTCTGGGCCGAGCAGTTCGCCTCGTACCCGAGGATGACGCCGTTGGCGCGCGACGGCGCCGCCCACCGGAATGTGGCAGACGGGGGACCGCCGCTACGGGAGATACTTCATATTAGCTATGATTGCAATAATCGTGGTTTTACTGGTGGTTTCTCGTATGCGAGAGGCCGTCTAGGTAGGTACCACCGCATTGCCAATTATTCTACCGCCAAGCAGTAGTGCGCAAGCATTACTGTGTACCCGTTTCAAATTTACTTCTTCAAAATTACAGGGCATTATGAGAGTTAAGAGCTAAATCTCTCAGGGTGACGAGCGTAGTGCAGCGCCGCGAAGGATTTTGCACAACAAACTTCTGTGTGGGGCTGTAACTGTTATGCTTACCACCAGGCAAACGACCACCTCGACTCGTCATTAAATTACATTTTAAAAAATCGGTCTCAATCTATGCTTGTGTTTACTTGTTGCTGTGTACGTACCTATGCGCGGGCTGCACGTAGAGGCGCGCGCGCGCGGGCGCGGCGGGCGACGCGGGCGGCGAGCGGAGGGCGGCGCGAGCGCCCGCGCCACCGCCCCACTGCGTGTGCGCGCGCACCGTCACTTCCATCCCTGTGTATGGCGCCACGCCGCCGCCTTGAACCTCCACCCACGGAACCTCCACGGTTTTCTGTTGAACTCAGTTTGACTTGCGATATTCGAGTCGGCAAAACTATAAGCGAAGATCTCTAACGAGGCCATTTAACTTAGTTTGCGCCTTGGGTAGCTCCGCGGTGAGGAAGGAGTGATGAAACGTCATAGACAGGGGCACGCGTCTATAGTTTCATGTCAGAGATTTTGAACCATCACGAGTCACAGCATCACCATACCCTCGCAACGCGCTATCGCTACTGATCATCATCGTCATCAGCCCGTCGCAGTTCACTGCTGGGCATAAGCCTCTCCAACTGTCCGCCACTGAGCACGGCCACGGCTAATCTCATCCAGCTGCTGCCAGCCATCCTACGAAGATCGTCTCTACACCTAACCTGAACGCGTTCTACACTACATCCATTCCGTGGTCTCCACTCCTGAACACGTTTACCCCAGAGTTTATCGATTCTGCAGCTAACATGGCCAGTCCTTCAGCTGACTAATTCTGTGGGCTACAGTTTTGGATGGCGCTGCAACTGGTTATGGGCCAGCTTGTTTGCTTACCGTCAGGACGACTACGTCTACTCCTCCGTCACTTAGTTGTGTAAAAAAGTTAGAGCGATGTGTTGCATATATTATATAATTCTCACCTCGATTTTGATCTGCGAAGCGAAATCCAGACTGACGTCGTAGAAGATCCTGCTATTGTTGACGTTGACCGTTTGCGCCGGCGTCCACGTCACGTTAAACCGGTCCCACTCGCCCACCACTGATATTGACGACGCGTTTATCGTCTCGGGGATTGCTATCAGAGACTCTGCACAAATAATAACAGATATAAAAAAAATTAAGTAGAAATCTTATTCGATCACATAATTATTCAGCTGATTACGTATTTTTTGTGACACTTAGTTTCCAAAACTATTTCAGCTATTTCTTTAGCCTTTTTGTCTTGTCTTACGTCTCACATTAGCAGTGCAGCTCGATGGCCAAGTTGGTTAAGGCGTCGGAACGGTATTCTGAAGACGCGAGTTCGAACCCCACTCGAGTAAATCATTCGCTATTCTTCTTTCTGAATATTTAAAACATTACTGATACTAATTAAATGTGATACCCATGCAGTGTGCTAGTACTCGTAACCACTCACCACTATCAGCATGCAACGTAGGATCCCTAACAGCTATAACATGTACTCTCGGCACCAACTCCGCTGTATATTTCCCCGCCAAATCAGATACGACGGCTCGCGACGCGTCTTGTACCCACACTAGACGCCCGCTGAAGTAACACAGTGGGCCCAAAGTAGCCGTGCCGGCTAAGCGAGTCACTAGGGTGCCAGATATCTGCAATAACATGAGAAATCATATAATATATATATCTTATAATATGTAATACAGCGAAACTCACAGCAAAATATGTGTTGACCCGGCCACCAAATATTATCGTATCAGACTGTAGATTCTATATAACCATAGAGCGTTATTAAATACCTCATTGACGCCAGGCGAAATCGAGTCCGCGGTAGGCGCTCGATGCAATTCGGAACCGTCGTAGCTCCTTACTAGCCAGTAAAGCCATTTCTTCTCCAAGTCCGCTGTGAGGCCCATCACTAAAATCATAATACAATATGTGTAGGTATATTGGCAATTATTGAATAAATAACATTTCACAAGGCAGATCAGCAAAAATCCATCATCGTAAGCTTTAGGCGAGGGATTCCATATCTGATAGTTTCCATTATGCAAATATTATGCCTGTAAATTAAAACAAAACAGTATAGCTAAGGCTTCGTTAAGGCTCACCTTGTTTCCCACTAAAAAGCTGCGCAGGATAGTAAACCATCTTATTCTCTCCGTTCAACCTAGCGGCCTCGACTGCGTGTCCAGTGTTCCAGTAGATGTATGCCCCTAAAGAATCTATAGTGAGCTCCTTCGCCACAGTTACTATTGGCACGGGCTCGCGGTTGGACCCGTCGAAGTTGCCTCGGGTTATCTAAAAAAGCATTAAAGGAAGAATTTGGCGAAGGTAATTACTTGGGAGGGACAGGATGTTAAGCGACTTTATGCATACTCTACGTTTTGACAGAATGTCGAGAGATCTTCCAAAAGATGATAATATCGACAAAGATCGAAGTTACACATAGGAAACAACAAATTGCACTGTGATATAATTGCGCTGCCAGCGAACACTTCTACGTCAAAAAAACTTACCAGCTGCTGTTTTGGATTAGACCAATAAATCTTCTTGCCGACCCAGTCCACAGCCATACTTCCGACATTGTCCATGTTATGCATGAGCCCTCTGTCGGCGGTGGTCGTGTTGTACCACATCACGGTCGACGCGTTGGTAACTAGGTACAGCTTATCCCGGTACCAGGATATGTCAGTTATGTGAAAGTTCTTCATATGAGACTTGTGGATCAGCGTTTGCAAGTTGTCGCCGGTCAAATCGGTTTGCAGGAGACCGTCCGGTCCGGACCATAGTAACGTACTGTGCAGGGTTGTGGGTGATGAAGCCAATGTCTTGCCTACGAATTCTGAGGACCATGGACCTGTAAAAAAACTTTAGTTGATTCTCTACAAAATATCCAGAACTAAAAAAGAATATAAAGAAGATAATAAGTATGGATTACCTGAACCAGATTTAGTGACAGCTGCAACTTTGATCACATATTCAGCGTCTTGTTTTAAATTTTCGACGATGTAAAGAAATTCGTTGATGTTCTTTCTGCAATATGAAAACGTATTTATTATTCAATCCTTGAGCAACATGAGTTATTGTGAGAAAGACATGTCGCATTATGTCTCAAATACAAGATGACAAATAAATGTAAGACTCACATATCAATAACTTCTCCAGAGTCTACATGCGTGAGTTGCAGATGAAACGTCCACTGTTGCCACGCGCCGCTGCCCTGATGTCCTAATAGATGCGGCGGCGCCCACGACACCTTGGCCCTATTGATACCCATCACACTCTGCACACCTAGCGGAGGGTTCACCGGCACCGGGATCGGCTGACAGCTCCTCAAAGCCACCAGAACCTGTCTCGTTTCTTTATCCTTCGTGTTGTATGCCAGCGGGTACTCGTTGTGAAAGTAACTGTCGCTCTGGGCGTGGTACTCTTCTGTGAGCATTTCCTTGCCGTTCGTCCAGTAGAACAGACCGCTGGCGTACGCGATAGAACGCGTCGATTGAAACTTGGGCGTTTGCGTGTTGCTGCGGAAATCTGTCACTTCTCGTCTAGAATCAAAGATGCAGATGTGAGAAAAGGACAGAAGATAAATGATAAATACCTATACAATTAAATGATCTTACCCGTCAAGAGAAACAGCCAATACAGTGTTTCTCCTAAGATGCGCGACCAATATCCTAAAGTCAGCGTGGTCCACTGCAAAGGCTCCTAGATAGGGATCCCTCACGATGATTTCTGGCTGAGCGTCGTGGTGGACGCCGTTGGAAATGTTTGCGAGGTCCAGTCGGTAGAGGCCGCCTCTTTCTACCCCGCGGAGGGCGAAAAATAAGTACCTACAAGCCATTAATGTCATAAGTAAAGAACGTAATGTCGGGTTTACTCCAAGTGTAAATTAGGTACCATGAAAACAATTGTATCAACTTACTACGGTAAGGGCTATATATTGCTCTATTACCTAGCTAGAAACAGTGTTCACGAAGTCAATTTATGTTTTAGACCAATTTATATACTGATCTGATATTGTTATCACTAGTTAACGGTTTATTTGCTCTATTATAAAAGAAAAAATATCAAGAGGTTCCTAAGACTTACCCGTTGTAAGCGTCGACTTCGAAGTGTATCGGCCTTGAATTGAATCCGGAGAGGGCAACGATCTGATTCTTCCCATCGAAATCGCATCGTATTATCTCCCAATTAGGATACAGCGTCATATTCGACCAATTCGCGGCTTCCTTCGTATAATAAACTTCGCCGAGAACATATAAATGGCGGTTCAACCAATCAACGGAGAGATCCAGAGGCTTGTAAGATATATTTTCTGGAGTTAAAATTGGTTCTGAAGCGCTCTTTTTGGATAGAGTGCTTCGGTATACGAAACCGTTTGATACGGATATGAAAAGAGCATCGCTCGAGATGTCGAGACCAACCCCTGAAACAAAGTTAAGTATTAATGATATTGGATTGAAAACGAAATAAAACACTTAATTGCAAGCTAGGAATATCTGATATTCCCACATACCGGTGATGATGTGTTCCGTGTTGTAAAGTTCCACAGGGTCAGATAGCATATCGTTAGCGGAGGCTGCTAGGATGTTGTGCTCGCCGCCCAGAATTAAAATAGGTTGTTGACTAGGAATGGCTACAAAATACATGAATATTTTAATATCATTTTTTACTCACATAACAAAAAAAGCGTCATTTATTAAAAATATTATGCACCAATCTACTTATCATTCAAAATATCGGTCAAAAATAAGAAAGCGCAAACATCTATCCCTACAATGTTTCATACGAAAAAAGGCACTAAGTAAAATCAATACATAAATGTAAGTACGTGTGTTAAATATGCCAAGATTTGAAATCGGAAAGCTTTTGAAACTTACACGTAGGTAAAGGTGGAGTGGACACTCTGACGTAGGAGCGCGGCCCCTCTCCGACCGCGTTCCTCATCGCCACGGACACCTCGTACTCGCGCGCCGGCGATAGGTTTTGGAACATGTAGAACAACGTGTTGTTGGACGCTGGCATGTCCTGGAATATAAATAAACATCTGCAACACTCGGGGCATTACTGGTGCGTTGCCTACCTAAATGTCTATATAAAACACACCTCAAGAGCGGTAGAGTTGGGCTGCGTATCCGTCAGCCTCAAGACGTAGGATATGAGTGGTCCGTTCGGGAAAGGACCTGGCTCCCAGGATATCGCCACGCGGCTGGGGTCGGGCGCGGCAGCGCGGAGCGCGGCTGGGGACGAGCTCGGTTTGCCGCTGTCCAGTGTTGAGATCACTACTGATGGCTCCGAGTACACGGGCTCGCCCGTCCCGCTGCGACCCGACAGGAATATTGCTACGCGAAACTGCAACAATACACGAAATAGGCAGTCACATTTTTGAAAAATAATACCTGAATCTAAGTTCGAGAGTCGGTCTTTTGCGCTTTACGGTTCCGTAAATATGGTTAAGTTTTTTAAGTGTTTGGGCGGATGAAACACTTATTCTGTGTAATTTTGAAGATTGACATAGATAGAAGGGATTGATTGTGATGAGAGACAACAGTACCTACGGGTTCCGTTCCGTTTGGTCCCTTTGAGTACCGAAAACTGGGAGAAGCCACTGGCTCCTGACACACAGTTTCGACTAGTTCGGGAGCCTATGGATTCAATACTTACCTTGTACAATAGTTTACGCCATAAAATGATTTGATTTAATTTTTGATTTGGAACTCTATACAAGAGGGCCAAAGACATGATCGCATATTCGCATATCCATATTCAAAACATGTGTACTTATTACTTAGTATACTTAGTTTCCAACGACTTGACTTACCCTATACTTAGTATACGGCCTGAGATTCTCCACATGTATGATGCTCCTGTCCGAGTGGCTGGTGTTGGAGTAATACTGCCACGTGCCCGGCAGCTCCTCGTAGCGCCACTGCACCAAGTAACTCACGTTGCCCAGATTACGTGGCTCCCACGTCAGAGAGAGAGAGGTAGCTGTGAGGCTGTCTGCTACTAGCGCCGGCGCAGACGGGGTTCCGATCAACTCTAATAAAAAGAATAATATATGGTAGGTAGGTATAGATATTTCTTTTTGAAGTTAACATATTTTAAAAGAGTAATGTACCTCTTAGTTTTTGAAAGTAGGTGTTCAATGCTTCATTGCATCCCATAACACAATAAAGCTCCCTAGAAAACAAGGTATCCGATGTGGCATTCTGCAAACAAGAACAAATTATTATCAAAACGTGTAGAAGTTTTTGTAAGATGAAGAAATGCCGCAGGACTTACGCAAGTAATCTGACATGAGTTCTCCAGTCCCTGTGGCCACAGACTACATCCCAGCTTACACTGTAAGAAAAAATGGATTTATGAATCTTAAAATCCTAAACGCTATGTTTGAACCGCAGAACTTGTAGCGTAGCTACCCGCATTCGCCAACATGTGTTGCAGCAAGATTAGAGAGCTGACTCTAGTTGATTGACCAATCAGAAGCGACAATACAATTTTTTATATAATACAAGGGCCACTCGACTACCGCTCATTTCTTTCTAATAAAGCCAAATTATGGTAATCAATTAACCAACGCAATTGCCAGACCACAAAAAGTACACATTATAACAAAATGGTGTGGACGCCTCAATTAGAGGGCAATGGTGCGGGCGCTAATCCTATTACATGATGCCTCCAATTCTTTGTTTAGGCAAATTGCATTGTAACTAGATAATTGAGTAATCTATACAGTTGAAAAGCTGTTGGATAACTTAATTAGGCTTTTTATGTACGGGTAAGGGATGGATTTTGAGTCAAGTTCCTTTTTTGTCCACTCACAAATGAGTTTATTCCAATTTGGTACAACCGTCATTTTAAACAAAACAAAATCATAGAACTCCAATATAGCACGGATTATAATCACGTCATAAACTGCTAATAGTATAAGTTATAATATTCACAGATATAGTACTTACATTTAGAGGTCAAATCATTAAAGATATATAATTATTATTAGGTAGTCTATCTCCAAGAAATGTCCATTGACCATCACAAAGTGATAAAATTACTTGGGTATAGAGGAATCCATACACAAATATAACATACATACATATAACTTTCATACATATAACATACATTAACTATGCTTAAATGTAATAAATAGAAACTAAGTAGGGCAACCCAATTTTACGACGTCTTTCATGTGTTATTATCCGTTCGCAAGAAAGAATGGATATTTGCATGTTTACGTCTCACACGAGAACACATGTTTCAATCAGAAGCTTTGAGAAGCTGAAGAGGCAATCAAACAGTGCGAGCATTTTATTTGTAAATATCAGTGATTTTATGATTACACTGTACGATTTATGATCCGTTATACAGGATGGGAAATTATGCTTTAGATTATTTAGTAAGCTAATCAGTAATAAATTAGATATTTAGAAGTCAATAAGTATAATTGTTTATGTTTAGAAGTCTTATAAGTAACAAAGTTAACAAATGTTGTAAAGGTAAGTGTTTTGGATGTTTGAACTTTCGCCAAAAGTATGTTATTATGTACGCTCTATATGGCAAAGACATGTGTAAAAACCTACTTACTATTTTAGGATCTTTCATGCTGCCATGTGTATAATTCCTTATTTTTACCAATAAATTATATTTATCTTTATAATTGTAATACAGGCACGCCAAAAACTGTTAACGACTTAAAATGTAGAGTTTGAAACGTACACCTACAGTTTGAATGTGCAAAATCAAAAGGTTATTATCCTTTTGATTTTGACGTAATTATTTTAGGGTCGAAGAGCTTTCAAGAAAATAAGTTCCCATCATATGCCACCTAACTTCTCGGTCTATAATTTGTTAAAAAAAGTATAAGTATCGTTATTTGTAACGGATTTTTACGGTTGGGCGGCGACCTCTACGGGTGGTGCCCACAGTGCCCAATTCTGTTGTGACTTGACTTGTGCACCGGAAGACACAGGTGCGTGTCTTCGCTAAAACAGGTCATTTCAAGCCTTCCCCTACGCTACGCAGGGTGCGTTCCATTTAAAAATGTAGGGTTGTGGTTGTCTTGTAGATGTCTTGTGAGAATTTAATAAATGTGAAAAACAAAACTTTATAAATATTTCTTACATCGAAGGTCTAGTAACATTATGAGAAAGTAAAAATCTTTTATAAAAATTCATAAACCAAATAAGGTTGTGCAATTTCAATGAAATAATGCTATTGCTATTAATATAATAAAATTTCCTTTATTATAGTGTGGAGTAAGCACACCATTTAATTAAGAGATTTACAAACAATTCAGTCAATTCGTCTATCTAATATGTAATTAGCTGCTTAACCACTAATAATGATATCCGCGGTACGTTATAATTGTAACAGCGTGTAGATAATAGATAAATTAAATTATGATTGCCGTGGGTGTCCATGTTATAAGTTTACGTCGTCGCGTCGGTTGCCAATTATCTTTACAGAAAACATTAGAATTAAATTCCGTAATTGGATGATGAGTTTAATGTCGAGCCGATTGCGATTGCATCTTCTTCGATTTTACCACCCAAAACCACTAGTAGACTCTTACCAATAAAAATAATAATATGTTTTTGGGTCAATTTCATCAATTGAGCATCTGCTTGATTTGTTTACTATCTATAAGTTCAAAACGGCAAACAGCATAACGCGATTCTATACAGTAGTATTTCCTAACATTTGAGTCATCGAGACCAGACACCCATTGAGAGTGACGAACCCAATGCGCAGAACAATTAAAACGGATGCAGTGGACGCGATCTGTGCCGTTTGTTTCGGGCTTGTAATTGCGGGTCGCGGCCTCGCACGCATTCTCATTGACGCTCCTGGCGCAAGTGAAATCACTACTCTGATGATGAGTGAGTAACCCACGCCGAAGTATGATCAGTATTCTGTGCCCACGTTGTGACTGTCAGTACACTTTTCGTCGTTGAAGATTCACTACAGACAAACTTTGTATGCGGTTTAAAACTTGCAAGTGGCCGCTAATTGAACCGATAGTTATTGCTTCTGGAAAAAAAAGTCACCTAAATAGGTCACATACTGATAACACCATGTGGTATAAGAGGCACCCTAGGTTATCCAGTTCTTTCATAAAAATGATTTGCGATAATATTACATTTCCTGAACGTCCTAAAAGTAGTAAGGAAGGTAGGTACTAGAAAAGTTGGGTACGTGTTCTAACTCTCAATCCAACTTCTTCCGCTATTTTTCGGTATTAAAGAATTTAATTTTACACTAAAAAACCAGTATAATTGTACTGATACGTCAGTCTACACAATGTTAGTCGTTTCATTCAAGGATAATCTGGGCTATTGCGTGTCTGATCCATTCTATAACGGGCGATGTCGCTTGATACTTTAACTCTAATAATCTACTTTATTTATCTCAATGTGGAGCGATTGCACCGTACTTTCATTCAAGAATTGTCTTAGAATATTTGCTCTAAGCTATCTTTGCTATTACAATTACTAGTAAATCAATATGTTAGAGATATTTCATTATGATGTTTTAGGTTTTCGGGAGAGATCGGGCTCTAGATCAACTACCTAGGTACGTGATCTCAACTTGCCTTGCGCCGAAGAAATCCTTAAGTACTTCATGTCAAGCTTATTTGTAACAGCATTTGTCAGTTTCCCTTGCTAACACGGTCTTCCGCCGCGTCTGTCACAACACCCCGCCCAATCACCACAGATTGGGTAATAGATGCTATGCTATCACCCTCAATGTCCAATTTATTATTGCTCCAGACGGACGAACTCATATTCAGTTATGTGCATAGATGATAGATGGGTGTACATGTCAATCCTTATTACAGACAACGAATATTGAAATGATGTTTCTGTCACAGCACTTAATTATGTACATTGTTGATTTCAGTGGGACAAAGCTGAGCTGGGCAATGGACATAACATAAATAACTGGCCTATTTAATAGTTCGAGATTGCACTAAAGGTACTGCGGTTAAGGTACAGCGACCCAAATAAACAAATGAATTATCATTTTAGTAAACGCATCAAGGTACAACGTATATTAAATAAACGGTTATGTTTTTCTGCGGTGCCACAGTATATGATAGAGGGAGGTCAGAGGGATAAATGAACGTGATCGCGTGCAGTTAAAACAAACCAGTGATAAAAGCTAATAAAACCTGCATGTAAGTAAATGAGCGGTAATTAACCACCATCCTGTCTCGTGCCGTACTAATAACAAAACAATAAGTCCCTTTTGTTAAGTTTAGTTATTAAAATCGTCGCGTCATGTCGTTACGAGTAGATTTCGGAAACGGGTCTCAGTCGGAAGTCCAATTGAGAGCACACGACCGGACGCAGGGTGCTGTGAAAGCACTCACGGATAATTTACTTGTTAATTGCTTTTGTACAGACCACTTTTAATTTTGTGTACTATTTATTTAGAATGCGTTAAGTTACTGTAGGTCGCCCTGCACTGCAGTTGTTTATTATTGAAGTTGCTCAGACTGGGATTTTATTTAGTTTTTTAGGACGGGGGGTTTCAATTATTGAGGAGGATTTCTGTGTTTTGGTTTACTACAATGATGACACAAACGAAGTATATCAGGAATATTTCTAAGCAGTGTTTTTCAACCTACCCAACTTATTATTTCTGGAAAATTCCAACATTAATCTACAAAGTAGAATACCAACCCAACAATCAATTAAGTTATTTATAAAATGTAATTACCCACTTGCAATCTACTTTTCTGATACCCTTACTCAACGAGATAGTTTATTATTTTTTATTTTAATATATTCACAGCGTGATAAGATAGGCTACGTGTGAAAAACATTCATGATACATAACCCTGCGACCATTTCTCCTTTTGGGGTGTTGAGAAATACCTATCGTTATATTATCGAAACCAATCGAGTTGACAACATTAACTTAATTTATTTATCGCACCTTCGGTGCTACAAAGTCACAAATTGATGCTTTATTGTGTTTTCTATAGTTTCATTTCAAAAGTTTAATTCAAATTACTAAAATTATTCTAATAAAACGCAAAACAAAAAAAGTGTCCTGAACTGTGACTTTGTTGAACCAGGAATTATTTAGTTAAATGAGTTATGCCTTATTATTTAGGCATTTCAGTCAGGCTTTTTGCACTCGTCTACATCATTTGTGTCGCTTTAGCTCCAACGCACGTCATAATCTCGCAGGCGCGGGGGCACAACTGTCTAATCAAACTTTGTTGGCCCAAAACGAATGGAAAAATGCACCAATAACCACAAAGGCACTCGCGCCATTTAGTAGATTTTTGCGATACTTTCGCGGGTGTTTTTGTTGCCCCGATATAGGCATGGCTCTAAGACAATTTGGCATACTTAACTCAATTTTGCAGTTTTGGCTATTTGTGACTTTGTTGCACCGAAGGTGCGTTATGTTGTAGAATGATAAAGTAGATTGTATTACAATGCAGTAAAATAATATTTTTACGGAGAGGGCGCTCGTAGAATCCAGAGCGGGATGAAGGATTCTAGAGTAGAATCCTGGGCGCAGCGAGGGATTCTAAAGTAGAATTCATTTATTATTCATTCAATATTATGTCGCGCAGTGAAAAATATTTTTGCAATCGAGTGACACACACTACTTTTCATCTCCCTCTACGAGAAAAAGAAAAAATGTAATTAGTATTCTCGATTTATTCACCATTACTAAGTAAGTAGTTAGTGAAAAAAAGGTTTTGCATGTATTTAGGTTATAAGTACATACAGGTCTTTATTCCATAGTAGGTTCCTTAAATAATAAAACGTATGGGCGGGGAATTATATGCATAACCTTTAACTTCGATATGAAGTACACAATGTAGCTACTTACGACATTATTATTAATATACTTAATAGAAAATTATTTTGGGGACTTGTTTTCTAAAAGAATTAATTAAAATAATTTATATCATATAATTGGGGATCGGACAGTAATGGAGAAAAAAATCTAAAATGTAAAAACGGAACAACAATCACAGCGCATGACGTCATTTGTAGGCAAATGCCGTGAGTCAAGCTTGTGTTTATTTTACGTTTTTGCTTTCCATAAAATGTATTTTCGCTAATTTTTTTCGTTCCATTACTACAATATCGTCCCGTTCGTCCCCAAACTTCACAAAAAGTATTTAAATCTCTTTGCAAGTTTTATTCCGATGAGTTTGTAGTTTTCTACCTTCATATGACGTCACAAGTTTTAAGGTGACTTTTTGCGTGACAATATTTGAAACATAATATTTGAACATAGTTTTAAGTACTTTTAGAGCGTTATTTAATTAAAATAGTATTTTTTTTGGCTATATACCTATATTAATTGTAGTCAATATAAAACACTTTCTGAAAAGTTGTCCAATCCCCTATTACACTGCCTTACTACTATTTTAAAGCCAATTGAAGTGACTTATAATGACTTTTCTAAAATACTACTGTAGGCATTTTATTAATGTCTTATTGAACAATTCCTAGCGATATCGCACTGATTTATCAAGAGGCGCCAATGGATGCCAATTGCCAACGCACGCTGTTTTCCTAATTCAGTCCGTTACTGACCCAATAGATAAACCAGCTGATATCTTGTATCGTATTCCACATTACTCCACAAACAGTTTGTAACCAGCTACGAGTAGGTACCTACGTAATTACACGAGATCATCAGCTGGCGCTTGTGTGATATGTTTATACTACGTACAGTTTGTACCAAGTGTACGTGCACTGAAAATCATCTTCCTACTTCCGATAGTGTTGCTATGGGATACACTTGAAAATCATTTTCTGAAGAAAATAATTCTCAAACATTGACATGTGCTTATTTGTTTTATTACTCACATTACGAAATGATGTATTTTCTAAGTATATGGTTCTTAGGTACTGGAAAATTTAGAAAATAATATGTTATTTACTAACCAGAATTATACGCATAATTTAGCCAGTAACCGACATGACTGTACGATACTTCGTGGTAACCTCTAATTTGAGCATATTACTCGAAGTTCCACAGAAGGATACGCATCTAATCATCAATTAGGTATACCTACCTTAATCATCATGTACCTACAGTAAGTTATGGTTCAAAATGTTTTCACGTTCGGATCACTTCTTTGTCTTCTTCGAATTAAAGGATGTTGAAGGAACTGGGGAAGCTCTATGTGCGACAAAAATAAAAATAGGAAAAATTAAAATAATTTGCCAACTTCCTCTCGTGATGAAGTTAGGGTTTACCGGATATGGTAAAGGGCATCATGCAATCCAAACCATACAAATGAAGGCTCTTATTTATCTTTTTCCAACGGGTCTGTCCAATTGAGTCCAAATCTAAATAGATATGAATACGGTATAAAGGGTACCAGAATATGTGAGCAGGTCACGCGTTGGCCCACGCCAACCACTTGATTCTGGCAATTGGATAATGCTGAGGCAAATTGGGGCCTACCGGAGCGCTTCCCGCCGCTCTCGCCTCTCGAGAGGGCTCTTCTACTCTCTAGTGCGTTGGCTCTGTAGTGGTTAACTGCTAGCCTTTTGTTGGCGGGAATTGGAGCTGCCAAATGGCAGTGCAAGAATTGGATGACAAAGTTTATGTATATATTTTTTTGTCAGGTAATTATAAGCAGGCAGTTTGCATGATGTGATGAAATACGGAACCTACATGAAGGGTAATAACTGCTATGATATCATTAAAAAGAGTAAAGCAGCGAATTAGAGATTCCCGATTTCCATATTGTAAAACATGACATGACTAAGGAATTGGAATTCCATAAAATTACCTAAAATTAAGTGACCACACCAATTGTCACTTTCCAAGAACACGCCAAGCCATTTCTTTTTATGCAACTGAGCAATCAGGCGAGCATGTCTTCCGCATAATGGTAAGCGCCACGCTTGCTCATAAACTGCTTATAACAATAGCAATGACACCCAGAACTTTTATTACCTTAGCATGGTAATAAAAGTTCTGGCTGTACGGCGTAGCACTGCACTGCATTGCACTGGGCCGCGTCATCACTGCGAGACTTCAAATTTTAATTCTCATATGCCCAATAACTTTGCTGGCCACAATAACCTTCATACAGTAATGCTTGCGCACTGCAGCTCGGTTGCAGAATAACTGGCGAAGCGGTGGTACCAACCTAAACGGCCTCTCACATATATTATGAGAGACCTACCACCTAGTCTATGAAAATCTGATGAAAATTGCCACAAAGAATGTTACGCTGACTTCGAGGTATTTGTCTATTACCGAGCAGCAACTGAACCTCAAGTGGCTTAACGAGATCATTGCTACAGTATCCTGATATCCTTATGACAAGTTCACTGTTTTTATTCTGCCGTGCAGCGGTTGAGTATCCAATAAATGGGCCATAAATCAAAACACTACGCAGTAGCCGAGTGCAATCGGACAACTTTGCTGATTTAAGCCGAGGGTTGTAGTGTTAAGCTGTTGAGGAGTTTGAGGGGTAGGGGAAGGAGTGGGGCGGGTCGAGGCGTGTTGAATGGGCGCAGCGCTACTGGCGGGGAACGCTACACCTAATGAGGAAATAGGAATTAGCCGCCGACCAAGCAGAGTGCACTTCTTTATCATAACCAACAGTCTCTTTGTGATTTATTTTTGACGTCCTGCTGGTAATGTGTCGTTGAATATAATAAAATAAGGGCAGTTTGCCAACTGCGTGCATTTGAAGGCCTAATTAAGTATTAATTGCGTAACCCGCCGCAGAACTACACATTAGTTTGCGATGATTTTGTTCTTCTGACAGCAATAAGTAATGTATTAAAAATTTTACAAGCTGAATCAACAGCTACATCACTTTATATACGTTTTAGCTCGTATAAAATTACATTAAACCGTCTGGCTGCCAATTGACGCTAGATTCTCCTGTTAGCCGTTAGAGATTAGCGCTTAGGAGCTTGAATAATGGAATAGAAACAATTGAATTAGGCTTCTTGAGCCTATGAGCTATATTTAGCCTAGCAATTAAGAAATTGTCAGACTTCTTTGTCATTAAGATTTGAACAAAGATTGTCCTTGAAGGAACCGTGAGCCTAACAATAAGCATTAATTGAGACATGTGCTGCACGCGTCTTGGAAGTAGACTAGGTTAAAAGCACCTGTCAGAGAAAACATGGAGAAAAAACTAAGTTTGTTGAAATGTTTAGAGTTGATTGAAAAATCCTGGATTACTGTCAAAATTTAAATGTTTAGAGTTGATTGAAAAATCCTGGATTACTGTCAAAATATAAAATGAAATTGAACTAGAATTTAGCAATCTATGAAAATATGTGGCACCAGCTTTTTGCAACCATTTTGGAGTGTTTGATAAGTTACGCTCCCAATACAAGCCCCTGCAAGCCGTCTTGGTTTGAAAATTTTGAAGTCGAGATGAGAAAGTTTATTAATAAAACAAACAAACATTAGCGTCGTCTTGATTGTCTAATTGAAGGGCTCTACTGGTCGCTTCGTATCTCGCATATTTCAATTAGTGGTACAATAGATGGTTGCACGACATATAAGAGCTTCATCGAAATTTTTTATTCCGTTTTTTGACTGGAGAAAGTTCCCGTGTGAAATATATATAGAATTTAACTACATCACCTTAAACTTAGACTTAGAAGACCTACAAAAAGTGGAAGAGATAAAGTACAAAGATGGAAATACAATGGCAAAACAATTAGCAGGAAAGTGTCCGTTACTTTTAAATGAATAATTAATTATTCGAAATTACAAAACAAATAATAAAAATATTACTTAGTGAATATTCATGAATGCACCTGACGTCAACGGCCAAACGTTTCAGTTCCGCGCCGCTTGTTCATAATATTGTTTTGATGTTTTTGCTCTACTGACTTTTTGGATTAAGTATTCAAATGAATGCATAATTTCAGTCGGGTAACGGGTTCCCACGGTGGTGATTGGAATCCGTAACACATTGTCATTACTGGAAGCGTTTTCACGTACTTTATATTAGTTTTCTATGGTTTTACTATTAATGCTCTTCAATAACGGTGTCTGCTTCATCATCTTCATCAGTCACATATATGAAGCTAGGAACAGCGGCAAATAATATCAAAATGGTTTGTTTAGTGCTACATATGTAGGTACATAATGTTCTCTTCAATAACGCTCGCATGCTCTAGCATCGTATTATATTTTTAGTAATAAACAATATTTTGCATCTTGATCTGTAGATGTCTCCAAATATTCGCTTATATTATAACAACTTAATCAATATGTAGGTAGGTACAGTGTAATTTCCTCCTTACTATAGTTTACCGTAAAATACTGTTTCACACATAAATTACGAGAGTCCACACCCCATACACAGCCCATGGAACTCTGGGTGCCTTTGCTTCCGATATGTGATTGTCCGTTTCCGAACGAAGAGCAGCCGAGCGTATGGATTCCGCCACATGAGCTCAATAGCCATGGCGTGATACGGTACAATAAATAAGCTATAATTTATAATGGGAAAAGTAATTATTTGCGTGTTTTGTTATGAAAAATGTAAGATGTTCTTGTAACCCAAATCTTTTTAGAAATAAAATATTCGGTAAAATTTACTTAAGACTGAATATTTTTTACACCTAAATGTAATATATTATTATGGTAATTAATATTTTCACATTAGAAATCATGATAATTAAACATGGCGTAGAATAGGTGAACCAGCGTATTTATGAATTTAGGCTGATTAAAAAAACAACATTATTTTTCCCTCTCATGACCGTAAATCATCTAGATATTTGCTCTTTCTGTTATTACAATGAGCACATCCTAATTACGTGCACAAAACGTCAATAAGTCGTCGGGCGGTGTTGGCGGTTCGAATGCTAGAACAAAACGAACGAGCTCTAAAATAGAGCCGAGTGCCGAGGGGGGCAGCAACTAGCTGCTTCCTTCCTGCGTCCATCCGGCGTGCAGTCTCACGCGACCCCTGCCGCCGCTGCCGCACCATCGCGCATGGTGGATGACCACCAAACTACACATCTACTCAAACCGTTCCAAAGATCAAGAGATATCCAAGTTTTAGTCTCCTACACCGAATCTCTGTTTACCCTAAAGATTGGAAAGTCGGTCAGCGTAGAAACATGGAGAAATATTATTTTTCATGATCATGGGCTGCACTTCTTAGCTGGACATTCAACATCATTAATTAAATGCTTCTATAAACATGTCTTATTATTTTTTGCAGTTCAAAATGACTCAGCCACTTTTATAAGCCAAAATCAAGATAATTAATTTATGTAAGGCAAAGTTATCATTTATGTAAGAGCGACTACTTAAAGCTTTTTATAAATACTATAAACTCTTAACAGCTTTGAAGTCTGCTCACATTTTCCTGTTAATTTGATTCAAATATGAAAGAGGAAGGAAACGTAGTTCCAAGAATGCATCACAAATTAATTACAATCATTCAAAGTGCTGACTTCTAAATAGACTGAGAGCGAGCTTTACAGGAACAGTGTTTCATATAAATATAAACAAGTTAAACGTTCACACGGTTCAGGACGTGTGCAGAGAAAGGGCGCGACCGACGCAAGCCAGGATGGTGTGGAGCGTGCATTCTGTCCGCCACACCTTTGCACGGCGACGATAGATATGAAGCTGTGCTGTGCTTTTAAATAAACATGTGTAATGTAACATTGCATCAACACTTGATGCTATCTCCTTCGGGCTGGCTTTCAAGCCTATCGAACGACAGGAACAATATCTTAGTAAGGTGTTTTAGCCATTACAAAATGGATTTAATATTATAATCAATTATAATAATTAAAAATTACATTGACAAAATTGATTGTGGTATTTAAACGGTAACTGGAAACGACAGTATTTATGACCATAAACAGCATAACATAACTAAATCAAATAGATGTTTACTTTAACAGCATCGAATGTGAATGCATCAACAAAGCGACGGGGTCGTCAAATAATAATAAATGGAAACAAGTCAATTGACTTCGTTTACCGCACACCAAGTCGCAAGGTCCGAGGGTGCGTATGGGCCGCCCCGTCTCGCCACTTGAAACAACGAATAAGTAACAGACAGTATCAAAGCTTGAGCAATATCATTTCTTAAACGGTGCATTTCTTTTGGTTATTGGTTTATAATGATTTGTTACATTTTGTATCTTCCATTTTCATCTTAACAAACCGTTTTAAAAAGAAACCTAAATTGCCTTTAGTAATTTGTAAAATGATGAGATGGCGGGACGAGCTAGACTCCCACCTTAAAGATTGGTCTATTGTGGCAATGGATAGAGATAAGTGGAGGGAGGGTAGGGAGGCCTTTGCCCTGCAGTGGGACTAAACAGGCTCTTAATAATAATAATAATAATTTGTAAAAGATTTTTTTAATTCACTTAATTAAGGCATGCGGTGAAAATAGGAGTCAACCGTAAGCCATAATTTCATCGAAGCGCCAGCTTAAAAATACCTACAGTCGCTAAACGCATGGGCAACAAAGCCACGTGTGCGTATGAGTCAGTTATTCGCTGCTTCTGCTTGTATGGAGCTTAATCACTGACTCGTACTTGACTTGGTCCCAGAACTGTAACAGTTAACAGTAAAGTTTTTGCGCTCGCAGGGCCCCAAATTAGTCCTAACAGATAATTTTGACATAAACCACGTTACTGTCAATGGGCGACGGGAACATACAGTTTTATGTCAGTTTTGGTGCAAAAGTAAGATGGATAACTGTATTTTGTTTATTGGAATACGCGGTAAAGATGATAATGATCTAATTTGCCAGGGAGGATTTACGAGTATGCGCGACGCTGAAGCTTAAATTAACGAATATTTTATGTTATGCTAGTTTTTTAAGAATGTTCCGATCTATCTATGGAGATAGGATAGGAAAGTTTTATCTAATATGTTTAGTTCACATAGGTCTTCACTTTGACTTCGAGGACTTCATCGTCAGAGATACCTAATGGCCTTCGCTTTTGATTTAAATATTTAGAAAAACAGTAATAAACTGAATAATGATGATAGATATTTAATCATGTATTGTGCATTTGTAGTTTTTCAAAGCGAGCGAGTGTGGCTCAGTGGGAACACGTGCGACTTTCGATCCGACATCTTGATTTCGAATCCCGCTGGCCCCGCACCACTGACTTTCTTAAGTTATGTGCGGATTTAACACTCGCTCTAAAACGGTGAAGGAAAACATCGTGAGGAAACCGGCATGTCCAAGAATCAATCACAAAAATTCAAGGACATGTGACATCCACCAACCCGCACTGGGCCAGCGTGGTGGACTTTGGCCCATACTCTTTCTATGAGAGAAGGCCCGTGTCCCTGCAATGGGAACGTGATGGGCTAATGATGATGATGATGATGATGACTTTTTAAATAACCCAGTAGGTACCTACTTACATATTAAAAGAAACGCATTAGGATTATAGCATTTTTGCATAGCTAGATTTTGAATTTTTGCGGGCCCAAGTAATCGAGGTAGGTATTAGAATAATGGACAACTGGCAAATCCCAGGTCCAGATATTAATATCAATTTAATCTTCATTAATTTAAATGTTTAGTGTGTCGAAATATGAAATTGATTTTTGTTAAAATCCAAATTAGGATTAAACTAATAATATATGTTTGTACAGTAAATGTACATTGTAAGACGGTTAACGATTCAACACAAATGAAGTGTCACATTTTGCAACAATTCATGCATTGGTAATGCTTGCAGGCTTAAAGGCATTTGAATAAGAAACAGTCTAGTAGGCAACAAAAGGATGCGAGACTGTCGACAAGCCTGTTTTACTCGGTTTTAACCTACACGGTCCAGTTACTATGAAAACATCTTCTGACGACCTATTTTCTAAATTATTATTGTTTTAGTGTGGGTATTGAAAGATTGGGAACAGACGCAGACCTGCCCCCCTACCCATATGTCCCTTAACCGCCAATCGTATATCGTGTTGAGCTCGGATTAAGGTGTTGATTCACTGCGACAATTTCCTATGTTGCCATATATTGTCCCATTAAGTTTATCTCAACTCGTAGTCATCGTATTTTGGTATAAATTAATGAGATTAATTCGATTTCTTGCCTGAATCGACAATAATTAGACCGTATCTTATTAGTCGCAGTGAAGCTATACCTTAATTCGATCTCAACACGATATACGATTGGCGCTTGAGGGACATATGGGTAGTGGTACAGCAGCCCAACCCATATGGCAGACAAGGTAATTCGAGTTGATCGTGATCCGAGTCTGATCTACGATACCAACGCGATATTGTCGGTACCCACTGCGCATTTATGGCACGATCGTACAACTCTCTCGAAATCGCGTTAAGATCGAGATGACGTCATACAGATTATGTAAAAATGTAGTGTTTTTTTAGCAGTCTGTGGTTTAAATTAACAAAAGACTGTCAATTTTGAGTTTGACAGCGCATCTAGACTTCATTTCATTTTTTTTTTTTAAGTTCGCCCGTTTGGGCAGGCTAAAGTCTCTAGGACCATACCGCCATGTCTTACATAGTTTTTATTTGATAGTTTAATATTCCATTTATTATACTTTTGTTGAGAATGAGGGAGTGATCATGTGTTAACCAATAATCATGTTATTTATTTTAAAGAATGTTTGTGCTATACTTTTGTATCAACTTACACATACAAATAATATATTTAAAAAGTATTTTAACTGATCTTTCCATTCTTTCCTACTGTCTGTCGGTCAGTGTTGCCAACTACTTGCCTGGTATTATAAATAATTATTCGCTAATCGATATAAACTATAAATAAAATCGATGCTAAGTCAACCGTTCCGTTAAGCTTCGTCATCGATCACCCCATGCTCATTTTAAACTAAGTGTTTAATTAAATAGTTTAAGTTAATATTTAACGGTGATTTTTCACCGCAATTTATGCACATAATCTTCCCAGGGCGAGGGATAAGGGCAAATTGCATAAATAGACATACGTTATATAAACGAGAGACAGGCTGGCATGCACGTCACTAGAAGCTGGCTTGTAATTAGAGATTTTTAGTTGTTATTAATTAATTATAAGGGATAAAGAGTTGCGCAGACGACTGAGAAAATAGTCTTGGAATCATAGGGGCAATACAACGCAGATGAGGTACATAAAGTAAGCGTAAAAGGTCCCGTACATTTTTTTCTCCAACAAATTCTAGCCTGCGCCTGCGTCTGCGCATGCCTTTATCGTTTCTCACAATGTCTTATTTATGCATCTAGGAAATAGAAGTATGTAGGTAATATTGACTTAACTCGATTTAAAACCAGTTAACGATTAATGGATATTTATTTATGGCAATACAGCAATTATAATAAAAACAAGCAAATGTCAAAGTCAGTAATGTCAGTAGGTATATATTTAATTCGTTAATTCACTGTTTCCTTGTGAGCATTGCAACGTTTTTCGCCTTTGAAAATGGATTCTGAAATCTCTTTTCACGGCAATTCTGGCTCGCCTACGGACTCTGATACCAATACCACTCATCACGTTGACCCTGGCCCGCCTACGGACACCGAAACCAGTGCAATCGTTGACCTGTTCCTGTTTGATTATGGATACTGAACCCGCGATAGATAACAATTCGCATGGACACGAACGAGCTACCCCTGGTGGAGACTGCAATCATACCGATGTGACACAAAGGAGGATACCTCGATCTTGTGGAGGTGGAAGCTGAAGTGAAGTGAACTGAAGAAGGCAGTGGATCGCTCCGCAAATGCTACGTTTGCAATCTCTAGCACACTATTATTCATAATAACTGTGCAATAACTACATAAGACCGCCTATTGTACTAAGACATGAATGAGACAAGAATGTTCCAAACGGAAGAGACTAGTGTCCCACGATGGACTGAATCGTAGTGTGAGCCCTAGTGCATCTAAAATAGCTTAATTATTACACCTACCCTATTTGTAAACACTAAGTACTTACCGAGTGCTCTAAAATTAAGTTTTTCTGTACCAACAATCTAATTGAATAAATAAATTATTATGATTATTATAGTTACCAAATGTATAATATTGATAATATTTTGATTTCAATAAAAAAAACTAACAAACATTGTATTGTTTTATTATAAATCCTAAATATTTATTTTGGTAGTATATCAAGCACTTCAAGAAAAGGAAAGACATACTTACAAGTAAACTTAAAAATCTGTGATATATTCACTATTTTAAATGATGTCTGATAGACTCAATAAATAAGTTGTTAGTTAATAATTAGTTTGTTTGCAATAATGTATTGAGTATTGACTCCACCTTGGTCGAATGTGAACAATTATTATTAAATCATTTATTTCAGGCAACAAGTAACAAAAGTACATAGTCCCATATTAATAAATAACTTACAGACTAACATACATATAATATTAAGCATTTAATTAACACATCATTGCGTGGTGTCATGGGCCAGCCTTCCGTAGAATCTTCGGAACTTGACACTCCTCAGCCAAAACTCCTCACTCACAAAGGTTGCAAGTCACTCAGAACTCTCACCACAAATGACTTGAAACTGACAGTATGTCGAAATTCCAACTGTACAACCCTCAAGGTGAGCTTGGTCTGCTGCTTCAGGTACGACATTCTCTGTTTTTACACACTAGTGAACTCGAGACATGTAGACCTGTAGATCATCGGAATCTCAGCACGAAGGAGATTCGTTGTTGTCGGTGCGGCTGTACCGCACTGGTTACGACGATTGGACTTCCTCCTCTTTTTTTCCACCTTGGTGTACAGTAAAGTCACCTCAGTTGCAGAGGGATATAAAAGCTAGTAGAGCCATGGTGTCACTTAAACAAAAACAATAATAACTACTTAGTATACATTAACTTCTACCACTTAGATATTTTCTGTAGTCACAAGTTTCGTAGTAGGTACTGTAGGTACAGATACATTGCCCGACGGCAAGGCAAGCGTTTATAGCCAAAAACAAAACAAATCAAATGCATAAATTGTTACACTATGTGGTATGCCGATTTCAATGTTCTTTGGTTTGAAAATATGAAAGAAGTTAATGCTTTACGGCTTTAGAATTTGATTTGGCTCAATGTTGATTCACTTCCACGGCGTCAAGATGTCAAACAATTAGGATTATAATACTTTTCGTTACTTACGATTCCTAAAAGGTTGGCTTTGTCTTACCTTTTTGAAATCGCGATTTATAACCTCAATAACTCTACTGACAGTTGTCAACATTGCCTTTAAAATAGGATATGGGTGCCAATTTACGATCACAACTCGATCGAAGAATGAACAATTTGCTTTTTCAAGGCATTATTTCATTTTTTTTTAGCTGCATTAGTTCTCATATCAGCCGCAACGATATGGAGCGCTGGCGATGCTCTAAATCGTATTCAAGAGTACCAATTTGGGTTTTATACGATTGAATCAGCGGTTGATATCAACCCGATGTGCATTATCTGAGATATGGGTTGCCCCCCAGGTAGAGACTGTAGAGTCAACCGCACCAACAACACTGGCGCTAAGAAAAATTAACATTCTGCACTCTAGCTGGATAGCAGTATAAGTAAGATAAATCGAGTTGTTTGGGTACAAACATATTTGTAATCTTAATTTGAAATATCGAATGTTTTAGATACATATTCATTAAACACTTTATATCGTACGAGGTCACAGTTGAGATGATATGATTTATCTTCCAATAATAACTCAAATTATTTATCGTAGTATGCATAAAAATATTTGTACAAATTATTATTATCATCATAACACTTATAACATTTTCACACGGTAAAGCATTATACATTTATACTACACCTGCTCGGAAAGTACCTTGATACTTTATCAAATTTACGGTAGAAAGTACGTCATTGCATATCGAACAAATATGCGGCGAGAAAACGCATCTGAGCGGGAGAGAAAAGTGTATGAAAATCCATTTCTTACGTGGTTTTTCTTTTTTAATTTTGAGTAAGACTATGCGCTGGTAACCTAAATATCAAAAGCCAAAAAGTTTTTACAGTGAGTTTTTATCTCCAAGTTCGCAAAATGACACTGGCCACTAGCTGTGTGTTGGATGGTATCAAACAATTTGAAAAAAGAACATCGCAAACATCTCAAACAAACATTAATGGAAAAAGTGTTACATTAAGCTTCACTAACTGCAACAATTTCAATATAAATATCAATTAGTAAAGATTTAGTTTTTTATTTTCCTCGTAGGTGTAGTATAAAGCACTATGTATCACTCGAGAGAAAGTGCGATTCCCGATCTCGGGTGTTTTAAAGCCCTCGCCTACGGCTCGGGCTTCAAACGACACCCTCGACGGTAATCGGTCACTTTCTCCTCTCGGTGAACAATGTACTATTGTGAAATAGTCGGTCATAAACTTCTCACTTTAAAAATGATGAAAGAAAACGTGAGTGAGGAATGTCACAACATATGAACCACAAAATTTGAGGACATCCACCAAGCCGCACTCGAGCCCTTGGAATATAGTCAAATTGGTCTATAGTCCATCTATCTAGAATTAAGTACACCTTTGTCTCTGTACAGAAGAAACGCCAACGTAAGGGGTTGATGATGAAGAAACTAATTCATACATGATTGATACATAGATTGTCACATTCACTGCTTCAAGAACATTACAAAATAAACTAGGTACTACTTAAAACTAAAAGTACGTGTGAACCTACAACAAATGGGTCATAGCTCGGCGAGTAATATTGTCCATGGATCAAATACTGATCTCAGCTATTATCCTCGAGGTGACGATATTGATCATCTGGTGTAAAGGAAGTCAGCCATAAGTTAGTAAGCATTTGATAACAAGTTATAGTTTCCAAGTTATTTTGTTACAATTTCCGTTGCAGAATCGTTAAAATTGGGTTACCCAATGGTGAGAAAATATAAATAAACAATAATCCTTATCGCAGCTTTACGAGCATCGGCTGCATAGTTACGATCTATGAAGTCAGACTTGGTTAAAAATAAAAAATAATAATTAAATACGTTACTTAACTCTAGCATGATTTGATAAGTGCTACGCATGTTTATTACTACTATTGTAAACACATTAAATATTTTGTTTACAATATCGGAGCATATTGTGTAGTATGACATAGGAGTAATGATTTCGTGCAGTGTTTGAATGCAGGCTTGATCGCATTTATCAAACGTAAATACATGGCTTCAACGTCAGATACTGAGTTTGATGTAACTACGTAGTACGCCATTGATCGAGTTAAGACGGCAGTGACAATCTTTGAAAATATTAGGCATAGATATTAAAACGGTAACACTTACATGCTGCAAGCTGCAATCAGATCCGCAGTTGACATCGAAATGACCATCTCCAGTTCGGTTCTGTAAATAAGAAAAACAAATGAAACCCTTATTCTGTACAATAGCACTTTAGATGATGCAAATAGCAGATTTGAATACAAATGGAAATGAATCCAAATAGGTACTTAGTTACCTACTTCTAGAAGATTTGTCTACCTATTGCAACGAAATAACTAAATTCAATAACACTAACCAATAAAATTAATTATTAATGATACCCAGTGATTGACAACAGTTTTATTTTTGTAACTAATTGACGAGACGAGCTGGTCGTTTGCCTGATGGTAAGCAATACGCCTGCTCATAACAATAACAGCACCACCCAGAACTTTGTTTTGCAAAATGCTGCGCGCTGCACTGCGCTTGTTACCCTAAGACAATTATCTGTTGACTCTCATAATGCTCAGTAATTTCGCTGTATTTGTAATTACTATTACTATTCCACTTAAAACTATGAGGTGTTATCAAAGGGAATGTCTAGCTGGCTACTACGTATAATTCAACAAGATAACCGAAGTGTAGCAAAGATTTAAAAAGTAAGTAAAGTGTAAAAAGTACAGGACTCGTGGAGTTACTAGTTTTATTTTAATTGGTTGGTTCATAGTTTTTATAGATGCGATGTGCACTGACGGTGCCGGTGTTGTGATGACTTCCGTCGCGTCGTCGCAGACGCACCCGAGCGTGCAGAACTAACCGCCGCCGCGCCCTACCTGTTAGTCGGAGCCTGATTGATTCCTAGCGATTGTCGCAACTTGATCACAGTACCTACTATTATTATTTTATTAGATAGCCTGTGGGGTAGTGGGGGCAGGCCAGCTCACTTCATATGCCATGGCGCGGCGGTTGCGAGTTTGATTCCCGCTAAGACACAAACAATACGTTTTATCAAACAGAAAGCCGACTTTAATGTATCTTCGAAGTCCAAGGTCAAATATCGATGAAAGTTATATGGAACCACTTCGTAGCTATACTAAACCCAACGCAAAAAGATTTTTCCAAATCGGTTCATAAATGACGGAGTTCTGAGGTAACAAACATAAAAAAAATACAATCGAATAGAAAACCTTCTCCTTTTTTTAAAATCGGTTAAAATAGTTTCGCATCTGGTGTTGTGAGAACATGGTTCTCATATGGGTCCGAGTTCCCTTTAGGCACAGGGTTCCGAAATCCTTGTTAGGAGGACACAGAATAATTAATAGTACACATAGTAGTAGCCAAGATTTGAGTATTTTCACAAGCTTTATTTAGATTTTTAAATCAATAAAGCAAATTTTTATACCCATTAGCTTTTATTTAACTTGCAATGTTTGGGTTAAATCTTGTATGTTGATTCAGAACCACTTCCTCTTATCCTATGGTGTTGAAATTTTGCATATTTGTTTTGCAAAGTTCTTGGTGGTGCTGTTATTGTTATGGGAGTATTGCTTACCATCAGGCAAACGACCAGCCTGCTCGTCATTCAATTACATAAAAAAAGTCCGATGACATTGCAATAATATGGTGACAGCCAGCTGAACGAAAGATGGAGACGGAAGGTTGGCAATGGAACTCCTTGACGGATAATCGTAAACTACTAGTGTTTGGGCTCGCTCGCGGTTCCGATTACGAATTTGTTAAAAGCTTGTCTTGAAAAATATATTTTTCAACAAAAATCTTGTTTATCGCTTATATATCTCATGCTTCACTATCTCGCTTGATGTCAAACCACGTAGTGGTGTAAGATGAAGTCCATAGATCTAATAATAATAATAAAATCATTTATTCAATAAGGTTGTTTAACTTATTTGGCTAGTTGACAAATTTATAATATTGGGGTATCTGCTGCCGAACTAGGCTCATCTAGAGAAAGACAGTTGAACGACTGGTCAGACACGTCACCCGGGGGAGAAAGTCTCTCGGAATCTTGTTTTCGAGGATCAACCATGGAAATTCGTATCTAATGAGATCCTCTCATAAGATGTTCGAAAAAGGCAGCCTTCCGCCTCAAATGTGCAAACTCCGTACTTTACCTATTTGTGTATGTCATCAATTCATCATTCATATATTATAGCCAAATCTAGTGAGTTCAAGATCTTTATTCAGGTTTGTCATCAGTGTATATTATAGTAATGCTATGAAGGCTCAGATTTGAGAAAATCACTCTGAATATCGAGTTGTTATAGGGAGCGAGCTATTTTCCTGCATATTCTATTATTATATTATATATATTATATATTAAATAATATAATACTGTGTAACTGTAGCCAATGGCGCCTCTTGCCAAGCACAGGCCAAAGGCGCCATTCGTGGTCGTTTAAAGGCCATTAAGAGATAACCGCATTCTCAATCTGTTGACGCTCCTCGATTAAAACTTGAGAAAAGAGAAAGAGATATTACATGAAGGTAACTCCATCAAGACTACAAGACAGGTACGAGAAAAAATATTTTTCTTCGTCCATGTTTTTACTCAGTATATCTGTTGATTAACTGCATTCTTTTTAATTTTGTGGTCATAATAAAGTCACGTTTGTTTTTGTATATTTCTGCAGCGTGCGACCGGAACCGGTCCGGTCCCAGTTGGAGGGCTTCAGTGATGGAATCTGATACCTGTGGTTTTGGCCTTTTGGATTTTGTTCTCATTCACTCTGATAGACTATTGTTGTGATGATATTATAAAACAATAGTCATTGGAGTTGATGACCTTTACGGAAGGTGTCATTCACAAGGTCCTAGTCTAGTTAATAACTCTGTGACATGTATTTATGTGATTTGCTTCTGGTAAGTTTTTTAAACATACAATATTTTTGGACACCTTTGCTTCTATTTAATTTGAGATATTTAAGGAAGTAATCATCCCACTAATCCTATCCTACTTCCTACTAATATAAACTTTGTTTGTATTGATGGGTAGATAGATGGATGTATGGATGTTTGTTACTTAATAACGCAAGAACTATCGGACGGGTTCTGATGAAATGTACTAGAATAGGTCAAATAATACTTGTTATCCCTGAAAATTTACCACGCGGGGTGCACAGCTAGTATAAATATAATCAATAGATTTACATATAATTAATTATCATTATATTCAAACATTCAGTCGTACCTACTAGTGGTTTTGTGTCAAACTAACCCCGTAATGTAAAATAAATACAAAATATTTAAAAGTTAAAAATACAATGTGTTTTCTCTGAAATATCCCCGAAGTGTTATCCTGGCTACGGGCCTGCTACGAATATGATTAGGCTACAGTCATAACATAATAATTTTTAGAAAAGAAACAAAAACCGACTTCAATGTAGGTTGTCTCGGTTGTCGAAGGTTGACGTCAAATATCGATGAAATTTATATGGGACCACTTCGTAGCTATACTGAACCCAGAATTTTTCAAATCGTTTCATAAATGATGGAGTTCTGAGGTAACAAACATAAAAAACCCTCCTTTTTAGAGTCGGTTAAAAATAAATAGGATCTCGTGAATTTTTGTATTGATAAAATGCAGAGTTTATAGTAAAGTTTAAAAGTGAACGTTCTATATTTAGCGTGTTGGCGTTGATTACGATGGCTCGCTAATTGTCACAATTGCTTAGATGTGCGTTGAACCTTACAGCAGCCGCCGCAAATACACTAACAAATGTACTGAAGTACTAACGACTATACAATCATGATAGCATCTCCGACCAACTCTATTCATTACCGGTTTATCAATGAAAATGGCACCATTACATTCATTATGCCTATGTACTCATCAATTCATTGTTTTTATTCCTATAGTTTGCGATTTGAGTTCGCAGGTTACAGAGCAAAATTTTTGCGAATGCTAACGTTCGGTTATTTAGATAAAGTAATCACTTGGGTCACTTTATAAGAATATATATTGCTGAGATTTTTTGGATGAAGATAAGAAACTTTAACCTAAAGACCTACTTAAATAAAATGACTGAAGAATTATCATCGCGCGTTTTGAAATTAACCGCCGAATAGCGCTCTATTTTTTAACGATTGGAGGTATAGGTGGAACAAGTTAAAATCATAGGCCTGAGTGTGGTGATACGTTTATAAGGTTGGCGATGACATCTGGCGTTCACCAGAAAGAAGAACGGCGAAGGGGCGATCGAGAGAGAGCCGAGAGGCGAAAAGGTGTGCAGCACAAGAAGCGCAGTCTGATGACGATGACCAAAACGCTAATGAACCAAACCTGAAATGGGCATTTTTCGTTGCACCGAGCTACTGCTTCCGCTCCAAATTTCTCGGTGATGGAACTGTAATCGCAGCCAATTGAGCGAGCGGACAAAGCCAATCCGAGCAGCGACAACACTAGCCATTTGTGCCAATTCTGCGCACCGTTCATTGTGTCCACCAACTCTTAGGGCTCACTGTTTTACACACACATATCTTATGCACTAATTGTCGAGTTTGTCAGGAGGATTCGAAGTGTGATTTAAACTGGCGCGCGCGAATAGTCATGTTCGTTCGAACGGGTGCGTTCGGCGCGCGCGCAGCGAAAGCTACTGATGGACTGAACATCCGCCCCGGCGCGCACGCGCTACGCGAGGCCGTGCGTTTGGGCGCTACGGCTATTATGTCCTTTAGCCCTCACTGCTCGCTGCGCGTTGCCTGTCACACCTGAGTTGCGTTGCGCCTCTTGATTCGGGATTTGGACTGTGGTAGAGCCATATCAGTCAATATCAGATGTATTTCAGTTGGGTCATGTGGAAATATAACAAGTTTAAATCTTTTAATGCTATATTAATGCGTACTATGCTTATTTCCATAGCGCTAACCTTGTTTTTGGGATCATCAAATACAGAAAGAAAAGAAAAGAAAGAAAGAGCTGTCTTTTATTTTAAACCTAGATGAAAATATTATTTGGTTCCTAGTTTGTATTTAAAACAGGCGTCTGCCCGCCATTGTTATGATGTTAAACTTCCATCCCCCCTGGAAATGTCATCGAATTTCTTACATTATATCTATGCCAACGGCGGAATCGCAAAAGCCTGAAAGCCTACAATTCCAAAATTCTTAATTAATATCAACAACTGTAAACTGAAGCCTCTGTTTTAGAATATTCATTAAGGATGCTGCAAGTTTCAAAAGCATTTCTCCAGCCATCAGCAATTAAAAGCTGCAGTACATGACATACTATAATCATCATCTCATATTTCACCATAACTTTCACATAACATGAGTGTTGACCTTGTTGATCCTAATTCATTGAGTTTGTTTTATAGCACAATATATCAGAGCAACAAGGCCACAGACGTTGTAACTGCCCACTAATCTGTGCCACCAAACGAACTGACTTGCTATTAATCTGTGACACTAATACTGAGATCTCAACCAATTTACACTGTGTTCAATTAATTTAACTGCATACCATTGGGTATCACTTCCCACGCTCCAGTAGGTGCCTTTTTTTACTCTTAATAATGTTTGGCCACTATCTCGCATGATGTGAAGCGATGATGTGGCCTAAGATGGAGCACATATATCTAGAGAGAGACGGCAGTTGAGCGGCTGCTCAGACCCGTCTCCCCGATGGTTCACCGAACATCATCCCGAAACACGACTAGGTCGCTTTGACGGCATGGCTTTGTTCGGTTTCGGTGTCACAACCACGGCCAGAGCCTACCACTCCAAGCACCCACCTGCCTTCTGCACAGGATCAAGGTTTTAAAATAGATCAATGCTTACACTAGCTAACCTTTTATCTCTAATTTGAATACATGGTACTTATTTCATTTTCATGCATTGCGACAGAAAACCATAAGAGTTTAAGTAAGTTATTTTATATAAAAAACCATCTTTACAAATGGAACCACCTATTGTAATATTGAAGCAGTTACTTAACCCTTCTTTTGCCGCAGTCATTCAATCTATTTTTCTTTTTATTATTTGCCATATTAGCGCCATCTTTTAGCTATTGCAAACAATAGAATGTTGTACGAAACATACTGTCTCTCAATCATAATTAGCGGGATGTAGAATACAAGAGGTAGCGTAACATGATGTACAATAGCTAACAAAATATTGTTCACAATTTAAAATAGATGGCGCTTCTAGTTATTTTTCTCTCATTCGATGCAGCTTTTTGCATAGCCCAGTAGGTGGCGCCACATGTATTTAAACAATTGAATTGGCTTTATGTACTTTAGCAACTGCACTGCACTGTACCATATTATTATAGGTATTAATTATTCTGTGACTGTACACTTCTTTAGATCTTACTTAATTTCAAACTCTACAATTTTATAGATGCTACGACAAACTTCGTAAACTACTGTTATCTAAAATGTCTAGCAAATTAGAATGTGTAGGAACTAAGCTATAACTTATCTACATAGATCAACCGTGATATAGCAGTAATCTAGCATTGCTGATTCATTATGATGACAATCAGGTTTACAATTAATCAAAATGTACCTTATAATGCTCTATGATCTGATAATGAAGTGAAGTAGGCAAAAACCGCTAGTGCCGTGGTATTAAATCTAAAATGAGGAAAAGGACGTAATTAAAAAAAATGAGATGTAGAATATTTTACTTCAGCTTTCATTGTCACAGAAACTTAATAGTAAGTACAGCGTTATCTGTAAGTTTGCCCCATAGCACATCCTATGGACAGTTTACAATATTTTTCCCGATATAAACATTGTTATTTTGTTATGATAAAGTTGTATAATCTTACGTTACTTCTTAGTAATGTTATCATTGCAGCTGATAAATAGGTACATTTTAACTTATAAGTACAAGAACCTATGTACTTTTCGAAGTTTCCAATAGTTTCCTCAAGCAATATTACAAAATCATACATCAACTAATACTTATCTATAGGGAAATATTAAAACTTGTTCGACTTTGATAATTGAACAGGAAAATTAGGAAAGGATGTATTCGCTATGAAGATTACCACAGAAAAATAAGAAAACTGCTGAGCTCGAAGGTTAATTGCCTACCGAGTTACTCAAGGAAGATTTTAATATTAGCTACGCCCCACTGTTTCACCCGCATAGACAATTTACTTATTCTATGTCTTATTCCAGGGTCTAAAGTGCTTAACTATCAAATTTCACCAAAATCCTTTCGGGCGTTATGAAGCTAGGCAATAACATACAAACACAAAAACACACACACACACACCAATATAATATATATACATATATATATCGTTCCCAGAATGAAAATACTGACTAGGCCATTTATGTATAATCAAGCTAACGTTCTGGAATAAGTCACGTAGGTATAGGCAGGTAGTAGGTACGTACTATTCTAATAATAATTTCTAATAGTAATGCCGGAACCACAAAATATAGACTATATTTTGTGCCGGAACTTTGTACAATTATATATCGCGATATATGTAGGTATTGTACAACGTTCATAAATCATACTTGTGTGTTGTGTGAAAACAAAACAATAAAACATCGGATGCTATTCAAAACCTTGCACAATCGCATATACCTTGATCGCAAAGCTAACAGTGATAAGAAAGTCTATTTTAGCCTTAAGGCTGATGAAACTTTACGTAGCATCTAGCATCAAAACATGTCTATAAATGTAGGTATGTGCAAAGAAGATCTTGCTTTCAGAAATTTCTTATTTTTAAATGACATTAGAGTAGGTATATCTAAATGAATGAAGGCTTGTTATGAATACTATGCCTTTATGTGGGTTTTATGATGTAAAGAATAAAGATCCTATGCCTACTACTCATGATAAAAATGCTTAAGTTTGTGAGGATGGATGGATGGGTGTTTGTTTCTCGGATTTTGATGTGGAATGTAGGTTCTTTAGGTGGCTACTTGTTATCCCAGAAAACCGCGGGGTTTATCCACACTAATATTATATATACGATACTAACTCTGTCCGTAGGCCTGTCTGTATGTTTGCTAACTATGCACGAATAAACGGCTGAAATAATCTTGTTGAAATTTGGCACAGAGATAGTCTGTAGATGGAACAATTCTTTGGCACAGCTGATGTCGAGAAGTTCCGTATCTTTGGAAGGCACGCTGCGTCTACGCCTACGCCTGGGGAAGGTCTAACTAAAGTATAACAATCACCTACTTCAGTCGGCAAAATGCCCATTACAAAGTGTTTATGGTAGTATTAAACATTATAAATTTTGATTAGAAGCAATTACATTGAGTTCCAATAAAATACTTGTCGATGGTAGATATGGTTAATGCCACCCACTAAATGCACAGCGGTTATTTTATTGGAAAAGCATTATCGCCCCCCTACTACGAAAAGTCTTTTAGACTTTAGGGTAGGAAAGCATTGTCATAAAAAACATTATTTAAAAAAACAATATATTGTGAATAAATATAAATTATTAAAAATTAAAGTGCTGCGTAACTGCTACTGAACAATCTACTAATTCAACAAATATTTGATTTCGTCACTTGAGCCAGTTATTCGTCCATTCAAGGTTTGTTATTTAATTACTTTTCATTTAGCGATTTTGTTATTATTAAAGGTCAGTCACTGAGGCGTCTTCAATAACATTGATGTATGGAGATAATAAATGATTCTTATTAAATTTAAATATTTATATTATGATGATCAAATTGGTCAAGTATTTTTAATTAATCAGTTACCAGCTTGTAATCATTTTTTTTTGTTTTCATACGCTTATAATATGCGTGGTCGATATAGCCATGAGTTGGTAGAGATCCAAGTTCCCGTGCCAAGACGAATGGGGTGGCTTGTTACCTAATTCGTACGTTAGTTCCAAAGACCACCACGATCGAACCACACAATTTTAATCGCGATATGAGTGAATTATTTTATTGTGGACTTCCATTACAACAATAATACTGTACGTGTTAAATAACAAACGATTGTTAAGTTTTACAATACGTAATATAGTTGTCTTAGTCGCCAATTAAGATAAAGATTATGTTGTGGTAACTGCAAGATAAAGAAAGCATTTTATTGTGGGGTTCATAGAAAAGTCGTGTTGAAGAACTACTCTGTTCAGTTGAATACAGTCTGTGTTGGAGTGTGCTTTGGACTATCGCTAAATACTTGCGAGTAAGATACAGTGGAAAACATGGCCAAGGACTTGTGTGATTTCAAGGTAAACAATTTTCTTGGACGTAATGACGGGGACTATGTCATTACGACATGTCATTTCGTCAATTGGAGCTGCGTTGTAGATAATAGGAATATGTACACACACAGAAGTTACGTAACACCTTTTTTACAACTTGTTAATTATAACTTCAATCAATGATAAATTAATCAACTGCAATAATAATTATACTTCGCCGTTGCATCCTCGAGATTTATATAATTCACAAGGTAGTTCCACTCCATGAGCTGGGCATCAAGCACAATTTTAGAGCTGTCAAAAATAAAAAGCACAAAATGACTTATTTACAACTCCCGCCCTAGAGGGCGCCACTAAGCTCTGTCACCTCATTCACTTTTTGTGTGCGGGCATCGTAGCATCGAAATTCTTTAATATTTTTTCTTAATCAAGTAATTAGTGTTTTTATCGTCTATTTAACAGTTAATTTCAGTTTAAGTGCTATGTGAATAAGAAATCGTAAGGAGTCTTGATCTGAAGACCATAATAAAGGTATGAAAGACACGAAATAAAACTCTTGAAACATTTATAACGGCATGAAAGTTCTGATAGCAACTATCAGGGTGAGAACTTACCTATCTTTCCATCTTGACTTCCAATCTGCATGTTTAATGTTAATCAAGAAACAGTATTTACTACAATGTAGGTTATGTTACCTACTTAACGATGCAGTTGTTTATTTGTTGAATCTGTATTTCTATTTTCGTTACGAAAGATACTGTGTAGTACTCTGGAAGGATTCATTATTGAATCATCATCAGCCCATTACGTTCCCACTGCTGGGACTCAGGCCTTCCCTCGTAGAGAGAGTGAATTATTGAATAAGGTCATAATAAAAAAAAATAATATACCTTATGCCTTAATTTGCCTTAATTTATAAAAATAAGTTAATAAAATAAATAACTTGTTTTAATATCATGACATCTTTAAATAATACGTATGACAAAATACTGACTAAATAATAAATTTACTGGGCTTAGTAACCAGACCGAATAATGTCACAACTACCCTCAGTTATAAATTTTTATGCGACTAAATATGCAACTTCAGTACTTAAAAAATAGATATTATGCTAAGACAATATCATGAATGCATCACATTGTAATGCTTTTATTAAGTCCTATACAAAAATTAAGTGCCTTGGAACTATGACGCGATCACAGTCGTGCACAATCTTTTTTAGCGCCACGACTTGTTCGTCGTGAAGGAGTTAAGAGTCAGAACACGGTCATAACATTTGCGTTGCCTTTCTTACGTGCAACGACCACATTTGAACTATTTTTTATTGCCTAATGCAACAAATTGAGTGCCTTAGAACTATGATGCGGTCATAGTCGTACACAATCTTTTTTAGTAAAGCGACTTGGTCTAGTCAAGTCAAATAGTTAAGAGTCATAATACGGCCATAACATTTTCGCCGCCTTTCTTTTTGCAACGGCCACATTTGATCTATTTTTATAGCCAAATGCAATAAATTTAGTGCCTTGGAACTATGATGCGGTCATAGTCTTACACAGTCATTTTAAGGGCCACGATTTGGTCGTAGTCATGGAGTCATAACATATTCATTTTTTAGACTTTGGCGTTGCCTTTCCTTCATGTCACGCCTATATTTGATAAATTGTTATAGCCTAATGGAAAAATTGAGTGCCTTGGAATTATGACGCTATCATAGTCGTTCATAGATCAAATTGTCAATAAAAGCGATGATAGACGTGCACAACATATAATTAAGTGCCTTGAAACAATGACGCGATCATAATCGCGCATATTTTAAGAGTTACGACTTCGTCGTAGTCAAGTAATTAAGAGTTATAACACAGTCATGTTTTCTGCGTTACCTTCTTTTCACCCAACAGCCACATTTGATATATATTTTTAGCCTAATGCAACAAATCTAGTGTCTTGGAACTATGATGCGATCATAGTCACACACATCATTGAGTGCCTTGGAACTATGACGCGATCATAGACGTGCACAACGACAAATTGAGTGCCTTGGAACTATGATGCGATCATAGTCATGCATATTTTTAATTTTAACTATAATTCAATTTAGTCATCTTTTGATATTTTGCATTGTTCTTATGTATATTTTAGCGTTACGACTTCGTCGTAGTCAAAGAGTTAAGGTTAAGAGTCATAACACTATCATGACTTTGGGGTTGCGTTATCTTCATGCGACGCCCACATTTGATGTATTTCTTATAACCTAATACCTAAAACAAATTGTGTGCCTTTGAACTATAATGCGATCATAGTGGTGCGTTTTTAACGGTACGATTTGGTCGTAGTCATGCAGTTGGGAGTCATAACACGATTATGACTTTTCTTCCTTAATGATACGCCCACAGTGGCAGAGGCCCAGTATACACCCACTATGGAAAACTGTCTAGCCGTAAAAATAGCAGATTTTAACGTATGCATATAATGTTCGCTCAACTGATCTTACAACAAGTTAATATTCACAATGAATAGATTCCAGTGGCATACTACTTACTTATGGTGACGTCACCGCGTTTTGCGGTGGCTTCTTCTTGATCTAGACTTTAACTAGTAGAACACGAACGTTCTTGATGCAAATTATACTAAGCTTTATGCAGCCTACTGTTGTGTGATGAAAGGTAAACAAGAAGTTTTTTGGATCGGAGATTGAAAAGGAAATCTCTAAACGTTGGGGGCGTATCTATCTTATATAGTGACATCAGACCTGAAAAAGGCTTTCACTGAAAATGTTCTTGTATAAATTTTCAGTTAATGGGTATAAAACCATCTAAGTTGACTCTTCAACTAAAAACCAGCGCGAGTTAAAGAATACATAAATCTATCTGTCAGATCTCGTCGGTCATCCTATCTTATTAGAAAGGATATGGAAAAGCTTAAAAATTCGATCAAATTATTATATTAGGATTACGCCTTACAAACACAATAAAGCAAAGCAACCTGATTTAACGTATATTACGCTAGATAAATTCTTTCCTCTTCGGAAAAATCCTTGTAGTTATAATACTGAGGCAAATGAATCTGTTTAGAAATCTGGCTTTCAGGTTAAGAAGGCTGAATGATGAATGCTTTGATGTCGAAGTTTACACATAGACATTATAGCATTACAGCAGATATATAGACATTATAGCATTATAGTTACATTAGTTACATTAGTTGTGTATTATAGTTAGTCAGCCAGAAAACCGAACAGGCAAAGTAGCCAAAGGTATCGGGATATACCGGGGTATCGTATCACGACGTGGACTGCACCGGCGTCGTTACCAGGATCCATGGAAGTCACAGTCAGAAGTCACAATCCAAAACTCGTTAAAGGTTTTTCCAAACATGGAAATTAATTTCGAAAGACCCCTTTATCTATCAGCACAGTTGAACTGTGGTATAAAATGCTTATGAAATATCATTACTGAAACCATTATTTCTTTTTTTTTTTTTTCTCACGGTATAATATACGATATAATAATACCCAACAATACTTGAACTTATCTAATTCAAAACTAATAAATATAAATTTAGGAATAGAACCAATCAAACCGTCCAATATCTTCAGCTGTTGTGATAAGTACCATTCAATGATTTACCTTTAGGTAATATTTTTTTTTTTATATAAATTCCAAACTCGTCTTGGTGATCACTGTAGTTCAATTAGCCAGAACCCTTCCCTTCTAATTAATGTTGAGATGCGGGTTCAAGTCTCATAGCCATGGGTTGTTTAAAAAAAAAAAAAAAAAAAACTTTCTTTGAGCATTTTGTGAATCATGCGTTAATGCCTAATAAAAATATGGCGGCCAAGAATCAGTGATTAAAGTTTGAGGATCAGATATTCGAATGTCAATGTCAAATGGACTGCTCGGCCGACAGTGCCAATCATCTTTCCTAAGCTCTTCAAACCTGTAGTATCCTTACTCGGAATCACCTATACCAGCTTTTTCCAAATCACATTCTTGTTTTGGGCTAAATTCAATCAAGTCCATAGACGGTTACCCACATTAAAATTAGACAATGTAAAAATGTCTATTATATTTTCGGGTTACAATTCATAAATGAATAACCAAAAAGGAATAATGATAATATTAATATACATTATAAAAAAAAAAAAAAAAAAAAAAAAACAGTTAAAGAATCCAAACATAAATTATAACCGCAAAATGGTGATAATTTTCTTATTGAAAATACGTTATTTGGTAATAACAACATTTTACTGTGTCATATATAATTAGTAACGGACGTTACTCGTATGTGCTGGAGATTTACCCTGACACTTCTTTTAACTGGGTGGAGTATCATGTGTGATAATACGATAAACAAGAGCCAGTAATTATTTTTCCCATTTTAAAAATTGACGAACAATATTAACAATGGGCAACTGGCGTCATGGTCATTCTTTACTAGAACAGTCAACCATAGTATCCTTTGTTCCAATCTCTGGCATGTTAAGAACCAATACTATTTTATACATATCATGTCAGGAAACAAGTTAGCCTTTGCACTTCAACCAGAAACAGACAAAATTATTCTAAATTTTGTTTCAAATATATTCCCAACGATGATTATTCCAAATTACAACAAAATAAATGGCAGTTTCACTAGCATTGTCAACAGGACGATGTGTTCAATCACCATCCTTTATATAGAATGTATGAATTCGTAACCAATTACGCAATAATTTCTAATAGATTATAAATTTGCCGGGAACAGTAACTTTTGTCATACAAGCATATAAGTTGTAAGGCGTTTGTTGCCTTTACTTTCGATCAGAGGCAAAGTTTGAACTTTTTTGTCATGAAAAGAAAACCTTGTACATAATACGAGCATCTCGTTAGAAGGTAGATAGATCAAAAGGATTATATGTGACAGTTGAATAAACACTGCGATTTTCTCTGCATACTTGTGATGCATAAACCTTAGCAGCTTACTTACGGAGTCTTCTATTGACCTTATCAAATAAGCTGCCGGATAATATGAGTACTATTTTGCTAAAGCGGTGTAGGATTCTAACTAAATTATGTTAAATCATAATTTATATTATACAATTGCTATTAAAATATTACATATATGTGTTGCCCATATAAATATTTTTACTCTGAGGAACATGAAAATTTCGCAAAAGCTCTAAACATCTACCTTGTGAATTATATAAATCTCGAGGATGCAACGGCGAAGTATAATTGATGGTTAAACAAACTTACCAAGTGAAGTTTGACCGTAATTATACAAGCCGTTGCATCCGAAGAGATTTATACTAATAACCCACCCGTGCCCTAATTTGTTGTCACAAACCCTTACAAATATTAAGTACCTACTAGTAGTTTTATTTTTCCTGTTTTGTGGCCTTAAGAATCTTAAGATTTTGCGAAATGTTGTTGTCTCTAAATCAAATGAGGTGACAGAGCTTAGTGGCGCCCTCTAGGGCGGGAGTTGTAAATAAGTCATTTTGTGCTTTTTATTTTTGACAGCTCTAAAATTGTGCTTGATGCCCAGCTCATGGAGTGGAACTACCTTGTGAATTATATAAATCTCTTCGGATGCAACGGCTTGTATAATTACGGTCAAACTTCACTTGGTAAGTTTGTTTAACCATCAATTACGATTTCATTAATGCAACAAATTAGTTATTTTTAGAAATATTTTTAGAATCAGGTTTTTCATATTAAAAACAATAATAATTGAGAGGCAATTAGAGAAATAATTTTCAATAGAAAAGTAAATGTTTGAACCTGTAAAATAGACAATCGTTTGAGACGATTATACGCAAACACAGAAAGAATTCTCACCTAACCTATGTATTAAACTCCTCACGTCAGTGTCTTTTGTGTTTACACATGGAAGTAAACATTTTTACCTGCATACCTATATTACTCAAGTATATAGGTGATTTTGAACTTAAATGAAGTCTTTCCAGGTTACTAAAAGATTGGAAAACATTCCCGCCATCGCTTTTCAAAATATTGTTTCTTTTCAACATTAGTTGGTAGTTTCGTGTCCACGTTATCTAAATTTCGTTTCGTTTCTGCCACTCATGCGACACTGGCGTTTATTTTCATCAAGGTACTGTGAGCGTTATGTTCTACTTTTGTTGGTGTAGGTTCGTCTTTCTAACCTTAGTCATATTAATTTACTTCTACTTTAACTGTCTGTATCTTCCTACGCTAACTTTTCTTTTGCTTGGGAATATCGGATTTTTTGTTTAAAAATAGCTTTAGTTCATCTTAGTGATTTGTTTTGATTGAAACTAGATTGCTCAAGGTACAAATCATTTTTCAATGTTGATTGCAATTAATTTTTATTTCCGTTTTATATTCATAGTATCTTAGATTCCAACACCTAGTCGACCTAGTCAATAACTATTGAAAATTTTGTTAAAAATATTGTATGTTTGTGAGGAGTTAAAAACTGCCACATAAAGAAGTTGCTAATTTGAAATAGATTCTGAATAATGGCAAATTACCCATATCATAGCGCATGGAAATGCAAGTTTACTGATAAACAATTCAAAGACGGTGTTAAGTCAAGCATTTATTAAGATACCTAACATTTCTGTCGTAATTGGTACAAATATAATAATATCAAAGCCTCGGGTAATCCCTGAGTAAATTGAGGAAAATATTCTACACTATGTAGAAGTCTATGCTGGCTTTGGTTACCTACACGGAAATCTGCCCACTACCGACTGTAATCATCTTCCGTGATTTTCCCAGTGTCGACTATATTACTTGTTTGTTAGTACTTACCTGTAGGTCGGATTACCCGGTTACTCCAGGTTGACTGAACAAAGTCTTGCCTTTATCCTGTAAGCAAGTAAATGAGCGTTGTTATTTCCCTTTGCATTCTTACGTCAATAGTTTGTTTGCATTTATTTGTTCACAAGTGTCTAAAGTTGTTTGTGATTAGCTTTCGTCTATCGAATATTGTCTTTGTAAGGTTAACAACAATGACGTCTTTCACCTTCTCCGACCAAAAATAGATTCACGTCCAACTAGAAATAAACGAGAACCTGTTTAAGTAGGTACTATTAGTTATTCTGTGATATTGGTTAGACGTGCTACATATCGACAGCGACACATAACTATGCAAGTATTATGTTATGACTGTTATGAGTTTTGTTTTCGTTTAATCTTTTACGATAGGAGCTTAATGCAAAACATATTGTGTTACAAAAACATTTCCTGTTAATTTGACAAATGATAAGATTACCTACAGCAATGCGCAAAGAGGTACACCCCCGTCAACGGATCAAAGTATTACACGACGCTATGAGAAGATATGTATATTATATTAAACAGAGTAACGAAACGAGGTGAAAGCCGAGTCAAGATTATGTTTTGAGATCAATGAATGCAATACAGATGGAGGTAAACGGTTTGTTTATTCAAGCAAGGAGGTGTGCGCGTGAGTTGACTCACGGAGGCAGAATATGTCGAGACTGGAAAGGATAACACGCGCGGAGGCACGTCATCGCGTAACAACCACACCCGAGCCAGATAGATACCATAATACATATATTGTATGACATTGTATTTTTAAGTTTACTGGGATGTACTTTTGTGTTACTGATACTGGTCGAGTCAGAAATATAATTTTTACTTGATCAGGTTTTTTAGAATGAGTTCGACAGTCAAACAAGGACATTTTATATTTGATACCCAAATAATAAGCAAATTATGATAGTCGGAAAGCACAGCCTGATACAGGAGCTAGTTTAGATTTGTAAAGTAATCAAGTCTATGAACAAAGGCGTTTGTTTGACTATCGCAAGAATAGTGAAATTCTAGGAATATACTCGCTTATCTATACTTATATCCTTAACAATATAAACAATGCGAATACATCAGAAAATGTTGATAAAACATCAAGAGACAGTTGTTAAGAAAAATAAAACCGTGCAAACCTGTTATATTAAGAAGAAAAATGTAATAAAGGATATAGATTATACTCGTAGAGGAATTGTTTTTTATGTCTGACGACCTTGAAATCGTGAAGGTTATCTAGTCTAGAAAGGATTACTATCCAATAAAAGTATTACCTGTGGTATCACTGACAATTTACAAGTACCTACACTACTACACAAAGTCCACACGCGTTGGTATAGTTGAGGAAGAGTTGATAGCATTTATATTCAAAGGAGAAAGGAAAGTGTCATATATCTTTGCAAGGAAGACAGAATATGTTGTTTTCAGAACATCTCTTCTGCCTTCCGCTTTATTAGAAGCCTAACTATAAGTACCTTAATTACACCCGGAGTTTCAAGAGAGCACCTTCAGTCTTCTTATTAATTTTATTATAAACTCTAGCTTTCTTTCCAAACTTTACAAAAGAGTAAAGTCATAACCTGTTATTTCAAAACAAATGCCTGTTTACAGACAAGTTTCTAAGATTTGTTTCTAGAATAGTCTGACAGTTAAATGCTTTCAACAAGGAAAAAACATTATTTCAGTGCAAGGTGCAATGCTGAGTCATACAACCTGAGTTTTATGAGTTACCACTCAAGGGTCGAATTATGAACAAAATCAATAATAGTGATTAGTACGACGACAGAAGTAGTCGGAACACATTACACATAAGAAGTAGGTCGAGTCTGTAGGCGCCTACTCCGTATTTAGTGAATAAAAATAGCAATGTCCAGGATTGGTGGAATGAGGTCACACTGATGAATGATGCGCCATACAAATTAATTCATTAATTCTTAGATAGTGCATAATAATAATGTTCTCCTATTGGATCCGTAAAATGCTAACATCAATGCGAATGAATCCTCAGAAACCGAAATGATTCTCCTTGAACATGATGGAGTATTGAACTTTTCTATTAATAGAATCTTAGTAAGAGTATAATCTCTATTAATTTCACTATTGCGCTAACTGACGCGATATTGCGTGAAGGGCGTCACGTGCGTGCGGCGCGGGTGTGGAGGGGGCCCGCCGCTGTCGTGACGTCACGACGCGGCGCGCGGCGTCGGGGGAAGGCGGGGGGAGCGCGCGGCGAGGCCGAGGGTGTGGTGCACATGCGCCGCTGAGTCCGCTGACCGCGTCCCAAGGTGACCCTCGCTCAACTCGCCGAGTTGTTCTACGACGCTCGCGGCATTACCCCGTTCCTTTCACTTCTGCACGACCAAGCCATCACCGATACCGGTATTCGCCTCGACGCGGATATCGCCCTGTTTCTGTGCGGTGGACTTTATGACGGCAAGCTGTGGACGCCAACGCTCCTCGTTCATCACCTCCTGTCTCAGTCTGCGCGACTGACAAGACAAATCGATATGCGTCAAGCAAGAGACATCGTGAGTACCTATCACAAACTCAAATATTTGACCTGATTAGAACTTTTCCAGCGCGGCAGTCAAGCACGCAGTATGTGACGCTTGAGCAGTTGTTTTCTACACGCTGTTTTTACTAAAGTGCGATTTAGGAGTAGGTATAGATAGCTTCCTAAGCAGAGTAAGAGTAGGGTCATGCGAGGTCATCGAATATGTAGCAACGAAACGGCATAATAATTCTAGTCCAACACATACACAAACAGGTATTCCTACAATAATTCGGTTTTATCCCTTCCTGTGACATTTCGCCATCCGCCATCACCGGTTACGTCCGCTAACGTAACAAGGTCACGCCTCAAGGTCATCTATAGAGCTCCATTGAATCGACGACTTTTATAGTTCCTTGAATGAAACGAAGTCCCACAGTTTGAGTTGATGTCTTATCTCTGAAGTAAACGAAACAAAACGTACTCCTAGTTACAGTTGATAGCTAAACTCGATTGTTTATTTACAAAATAAAAATTTACCAGAATATTTAGTTTCTGGATCCTCTGAGAAGTTATGATGAATTAAACTGATAGTGTTACAACTATGTAAAATTTTGTTGAATGGGTGTTGATTAATTATTCATTAGATTATTAGGTATATCGCACATATAATATTATATCGTACGATGTTGCCACGCATAGAGCACAGATGATCAGATGTCTAAGCATACATTACATGACTAAGATATAATTATTATTATAACATATATTTTTATAAATAATAATTGCAATATTGAGAGATATTTTTTTATATACTTATAGTTTTTTAATATTTTTTTAATATAATATACTAGTAGTATTAGTAGTACGATTAGTTACATTAAGAAAATTGCATATACCTACGTATTTTTCTGCAGCAGCTTTTCTAAATTTGACTAATTTCAGTCAAATATATTGGTATTGAAACTTACATTGGGATTACGCAATGTCATTGTGCAGTGAAGGACCCATCAGCTAATTGACCTTTGATCGATGAAACACCATGTGTAACAAAAACTATACTTAAACATTAGAAATAGATTCGTATGGAAAATATGCGACTATACCTACCTATGCCCCTTCTCAATATTTTACACCAATCCATCACGTAAATAATGCCCGCATAAATGACACGTGTAAGCCATATACCTAAGTGTGCACAGTAGGTATATAGCTATATCATCGATGCATATACCATTATGTATGTATTTTATACCTATTCCATTTAAACCGTGATCACTACTTGTCTCCTGCTAATGTGCAGAGCAAAGATTAGCATCGCGCATTAGCAGATTCGTCAGATATAACCGGTCGGGCAAGTGCTACAAGAGCATAATAATTACATTATGTTAGCTTCTAAACCTTTTATATGTTAATATAGCGGTCAGGTACCGAATAAATATCAAGGCTAGATATTATTATATTGGTCTGGTGGATGGACGTTATGGAACTTGTTGCTAACATAATCATTCTTGATGAGAATTTAATAATGCCAGAATGCCAAACATTTTCATTGTTCAGGGATTAAGCAGGCTACGATGAACATATTATTCGTTATCGGCCAATCAAGCTTCGTTTGGAAAGTGGAAATGACGATATCAAATCAAAAGTGGTTATTAATATTTAAAGATTACTTATACGTTATTTTATCTTATAATTAACTTGAACTGGCCATCAAAACAGAAATTCATATAAACAGTATTATTTCCAGATGCTATATTTTAAATTATGGTAACTTATAGTATGTTATGTCTACTTAATTATTATTACATCACTCATAACAGTAATACTCAATACTGTGGTAATACCATAATCCAAAGTCCATATTATAATGTCAAAGGGTATCTGTATTTATCGTAAATATATAAAGTAGACAGATTTCTTGTTTACGAGTTAATTAGATTCACATGACAAACAATGCATGATTAACTTTAGAGCCACTTTTACATAATTGGCAAGCATTCTATACCTACTTACTAACTGCTATTCAGTTAGTAAGGAGGTATCCCGTCGAGTACTATGTAAAGTTGCAATAATTTATATAATAATTAATTGAGAAAATTGGGCAGCGTTAAATGACTGCATGAGAAGAAACCCATACTTTTTCTTCTTCTGGCTTCTTCGCTCCTTTTGACTTTGTAAGGTAATTTAAAACAAAAGCGTGTGAGTCTAAGATGAATAAAAAAAATATTATAGTAGATATACTATAGTTATGTAGTTCTTGTCCGGAAAATACCCAAATAGGAAAACAGGAGGATGCAAGTGCATCGTAGCTTATCTCGTTTAAGTTTTAGATTAGTCAGAACAGTAAGGCCATGACCACAAACTTGCTTACACAGATCATAGATCTTGTTTATCAACAGTTGAAGTAATCTTTGTATGCTATATTGACTTCAATAAATATTATCAGCGAAATCATGGGCGTACAATCTGCTGATGTATCTGGGTGATGAGCGAGCGTAGTACAGTGCCTTTATAGGACTGCAATTAAAATCGAAGATCACTGTATAATAAAATTAATAGCACTGGTCGTTCTAGAGTTTACTAAAAATTGCCGGTCTCGTCAGTCTGAGTACATAATTATAAATATTTCAACCAAATTACAACTGTTACTGTAAGAGCGAGTGTGGCTCAGTGGGAGCATTTGCGACTTTCGATCCGACGCACCCAAGTTCGAATCCCACTGGCCCCGCACCACTGACTTTCATAAGTTAGGTGCTAATTTAACACTCGCTCTAAAAACCGACATGTCCAGTAATTAATCACAAAAAAATTCGAGGACATGTAACATCCATCACCCACCCGCACTGGGCCAGTGTGGTGGATTATATGGCCCATACTCTCTCTATGAGAGAAGACCTGTGTCCCAGCAGTGGGAACGTGATGGGCTGATGATGATGATGATGACAACTGTTACGGTTCTCAAGTTCCTTGATTTTCAAGTTTAGGTATGTATTACCCACGTAAATAGGTAGGTATCGTGATTGCAATTAAATATTTTATCGTAAAGAGGTATAAGCGCAAAGATAAATTAGAATGAGTATAAAATTGCTATCTCAAAACGATACGGTGCTTATCGGAATATACTTATAGCTGAAGTAGCATGATTAGGCTGTCTGTCTGGCGCACCCAGATTTCTGATTGGAAAAATACAAATGCCTTTTTATTATCAAGGGTTTTAAGGTGAAACTTTTGTCTTGTATCGCGGAACATCGACCTCCTGTCAATGCCGTGAGCAAAGCTTTAGCTGAAAAAGCTACATCTTTGTCATTGTCTATTTGTCTAATAATGAAGGCAGTATCATCTACCTATCTGAAACGGCTTCATAACGTCATGTCATCTCAAAACTGACTAAATTATTAGATTTCTGCAAAGTAATCCACCTTCATTGTCATTGACTTCAAATCACTAGCACAATGTCTTGTTACGTATGACGCTGAAGCTAATTGGAGGATACTGAACGTCACAACTCTAACTGCAAAGTAATATTCAGTAAATAAATAACGAAGCGATGTCACAACGAGACGAGTACGTAGCTTGCAGCTTTACTTATCTTTTCTCAATATATAAAAACGCGAAAGCGTTGTTGGATGAGTGTTCCAATAAATCGAGAATTGCTTTACGTCAAATGCCTAAAGTTACACCTTCGTCGCGTCACGAGACACTACAATATTTGCTACTCAAAAATAAACAGCTAACAGACGAGCACTTGCCAAGAAAACACTTCAGCGTGCGTTTGTCCTGTCCTGACGCGAACTATGGCACAAGTTTAAAATAGATCCTACACAAAAAGAATTACTTAAAATTTTGTTTCATTTCGTCTCTTTAGTAGAAAGTAATTTATGCTTGCTCAAACCAATCACTATGAAAATTCTTGTTGTTCAATTTTAATCACTTTAATTACTTTCACTGTCAGTTGTTACTTTTAATTGTCTAGTTTAGTACTACATTAGCTACGATTTATGCATGTTAATAATACCTACATATACCTTTATAGAGACTCAAGTCGTACCTAGCGTCAGGGCATTTTAATTTCAAAATGGATTCGTATCTACCAGCGATTTATTATTTAATAAGATTAAATAAAAACATAAAATAAATATATGAATATGCAATGCATGCAATTGTTGTACGTTGACCATGACATGTGGCTTTAAAAAAAATGTCTCGGAAATGTAAAACCTTATTCTAGCTAATCTATTTTATAAGCGAAAGTATAGATACTTTCGCTTCTAAAACTCAACAGCAGTAACAAACTAAAGACATTAAAGAAATGAAAATGTGTGGAATAAAACGAATTTTAAGCATTAAACTTGCGCGGTTTTTGTGGTATTATTCCATTCATCAGAGTACAAAAAACTGACTCAGTGGTTCGAAAAGCGGATCTAACCGGATTACATGTTTATAATCGTTATCAGTGATTTGATTTAAGCACGGTGACTTTTCTTTCGTTTTCTTTACCCACTCAAGTGAAACTATGGAGATGATACGAAGCTAAAATGGATTTTTTGCTAACATTTTCGTGACTTTTTATATCAGGACTCAGGAGTCTTTCTTTGCAAATTATTCAAATTGTTTTTATTTCTTAGGTTCGCAATATTACTTATAACTGACAAGTTGTATTAATAACAAAAACAATAAATTATTAATAAACAAAAAATAAAATCTAAAGTTTTTATCGTAGTATGTTCTGTTTTCATAGGCTGTAATATTCCCATACTATTGCATGACTGCAAGCACCATGATGGGCGCACACAATTTAATAATCCACTACTACAAGCACAATAGTAAATATAGAGGCCAAAGAATGTGCATGACGTCACGAGCGAGCCCACGCGTTGGCCAATCAGCTTCAAACACCAAGAGGCACGACTAGGTAAAAGATAAACATTCTGAGGGGGCTCGAGAACAAGTCCAAAGATGTATTGTTTTCATATTCGTATATCATATCAGGAGACATGAAATTAGATTGATTTAAGAGTTCCCTTCAGTTTTTTCCGACTTTTCATGTTCATATAAAATATTTCAATATAGCTGTACTCCTTTAGCGCTTACCGCTTCACATCTCTTGAAAGAGACAGCAATAGTTTACTAACATGAATGAAAACTTTGCGCTTGTGTGCAAACGCGATCGACACTGCGGGACGATGTTCGTCATGTTCGCTTGCTGCCGCTGTTTGCTCGTATTCCTCATTTCCTCGCGAGTTTGGCAAGACGTGCCGTTACCTCATAAATAGCTACTAGTGTTGTATAATTTTTTCAAGTTTATCGGTCGTAGCGACAGTTTCAAAATGGGTATTGTTATAAATAATTTGCCTCTGGTGAGTAAAACTCTAACTAAATATTTGTAATACTAACTAATCGGATAGCCGGCATCGAATTGGAAAGCAACGGTAGTGTTGTAATGACCGCTTTGACCTTGTGTAACGCGCTCGCGATAGTGAACAACTTGCTTGTTTGTCTGCAAGGATTGCATTCGTTACGCTAGACTTCAAAACTTTAATCTAATACTAACACGGCTCACGAAACCTTGAAACGGTTACAATAAAGTCTGAAAGTGACACATTTTAATATAATTATAACGAAGTATAAGCATACCCTACGAATATTTATATACTACTTACAGTAGGATATACATACTTAGTTTCTAGAATGATATTCCATCGATTAGGTAAGGATCCTTTAATTGCGTGGCCTTTTAATGGTTTACCCTCAACTATATTAATGTATTTTCTACAAGATTGTAAATCGAGTTTATAATTAGCAAGCCTCGTCACACACGTCATAGTTACAATCATTAGCGTATGTCGTCCACATAATTCCTTTAATTTTATTCATTGCCTTTTTCAGATTCGCGAAGAATGCGAAGTATTTCATCTTGGTGATAAACATATCAGAGAAATAATGAGCAGACTACACAATGATCTGCTCAAGGGTCTCGGCAAAGACACCCATGCAAAATCCATAGTAAAGTGCTGGATCACTTACATACAGGATTTGCCCAATGGAAAAGGTATGATATGAACATTCTTTAATTTATAATTTGCAATTTCTTTCTATCTCTAAAACTGTTCTAGTTTAATCACTAATAATAATTAACATTGGATAAGAAATTGCCAAGTTTTATTCTGTATAGTAACGTCTATTATTTGGATTGTAATTAAATATTGACACAAGGCAATTCTCTTTGTTCCAGAACGTGGTAAATTTTTGGCGTTAGATTTAGGTGGAACTAACTTCAGAGTGTTAATTATAAATTTGGGCGATAATCACTTCGATATGCAGTCTAAAATCTATGCGATACCAAACCACATAATGATTGGCACAGGAGTCGCTTTGTTTGACCACATAGCAGAGTGTTTAGCTAATTTTATGAAGGTAACTAGAGAACTTAACATTCAAATCTAATGACTTTTCATTTCAGTTTGTGAAATAAAAACTAATAATTTTTTTCTACGCAGGAACATAATGTTTATGAAGAGCGCTTGGCGCTGGGATTCACATTCAGTTTCCCGCTGCAACAATTGGGTCTTACAAAAGGAATCTTGCAGCGTTGGACCAAAGGGTTCTCATGCAGTGGAGTAGTCGGTGAAGATGTTGTGCAAGGACTTAAGGACGCTATCGCTAGACGTGGGGTGAGTCACATTCTACCTTTCTTTATTAGTCAAAATATTACACCGAAATTATGCCCCCGTCACAAGCTCATTCATATTATATGCTGAATATTGTTTCCTCAAAGACGTTCAACAAAGAACCAGATATAAAAAATAAGCAATTTTACAGGATGTTGACCTGTCTGTGATGGGCATCCTTAATGATGCAACGGGTACTCTTATGTCGTGTGCACAAAAGAAACCTGATTGTCGAGTAGGGGTTATTATTGGTGAGTTGATGATGATACTAGCTCTCTTTAGCGAAGTAAGGCATGATCTATGGAGCTATAATGAGAGCCTTGTAGAGGTTTTTAAAGGACGTTATGGTAACTCGGTGTCAAATTGTCATGTGGATGGATAAACTGATATCCGTATGTTTAGTCGATTTTTTTTATTAAAATTTAAATGTGTACCCACAAAAATATTTGCATGAATTTATCATTTTGATTTTATTTCATGAAGGTGTGGCGCATTGTTAAGGCGATAAAAAAAATACACAATGATTGAACAACCGGTTATATTTGTTTAAATAGTAAATTAATATTATTGACAAACATACGATTTATACCTGTAGTTTCTTAATTTTAGGTTAGTAAAGATGCCAAAAATGTTTTTTTTTTCGTTTTATCTAATTTAAAAATTGGAAACTTCGAATTCAATACTTACAATCACGTATTTTATAAATTAATGAAGCACTTATTTAGTTTGAGGCCTGACGCGCTGGGCTTGTTATAACAAAATTACTTACGTAATTCATTGACATATTTTGATTTATCCAAATATTCTATTGAACCGCAAATATAAATTATTATACAAACCGCAATGATTAAAAAAATATTTGTAAATACAAAACTTATATCAAATATTATATATTATGGGTAAGATACTATTCTATGGGTAAGACATTAACCACTGGGTCGCCATAACATTGAAAGCCTCTACAATCAATCATCTTCAACATGATTGCAGGGTTTAATCTTATAAATGACCACTTAATAATAATTATGGAATGTCATCTTCTCTATACCTAAAACGCATGTTTTCTCACTCTTTAGGACGTACAGATTGACATATGCGCCATTCTGAACGATACAACGGGTACATTAATGTCCTGCGCGTGGAAAAACCACAACTGCAAAATAGGACTCATCGTTGGTAGGTTTTACCTTATTAATTGTTTGTTTTTATGGTGGTATGTGTAGATGTCGTTCGCCTTTTTCTGTGTTGTTTAACTGTTTACGCTACGTCACACAGGTTTTTTTCATTACTGCTGCTGGTTTTGATATCAGCTTGATTCAACAGTCATGCTTGTAATCTTGTGACATGCATTGAACTATGCAAAGCAGACACCGTTACGCACGTGTAATGACGTCAAAATGTGTGTTTATTCAGAGCTAACATTTAACTATTGTCTGGCACTTATCCTGTTTTTTTCTCACTAACAGCATGATGTTAGAGTTACTATTACTAACCTCTAAGTAAACTCTCTGTTGATGATTTGTTTTAATTATTTTCAAGTTAAGTATTATCAATGATCCTAAAATTGAGTTATTCATGGTCACCCTAGTTGTAAAAAAATTCGCTAAAATTGCTAATACTGAAACTTTAGTAAATGTAATTTTATCTGGTTCCAATTCATTAACTCAAGAAAGTAGCGAGTAACATCCTTAATAATTCTGAGTAACCTAAAAATCTGTCTACTTTCTTAGGTAAATCCAAGTGCGCAAACTCTAATCAAATTAGCAGTAACAAAATAAATATGATAATTAACATTATATTTCTGTTCGTCTGCTCAGATACTTATATGTATATGGAACTATGACACACAGAATGATGAACTGTAAATTGCACGACGTTCAGTGCTAACAACATGCCTTATTTGACATTTTCTTTAACGACACTCGCAGAGTTAGCGCTATAAAATTGTTTAGCAATATCATTAGATAGAAAGATACATACCTTGTCATATCCAGGTACTGGCAGCAACGCATGCTACGTAGAGAAGACGGAGAACTGCGAGATATTCGATGGAGAACCAGGCAAGCCGGATCTGCTCATCAATACTGAGTGGGGCGCGTTTGGAGACGACGGCACGTTGGACATCATCCGCACGGAGTTCGATAGGGAGGTCGACAGCAGCTCTATCAACCCTGGCAAACAAATGTGCGTATCAATCGTCTCAAGTCAAAAGCAAGAAGTCTTTAAATTTTTTATCTAAGCTTCAGGCTGGCGCATGGCGGCTAGACTAGGAAAACCGGTTATAAGCTGTCATTTACTTTTTTGTTATGGAAGATAAAGGGATTTTAAAGAAGTTATACAATTGTCTGAATCGCTATCTCAATTTATATCGCTATCAAAAAATGTTCGCGAAATAGGTGTGTCATGTTGTGTCATATTTTGTTATTGGTATTTTCACCTACTCTACACACCTTTTAGGCTTTATCGTCATTACTTTAAATTAATCGAAAGAAAGAGCCTGAATGAGATATTCAGCATATTATTTGAACTCAGCTGTCGGTTAGATTATATTGCTTAATGTATAAAAGATATTAGCTGTACCCGGCATGCGTTGCAACTTGCAATGCCACGTAAAGAAACATTTTTTGGACCAGGCACCTTAACTGGCTTTCACAGAATAATTCACCAAAGTTTAATCACAATCGTATCCATTTTAGGAAATCGCGAGGTTTAGGAACGTGTAGAAATATACAAACATAACAACTTTTTTAGCAGAGTTAGTTTAGTGAGTTTTCCTTGTATTTTTTCATATAATTATAGCTAGCGTAGGTACAGAGAAACTAATAGGTATTATGGGAGTCATGGGTGACGTCGACCCTCATTAACTTTAACGACTCAGAATTCACGTTTTAGCACATGCGATAAATTGTAACTGAAATAGAATACGTACTACCATCATGCAAATAAGTATATTTTCCACCGTGACAAATGTCTACCTAGTTTTACAAGTGTTTTGTATCTATCCGCAACTATATTCTACACAACAGTGTAAAGATGAGTAGGCAGGTACGCGGGCAAGGCCACTGTTAGAAGTTAATAGACCATACACGGTTAGATCATCTCATGATGATAAGGCTTAAGGTACGGTCAAGTTCAATGATAGGCTTGCGATGATTGTTATATACAATAATGTCAACAATACAATGCAGTTACTAACTAACTACACGTATGTCCAAATGAAACATCAGGATAATTTATAAGTACCTAGTCTATGGGTAAAATTAATAAAATAATATCAGTATCAGCTTTAACGTCAATTGACAATGACTGAGGCTCTTACGAAAACAGGAAAGTTCTCTGACCCAATGGCTGGCCTAAATGTCAGAAAACGTCTGTTCTTTATGGGTTCAGAATTTAAATCTTTATTGACAGTATTTCTGACTGTATATATATTTTTTCAGCCAAGAGAAGATGATCTCCGGCATGTACATGGGCGAGCTGGTGCGACTCGCGCTAGCTAAGTTCACGCGGATGGGCCTGCTATTCGGCGGGCGCGGCTCGGATCTCCTGTTCCAACGAGGCAGCTTCTACACTAAATACGTTTCGGAAATCGAGTCGGACAAACTTGGGGACTATACTTGCTGTATGGACGTTCTTGAAGAACTTGGTAAGTTAGAATAAATTGGCCTAAAGTTACTGTATTGTTGAAGTGTTGTTAAACGAACTGGTTTAAAGGATTAGAAGTGAAGTACCTAAGTTAATACCTATCTAGATAGGTAGGATAGTTATTTTTGTAATCTAGGATTATTCCTAGACGTTACAAAATGACCTATAGCAGCTATAAGTAGGTAGGTACATATTAGTGGTAGTTGGTAGTGGCATATTAAGTACATATTATGTATACATATTTATAACATTAATTTCATCAGTATGATATGTATAAAGGTGCCTAGTATGCGTATTGAATGCGCCTGAAATTCACAATAAATGTTATTAACTTTTACATTATTATTTAAATAGAATGATTGCTCGAATTATTTGTGTAAAATTGTGTAATTTTCGTCAATTTATCACAGCATATTGTTAAGTTTGTTAGTCACTAAGTATGTAAAAAATAACCATTTCCGACAATATAAAAATTCTTCGCGGTTACAATATGACAATAGGTAAGCCGACAAATAATATTATTTATTTGAAACAATATTTCCAATTAATTGGTTCTTACGATAACGTTTACAATAATATTTGATATAGATTATTAAATCAATGCTAAGTTAGTATGATATGACATTGTGGAAATGTCAATGCGAATAGATATAATAGCTCTTGTCTTCGAGCAAGTGAGCGGCATGTTTTTATTTTGAGGCTGTGTGTAAGGTTATATTTATTACCAGAGCGTTCCGCGTGGTTCCGCATTACAAATTCCGATGCAAAAAAACTTGTTTTCAAGCTTTAGTGCCTACTCGACTTTGTTACTTTTTAGTTCTCCTTAACATACGGAAGAAATGACCTGGAGGTGAAACAAAACAGCAAATAAAAAATAAAATATTTGAACAACGACTACCTATCTATCTCAATGTTCCGCTTTAAAGGCATCGAACATCATATCGTAGCATACTATGACCATTGACCAGTCTATGCTTTGACCATGAATTGAATGTATCTGGCACGAAAGAAAAACAATACCACCTGTGAAATATCCAGTCTAATGCAGACCGCTTAGCAGAAACTGGTCGCAAGTTTTTTTTCGTACCTATGTTATGGTGTATGGAGTCCTTAAATCATAATTTGATTACGAATGATCAATATTATTTTTTCTTCCCTAAAATACTGGATAGGTACATCAAACAAATCAAAAACCGAACTGTATACGAAAATAAATAATATCTTTTTGTATATTTGGCATTGTGTCAAATGTGGCTTCAGACGAAAAATGCGGTAACAGGAAAAGTCGCTTTTATCAAAAACAACACATATACACGTAGATATAATATATCTCGTACATTAATATACGAGAAAAAAACTTTAGGGAAACTCAACTGCTAAATAACGTTAGGTACTTATTGAGTCTGTTTGTGGATGTTAAGAGGGCACGCTGAAATTTTCATACAAAAGGAGAAAACGTTTTTCTACCCCTAAACAATAACCAAATTCGATAAAATTTGGACATGTAAGAGATGTTATCATTATTGAGTTTTGTAGGTTTTTATTTTTTCGATAATTCCTATAGAATTTGAATAAATGGACCCAAAAAAATTCGATATTTACTCGAATTTCTTTTTAGTTTGGAAGCTGTTAACTTTCAAAATAGACATAAACTTAGAAAAAGGAAAACCTACAAACCTAGTTTATTCTCCATTTAAGAAATTGAGACCAAAAATTACCAAATTTGGTTGAGATTTAGTGTGGTAGCAACGTTTTCTCCCGAAACGCTAATTTCAACAAAAATCTGAAGTTGATACGAATTTAGTTAAATTATTATTATTATTTAGTTAATTTATTTAATTTAATTTATGCATTTTCTGCGAGACCTTAAACCATTATTCAAATACTGTAGTACTCGCTGGCCGCGGCTGCGCCATATCCTCTTAAAGAGTTATGCAAAGTTCTTTACATCAATCATGTTGAAACTAGGTATAGGTATACTTGATAAAACCACACTCACATTTACCCAAGTTACGTAACCTACTACTCAATCGTGGTTCTGAACAATTACATAAGGCACCTAGTTGGTACGTGTGTCAAAATAATTGGAAACGCCTATTTTAATTGAATTGTATATGTAAGTTTATAACCAAAAGATAATACATACCTACATTGATTGCAGTAATAAACTAGTTATGTGTGGTTATAAACAGTAGGTGTGATTAGTCAGTAACAGTTGAGTAAACAAGCAAATAAATCGTTATTATATTCATAGATGTGCATGTCTGGTTCACACCAAAGAACACTAAAAGATATTCCATTCCAACGTAATACTATAATATATATAAATAAATACGATAATCAAGCATTACATTTAACAGTATAAAATTGTTAGTGAACAAACGGCAAACTCAAGTCATCTACTTGTTGGTGCAAATACGTCGCTCTTGTTATAAACAAGCATTGTTATGAATACTCTTATATCGTAGTCAGGTTTTAGTTTTTTAACTCTAATTTTTGAGCTGTGATTTTAGATGTTGATACCTAACATAAATAAGTATATAGAATTTGGTAGTTTTCTCCATTGAACATTTCAAAAAGATTACCTAAGATGCTTCTTATCTTTTAACCCACTACGCAAAAGGATGGATAAGTTTGACCACTCCCTATGTGTGTCTGTCTGTGGCACCGTACCGTAGCTCCCGATTTGGATGAGATTGTTTTTATTTGAAAGCAGGTTTTCTAGCGGTGGTTCTTAAAGATGTTTTATCGAAATCGGTTCAGCCGTTTTTTACTTTTTATAAGATTTTTGTGTCGGGGTTGTTTAAATTTTAGTTTACTGAAATTCACTTAACTCTAATTTTTGACCAGTACTAATGAGTTTCATTTTATTGATGTTGATCGTATGTAACATACATAAGCAGGTATATAAAATTGTGTAATCTTCTCCATATAACGTTTCCAAAAACATTACCTAAGATGCTTCTTTTCTTTTGTAGGGTTGTCGCACGCGACAGAGGCGGACATGGCGGCGGTGCGGCACGTGTGCGAGTGCGTGTCGCGGCGCGCGGCGCACCTCGTGTCGGCCGGCATCGCCGTGCTCATCAACAAGATGAACGAGCCCCACGTCACCGTCGGCATCGACGGCTCCGTGTACCGCTTCCACCCCCACTTCCACACGCTCATGTGCGAGAAGATCGCGCAGCTCGTCCGGCCGGGCCTAACGGTGAGGAAACAAACTCATATTCACCTACAATCTAACGCCCTCGTCCAATGAAATAACTCATCATTGAAACACACACACATAAAACTATTAATAATAAAAACAACTGAACAGAAGTGTAACAACTGGCGGTAAAAGCGATCCCTTCCAGACAACCGTGCAGGTTGAGGAATAACGCAAAAATAATGGACGGAGGTTTTCAATTTCTTTATACACTTACATGAACCAATTACATTAAATATAATACACAATAATAAGAAAATAATAAGTTGTCTTAATACATACAATACAGTTCAATACATATAATAAACATACATACACATTAAACTAAATAAGATATTAAATACATTACAACAACAGGATAAAGATGATTGTAACTGAAGCGAATATACTTGAAGGTTAAACAAACTTACCAAGTGAAGTTTGACCGTAATTATATAAGCCGTTGCATCCGAAGAGATTTATATAATTTATTCACCAGGTAGTCCACTCCTTGAGCTACTGGGCATCGCACAATTTTAGAGCTATCAAAAATAAAAAGCACAAAATGACTTATTTACAACTCCCGGCGCAGAGGGCGCCACTAAGCTCTGTCACCTCATTTATTTTAGAGAACAAATTTAGCAAAATCTTAAGGCCACAAAACAGGTAAACTACTAGTAGGTACTAAGTATTTGTAAGGGTTTGTGACAACAAATTAGGGCACGGGTGGGTTATTAGTATAAATCTCTTCGGATGCAACGGCTTATATAATTACGGTCAAACTTCACTTGGTAAGTTTGTTTAACCTTCAATTATACTTCGCCGTTGCATCCTCGAGATTTATATAATTTATTCACCAGGTAGATGTTTAGAGCTTTTGCGAAATTTTCATGTTCCTCAGAGTAAAAAATATTTATATCGGCGACACGTATATGTAATATTTTAATAACAATTGTATAATATAAATAACAACTGTATAATATAAATAACAATTGTATAATATAAATAACAATTGTATAATATAAATAACAATTTTATAATATAAATTACGATTTAACATAATTTAGTTAGAATTATACACTGCTTTAGCAAAATAGTACTCCCGTCAAATGGAGAGGTTGGTTATAGAATTTGGCTGTTATTAAGCTGTTGTCATATTATCCGGCACCTTATTTGATAAGGTCAATAGAAAACTCCATAAGTAAGCTGCTAATGTTTATGCATCACAAGTAGTTCCTGTGTGCAGAGAAAATCGCAGTGTTTATTGAACAGTCACGTATTATCCTTTTGATCTATTTACCTTCTAACAAGATGCTCGTATTATGTATAAGGTTTTCTTTTCATGACAAAAAAGTTCAATCTTCGCCTCTGATCGAAAGTAAAGGCAACAAACGCCTTACGACTTATATACTTCTATGACAAAATTTACTGTTCCCGGCAAATTTATAATCTATTTAGAAATTAATGCGTGATTGACGCCAACATTTTAATCACATCTTTGATTACGATTACATACATTCTATATAAAGGATAGTGATTGAACTCATCGTCCAGTTGACAATACTAGTGAAACTGCCATTTATTTTGTTGTAATTTTGTATAGTCATCGTTGGGAATATATTTGAAACAAAATTTAGAATAATTTTGATTGTTTCTGGTTGAAGTGCAAAGGCTAACCTAATTCCTGAAATGATATGTATAAAATAGTATTGGTTCCTAACATGCCAAAAACTGGAACAAGGGATACTATGGTTGATTGTTCTAGTAAATAATGACTATGGCACGAGTTACTCGTTGTTAATATTATTCGACAATTTTTAAAATGGGCAAAATAATAAATGGCTTTTTTTTTTTTTTTTCTTATTATCACACGTGATACTCCACCCAGTTAAAAGAAGCCTCAGGGAAAGTTTCCAGCACATACGAGTAACGTCCGTTACTTATTATATATGACACATTAAAATTTTGTTATTACCAAATTACGTGTTATTACTAAGACAACCTTTACCATTTTACAGTTATAATTTATGTTTGAATTCTTTAACTGTTTTTTATATGTATATTATTATTATTATTATCATTATTCATTTTTGGTTATTCATTTATTAACTATGACCCGAAAATATAACAGACATTTTGCGTTGTCTAATTCTAATGTGGCTAACCATCTATGGACTTGAATGTATTGAGCCCAAATCAAGAATTTGTAACTCTGATTTGGAACATGCTGGCATACTTTATTTCTGAATTCTAAGTATACTACCGGTTTGAAGAGCTTAGAAAAGATGATTGGCACTGACGGCTGAGCAATCCATTTGACATTGACATTCGAATATCTGAACCTCAAATTTTAATCACTGATTCTTAACTGCCATATTTTTATTAGGCATTAACTCATAATTAACAAAATGCTCACATTAAGTTTTTTGAAAAAACAAAGTACGGCCACTGAGACTTGAACCCGCATCTAAACATTCATTAGAAGGGAAAGGTTCTTCCTAATTAAACTACAGTGATCACAAAGTCGAGTTCGGAATTTATTTAAAAATATTACCTATTTTCATATTAGTCATTTTGACGTCTTAGGGCTAACCTGTACGTTGTCTATCAAACAACAGAGTTTTTTAGATAGAAATGATCAGGTAAATCATTGCATGGTACTTATCACAACAGCTGCAGCAATTGGACGATTTGATTGGTTCAATTTCTAAATTTATATCTATTAGTTTTGAATCAGATAAGTTTTGCATTATTGGGTATTATTAGATCGTATATTATATCGTGAAAAAACTGGTTTCGGTAATGATATTTTATAAGCATTTTACACCACAGTTCAACTGTACTGATAGATAAAGGGGTCTTTCGAAATTGATTTCCATTTTTGGAAAAAACTCTAACGAGTTTTGGATTGTAGCGTAGACTGTGACCTCCATGAATCCTGGTAACGACGCCGGTGCAGTCCACGTTGTAATATAGGATACTCCGGTGTATTCCGATACCCTTGGCTACTTTGCTTGTTTGGTTTTCTGGCTGACCAACGATTAACTTCGACATCAAAGCATTCATCATTTTAGCCTTCTTAACCTGAAGGCCACATTTCTAAACCGATTCACAAGCCTCAATATTATAACTGCAAGGTTTTTTGTTTTTTAAGAAAATAATTTGTTTGGCGTAATATATGTAAAATTCGGTTCCTTCGATTTATTGTGTTTGCAAGGCGTAGACCTAATATAATAAATTGATCAAATTTTTGAGCTTTTCCATATCCTTCCTAATATGATAGGATGACCGACGAAATCTGACAGATAGGTTTATGTGTTCTCTAGCTGGCGCTGGTTTTTAATTGAAGAGTCAACTTAGATGGTTTTATACCCTTTAACTGAAAATTTATACAAGAACATTTTCAGTGAAAGCCTTTTTCAGGTCTTTATTTATGTTACTATATAGGATAGATACGCCCCCAACGTTTAGAGATTTCCTCCTCAATTTCGATCCAAAAACTTCTTGTTAACCTTTCGTCACCCAACAGTAGGCATAAAGCATAAAGCTTAATATAATTTGCATCAGGAACGTTCGTGGTCTACTGGTTAAAGTAGCTTGATCAAGAAGAAGCCACCGCAGAACGCGGTGACGTCACCATAAGTAACTAGTATGCCACTGGAATCTACTCATTGTGAATATTAACTTGTTGTAAGTTCAGTAGAGTGAACATTATATGCATACGTTAAAACCTGCTATTTTTACGGCTGGACAGTTTTTTCCATAGTGGGTGTATACTGGGCCTTTGCCACTGTGGGCGTCTCATGAAGGAGCAAACGTCATAATCGTGTTATGACTCCTAACTGCATGACTACGACCAAATCGTACCGCTAAAAATGCATCACTATGATCGCATCATAGTTCCAAGGCACACAATTTGTTGTAGGTATTAGGTTATAAGAAACGCATCAAATGTGGGCGTCGCATGAACCCCGAAGTCATGATAGTGTTATGACTCTTAACTGCTTGACTACGACGAAGTCTTAATGCTTAAATCAAACATACATATCTGAGACAATGTGAAATATCAAAAGATGAATAAATTGAATTAGGTATATTTAGAACTAAAAATATGCATGACTATGATCGCATCATAGTTCCAAGGCACTCAATTTTATGTTGTGCACGTCTATGATCGCGTCATAGTTCCAAGGCACTCAATTTGATGTGTATATGACTATGATCGCATCATAGTTCCAAGGCACTCGATTTGTTGCATTAGGCTATAAAATATATCAAATGTAGCTAGACGAAAACAAGATAACGCAAAAGTCATGACCATGTTATAACTCTTAATTTCTTGACTACGACGAAGTCGTAACTCTTAAAATATGCACGATTATGAGCGCATCATTGTTTCAAGGCACTTAATTACATGTTGTGCACGTCTATGATTGCTTCATAGTTCCAAGGCACTCAATTTGATCTGTGAATGACTATGATCGCGTCATAGTTCCAAGGTACTCAATTTTAGCATTAGGCAATAAAAAAATATCATGCGTGACATGAAGGAAAGGCAACGCAAAATTCATGAACGTGTTATGACTCCATGACTACGACTAAGTTATGGCTGTGTACGACTATGACCATATCTCAATTCCAAGGCACTCAATTTATTGCATTAGGCTATGAAAATAGATCAAATGTGACCGTTGCAAAAAGAAAGGCAACGAAAATGTTATGACCGTATGACTCTTAACTCCTTGACTACGAACAAGTCGTGGCGCTAAAAATGACCGTGTACGACTATGACCGCATCATAGTTCCAAGGCACTCAATTTTTGTATAGGACTTTAAAAAAGCATTATAACACACCTCGATGTGATGCATTCATGATATTGTCTTAGCAGAATATCTATTTTTAAGTGCTGAAGTTACATATTTTGTCGCATAAAAATTTATAACTGAGGGTAGTTGTAAAATTATTCAGTCTGGTTACTAAACCCAGTAAATTTATTACTTAGTCAGTATTTTATTATACATATTTTTTAAAGATGTAGTTATTTTTCTTTTTCTTTTATCAAATTTATAAGAATGCATAAGGTATTTTTTATTATGCCCTTATTCAATAATTAATCCTTCCAGAGTATACTTCGTAACGATCGACACTACACAATATACTTCGTAACGAAAATAGAAATACAGATTCAACAAATAAACAACTGCATCGTTAAGTAGGTAACATAACCTACATTGGAGTGAAATGCTATTTCTTGATTAACATTAAACATGCAGATCGGAAGTCAAGACGGAAAGATAGGCAAGTTCTCACCCTGATGGCTGCTATCGGAATTTTCATACATATATAAATGTTTCACGAGTTTAATTTCGTGTCTTTCATACCTTTATTATGATCTTGAGATCGAGACTCCTCACGATTTCTTATTCACATAGCACTTAAACTGAAATTAATTGTTAAATAGACGATAAAAACACTAATAATTTAATAAAGAAAGAATATTAAAGAATTTAGATGCTACGATGCCCGCACACAAAAAGCGAATGAGGTGACAGAGCTTAGTGGCGCCCTCTGCGCCGGGAGTTGTAAATAAGTCATTTTGTGCTTTTTATTTTTGATAGCTCTAAAATTGTGCGATGCCCAGTAGCTCAAGGAGTGGACTACCTGGTGAATAAATTATATAAATCTCGAGGATGCAACGGCGAAGTATAATTATGGGCTGTTTCACCTACCTATCAATAAACTATTAATCACTTAACCTAAAGGTGACTAAGATTTATTTTATTTTCACCAAATTCTTCGTATTATGTATTGTTTATTACTAAGAGATTAATATTATTAGTCAGTCACTTTATTCGACCTTTTGATAATTTCAATAATCCAGTTTGTTCATCCTGTCATAATACACTATTGATAGGTGATGAAAATACGAGCCCTACACCTACATTTTTCTAGGAATAATAGACAGACTAGCTCTCCATGTATGTACTTCATGACTATAATGATATAGTACCTATGATCGATGACTTCTATCGTTGACCGAATCATTGCGATATTGTTAGATTTTTATCGAATTACGCACCAAATCGTCTTAATTATATTACAAAAATAAAATTATGTAATAAAAAAAAGCACGATTTTATAAAAGAAGCAGTTTGACACCTATAAAATTAAGATTTTTGAAAATTGTAGGCTCCGTCTTGTCCAATAAACTAGTCCGGTTTTGGTTGGAGTTTTTGCATCAATGATTGTGCTTTTTGCTAAAAAATTGCACAATTATTCTGTCTAACAAATTAATTAAAATATTTTATGATTTTTACGTAAACTATAGTTTATGCGTAAATTGCTTGAAGGTACTTGGATAGGTATTTTGTACGTTTTAAGTTATCAAGAAGACTGCACCATTTACGTCAAGACATTTGCCTTATGATAAAATCAAATGCTGCACAAACACAGGCGAGTAAGCTAGACGGATGATAACGACCACACACTGCCAAAAATAATATGACGTCTAGACTGAGATAACATAATCATAATGACACATCAAAACTATGGAATAATACCGAGCAATAAATGGCTTCTTTGAACAAACAAACATACGAATTACGAAGCGATAAAAGTCAATGAGGACTATCGCCCTATATGCCCAAAAACAAATTTAATAGATAACTCCTACTTAGATCCGGGCAAAATGATTAAACACACCCTCTGAACTCCGTTATCAGTTGTTGATATATATTTGTTTATTAATGCCGAGGCGAGCCCCTTATTATTCAAATATTAATTGTTAACGTCATAGTGATAAGAATAGTTTTAAACACTCAAATAAAGGTCATTCAACGAACTTTGGTCGTGTTCGTGTCGCAACCGCTAATGCCAACTCGGTATTTCTATAATCGTTTGGTTGAAGAATAACTAGCCATATATAAAGAGTATGGCAGGGTACGCGTAAATTTAATAGTGCGGCACACATCCTTTTTAAAAATTAAAAGGTATTAGAGACTGTGTAAGTGTCTACGCATGCTAACTTTTGTAAACTAAGAAACAAAACATAATCATCACGATGACTATTCATTTATCTACACGATTCACACATATTGAATCGGGCAAATCCAGCAATTTGATCAGACTGATTCGATATCTCTGAAAGTACTTACAGAGTAGTATGATGTCATCAACACATCAAAATATTTCAAATTATCTGAGTTTATCAGCAGTTTCAACACTAACAATGATTACATTAGTATCCGCAATCCACAACCAAAGAAAACTAAATATCCGCAATTGACCATTATTTATTTATTCATTTTAATTTACATTTTGAGAACATATATTATATTAGTAGGATTATAAAGACATACCTACATGTCATTGTGGGAAAACACAGATATACTTAGGTAGGTAACTATTTGTTTGAACAGAAAATAATTAATAAAAGAATTACCTAATTACCTACCACCAAGTAGGTAATTAGGTAATTTTCTGACCAACCATTTCAAGAAACAGTTTTCTACTTCTTTTATTAGAAGTTATCATTTACTGCAACTGCAATCCTGTTGGAAATTGCACTGAGTAGTTGTGTAAGAGCCACAAGACTTAACATAGTGCTTATTTTTTTTTATCTTAATATTTTTTTGGAACTTTGATTCGTTTAGCGACTATGTAAGTCCCGTATGGTCTGTCAATTTACGAAGTAAACTAGTTAATTATTTTGTGTACCATTGTATAAAGCGACTAAGACGCTTTACACGCTTAAGACGCTTTAAATTACGCCTATATCCACCAGATTCAGCTCATACTGGTTTTGCATGAGTGATCTCACCGGTTGGCTTCGGACACATTTCACCAAAAGATGATAGACAACTTCTTTGAATGGTGCTTATTTGCGTATCATTTGTTTCCAGTTCGACCTTATGCTGTCAGAAGACGGCAGCGGGCGCGGCGCTGCGCTGGTCGCGGCGGTGGCGTGCCGCGAGGTCATGGGTGCAAAGTAATCTCCCAGCTGCCAGCCCAGCGATCTCTCCTAGCCTTCCGCCTCGCGCGACAGTGGACTTCGCCTCACACACTGCGGTACGCAGTCCCATCCGCTTTATTACATGTTTTTCACATCTACGTAAGCGTTTTGATCTGTCGTTCGTTTTCACGAACTAGCAAAATTTAATCAGATTTAAAAATAGATTTTTTTTTAGATTCAAAAGGTATATTATTTCCGAACTGTAAATAAGGCGTAGACACGCAAGTCCAATTAGAAAACTTAAGGCGTAAGTACATAAAGATTATAGGCTGTTTAGTACCTTTCACTCTAAGACTAATTCTGTTAATTTTAGTCTTTTGCCGCTGTGTGCTGGCGTCGGCTTCCACAAATTCGCTCTCTTATGGAAAGCTAGATAGTCATCGATCCATTTCCAAAAGTAAATACTATAGATCTTATGTATATACTATAACTTAGGCATTAAGATTCATTGTTGGAACATTATGCGGAAAATAGGGTTTCTTTGTACTTATTTATTACTTTAGTCTAGTCACAAAATTCGTAGAAGTTGGCTACTCTATTATGTAGCATACCTCGATTAAATTTGGCGTTGCCGGACATCAGTAATGATGCAGAACAGAAGACTGATTGAATACTGTCAAGTTTTTTCGAGCTGTATTTGTATAAATTATTTTTGAAATGGATCGTAGTGTCATCAGATTGACGACAGATTTCGCTGCAGGGCCTATCTTAGCCAGCACCATGCAGCACACAGTAATTAGGTCGAAAATATTACCTTCAGTGACTAATATTGTTACTTTAGCCATAAGTAGTTGTATAGCGATGTAAATTAGTATCGGAGATAAAACTCTTGAGTATTAAATATGTAATTTTATACAGCCACTACAGTTAAATAGTAGTTCACTGTTTTTAAATAAATATAATATAATTATAATTCAAAGAATTACGTATATTCAAACACTTTAAAAAAATATCTTCATTGGATTGTAAAACAGATATAGGTATGTCGTAATAATACATTACATAATTTCATAAACAATGAAATAATATAAAAATATGTATTTATTATGTAAATGGTGTGATTTCTGTACTGTATCTCCACGGAAGGTTGAATGTGAATCTATAAGTAGTTGTCTACGTGTGAATCTCAGCACGTAAACGACTTTCTGTTTACAGAGAGTGCAATACCAACAACCATTACCAATTAAGTAGTATTTCATGAATTTTGATCATTCCATTAATAAAATTGATCATCGATACAAATTATATAATGTTTTATGAAGATATGATATTAAAATTATTAAAACTAACTTGAATAAAAATGTTATTGGATATAAATTATTGTGATTTACCTTTCACTATATTTGTTAATTTTAACAGTTATATAGGTGTGTTTAGTTCTGTTATTTTAACTATGTCATCGATTGATGTTGGAGACGTCGCTAAATTGTATAAATGTTTTGATATTTTACTGTGATAGAGCTAGGAGTATTAAAAAAATATTATTTTCAATTTCTATTCATTTCTCTTTTGCATATACATATCCAAGAAATAATTAAGTAGTTCTATATCTCTATGGCAACCAGAGAGAAGTCGGAATAGTTATTACAAAAAAAAATTGAGAATTCTTTGCTATGGATATTTTTAATCTTATCAATCATCACATTACTGCGTATACATACATAGTTCCTAGTTATAAAGTAGGTGCATTTCAGTTTAGATAGAAAATGTTTTTGTGTGTTTGTCACATTTTGTTGCATGCTGTGTAACAAAGTTTAAGTATAAGTTATTATTAAGTTGAATGTACATACAGCCTTATGCTGTGTCTTCATCTGCTCTGACGTGACGCTAAAATGTTACGAAAGCAAATTGTTTTAGCATCGTGTTAGACGTAGATGTATTCCGAGCATGTGGTAAAACTATTATATTTATTAATTTAGATATTTGTACATAAAATTATAGATACATAACTCTTCACGTTAGTAGTGAAGGAATTGTATTTATTTTCACTTGAAATAAAGTACAAACTATCCGAACTGTTGAGACCAAGTACTTATCATTTGTTCTTAAACATAGGCAAAAAGATTTTTTAATTATTAAATTATTTAGCCTCTTTTTTCAAGTATTTTTCTTTATTATTTGCTCACATCTCAAGCTTTGCGCAACGATGGACAAAACAAGCAAAGGCACTAAATATATCATAATTTGAAAATAAAATAAGTACAGCAGACAATATATATATCAGGGATAAGAACTTACTGTGTTTATTAAATCTTAATATATAAAATTCTCGTGTCACAGTTTTCGTTGCCATACTCCTCCGAAACGGCTTGACCGATTTTGATGAAATTTTTTGTGCTTATCCGGTATCTATGAGAATCGGCCAACATCTATTTTTCATCCCCCTAAATGTTAGGGGTAGTCCACCCCTAAATGTTTTTTTAATTTATATGGCAAAACAACGTTTGCCGGGTCAGCTAGTTATTTTAATAAAGATGTTTCACTTAGATACCCACTTATTCGAAAATTTCCCTGAGTCTGACATTATACAGATAGACGAATACACATATTTTTATATTACGATGTTTTACAATATCATGTACAATAATATGTTATGATTCAATCAACATTTTATTTACCCTATTGTAACGAAAAACTTTGCTAGTTTTTATAATTTAATTTAAAATTGGGTTTTTAGACTCAAAATAATAATTGTACAATTATGCTATTAAAAGTTTAAGCATTCCAAAGGTCTTTTGAATGTTTAATAATGATCTTTAACTTAAATATGCATCAATAAACTTTTGGAGTGTAAACCTACACAACTTGTGTCCCATAGAAAAATCATGTTTTTCAGCTAATTTTCAATTGTGAGTGATATAAATACAGCATTAAATATTGTCGAATATGATATTTATGTTAAGCCATAGTTTTACTTATTGATTTTATTTTTGTTGCGCCATTACGGCAAAAATCATTATTAGTCAGGTCCATGTACCTCTAGAAATGTTACTTAATTCAGGAATAAATGAATTTAAAAACTATGTGTATCTTTAACTTCACCGCAGACCTTCAAGCATGCTGCATTAGCCACGTATAAAGACTATAATAATATTTTTTAACCGACTTCAAAAAGGAGGAGGTTCTCTGTTCGATTGTATTTTTTTTTTTTATGTTTGTTACCTCAGAACTTCGTCATTTATGAACCGATCTGAAAAATTCTTTTTGCGTCGGGTTCAGTATAGCTACGAAGTGGTCCCATATAAATTTCATCGATATGTGACCTTGGACTTTGAAGATACATTGAAGTCGGTTTTTGTTTTTTTCTAAAAAATAATTATTTTAATATATTTTTTAAAAGAAATATTGTAAAAATACTTGCGATTTTAAGGATAAAAATAAATAATGTGATAATAATAATATAATAAACTATGCAGGCTCTCTTCAACAACGCTTGATATATAGCCCAAACTTGAGCCCAACACTACTTAGTTGATTAGCTCGGTTACTGAAATAATAAAAACAAAACGAAGTTACGAAATTACAAGAGATAGCTTACGATCAACGATTATATAATATGTCAAAAAATAGCTGCGATGCAATACTATACTACTACTAAATGTATTGAATAATATGACAGATGGCTGTGACGTCATGTCTTACGATCAAGGATAATATGATTAATATGACAAGAGATAGCAGTAATGAGCATTCACCAATGCCTGTCTGTTTGCATAGTGTGATATTATCAAGAATTTTAAATGAAACAGGTGTAATATTTATATCCGCTGCCTATAACTCTCATTTCTCGTATAAAAGAGAGCTGTGGTTGATAGGAAGGTAAGGAAACTAACAAAATAACTTACAAACGTCATTCTTCCATAACTTCTTGCTTCGCACTACTGACGAACTTATTACAGCAATTTCCACATCACAAAGCTGAAAAAAAAAAGATACTCATACAAAACTTGCAATGCGTGTCATACTAAAAACAACTAATATATAAAAGAAAATGTTTGGGCTCTCTTATGCAAATATTTCGAAAGTTTAATCATTATTATACAGCCTTATGTCAAAGAAGTTGAAAAATATAACGCTCAGTCTTAGAAAAACTTGATCAAAGAAAAATGCTTGACATTGTTATAATGAAAACGTCCAAGAATAACATACATGGACCTAGGTCCCTATCGAGGGAAAGAGGATCTACGAGAACCATGGGCTTCAAAATTTACAAACAAAATATAATAATACAAGCACTTTTTTCTGTACACAAACATTTGTTCCGTAGCGGGTATCGAACCCGCTACGGAACTGGTGTAAGAGATATGAGCTGACCTGCTCAACCATTTCACCACAGATGCGATCACGGAACGCATGTTCTAGTACAGACATAGTTAAAAAAACACATGCAAAAAAGTAATAGCAATACCCACATACATCAAAATATATATACAAGATTTTTTCAAACAGGTGCATAAGTAACAATAATAAAATTGTTGATGATGATTGAAGCAGTATCTGTTTTCTACGAAAAGTAATTTATTTGCAGATAATTTGTCTCTTACCTCGCATTCCTTCATAAGTTCTTATCTACGAGCACAACAGTGCTGAACTAGAATAAAATGATAAATTAAAAACAACTATACAATCTCAGCACTTCGTCGCGTCCTCGCACAAAATAATATATTTTTACAATCAAAATATCCAATACTCTTATTATAAAGATTTATTTCTCTGGTCATATTTTAATATTTAACAAAATAACGTTTACGCTTATAAATCTTAGAATACACTTCATAAAACCAATCAGAGAATAGGTTCCGCGTGAATTTAATATCTTTACTTAAACCAATATGTCAACAAAAAATTAAAATGCCCAAGTTCTTTAATCACTAGATGTGGGACTACAAATACATAAAACGTTCACAACTGAAAGGGTGGATTCGTCTATGTTAGTTTTAAAATACGTGACTATTATCTTACACTTAAATATTAGTATTTTCAAATTAATATAAATTCGTAATTTTAGTTTTTTCCAAGAGGTGCTAGAATCTATGATAAACTGTTTGCCTACACAATAGATATTCAAGAATAGATTTCATGTTATTTTATTACATAGTAAGAAGAATCAGAATAAACTTTAGAACTGATTTAGATTTTCTTTTACAATTTAAAAAGTGTCACAACTTACAAGCTATTATAAATTTAATTGGTAGTGGAAACACTGGAAACCAACTTTCAATCCAGTTAAAAGTTAATTGTATCAATTCTGTTGGCTAATTTTGCGCCAATCGAGTACACCGAATAGGAATAAGGTCACAACGCGTTATGAATAAGCCAATAAGTTGACCACTTTTTAATGTCTAGCACTTTGGAAGTCCATTAATTGTCATGATCAATCCAATCACATACTCCAAATATTAAATAACTAAATACACATTATAAAATAATTTTGGTTACATATAAAGATGGCGCTGTTCCTGATTTAACATCGACACTGTTTATATGATTTATATCGTGTTAATGGAATTACTTACAAAAATATCTACGAACGAATCGACTCATACAGGTGAAGCGATTCAATAAAGGTTTTAAAGATCGGTGTAGCGTGCGTGACGCAAGTTCGAAACGTCGATATAATTACATATATCGAGTGTAGATACGCTGGTAACTAACACCTGCAGTTCTTTTTCTTATAATACGGACAAAACTAGTGTTTCGATCCTAATTACATTTAGTAGTGTAATTCCATGCTGAGTGCTCTTACACAATTCATAATTGCAAATAGAACATATAGATTGCCGAAGTAATATTACCCACTATGAGAATCATAAAATACATCACATTAAGATGAATTAACAGTCTAATTGATCATAGAGCAATTTTGAAGTGCTCTTCACAATAATAACTTTAATTTAGACGACAGGCACAATCAGACGGTGTTTTAGGAGGTCTCTTTGGTGCAGAGAGACGTTTGGAAGTGCCGGTGCCGTACTGAATACCGGAACCGATACGCTCTGGGTCGAGCTCGCCCGTCTCTATCTTGGCGAGAATTGTTTTAGAACATTTCAAAAATGCTTCCTCGACATTCTCTCCCGTTTTAGCACTGGTCTCTAGGAACATTAATTCTGAAAGCAGATAACGACTCTTTACAATTTTGTCCTAATATTATGATAAATGTACATTTACCCAAGTAAATAGCATACCATTTTCCTGTGCAAATTGACTCGCTTCAGTAAACGTGACCTCTCTGGATTCTTCCATGTCTTTCTTGTTTCCAACGAGTAAAATGCAAATGTTTGGACTAGACAGCGTTCGAGCGTCACGAAGCCAATTTGCGAGTGCATTGAAAGAGTCCCGGGAAGTGATGTCGTAAACAAGCAGGGCACCGGCTGCCCCCCTGTAGTATGAGCGGGTGACGGATCGGAACCTTTCTTGTCCCGCAGTATCCCATATCTGTAGTTTAGTGGATTTGCCTCCTATATTAACGATTTTAGAACCAAACTCAACTCCGATAGTGTGGCATCTATCTTCTTTGACTGGAAAATCAATTGAAGTTTATTTATTCAAAGCCTAGACAAAATACAATCGTAAATGTGAGATCATAATGACAGACTGGTGATTCATGAGAAAACACCGCTCTGGGAGGTTCTGTTCCTGTACTTCTGTCCCACTTTGTTTACATGACATGTTTGTGAGGATAGATGGATGAATGAATGGATGGATGTTTCTTGCCCAATGACGCAAAAACAAATGTGCAAATTTTGTCGGTAAGTACTTCAGTTCCTGGAAAAGGATGTAGGATACTTTTATCCCGAAAAACCGCGAGGGAAGCCGCCGGGAGCAACCAGTATCAAATACAATTTTTTTTATTTCAGTATAGTACTCATAACTTCTAAAACAGATTGATTCCATCTAATATCTGCTATAAAATATGGATGGCGCGTGATTCATTTATTAAGGCGTAAATTAGCTCAAGACTAGACCATTCACAAAAGGGTACTGTAACACCTGATAATATATGCACCTTACCACTAATGTACCTATTTAATCTAAGTACTTGAACTGTAGATGTTGTATAAATAAAGAATTTTGAATTTGAATTTGAATTCAGATTTTAGAAACAGTATATATTCGCCCCTAACTTCAAATTAGCACTGAGTAGTGTAAAACTCTAGGCATTTTATGCTGAGCTGAGCCCATTCGGCACATATATTTATTATTTAAGTTTTATTTTTAATTTCTTGTTTGTGTGCCGAATAAATGGTTTTTCTTTCTTTACTTCAATAGAAATAGCAATAAGTTTTACTACGGTTGTATATTATTTACAGCAACTTGTTAATATGATCAACTTTGTTCTTGCTGTAAGAACATAAAAGTTAGGTATAAAAAAGTTCTTATCCCACCACCAACATTAGTATATTTATTACCGATATATCAAACATAATATTTTTATCTAACTATATATAGCACTAAGGGAAAACTTTATCAATTATCATTTCTGAATTTCAGGGCCACATATGTGGAACTAATAGAAACATTATCGTGAAATGCACTTACATTTATTTCCAATAAAATTGTTGAGAAGGCTAGATTTTCCAGTTCCGGCACTTCCAATTACTAGGAATTTGAATAGGTAATCTGAAATAAAGGCATTTTATTTAGGTTAGTTTCATGATGAATATAAATAGCATTTTACAGTTCTAATTATTCATATAATATTCTGCTGTCAGCTTATGCATAGTATTTACAGATTCAGTCAATTGATGCTATAACAATTGCTATAGTGTCGCTCACAATTGCTCTGTTTAGAGACCTTTCAATGGTTCTATAAATACTTTTTCAGGATTTAGAAAACTTTCCTTAAGATATCTACTGAAAAGCAAACAATGACAGACTGAGCGTGTGCCATCACTTACATTTTGTGTTTTTGCAACAATTTGGTAAGTAATATTTTTTTAAACTTAAACTAAAACCAAACTGGTTGAAAGTGTATGGACTCAAGATACGGTCGCGTATTTAATCTTCATTATATACTTCATCGAAAGGACAACAGACATACGAAACACCGAAACAGCAAACAAACAACTGGTACGCAGTAATCCACTGCAAATAGGAAGTTACATAAAGTTTTTACATGTAAATACTTATTTGATAACGTTTTGATATATCTTACCATATGTTTCCGACATCTTGCCTTCATAAAAAGATACAAACAGCTAATCTTTTGCTACAGAAAATTTTGAAATATTTATCTCGCAATACAACCGAAATCAAAACAATTTTGTCTCGAAAACTCGGGGAGACTATATTGTACGACCCTAATAATGTACGGCCAAAATTACACAGCCGATATTGTATAGACAATATTCCATGTACATCGGGTTTCAAATACTCGGCCGGCTTTTCCTGGGCGCCAAATATTGACCGTACAAACTCGGCTCGTGTCGATATTGCACGGCCATTATTGAACAGCCAATAATTCATGTACTGGCTTTCAAACGTCAGGGTGTGCAATCCAGTCTATTGTACGGCCTGGATTGCACGCCCCAACATTTGAAAGCCATGTACAGTAAACGGACAAAAATGCAGTAGCACCTTAAAGTCGATAATCGCCCACACGGTGTAACCCCGCGCATGCTGCATATTTTATCTCTGTGTGTATAATGTCCTTACGCACACAACACAACGTCATACGGTATAACTATGAGGAGGTGCACTTCGTCAGATGCATGTGGTAAACATTAGAAAAAGATAACAATATATACTCGCTTTCTTCTTAGTGAGTTATCCGGTTTTTACGCCGAGCCGACTCAAAACAACAGCTGAAATTCGTTTACTTAATAAATGTGACAATGGTGGAGTGGCGTAAGTAGTAAACTCTTATACGATGGTCAATAAGGGTATGGGTTCAATCCTGAGTGCCGTGATCACTTTTTGGTATTTATTATTAAGTTTAAATCCCTGTTAATATAACAAACTATAAGTTGCAGCCTTTGTTAAACATCAATAAAATAGTCGTTCATAAGGGAACATTTATTAAAATCCAAGTTAAAAAACATTTTGTAATTTAATAATTAATAACCTACTTATGATAAACATTTATTTACTTATAGATTTTAAAAGAAATAGAAACCAATACATCTCTTATTACCTATTGGTTATTTAAGGTTTATATAAGCTTAAAATATTCATTTTCTCAAGGAAAAGAGGTTTGAAGCTTAACCCCTTATAACCATAAACTACAAATTTTTCTTTAAAAAATCATTCAAATTTACCTACTACCTATTACTATTACTAACAATGACTTAAAAGTTTTATCATCGGTAAATACTGTAGTAGTCTTCCAGTTAAAAACCATATATTCTCGAGCAAAACGCAATCATTCCTGTTTATATGCCTTCGCGTCAAACATGATTTCTTAGCAGGTATTCGGTGATGTAATCCTTCGGCATGGAGTCCGCGGTGGACAGTGCGCAATTACATTTCCACTTATTGTTCTGTATTCGTTTCATATTGTTCCACCATAAAACGTCGCTGAGACTGGTTGATAACCAGTGGGCTTCCACTCCTTAACAGTATTTCTCTAAAACAGAGTAATCTTTATTATATTACAACACTTTTAAACTAGCAATTTACACCATAACGCAACTATAATAATATCATCACATAATCTATTATAACTTACACATAAGCCGGTTTCATTGGTAATTTGAGATATATTAAGTCCATTTTTCTATAAAAGGCCACTATATTTGCCCTTTCATAGATATTTCTATTTGCTTGCATTTGTAATAATAATTATCAAACGAAACAACACCAGTAACAATAAATCTACCGCTCGCAACAAAGTTCACCAACCGACAAGTTCACTATTCTATTGCCGTCTTGTTTCAAATCTACCTTCATCTTTTGAGAAACTGGTTAAAACATTGAAATAAAGAAACAACACCACATCGATGACAGTTCAAACAAAATTCTAAAAACTAGAATGTAAAAATGATTTATAGTACGAGAGGATTCGAACCGACGTGTCGCGTATCATGATTTATGACAATTAAACACTGTGCTAAATCACTGAGCCAGACTGACACTTATCCAATGTCTCGAAATTAAAAGTTATTAAGTTGAAAAGTTTACGACAGGAAGACGATTGATAATCTCGCTCATTGATTGGTTCATAATGAAAGAATACATTGTATGGGTGTGTGTGTGCCTGCAAACGCTTGTAGAAGAAGGTCATTAGTGCGATTTACTTTGATGCTATTGCTTTGTGAAACTGCTACTGGATTTTTGACCGCCACTGTACATGAATTATTGGGTGTGCAATACAGGCCGTACATTATTTAGCCTCCAAGTAATGGCTGTACATTAACCGGACCCGAAAACTCAGACGTGCAAAGCCAAACCCCACAAAGGGGAGAAGAAAAAAAAAAAAAAACTCGAAATGGTAACCACAGACTCAGATATTTTTTTTTAATTTGCCCGTTTCGTCAGGCTAAAGTCTCTAGGACCATACCGCCTTGTCTTACGTATTTTTATTTGATAGTTTAATATTCCATTTATTATAGTTTTGTTGAGAATGAGGGTCATCAGCAACAAGCCAGACCCTCTCCTAGTGCTTCAATAAAGTGGTGGAACTTTATTCATGCTTTCCATGGACTTTTTGGGAGAACATAAAAAGAAATGTTTTTCTCTATTTTGATTTATTTGCCTACACTCTTGTGTGCACCTTTCAGGAACACGTAATGGTTAATATTCCACCGACATAGCACATGATCACTCGAAATAACACTTATTTGGAAAATGTGTCACTACCTCAGAGTAAAAAAAAAAACATCGAACTATATCACTCTCAGATTAATGACACCATAGAGGGATAATTACAAAGTTTTCCAGCCTAAAAATGGATAGCTCCATTGAGGAATGACACTATAGAGTCCTTGACAGCGTAACACTTTTGGAAAGCAATAGTTTTTTGACAGTAATTTTGGAGTGTTTACCATACCTATGAAAAATTCTCCCATTCGCTTGAAAGAAAATGTAACGTGTTCTGCGTTGCATTGCAGCTACTATAACTTCAGAAGTTCGTGGTTGGTCTGTAAAAGGTAGGACATCTGTACTATTCTGTACCCCAGAGTGAAAGAATAGAGAAATAGGGAATTATGCATATGTTGTCGAAAAATCTAGAAATTACTTTTTATGATAGACTCCTGTAAACAGATCAAAAGGTGAAGGTCTCTTTTAGGTAGCCGAGTAATGAATACGTTCTAGCGTGGCCACAGAATAATAGTACAGATTTCGTACCTTTTACAGACCAACTACCTACGACTTTCTGAAGTTATAGTGGCGGCGCTACAACGCAAGGCTCTAATGGAATTGCGGTAACTACATTTCCTTACGGTATGCTTCTTATGCAATCATTAATATTTTGTTGTTAACCAGGTTTTATCTAGGACTAAAGTCAGGTAAATAAAATAATCAACTAAAATATATGACACATTTATACAATATACATACATTCATTATTTCCATACAGGTAAAATTTACAATAGAAGAACTAGTATTTTGACATAATTTACACGACTGCAGCACAACTGATACTTAGGTTATAGGGAGATAGATAAACACAATGTTAAAAAAAATACTTGAAGTATTCTAAATAGCATAGTGTCTTAGTTAAATGTCATACTGTCGGAGTAGATCACAGACGTACTTATGAAAGTCAATTATTACATTGACCATACCACCGTATTGGAAAGCACTAACTATACATAACTGTCAATTCACTACACTAACCCGAAACGGTTTGTCCTTTTGTGTCCTGAACAGCCTTGACGTTCACATGATGATGAAGTCTACGTTCATGAACTCGTTCTCACTATGTGGCGTTAATTAGTATTAGAAATCCGAGATTCGGTGCTTACATTTTTATTGTAGGATTGTGATCCATCAATGGAATTGGATGATTGGCCATAGTAATCGACAGCAAGGACCTGTAAGATAAATTTATTACACAAAATAAGAACTTATTTACAAAATATGTTCTTACATAAGAGGCGAATGCCTTTACTATTAAAACAATTCTACTCTCTTCTTACTAAACTTTAACTTTTTAATTTCAAATTAAATAAAAACTATAATCATTAACTACTTTTATTACCTATATCTTAATTAAATGGTTTAAGAATGCACAATTTTAATACATTTAACATTTTACACAAATATGCAATTTGTTACCCGACGTAATGGGAACTGAAATGTTTATACGATGGCCACACTGACACACGAAACTGGTCAATGTTGTTTTTACAAAATAACACCGAAAACTGAATATATCAAGCCAAATGCAGGTTCTAATTGTCGAACCCGATGTATAGTTACATCCACATAAATTATAGTTATCGAAAAACATCAATAAATACAAGAAAAACACATACGTTTGAAAACTTAATCTTTCAGTACAATTTTCACTTCACCATGAATGGAACACCCGAATATTTTTTCACATTCAATTCTAAATTGTTTCTAGTACACATTCACAAAGATTCACTTAAAAATAATAAAAAATACCACAACACAAATTAAAAAACCACAAGCCGACCCTGCCGGGCCACTATTTTGACTTAACATGTCATGACCAATGTTAAGAAAATGGGTTACGCGATAGAGACAATATGATAATAGTTGTACCTCGTTCTTTATAAGAGCCTATTGTATAGCGCTATCCTTGTTTAGGTCGGAAAACTTCGTAATTATCCCTCTATAGTGTAAGACCTCAATGGATAGCTCTATACAACTGGCTCTTATAAAGAACGAGGTACAACTATTATCATATTGTCTCTGTCGCGTAACCCATTTTGTAAAATTGAGTCATGCTCATGACATATTATGTCAAAATTTGTGTCGGACAGGGTCGGCTTGTGGTTTTTTTAATTTGTGTTGTGGTATTTCTTATTATTTTTAAATGAATCTTTGTGAATGTGTACTAGAAACAATTTAGAATTGAATGTGAAAAAATATTCGGGTGTTCCATTCATAGTGAAGTGAAAATTGTACTGAAAGATTAAGTTTCCAAAAGTATGCGTTTTTCTTGTGTTTATTGATGTTTTTCTGTGGATGTAACTATACGTCGGGTTCGACTATTAGAACCTGCATTTGGCTTCATATATTGTTTTCGGTATTATTTTGTTATAATAACATTGAGGCTTGAGCAGTTTCGTGGGTCAGTGTGGCCATCGTATAAACATTTCAGTTCCCATTACGTCGGGTAACAAACTTCATCTTTGTGAAATATGTTAAATGTAGTAAAATTGTGCATTCTTAAACCATTTAATTAAGATATAGGTAATAAAAGTAGTTAATTATTATAGTTTTTATTTAATTTGAAATTAAACAGTTAAAGTTTAGTAAGAAATGAGTAGAATTGTTTTAATAGTAAAGGCATTCGCCTCTTATGTAAGAATATATGTTGTAAATAAGTTCTTATTTTGTGTAATTAATTTATCTTACAGGTCCTTGCTGTCGATTATTATGGCCAATCATCCAATTCCATTGATGGATCACAATCCTACAAAAAAAATGTAAGCAACGAATCTCGGATTTCTAATCCTAATTAACGCCACATAGTGAGAAGGAGTACATGAACGTAAACTTCATCATCATGTGAACGTCAAGGCTGTTCAGGACACAAAAGGACAAACCGTTTTGGGTTAGTGTAGTAAATTTACAGTTATGCATAGTCAGTGCTATCCAATACGGTGGTATGGTCAATGTAATAATTGACGTTCATAAGTACGTCTGTAATCTGCTCCGACAATACGACATTTAACCGAGACACTATGCTATTTAGAATAATTCAAGTGGGTTTTTAACATTGTGTTTATCTATCTACCTATATCCTAAGTATCAGTTGTGCTGTTGTCTTATAAATTATGTCAAAATACTAGTTCTTCTATTGTAAATTCTACCTGTATGTCTATTGTATAAATGTATCATGTATTTCATTTGATTATTTTATTTACCTGACTGGTTTAATCCTAGATAAAACCTGGTTAACAACAAAATATTAATGATTGCATAAGAAGCGTGCCGTAAAGAAATGTAGTTTCCTCAATTTCATTCGTGCTCTGCATTGTAGCGACGCCACTATAGCTTCAGAAAGTCGTAGGTAGTTGGTCTGTAAAAGGTACGAAATCTGTACTATTATTCTGTGGCTACGCTAGAACGTATTCGTTACTCGGCCACCTAAAAGAGACCTTTAACTTTTGTTCTGTTTACAGGAGTAATCTATCATAAAAAGTAATTTCTAGATTTTTCGACAACATATGCATATTCCCTATTGCTGTAATACGTAAATTATCGTGGTATTTATCTTTCACTCTGGGGTACAGAATAGTACAGATGTTCTACCTTTTACAGACCAACTACGAACTTTTGAAGTTATAGTGACTGCAACGCAGAACACGTTAAATTTTCATTCAAGCGAATGGGAGAATTTTTCATACGTGTGGTAAACATTCCAAAAATACTGTCAAAAAGCTATTGCTTTCCAAGTGTTACGCTGTCAAGTAATCTATAAAAAATAAAGTCTGTTCATCTTTAGCTGGCAAAAAAGGTAAACAAACCGAACCATAGACTAGATTAGTGATGAGGTTCCACCGAATAAAAATTTAGTGAATCCAATATTCATTTCTAACTACCCAAAAAGAGGTTTTCGTTATTAAATAATATGAAAAAGAAGTCCTGACTATAATAAAAAAAAATACTCTGAGGGATCGTAAGTTCGCAACGCGCCATGGCTGGTCAGACCAAAGACAAAGTATTAAAAATATTAAATATTATAAATATTTCTTTTACTTTATCTTAGGGTCGGACGATATTAGCCAAACCAAAGAAATTGTGAACCGGATCAACTCTAATCAGACACTAACCAAATCTATCCGAGTTTTTTTTTCTTCTCCCTACTTGTGGGATTTGGCTTTGCACGTCTTGTATTTTAACCAAGTTGACCTCAGATAAAATATGAGTTTGACACATCGCTATTTTGGGCCTTTCCATAGAGTAGAATTGTACCTTTCCTTTCATTTTCTATTTGTTTTTGTTGTGATGACCTGAAAGTCCTGGAACTGAAAATTAATATTATTGCTATAGTGTTTATATTTGGATTCGGCTAATTCATCCAAATGTTGAAGAGCTTCAGAAGTTCTCAAAAACTCTTTGTTCCTCAAAATGTACAAAAGAGATGTTTTTGGGAATTCGTGAATATGATGTTCAATAAACCTGACATGGAGAGAATAAAGAAGTTCGGCCCGGATCGGGCTTGCGCTGAGTGGGTGCTGAGAAACGGCGGAAAAGTAGTCTGGTCCGGTGGAAAAAAATTAGCCGATTATAATTTACTGCCTTCAGAAGATCATGCTGTGCCTCAGATACAAGAAATAGATGCAACTGACTCTGGCATATCACACTACGGATTCCCTCACCTAAGTAATATATTATTTATATTGAAATGCATACATACAACTTAGTTACATAGTTATTGTTCTGTGTTTGTTTCAGTTAACTGTCACATGATCAAGAAAATAATTCTTCACAATGCTAATTACATTGATGATAAAGCTTTGAAAGGTCTGGCTTATGGCAAAGAATCACTAACTCATGTTCAAGTTTCTAAATGTCTAAATGTGACTGATTCAGGCCTGAAGGAAATGAAAGTTTTAAAGAAACTCGAAAGCTTGGTTCTTTTTAATCTACCCAGTGTAGATAATTTAGAAGGATGTAAACAATTCTTACAGTTGGAACTACCAAAGTGTAAAATCGAAGGTAATATGTAAGCAGTAAAACCATTATAAATTTTCTATAATATTTATAGTCATTCAACATTTTTTATATTTTCAGGTGCTGCTAATGAGGTTAACGAAAAGCAACAATAAAAACATCAACAAAATGTTTAACTGTATAGTTTAGTTAACATTTGGCTTTGAAAATGTACTAATGGCTTACATATATGTCATAAGTGGTATATAAATAAAAAAATCAAAAAAATGTTACTGGACACCTTTGCCAATGGCTTCATTAACATTTCTGTAGCCATCCTTTTCAAGGAGCTGAGCAAGTTCTGCCTTTATTTTTGATACCACTGGAGGGCCATGGTAAATCAATGCTGTGTATATTTGGACTGCACTTGCACCTGCCAATATTTTCTCATATGCATCTTTTCCAGTAAATACTCCTCCAACACCTATTATAGGTACTTTGCCTGAAACATGCAAACATCATGTCACACTGTGCAATTACCCATACAGGATGAGTTTTTGAACAGGGATACAACCTTATGGCAACTACCCTAATTGTTAGAGTTCGATGTGTTGTTAAAAATACATGTAGAGGTTTTCAAACATATTAACACAGTGTTTATGAATTTTGGAAAAATGGGGTAAAAAATTTAATTTTACTGAAAAATTTTCTATGTCTACAAATTGTTTTTTCACTGAATTATATAATAAATGGTCAAATTTCTCTAAACACCTTGATGAAAATCGATATTATAATTTTCATACAAATCTGTCTAAAATATCGCGAAAATGGAATCTGCTGTACCAAAGAATTATCAAATTTTAAAGTTGATACAACTTAGTCAAAATAAATATTTTAATTGTCTTAGACGTTCAAAACTATAGTGTTGATTTCCATCAAGTTGTAACAAGTTAAATAAATGTGCTCATACAATTTTTTGGATCTTATAAGCAGCAGATTTTATTTAAATGAAAAAACATGACTATTTACTTGATTATAATTATGCAGATTTGATTAAAATATTCTTTTTTATTAAGTTTTAGCTACAAGCAAAATTTGCCCATAAAACTTGTTCCTTGTTGTTTCATTATTTAAAATCTGAATATCTAATCTTATTTATTCATATTTTATCATAGACAGTACACACAAACCTTTGGTAAGTTTGTACATTTCTTTGATCATTTCTGTAGACTTGGTACTAAGAGGTTTTCCACTAAGCCCTCCAGTCTCATTGACAAATTCTTTATTGACTAGCTCTTGTGGTCTCTCTATTGTTGTATTAGAGATGATCAAACCGTCAACCTTGCTCTCCTTCTTAGATATCACTGATACAATATCTTTCATCTCTTCCGTGCACAAGTCTGGGGCCAGTTTCAGAAATAGAGGAGGCTTGTTTGTGCTGAATTCATAAACTGCTTCTCTTACTTTATTTATCTCAGATAATAGGTTATTCAACTCTTCTTTATTTTGCAATGACCTTAGCCCTGGTGTGTTGGGACTGAAATAGCCATTTAAGATAATTAATATTACATGCGAATTTATAAAGCGCTGATAAAAAGAAAATAATGCTAAAAAAATACCTGCTTATGTTTATGACAAAATAGTCTGCTACATTAGAGAACTTCTTTATTCCTAGGACATAATCTTGTACAGCATTTTCAGATAATTTGTTTTTTCCCAAATTAATTCCCAATAGACCTTTTTCAAGCAGGCCTTTATCTATGCTATTTACTTTCTTACAAACTTTATCATAACCCTCACTGTTGAATCCATATCTGTTGATAACAGCTCCATCTTCAGGCAATCTGAATACTCTAGGCTTAGGGTTTCCAGGTTGTGGTTCAGGGGTCACAGACCCGATCTCCACTATGGAGAATCCTAGATTCCTCAAACCTATGATAGCGTCGCCGTGTTTGTCAAAACCTGCTGCTATGCCAATTGGGTTTTCTAGATCATAATTTAGAAGCTTTGTATTCTGTAAAACCAAATAATTTTCATGTTTTGTGATGAAAACCATCTATATAAGAGAGGATACTTTGCAACTCACCAGGACTTTAGGATCTTCGCTATGGTCTGGCGGGAAAATTCCGTATTTGATGGCCCAAACGCCAAGTTTATGCGCCGACTCTGGGCTGAGGTACTGGCTGGCTGGTTGCAAATACTGGTCATAGTAACCTTTGAAATCTTTCTTATAATAAATATATTGATACGCTACGGACCCTCCAAAGGTCAAATAACAAAGAGACTTCAGTTTTTTCTGTAAACAAACATCGGTAATCGGTAATATAAAATAATGATTTAATGAGTAATAAAATAATTGGAATAAGATATTTAAACTCACTCCTGGATATTTACTCATTTTACCAGCCTTTTATTTTAGAGAAATAAAAGACTATTCAAAAAAATTTAAACGCACATTTACGTGACATTTACTACATACTAGTGTTGCGATAGTGAATAATAGGGGTGCTCGATATGTATCTATATGTGATAAAATATCGATACATTTATTTGATACATCGAATCAATTCAATATTATCGAATCATTGAAGTCAATATATAATATCGATATATGAAATATCGTACGAAGTTAGAATGTTTAGGAAACTCATCATTAATTAATTTACATATTTATTCATTTCAAACATCTTCAAAACGTATACTTCAGCTACACCTATCGTTAATTTTCAATAAAAACTCAAATTCGAATTAAAAACTACAAAAAATATCCAATCTATCTAGTTTGTTTTCCAAGTTCGCCAACCCGATTCGCATTCACGAAATACTCTCAAGAAGGCAGCACTGTACTTGTATCACCCCGCTTGAACCATGATCGAGTTGCAGATCTACTTTGATTATTGTATTATCATGGCTTAAAGGACATCGTATCCGGGCCAGTAAAAATATTCAAAAAATATTGTGTTATCTATGGTGGATTGGTAGAAATAAGATGGCTGGTTATATATATGATAAGTTGGTTGATTTTTAACCTTGGTGGGCTGACTTATTTACTCCTAATAGTCTTTTCCGTTCTACAATACGATATATCGAAAGTATCAATGTTTTTGACTAATATATCGTTAAACATCGATACAATATCGGAAAAAATATCGATATTTTTTGTACATGAACATCACTAGTGAATAAATATACTAGTATAGCAAAAGAAAAGTCTATCGATTTGATAGTGATAGGACCGTAGACCGGCAGCGGCAGCCGTGGCCTTGAAAATCAGCCAGTATAATTATATCAATACATACACTACGACCAAAATAACTTGACGAGTCTGAACATCGCGCAGATGGATGCGCAGTAACACATTTTAGGAACCAAATGGTGGCATGAGGTCTAGGTCTAGGTCTAGGCTAGTTATGTACCTTACGTAAACACAATCAATCCTTTAATCGATCAATTATCGCGATCGATTATTTTTATTTAGAAATAATGAATTTTGTTTATTATGATACATTAAACGAAATAGATTTACTAATATAGTTAATTATGTCGTTAATAAAAATATTTTGTTAATAAAAGAAAACTGATTCTAATTAAATTACATTTTCTCGATTGAAATAAATCATTCACATAAATTACAGTTATCTATTAACGATTACTTAAGGAAGGACTGTTTGAAACCTTCTTATACAATTGAATAGAAATATATTTTTATTACTTGATTTCAATCGATTTTAATAAGAATCGATTAAACATCACTCAAAGGCACGCATATTGGACATCCCTTTTTGTTTACTACGTAAAGCTTCGTGTTTTTTCGGCAATGCTCGGTACGAGATAATGTGTCTCAGTCACACGTTAGAATTGGTTGCACTGTCTCTGCCTTAAGTACAATCGGTTACTAAAGTGTTTGTGGTAATTTTCTCGGAGTTGTTTTTATTACTGACTAGCTGCACCCCGCGGCTTCGCCCGCGTTGAAATTGATGTGTCGCAAGTAAGAAAAGTAGTCTGCGTACTGCGGCTGCGCTGCGTATGATTATTTCCGAATCTATCATGATTCTGTATTTGCGAACTCGCTTCAATTGTTAAGCACGTGTTCGACGATTTGTTCTCGTATTTCCCGTGCCAAACATGGGTTGCCGTATAAAATATACGAAATTGCCTAAGCAGGCATGCCCCATCACCGATTGTCTATTTTTTCGAACCACGGAATACAATTTTCCATATAAAGTTTAAAACTCTATTGCACACCCCCTACCTAATGGTAATTTTGTAAAATATAAAATACATAATTCATTATTTACTTTATAGTAATAATTGTTTCATTGTTTAGTTTCAAGTTTATTTGTACCAAGTTCTGAATGAATACAACTAAAATTAAAAAAACCCTACAAACTTTAAAACGCGCTAACATTTTTATGAGTAGTTTATAAAAAAAATGTTTACAAAATTTATGTTAAAGTTTATTTGTTCTGAGTTGTGTAAAAAATACGTGTTTCATTATTTAGTTTAAAGTTTCTTTGTACCGAGTTTTGAGCGAATTGAACCAAGGAATAAAAATGCTCCATACAAACTTTATCACCCTCTTTCACCCCTTGGGGGTTGATTTAAAAAAATAAACATTGCCTATGTTTCAATTCAGTATTTAGACTATCTTTATTCCAAATTTCATCAAAATCCGTTCAGTAGTTACGGTGATACCTGGTAACAAACATCACACACACAAACTTTCGCATTTATAATATTATTAGGATTAGGATTCTTATTGTTAATGTTGTATATATTATGTGCTGCTATTTTTACTTTAAATATAAATTCTTAACCCATGACGGATCAACGGAAGAGGTCGGTAGCCTCAGATAAAGTATCCAAGCCATTGAGGAATGACACTATAGAGTCCTCGACAGCGTAACACTTTTGGAAAGCAATAGTTTTTTGACAGTAATTTTGGAGTGTTTACCATACCTATGAAAAATTCTCCCATTCGCTTGAATGAAAATATAACGTGTTCTGCGTTGCATTGCAGCCACTATAACTTCAGAAGTTCGTGGTTGGTCTGTAAAAGGTAGGACATCTGTACTATTCTGTACCCCAGAGTGAAGAATAGGGAAATAGGGAATATGCATATGTTGTCGAAAAATCTAGAAATTACTTTTTATGATAGACTCCTGTAAACAGATCAAAAGGTGAAGGTCTCTTTTAGGTGGCCGAGTAATGAATACATTCTAGCGTGGCCACAGAATAATAGTATAGATTTCCTACCTTTTACAGACCAACTACCTACGACTTTCTGAAGCTATAGTGGCGGCGATACAACGCAGAGCTCGAATGACATTGCGGTAACTACATTTCCTTACGGTATGCTTCTTATGCAATCATTAATATTTTGTTGTTAACCAGGTTTTATCTAGCATTAAACCAGTCAGGTAAATAAAATAATCAAATAAAATATATGACACATTTATACAATATACATACATTAATTATTTCCATACAGGTAAAATTTACAATAGAAGAACTAGTATTTTGACATAATTTACAAGACTGCAGCACAACTGATACTTAGGATATAGGTAGATAGATAAACACAATGTTAAAAAAAAACACTTGAAGTATTCTAAATAGCACAGTGTCTCAGTTAAATGTCATACTGTCGGAGTAGATCACAGACGTACTTATGAAAGTCAATTATTACATTGACCATACCACCGTATTGGATAGCACTAACTATAGATAACTGTCAATTCACTACACTAACCCGAAACGGTTTGTCCTTTTGTGTCCTGAACAGCCTTGACGTTCACATGATGATGAAGTCTACGTTCATGAACTCGTTCTCACTATGTGGCGTTAATTAGGATTAGAAATCCGAGATTCGTTGCTTACATTTTTATTGTAGGACTGTGATCCATCAATGGAATTGGATGATTGGCCATAGTAATCGACAGCAAGGACCTGTAAGATAAATTTATTACACAAAATTAGAACTTATTTACAACATATGTTCTTACATAAGAGGCGAATGCCTTTACTATTAAAACAATTCTACTCTCTTCTTACTAAACTTTAACTTTTTAATTTCAAATTAAATAAAAACTATAATCATTAACTACTTTTATGACCTATATCTTAATTAAATGGTTTAAGAATGCACAATTTTAATACATTTAACATTTTACACAAATATGCAATTTGTTACCCGACGTAATGGGAACTGAAATGTTTATACGATGGCCACACTGACACACGAAACTGGTCAATGTTGTTTTAACAAAATAACACCGAAAACTGAATATATCAAGCCAAATGCAGGTTCTAATTGTCGAACCCGATGTATAGTTACATCCACATAAATTATAGTTACCGAAAAACATCAATAAACACAAAAAAAACACAAACGTTTGAAAACTTAATCTTTCAGTACAATTTTCACTTCACCATGAATGGAACACCCGAATATTTTTTCACATTTAATTCTAAATTGTTTCTAGTACACATTCACAAAGATTCACTTAAAAATAATAAAAAATACCACAACACAAATTAAAAAACCACAAGCCGACCCTGCCGGGCCACTATTTTGACTTAACATGTCATGGCCAATGTTAAGAAAATGGGTTACGCGATAGAGACAATATGATAATAGTTCTACCTCGTTCTTTATAAGAGCCTGTTGTATAGCGCTATCCTTTTTTAGGTCGGAAAACTTCGTAATTATCCCTCTATAGTGTAAGACCTCAATGATCCAAGCCTTTCCTATTGTTTTTAAATATCGAAAGGTACCATCTATAGTAGCATCCAGCCTCGAAGTATAGTAGGTATCATCTAAAATTTATAGTAGTACAATACGGCCAACGTATCTTGGCGAGTCTGAACATAGGCTCTGCGAACTTTAGCGCATGTAAACTGATGAAGAAAACTGTTACAGCTGTTACTAAAAATAAAATGAATTAAATTTATACTTTTATTGCGAAAGTTTGTGAGGATGTATGAATGCTTTTTACTATTTCACGCGAAAACTACTGGACGGATTTTTTTTCACAAACACACATTATTAGCACTTAGCACACGCATAATATTTAGCACAAACATACACATTTTACCGCTACCGACTTCGAGTAGACAGCCCATTGTGGTCTCAACAGCATTGAGGTCTCACCATTCCTCAATGCTCAACAGCATTGAGGTCTCACACTATAGAGGGATAATTACGAAGTTTTCCGACCTAAAATAGGACGCTCTCAAGGACTCTATAGTGTCATTCCTCAATGCTCAACAGACTTTATCTGAGGTCGTCAAGCTGTCAAGTTTTCATTTTGAGGACTTTTTGGCGGGAAGTGAAAAGTGATATAGTTCGATTTTGTTTTATTTTCCAAATAAGTATTAATTCGAGTGATCATGTGTATAAATATTAAATATTATGTGTTCGCAAACGTGCACGAGTGTAGGCAAATGAAACAAAATAGAGAAAACATTGCTTTTTATGTTCCCCCAAAATGTACATGGATAGCTTGAATAAAGTTCAACCACTTTATTGAAGCACTAGGAGAGGGTCCAGCTTGTTGCTGATGACCTTCGATATATATGATCGAAGCTGATGACACTCATTCTCAACAAAACTATTATAAATGAAATATTAAACTATCAAACAAAAACTACGTATGACATGGCGGTATGGTCCTAGAGACTTTAGTCTGCACAAACGGGCGAAAAAAAAAGTGGTAGGAAGGAAATATTAATTTTAAGGACTTTTTACCGGGAAGTGAAAAGTAATACAGTTCGATTTTGTTTTATTTTCCAAACAAGTGTTATTTCGAGTGATCATGTGTAATATCGGTGGAATATTAACCATTGTGTGTTCGTAAAGGTGCATGAGTGTAGGCAAATGAAACAAAATAGAGAAAACATTGCTTTTTATGTTCTCCCAAGAAGTCCATGGAAAGCTTGAATAAAGTTTCACCACCTTATTGAAGCATAAGGAGAGGGTCCGGCTTGTTGCTGTTGACCCTCATTCTCAACAAAAGTATAATAAATGGAATATTAACCTATGAAATAAAAACTACGTAAGACACGGCGGTATGGTCCAAGAGACATTAGACTGCGGGCGAACATAAAGAAAAAAAAAATTAATTGTTGATACATAATATTTAGGATTAAAATTAATTGATATCAATTAATATAATACATTCCTTTTCATTGGAACCATGAAGGCGACTCTAATTTTTGACAGCGTAAATGACTTATTATTCCACAAGTGGGATGATAATTTTATAGACCGAATGAAATCCTTCAATGGACAAGTAAGTAATTACTTTAAATATATTAAATTATTTACAGTAGCGAGCGATCCGCCCTGGCTTAGTATGGGTGCGTTTATATATTTTCAATCTCTCTTCAAAAATGTCTTTAAAATATGATGAAAACGGCATCAAAATCCATCAAGTACCTAGTTCAGGAGTACAGAACATCGCAAATACGCAAACAGACACAGATGCACAGAACAATAATACTGTACAGATGAGCCACCAGCGAGTCGCTGGTAGCGACTTAGTTTTGGAGAAGAGGTACCTTGTTGTACATGTTTTTGACTAAATCACGCATATTATGTAGAGGAAGAGATTTTGAAGACTGTAATCAGTAAATCTGACCTTCCTCAAGATTAATTATTTCTTTGTCATTAAAGAAATAATAATAGTGTTCCATTTAATCCTATCCATACAATAATTTTATTCTGTTACCATTCTTTAAAAATGTTGATAAGTAAGTATAGTTTAGATCCTCTTTTTTATCTTAACCCTTTATGTGCTTGTTTTCATTTTAATTCCAATCTCCAACTCGCCAAGACTAAGCAATTCTGTTCAGAAAAAAATTAAAGTAAATATAAATATGAAAGTTGAATGAAGAGGCAGCAGTATATATTAATTATGTTTAAATATATTTCAATTTCAGGAAAACGAGAATGTTACAGACAGCAACAGTGTGTCTCAGCTCTTGTCCCCCATAATAACTTCACAACGTGTGATGGCCGCACAGTTTGGCAATACCTACTCTTCTATACAGTGCAAGGATAGCACCACTATTGTGTTTGATGAAGTATGTATATATTTTTTGTCTGAATAATAAATTAAGATTATAAAGCTTTTGATGAATATTATGATCATAAAAATAGGACTGGAGTGGGGTTGAGCCTGCTTCTTCCCAATATCGTTCTGAAGTCTTTAACATCTTGGCTATCAAATATGTCACTCAAGCAACCAAACTTCTATCCTTTTTTAACCAATTACAAATAAAGGAGGAGGTTCTCAATTTGATTGTTTTTTTTTATGTTTGTTACTTCAGACAGGCCTAGCGCACTCCGCATTGTAGGTAAGAAGCTACTAGTACATAGCTGGACTATTTCATATTAAGGTATTGTTTGGTGATTAAATTGTGTTTCTATTTCAGTGGCTGGACCATGTGTTTGTTATTATATCTGAGGATGAAGTGGATGATGCTCACAGAGAATTACTTGACTGCAAGACATTGGTTCAACATATTTGTGGCCAGAATATTAATCTGTAAGTATATGGAAACACTAAGAACATTCTTTATTAAATGTTTTGTACAATTTTGATATTCAAAATTAAAGTTTTGGTGACAATATGATGTTACTGTCAATTTAAATTCTACTAAAGTCATAGTCAGTCATTCATTTTAGAAATGGGATATTGACAATGTTCTAGATTTATTTTGAGCCCTATATTGCAGCAATGTTTGCCACTGTTATTTATGATATATACAAATAAATAACCCATACCAACCCAAAGAAATCACTGATCTTGCGAAAGGTCATAAGTAGTATAAACTGATCACAAGTTAAATATAATTTCCAACAGCCTTCAATCACCCATATACCAAGAATGGCTGTCCATCCTCCTTGATTGCCGCACCAAAGGAGACAACATTCCCGGCGCCAATGGCTTCATAGGCGAGAGCGGGGCCACGGCTGCAGCTCTCAACGCCCTGAAAGCTGCTTCGAAGGACATCAAGCTGCCGCACTCTCATTACCATCTGATGCTGTTTGTTGGTGATAAGTTGCTGGCATTGTATTCTAGGTAAGAATGAGGAAAGGTTTTTGAATTTATTTGTCACGTAGAGTGAACAGGCAATGTATAACACAGACAGCAGTCCACTCTTGGCCATACAACCCTTGAGCCACGAGATATATAAAAAAATTTGGCGACAACAAAAGCGTTTCATCACTTAATCTGACAGGACTGAGTATGGAGCCTTTTTAAAAATATTTTCACGTTTTGATTGTTTCAGCCGCGGATGCGAAGACCTGACACCACCCGATTTGATTCTGCTGAGCATTCAGTGCATCGCGGCTCAGGAATATTGGAAGGACATGAGCCCCGACATCGATAACGAAATCTCAATGGAAATTTTTCGCTTACCATGTAAATATTTTATTTCAGCACAGTTTTTTGCCCAAAATGATCACATACATACATCCTGGCCCTTTACTAGGACCTTAGAACCAGGAACTATGAGGACCATAGTCCCACAGCACCCAGATACTAAACAAATGCTTGCACTTTTTTTTCTGCGCACATTTGTCCCGTCGCGGGAATCGAAACCGCAACCTCAGTGGTGTATGAGATTTGAGCCAACCTGCTCAACCACTACACCTCAGAGGTGATAAATTGTTGCACATGTTTGTAGTATGTACATAATTATATTAGGAAGTTGGTAGGTCTCTCGTATGCGAGAGGGTGTCTGGATTGGTACGAGGACCATGATTACTCACGAAATTTTTACTTACGCTTCTTTTTTGTTCCGTACTCAGTTTCAGGGTTGAATGTTTAACACGTCAGAATTTTTTTGAGAGCGAGTGTAGCTCAGTCGGACATTCAGTTCGACGCACCCAAATTGGAACCCCGCTGGCCGTAATTTTTTCAAGTTACATAACTTGACATGGATTTGACACTCGCTCTATAAACGGTGAAAGAAAACATCGCAAAGAAACCGTCATGTCTAAGAATTGATCACAAAAATTCAAGGACATGTGACATCCACCAACCCGCACTGGGCCAGCGTGGTGTTTGGCTCATACCCTCTATGAGAGAACGCCCGTGTGCCAGCAGCGGGAACGTAATGGGCTGATGATGATGATGGCTTTTTTAGGGTTGTCATCGGAAAACAGCGCGATAGTGAACCTATGCGCCGGGCCTGCGAGCGCGCCGTGTGCGCCACACTCGCTGCATCTCGCGGAGCTGGCGCCCCGCGTCTCGCTCGCTGTGCTTGTCGATATGGACATGAGGTAAGACCAAAAGAAAAAACTGCATAACATGCGTCTGCCGCCAAGCAGTAGTGCGCAAGCATTATTGTGGTCTAGTTTGAAGGGAATTTTAGTTAGCGAAGTTACGGGGCATTATGACACTTAATAACTATTGTTTCAGGGTGACGAGCGCAGTGCAGTGCTGCGCAGGATTTTGCAAAACACAACTGGGTGGTGCTGCAACTGTTTTAGCTTACCATTGTGAACGTTATGCTTGTCTCTTGCTATCTTATAATTCACTGTATTAGTAACCAACTAAAAGATAAAAACCAAAGAGAAAATGGCAAAAATTACAGGCGAACCTGCGTAGCAGTAATATGTCATTTTTATTCTTAGTGCAGTGCTATCCAGTACTTTGTATGGTATTAAAAGTTCTGGGTGGCACTGCAATTGTTACGGGCAGGCGTGGCGCTTACCATCAGGCGAACAACTTGCTCGTCTCATCAATCAGGACCATAAAAAAAATAGGAGTTAAATACACTACACACACATGCACTCTTTATGTTGCAGAGAAGTGGGTACTGCTACGTACATGGCCAACCAGATACTCTCTAACCTGCGGAGGTTGCTGCTACAAAGGAATCTGGAGCTGTTACCCAACACACTTGATAGCTTGGAAGCTGCTTTGAAAAAGGTAAAAAAATATCACTCATAGTTACGTCGAGCGTTCTTAATCTAAGAGTACAATGACGAGCCTGATGGTGAATACTTTCAATTCCAAACAATGAGCTTTATAATTATTATTAATTTTTTTTTTTTGCTTTTTAATTATTTTTTTTATGCTTAGCTTTTATAATTCAGTAATTACTTTTCTATTTTATAGCAAACTAGCAAATGCCCGCGTATTCGTCTCGAGAATCGTATTAAAAAGTTGAAAATTTTCAAAACCCTACGATTTGATTTGATGAGGTTTTTTTTTTTTTTTTTTTTTTTTTTTTTTTTTTTTTTTTTTCAGCCGTGGTCGTCCCACTGCAGGGCAAAGGCCTCCCTACCCTCCTTCCACTCCTCACGGTTCAATGCTCCTTGTGGCCAATCCTTCCAGTAGGAGTCCAGCTCATCCCGCCATCTCCGTCTGGGCCTGCCGCGTTGTCGTCTGACGTTATGTGGGATCCACTCAGTGATAAGTTTAGCCCACATCTCGTTCGACATGCGGCAGACGTGTCCAGCCCAGTTCCATTTCAAGCTAGCAGCTTTTTGTCCCACGTCGTCGATTTGGGTTTTGGAGCGCAGCTCACTGTTTCTTATTCGGTCCGACAATTTGAAACCTAAGATGCTACGCTCCATAGCTCGCTGGCAAACCCCGAGTGCGGACTTCTGATGTTTTGTCTAACACCAAGTCTGAGCACCGTAGGTGAGGATGGGGAGAATACATACGTCCATTAGTTTCCTTTTAAGTGTTAAAGGAAGGTTACCTTTCATGAGATTTTTCATAGACCAATAGCTCCTCCAGGCGTTTTCGGTGCGTCTTGCAACTTCTAAATCTTGTCTCGCCTGGAAGGAAACTAATTGGCCTAGATAAAGGTACTCATGGACGTATGCAATCTCCTCGCCATCAACTTCTAGCCTACGTTTCATGCTATTCGTCATAAGCTTGGTCTTCGACATATTCATCTTCAGTCCGACCTCGAGGCTTGCCTGATTTAATTGTGTGATCATGGAACCTAGTTCCACTGCAGAGGGTGAGAAAAGGACAATGTCGTCGGCGAATCGAAGGTTTGTCAACCTTTTTTCACCGACAACAACTCCCTTTTCCTCCCAGTTTGCTGCTAGCTTTTTAAAAATCTCTTCTAGGGTGGCTGTGAAGAGTTTCGGAGACAGCGGGTCGCCTTGCTAACTCCTTTGCATATGGGGAAGGGTTGTCCGAGCGTATCTAATTTTACGGCTGCTGTGCTGTTAATATAAATTTCCTGGAGTAGTTTAATGTAGGTGGGTTCAATGTCTTGATTGTGTAGGGCTTGGAATATAGCGGAATGTTTTATACTGTCAAAGGCCTTGGAATAGTCAACAAATGCTAGATAAAGGGGAAGTTTGTATTCGTGGTGTTTTTCTATTATTTGATTGAGGGTATGAAGGTGGTCGGTAGTAGAGATTTGTTGAGTTACTTTGAGGAAAACATTCCTGATGGAAAATAGGGTTGATTAAACCCATGTTATCTTTTTTTCAGAATTTAATTATGTTTAAACCAGACTTTTTCAATAATCAAAAAAATCCGGGTTATATGTATATCTCCAAAATTCATCCAATGTTTCCTAAGAACAAAACTTCCTAACTGCAAGAGAAAACCTATCATGGAGGTCCCAAAATTTTGCCAAATTTGGATACTTCATTAAGTGCTGAACACTTTATAAAGTGTTCTTGCCAAACTCTTCAGTTCTTTATAAAGTGTTCTTGCCAATCTGTTTAGTTCCTTATAAAGTGTTCTTGCCAATCTCTTCAGTTATTTATAAAGTGTTCTTGCCAATCTGTTCAGTTCCTTATAAAGTGTTCTTGCCAATCCTTTCAGTTATTAGTTATTCCAACCTCTTCAGTTCTTTATAAAGTGTTATTTCCAACCTCTTCAATTCTTTATAAAGTGTTATTTCCAACCTCTTCAGTTGTTTATAAAGTGCTCTTTCCACACAGAGCACAGACGCGCTCCGCAAGAACAAATCGCACGCGGCTCTGTGCGCGCGCCTCTCCACGCGCATGCTCGAGCTGCGCAAGTCGTGCACCACGACCACCCCCCTGACCCCGGAGACGACCGCCGCCGCCATGCACACAGCTCTAGAAGCCGCTATAGAACTCCTTAAGCCGGACATCCCGAGCCTGAAGGTTGAACACACCCTGCAACTTCTGAGAACGGTTCTAGCGCCCTATGTGGATTTTCTGCGAGTGAAGGCGATGCGATTCTTCAGTTTGGGATCATATCCTTTTCAATGGTTTCGTTTCGAGTTGTTTGGTGTGGAATGCTGGGTTAAGTGATAAGGGATGACTTGTTCATAAATAAATATGGGCTCACGGTACTCAGATTCTGGCCTAAGATTTACTATATCCAGAACCATATTACTGTAAGAGGAACTTGGTTCTTAAACATCCAGATACAGGACTAATACTTGTTCCCCACACATTTATATACTTGTCTTGTTTTTTATATGGTATGTTGTTTATATTATTGAAGTAATATTTTGAATTACCAGATTTTGCAGTAGTATTTTTATAGTCATTCTTTGTGGTGCATCAAAAAGAGTTTAAACTTTATAAAAATATGTCAAATAGATTGTTTAAGTAACACGATACCAATAAACCGCTAAAGGTCTTTGTGCAAATCTAACACTAATTTGTGCTTGATGATGGCATTGCATGAATATGTATTTATTTTGTGTGTTGCAATGCTATAAATGCATCATGTTATGAATGCTACTGCTATTAAATTTGTTTCGCTTTTTATTGAATTAACATTTTATTTATTTATAAAAAAAACCATGTGCCTTGTGAAAAATATGGCGAAGCAATGTTAACATTTAAAAGATATAATTTTCAACTCAAAAGTCTAAGCTTTTAAATTTATAAAAAAAATCAAGTCTTATTTCCAGCAGTGGGTTAGATAAATACATACCTAACATATTTTCTACAGCCTGCTATATTCTCCTCAAAGATACATACTTACTTTATTTATAATTATGTATAAAGTGCCATGTTTAGAACGATTATTTCGCTTAATGTGGGTCGTTGTGCACGGGAGACAGTGAAGCGAGTTATTCCCTAACGGTGCACAAGTATGTGGAGGAGTTCCCTGGGCTGGTGCACTTCGTGTACGTGGACCGCGGCGCCGGCCGCTCGCTCGCGCCCGACGCCGCGGACTGCGCGGACATGCTGTCGCCGAGGACGGTCGGTACCATGTATCCATACTGTGTAGTGCAGTGCGGCGACTTGTTCCCTAACGGTGCACAAGTATGTGGAGGAGTTCCCCGGGCTGGTGCACTTCGTGTACGTGGACCGCGGCGCCGGCCGCTCGCTCGCGCCCGACGCCGCGGACATGCTGTCGCCGAGGACGGTCGGTACCGTGTATCCATACTGTGTAGTGCAGTGCGGCGACTTGTTCCCTAACGGTGCACAAGTATGTAGAGGAGTTCCCCGGGCTGGTGCACTTCGTGTACGTGGACCGCGGCGCCGGCCGCTCGCTCGCGCCCGACGTCGCGGACATGCTGTCGGTCGCCGAGGACGGTCGGTACCGTGTATCCATACTGTGTAGTGCAGTGCGGCGACTTGTTCCCTAACGGTGCACAAGTATGTGGAGGAGTTCCCCGGGCTGGTGCACTTCGTGTACGTGGACCGCGACGCCGGCCGCTCGCTCGCGCCCGACGCCGCGGAAATGCTGTCGCCGAGGACCGTCGGTACCGTGTATCCATACTGTGTAGTGCAGTGGGGCGACTTGTTCCCTAACGGTGCACAAGTATGTGGAGGAGTTCCCCGGGCAAGTGCACTTCGTGTACGTGGGCCGTGGCGGCGGCCGCTCGCTCGCGCCTGACGCCGCGGACTGCGCGGACATGCTGTCGCCGAGGACGGTCCGTACCGTGTGTCCATACTGTGTAGTGCAGTGCGGAGACTTGTTCTCTAACGGTGCACAAATATGTGGAGGAGTTCCCCGGGCTGGTGCACTTCGAAGGGGAATATAGTCATGAGATTGTATTTGTGTTAAGTTTTTGCGTTGAGTTTTGATGGCCAAATCGAAAACTGTAAAAAAAAATTAAAATGTCTCTCTCATTTTAGCCCACACACTTATTTAAAAAAAATAACACCTCCATTATGCACCACCTGATTAGGAGGATAAAATGTTGCTAAGAAACAGTTGATAAAATAAAGGGATAATTTCCAATTCGTTGTACAGATCCGGTCGATAGTGTCCCGCTCGTTCGCGGTGTCGCGCGAGGGCTACGTGGGCGCGACGTGGCGGCGCGGCGCGCTGCACGTGTGCGCCGTGCGCTGGTGGGAGCGCGGCGGCGCCGCCGTGCGCGCCGCGCGCGCGCCGCACCCCGCCGCCGTGCGCGCGCTGCCGCCGCCGGGGGACATACTCGGCTCCTTCTACAGGTCACACATGTTTTATTAAGACTTAACTCTTAGGACTTTTAACACTGATCGATTTCTGTCACAGAACGTAAAATATTTTTCTTTCCTTATGAAACTTTCATATATTTTAAATATGTTATGGATCTCTGACTCTTTCGATTCCGTTTCAATAAGAGATCGTGATCAATAAGAGTTACTTTAATCTGAATGGTAACAGGAGCTCGTTCATCGTTGAACCGCCTAACTTATTATTATAATTTCAGGCAACTGACCGAGCTGGCGTTCCCCGGCGCCAGCCAGGGAGTGAGCATGAAGGAGCTGGTGTGCGTGCACCTCGGGCTGCTCCCCGCCGCCACCGCCGTGCAGCAGGCGCGGCGCCTGGCGCACTCCGTGCACGAGCTGGCGGGGGACAGCCCCGCCGTGGCCGCGGACCTGTTGTAGACTCACAGGGGGGACGTCACCTCAGGCTGCTCCCCGTATGGGTGATGTTAACCAACGTCGATGCAACGTCATCATTCTTATTTTACTTTTGTATGAACAAACCACCGAAGAGAAACGAGACGTCGGTTTACTAAGGCGAAAACTGATAACCGATTCCAAACTTCAAGGCTAAACCTAAACTACTGACAACTGACTATTGATAAACCTAATTAGGATTTTTACGCGTATTTCAAAAACTTCTTACTATTAAAATGTCAGACCTACTTACATTCGAATAAGGAATATTAATTAAGATCCTGTATTAATTAACAAAGTTTGTTCTCTTTCTGTGTTCAAAAAGCCCCTTGCTTGTCTGGGGGCTTACCACCATCTCTTAAAACAGTATTATCATAAGCTTACTTCGATTTTTCGTACCCACGAAGTCCTTAAAGTAAGCTTACTTTGATATTGTTTTGTTAAGAAGTTTTGGCGATGTCATAGTAAATCATACATTCAATGCGTACCATGAGGTGATTTTTCATAGTAAGTAATATGATTTTATGTCATATCTAGCAATCATAAAAAAGTTACTCAGCCGCAGCGGAAATACAATTGCTTTTCAATATATAAAAAAAAAAAAACGAATAGAGACCCTTCTCCTTTTTTGAAGTCTGTTGAAAGCACAATAAGTTATAATAAAAAGTAAGTGAATCGTTTCTGAACATTTTTATTTTCATATTTCTTTAAAATGGATAAGATGTAATCTTAATGAGAGCATTAGTTATAATTAAATGTTATGTGCTTTTAGATGTGTAACTTTATCGAAACGGTTGTAGAAGCAATATCTCTATTTAAAAAATCCCAAAAATCATCCAACCTAATCTAATCGAATTCTATCATTTAAGAAATTTACTTTTATTTAAAAAAAATCAAAGAACATGCTTTATAAATGTGTGCTTCGGAACGTGTTCCTTACGACGCTACGTGCAAAAGTAGTAACGCTATATGGACATGAGCGCTGTCTCGTTCTCTCTTAAGCTGTAATACAATATCATTCGTTTTTTTGCGTCACTTCGCAGAAATAAAATCATATTGTTTTTGGAAGGTCATGGCACTAATAAGTATAATATGATTGTAAGCTTGAAATAAAATGCTCCTGAAACATGATTGTTATGTAAAAGTTGGTGGTAGTTCTGCTGGTCATCTTCTACAAGAGATCCAACTTTATGAAATGGTGTGTACAATCTTGTCATTTATTAATTAATAAATAAATATTTAGCCATAAATTTAGTTTAGTACCTTTTGATGTAGTGCCATTTCTAACATTCCATCAATTTTATTGTTCCATGTAGAGTAAGGTACAGTATTATAATTTATTTTAAGTGGCATAATTAAAGCTTTTGTTATTAGTAGTTATTTTAACATATTATTATGATTAGTTAATTAAGGGACTGATATTGAGTACCTAATTGTTTCATGTTGAATTACGTTATAGCATTTTTTATGTTTTTGTTGTTTTGTCTGTTGAATTTAATAATTATGAAAAGACGAAGTTGCTTGTATATAAACTAATTTATTTATTACAAAAATAGTATTTATACAATTACCTAACCTTAACATTTAACGAATCAAAACAATACAGCTAACGTAATGAAGCAAAGTATTAAGTATCCTTCCTAAATAAAATAAAGTTTGTCACTGATAAACAATGTTTATTTTCCTCCTAATGATATTCTCATTGCAGCATACTATAACTAAATAGGTCGGTAACTGATTAAAAATCACTATTTAACTAAAAAATACACATTTAACAGCCAATTCTGTACATTGAAGATATTTTTGAAAAACCAACTGAGTGACTGAATGGATCCACTTTTTTATTTAGAATGTTTGTCTGTTATACCTAGAGACTCTTAAACTACTGAAGGGATCTTAATGCGGTTTTTAGGGTTTGATAGCCTAGGCCCATAATAATAAACGCTGGTAAAAACCTTATTTTATGTTTAACATTTTGTCTCTTAACATATTCGTTTGAACGTTAGTGGAACAGTGACAAAACATGTTAAACATTGTTTATCTTTATTTACCGTTTATTAATAAGGCCTCAGTTTGTTTCATTGCGCTGTAATAGCACAATGCCGAAATATCTATACCTAAAGCGTACAAAATCATGCGGTAGAAAGCGAAATTCACATGAAATTGACAATCGGAATCGGAAGTTACTAGATCTTCGAAAATGTAGGTTTCATTTCGATTATGGAGACCAAAAGATTCCCTAGGCTAATCTTTCCCGAAAAAAATGCTGAAAACTCAAGGGAAAACGGGAAAAATGCTAGCGGACTACTTTTGTAGAATAATGCTAAAATGAACAATTTTGATGAAATTTTGTTGAAGCTGACCAGTTTCCGACAAAATTTGTATAAGTCAATGAAGACCGACATTTTCTTTGTTTATCAGAAAAATATTAAATTTCCGCGGGAAGACAGGGAAATTGTGACCCACACAGTTTTTGATGAATTTGATAAAACTATTTATTTAACGATATATCACTAGATAGCAATAAAAAGCAACAATCGATTCATTTCAGCCGGAAAAATGATTTATTTTTAAGAGCTAACGGGTAAAATTCGGGCTCAACCGCGACCGAGATGCGACGTATTCGATTATCCAGATATATCTAGGAAAATAAACATGGGGAAAAACACAACCTGACGGGTTTTTAGTGATATTTTGTGTCATTATTACTCATTATACATTTATTTGTCAATATTGCTAATAAATAGGTATGATAAAATATTATTTTTTGTGAGGAAAATTATTATTATTTCCGAAATCCCTACTGGTTTTGCGAGTTCATTGCAGTGGGGATTTCGGGAATACTTTATACATGGATAATGTGCGCAATGAAGACCGACATAACGCTTGCATCATAATCGGTTAGAGAAAACAAGAGATATAGTTATAATTACTCACACGCACTTTAAAAACTAGACCCAGTGGTTTTTCTGAAATATTGTAATTCAAAAACACGACAATACTACTTGGTCTTCTGTAATCGCCGCGGACGGAGTCGTGGGTAAAAGCTAATTCCTTATAAAGTTATGATGATACTGACAATCTTTACAATTCTACCACTGGTTAAAATTTGTTCAGTTATATTATATCAACCCATTATAATATGTTATAAAAACAGGTAAAAATCATCATCATCGGGTGCCATCTTCATACTGAAGTTTGGAGGTCAGTAAGCAATATTTCTTGCGATCAAACGCTGCGCTTTTGAGATCTCGGTAGCTTAGTCCAGTCCATACTTTGATGTCGTCCAATCATTTACGTCGTGGACGTCCTGGGCTTTTCTTCCCCGGAATCTTCAAACTTTGGAAACTCGTACCGGGATCCTCTCATAAGATGTCCAAAAAAGGCAGCCTTCCGTCTCATAATGGACCCAGGTTTCGCAACCGTATAATAAGGTGGACCAGACATAACATCTCAATATGCGATGTCTAATCGCAAATTGTATCTTGGGGTCGCAAAGAACCCGGGACATCTTGTGGAAAGCAGCCTTTGCTTGTCCAATTCTGCATCTTACTTCTTCTTGGTGACTCAAATTCCCCGTAAAGTAGCGACTAAGGTATTTAAATTTGGTGATATTTTCTATTCACTTTCCTTGTAGTGTGATCGCAGGTGGAACCAGGTTTCGAGATTACCAATGTTTTGGTTTTGTTTATATTAATGCATAATCCCATATCCTCTCCAGCATTAGCGATTTCTTCTAATAGCATTTTCAGTCCTGATTCTGTGGTAGCTATCAATACCGTGTCGTCAGCATACCTTATGTTATTGACTCTGATTCCATTCATGCATACCCCAGGTAAAATCAGAAAAGGAGAAGCTGCTATTATTAAAGTTTTAGATTCTGAGAAGATAAGTGATTTATTAAACTTTATATACATAAGCATTTTAATCTTAAACTGTTATATGTTTTTCTGCTTTGTGTAGAACATTATACACAATGTATACAATATAATATGTATTTATTGATTATCAAAATATTTTTTACAATCAATCTACCATGAATGCATTTCACAATATTATAATATGACCCATGTGAAAAGAACCTTTTGGTCCTTGATGACCTCGATTAATTGTCATTCATTTACACAGCTGTTCAATGTCACAACATGAACAACTTGTACTTTATATTTAGGTAAATAAAGATTTGTTTTCCCAAAAGCTTCACATTAGGAAACTAAATTTCGTCATAAATTAATTGGGTATGATTAGACGCTATTTGTACATAAATTGAATTTATTCATTGATATTTTTTATACCTTGTAAAGCATATTTATTAGTATTTTCAACAAGCTTATATTATGATTTAGTTAGAGGAACTTCTGAGTGATAGTGGTAGATGAGTTGTCGAGTATTAACCTGGTAAGCGCATGAAGCACATACAAATAAGGCAATTTTTATTTTAAAATGCCGCGCGTGAGTTGTAAAGGTAGATATAGTAAAGTCATAATGAATATAAATATCTTTTTTGTTTGTCTTTAGATTCAATTTAAATCTTTCAATTCTCTGTGATGTCAAGGCTTTTTGCGTCTAACACAAGACTAGAACAATATCGAGGCAAATTTTTTAAAGAACTCTCAATACGTTTTTCCACTATTGGTTTCAAAAATTCTCTCAAATCCATTTGGATTTTGGCACACAGTAGAGATAGTCTACTTTTCACTTAATCTGTTATGTGATAGTCATAAAAAAAACAGATTTAAAAGCAAATCCTACATAAATACATAAAATGTTTATGCAACAATAGTAAAAGATGAAACACATACTTTAGATTTTTTAAATTGATGCATACCTTGAATAAAATAACAATTGATATCTACTATTAAAGATATTGTGGTAACTTATTTAACACTTATTGTAAAGGCACTTTTTAGTATTCTGGTGAACTATCACCTAAACATTTAATATCATTGATTTTAATGGTCTTTTTTGCACAATTGTCTTCTTCATCAAATGATATAAGATCTTCAGTAAAGTTGTTTGTTTTCTGGAACAAATAATTTGTTATTAATAAACAAGTTAAACAGCAACCAACTAATAAAAGATACATAGGTTATGTGTTAGTATAATGTAGTATATGACATACTTACACTTGTTGAAGCAATGTCAGTATTGTTTTTGAGTGCGGCTGCATAATTCAATGATGGCTTAGGAATATAAGCAGATACCAAAATAGGAGTTGAGCTTCCGTCATTTGTATCATTTTCTATAATTTGGACTGAGTTCTCACTGTCATACATATGATTATTAACTGTATTATTTTTTGTGTTCAAAATATCTACTTCAAAGGGTGTCTTCAAAGCTTCAACACAAGCTTCAGCCATTTCAACATCCCTTTTGATGATCTTTTCTTCAACAATTCTGTTATACTCAGTCTGCAAGTCAGATGAGAGCCTATCTGACAAGATTGTGCTCAGCTGTTTGATTTCAGCTGCTATTTCTCTGATTGTATGCTCATTTTTTGCTGCCAACTTTGCTTCTTTGGTGAGTCGCACATCAACAGCTTCTTGTATGCTTAGAATTGCATCATTGGTGTTATTATTTTGAACATTGCATTCTTTAATTATTTTATTAAATATGCTATGAGATGAGTGCCTATGGCCTTTTCTGTATCCAGTTACCTTCTCACCCAAGTTAGCTGTCACATCCTCAATATACTCATACATGTCAAAACAGTTCATTTTACCAAACCTGTAGGTGTAAGTGTGTGTTGATCCTGAGGAAGACATTTTGTTAGACAAATTGCATGTCACAAAAGTTTTTTTCCCATGATGCTTCTCAAAGTACTTTTGCAAGCCTTTCGTTATCAATTTGTCTCTAAATGTAGGTTTGATACTGGTATTCTTTCTGTATTTATACCAACCAACGACTTCATTGGCAGAGTTTGAAAGTATATCTGCTAGAACATCCTCTTTGATTCTGCCGGTGGGCAGGTAGAATAGAGATACTGAAGGTAAGGGTAGTACGGTTCTTATGACGATTTGTGTATCCAGCCGGGCGTTATCGCTCTGAGAGTCAGATATGTGGTTGGTTATTTCTGAAGTTACTTCCCCGATGAGAAATCCTTCCTGAAAACGGATAAGTTTTAAAACTATTACACTGTTTACAAATATAATTAAAGACGTACATATGCAATGCAATGACTGACTATTTACCTGACTATTTGTGGAATTTACACATTCGTACAACAAAAAAGATAGCGCCGTGCCACTCAGTGACACTTTTTCAGTGTACGCCATCACGACTTATAGCATATTATCCATTTGTCGTAATATACACTTAAAAGTTTTCACTCTAAATTCAATTGAAATATATTTATTGCGCGATTTTATCCACAAAACTTATAATTATTTTTTATTCACTGGCTTTGATGACGTCCGACGTCCATGGCCAATTTTTTATTTTTAAGTTCGCCCGTTAGGGCAGACTAAAGTCTCTAAGACCATACCGCCATGTCTTACGTAGTTTTTATTTGATAGTTTAATATTCCATTTATTCATTGAGGATCATTGAGGAATTGAGGATGGTAAAAAGCCGGACCCTCTCAGAGCGAATCACAGGTAAAACATATGAAAGGAAATGAACCACAGATTCAGAGATTAGATAGGTAGGTACTTAAGAGTATACATAACAAGGTATAGAGCGCGTGTTCCTAAGTGGGAACAGTATGCACGGGTGAGAACATAGCATCGTCTTGTCCACAAGCGCTAGTAGTCTTACGAGTACTAGCAGTGTGAGTGCACGATGCGAGTTCTTAGCAGATATTTCTCTATTTATCTTAAGAAAATGATTAAATGTGCAATAAAAACAATACTCTTTTCGAGTACACACTACACAGAATTCTAACATCACATTTCACCGGTATGCCAATTTTTAATACTAAGTTGATTTCGTTTCGCAGGGGTGAACAAGATGTGGGACGCAGGGCTACATATACCGCCTGCACTGCCCCGCTTCGATTACCAACTCAATTACTAATGTGACGCGTTCGGCCTATTCGATAATGATGTTTCTTATGAGGATGGTGAGCAATACACCGGCACATTATCTGCGCTTGCGATTTGAAATTCTAGTAATCTAAATAAATATTAAATGCTGTTCTTTGGTAAACGCATCACTCGAGAACGGCTGGACTGATCCGGCAATTTATTTAATGATATTGTAAGGCCTTAATTATGACAATGTAAATAAATAGAGATATATAGATATAAAAAATAATTCCTGAAATTTTTATTTCTGACTTTCTTATTTCATATTCCATACATATTTTACATAGGTACTACACATGCAGCATATACATTCATACATTAAAATAAATAATGTACACTTACTAAAATTACACTCAGAGGTACACAAGACATAACATACATACACAACAATAAGTACCGTGTTACGGCGCACAATTATTACCCATCACTATTTGCCACATATCTATCAAGATAACTAACTAGCTCTAGTTTACTTGCCTACGCTGCGCATTGGGCGACAAATACGATACGCGCGCTCTATACCTAGTTATATATACTCTAAGGATAGGTATATGAACAAGCAAGGCAGGAGTAATAATAACGAGAGGTAGGGATTCAAAGTATTCAAGAGGTATGTATTGAACGCGCCCCAGTGTCACAGCAGGAAGTCATATTTATGTCAAGTCAAAGTCAAAAATCACCAAAACCCCCACAACCGAAAATAAAAAAAATCACTACGGCAAAGTACCTACTTAGAGTAAAAAGTGTTTTTTGTGCTGCGTGTTTGAATTAAAATGGAATTCATAAAATAATATTAGTTTCTTTTTGATAGAGTACAGTTATAGTCCTGCAAACGAACAGGTATCTTAGAGGTAAGTTACATAAAAATACTTTAAATTTGTGTCATTTTTAAAGTATCCTAAAGCTAAAATTAGTATTTGGCACCGAACCTGGAGTTCAAATATGGAAAAGCGGCGCACAAGTATTGGCTTAGACTTGCTACCGAAATTCGCTCAACGAACGAACTCTTGAAAATAAACTTCAAAAGTTCAAACAAATAATTTATACAGGCTCCTGGCGTGCGTTATCAATTCAACAGTTTGATAGAAATCGTAAACTTTAATTATTTGTTTTAGATAGAGCTGACACGTACAGAGTTGTGCATGTTTAAGCTCTCATATGTAGCGATTAAAAGGACAAACCAAAGATTAGTTTATAATTCAATAATTCACAAATTGAAAAGTAAATCTCCAACAACCATGATGAGTATGGATGGTTGCAAGAATAAGGAGTGTTTAAAGGATAATAGTCATCTCCTGTCCAAGAAGTACTACCGTCAAGCTGAGCACAGGTAAGACTATTTTCATACAACATCTTCTGTCTGGTTGTGGTACATATATTCACATGGCTGTAACTTCAAATTTTGTTCAAATCTTAGACCTCAATTTGAACATATTTTCATAAAATAGCATTTGCCTTTCTTAGCTAATAGGCCTTCATTAGTAGTCAGCAGTGCTGCATTCCACACCTAAATGCTGCTCAAAGTGCAGTTGTTTAGTTGTTTTTCTACCTCACTCTGTGATACGGAATGAAATATCACAAAAATTAACAAAATGTCCATATAATTGACAAAATGACACATGCCATCTTCTTTTAAAGTCATTCTAATATCAACACCCCCCTCTCGTTACGTTATAAGTACATTATCAAACATTTGTTGAGAAAATTTAACCTTGCGACCAAAAGGCAAACCTCAGTGTTTTTTCACGACAATTTCATGGTTAAGTAGTTGCAACAAATGGAGGCAAGGAATGGCCTGTTGCACCTTGGTTGTAATTAACTCTGATGTCATCGTCAGTACTCCATAGTTGCTGTTAGTTGCTGTCAGAGCAAAGGCCCTGAATGTGCACTTGTAGTGTTTAGATAAAACATCATGTTTTAGATATAACATTTTGTCCATTTACAACATATTTGAATGTATGACTTCTCTATACTCTCTATACTTATATAAAATAAATCATCATTATCATCATCATCATCAGCCTATTGCAGTCCACTGCTGGACATAGGCCTCTCCAATTTCACGCCACTGAGCACGATCCCCGGCTACTCTCATCCAGCTGCTGCCAGCCACCTTGCGAAGATCGTCGCTCCACCTTGCCTGAGGGCGTCCTACACTACGTTTGCCAATTCGCGGTCTCTACTCTAGAACACGTCTACCCCAGCGGTTATCGGTTCTGCGGCTAATATGTCCGGCCCACTGCCACTTCAGCTGACTAATTCTGTGGGCTATGTCAATGACTTTGGTTCTCTGTCGGATAACCTCGTTCCGGATATGATCCTTCAGAGAGACTCCAAGCATAGCCCTAAGCCATATATAAAATAAATATAATACATTAAATATTTATTTTATTTATAGCCTGTGTCAGATTCAGTTTTATTTATTGATCTTGTTTTGATTCCCTTTGTTTGGGTTTGAATCTGTGTGTCCTTTGGCAAAGGCCTCCTCCAACCACTTCCAACCTTCTCTTTCCCATGTCTGGACCATGTTCTACCAGCTGTTTTAACAATCTTGTCATCCCATCTTTTAAATTGTCGCCCTTTCTCTTTTTAATACATTAAATAAGGGCAAGTCAACTGTCATCTTTATCACATGTAACATCTTTTGGATGCCTAAATTCTAAACTACCTACCATCATTGTATAGGTATATTATATTTTAACCATTTAAGTGTAAAATCATTTCATTTGTCTTACTTATTATCTACTGCACACTATCCTCTTTAATATGTTGTTTTCCTTACCCTATGGTTGTCTGAAAGAGATCGCTGCTTAGGGATAAGACCGCCTATTATACTTATAGGAAATTATGTATTACCAACTGTAATTCTGTTTTCTTTTTTTAAGTGTAATAAAGTGTTATCTATCTATGTGCTCCATCTTAGGCCACATCATCACTTCACATCAGGCGAGATAGTGGCCAAACATAGATCTATTAAGCGTAAAAAAAAAAACTATCTATCTATCTCATCATCTATTTAATTGGCCACTTGAAATAAGAAAAGTCCTTTTTTAAGTAGAAACAATATAGGTTGTAATAAGCAGCGGAAGTCGTGACATACAGCTAAAGATATAAAGCAATATCTTAAAGCACCATATTGTACATATTTTATTATGAAATTGATAAGTTATCTTGTTGTTATGTACGACAATTACCACGTCATTGAGTATTTGAAGAATAATAAAAATTATGATAAAAGGCGATACTAAGTTATGCGTCTTTCGCGTTTATAAAAACGTTGAAAGTTGCATATGAACATTCTAAAACACTATATTGTCCTTTTGAAATAATTCTAAATGTTTGTATCGGCATGATTTATCGTAATTTTGTTGACACTCCGCTTGACCCAGGCCGAAGTTATCGCCATGTGGGGGTCAAGATTATCGTATTATTATGTTATATAGTTTATTTACGTGCGTGGTCCGACGTATTGTCAGTCATAGTTTGAAAGCTAAAGTGATAACTCGTCTCTAAAATGCCTGATGAAAGCGCCTACCCACTGTCTCCGACGGTGAATCCGCAAGACATTCGCGCACGCGCAAACTCCTCGTCTAAGAAGCGGCCCGTAATTAGATTCCTCGCCGGCGACGAGGCCGTAGAAATTCCAGACAAATCCGAGGTCGGCATCGACAAACCACTATCGCGGGCTGACCGGAGTGAGGTGGAACTCGATAGTTACGCAGAGTCACTCACCACCATGCACTCCACTTGGTTCGATAAGAGAGTCCTCGAGCACAGGTACGTGTATATTTACGTACTAAGTTTAAAAAAGTTCGAACGGCGTTCGGTATTTCGTAGTCTCTTCGGTTGTTGTCAGGTGATGAAATACAGATATCGTCGGAGTATATACGTAACACAATATTAACTGTGCTGATTTAAAATAATTAGTAATTCGTTGTTGTTTGTATCTTTTCTGTTACCATGGTACCTGAATAGATTCAGTTTACTAAAGCATGTGAAGATTGGAGACGTTTTCCTCATCGAGGAAAACTAGCTAAGCAATCAACGCGCCGTACCCACATTACGTATTACGGAACAAACCAGAATTTCAGATTCCTGCATGGGTATAAGCGAGAAAAACATCAAACTAGACAGAAACTAAGCTTCGTTTCTTCCGCCTTCGACGTCGCGTCGGTGTCGCGCCGTTTGCCAATTGCATTTTACTATTTATCAGCTATCTATCTAGTACATCGTCATCTATTCTGACCAGCAGTCGGCTCCGAGCCCGTAATTTTTTGACCACCATTCTACCACGGCTTTAGTTCATTTCTTCTTAATAGCCGAGTGGTCATCAATGAAATACCACAGAATACTAACGGGCAGAAGCATCACTCCGCAAAGAAATTTAAAGAAATAGCGACTCTTGCTATGACGCAATAAAATTCAATTCAGCTCGCCTAGCGCTGCACCTACCAGTCATATTAACCTACAGAACGCCTCTTTCTATCGCATAGCTCTTAACTCTTCTGACGCGGCACGCGTAACGACGCGCGACCCGCCGTCGGTGCCCGGCTATGTACTTGTAGCTTCGTACCTACAGTGCGGAGTGCGCTAGGCCTGGAAATACTAACATCTTCAACCTACAGTACGACGTCGTTGTTAAAATTTCATAATGAGTTGAGATGATCTGCTATAAAAAAAAAATCTAAATTATAAATTTTTAGGGTGTGCTAAAAGGTAAAACTGAAGCCATAAGGATCACTTGGTTATCAAAAACAGGTTGAGTTAATACGAAACGAGACACGCGGTAGAATTCCGTACGTAGTCACGGCTTAAGGCTTTAAGTATACCTAATCACAATCAGAAAGAAGGCTAATAAATCTTTTGTTAGAATCACTTTGTTGTTAGGTCAATGACCTTTGAGCTAGGAAGTCATACATTATGTTATATCAGATTTCTGTATTTAAGTCAAAAAGTGGGCAATAATACAACGGTCACGATACCACCGCTATCACAGTTCACTCAAGTGTGTACGGTGTGTGCCTATACTGCCTATACAAGTCAGGGTGTGATATTATTAAGCAAGAACCAAAGGTAACTCACCAACTACGATGAACGTACCGTATTGTAAGTCCTTGTACATGTCGGAGCCTCAGGCGACGCTCCTCGTCATACCAAAACTCGCCCGCGCGAGCGCGATCCAATAATGATACATATTGATGCCAATCATTGGAATCGGCATTTTCATACATTGCATTGCATTGGAATCATTTTCATTGCGTTTTAGTTTTGACTCCAACAAAAACTGTCAAAAAACTAGTGCTTTCCAAAAGGGTTACGCCGTCAAAATTTCTATAGTATTCTTCTTCTGAGGTTCTTCCTCTGAGCAACCTACTTACAAGTTTGTCAATGTCACAATAGATGACAGGTACTTACAGGTTGGATTCAGCTCGCGATACTTCGCGACAACAGATACACTGAGTCCTTCACCAGCATGCTCTCATGCACTTGGTTCGATTCGAGAGGTATCAAGCAAAGGTACGGGTATATTTACGTACCTACTAAGTTTTAAAAAGTTTCGTGATATCGTCAGTTCACGTGTTCCATAGTTTCGTGGGTTGTTGTCAAGTGATGAAATACAAAGATCGTCGGAGTATATAAGTAACAAAATATTTACTGTATTGATTTAAAATAATTAGTAATTCGTCGTTTTTTTGTATATCGTTACTAAGGTACCTAAACAGATTCAGCTTACTAAAGAATGTGAAGATTGGAGACATTTACCCCGTAGTGGAGAACTAGCTACAACGCGCGCGCCTTACCTACATTACGCGTTACGGAACAAACCAGAACTCAGATTCCTGCATGGTTATAAGCGAGAAAGAAACACCAATCTAACAGAACAGGTTAGTTTCGCCGTCGCGTCGGCGTAGCGTCGTTTGCCAATCGCTTCCACTATTTATCAGCTACCTATCTAGTATATCGTCATCTCTTCTGACAAACAGTCTGCTACCCGATCTACTAATCCGAGCCCATAATTTTTCGACCACCATTCCGTCACGGATATGTTCATCTCTCCTTAATAGCCAAGTGGCCAACAATGAAATATTCACATCTTCAACTATAATATTGTATAATATATAATATAGACGTCGTTGTTAAACTTCCATAGTGAGTTGAGACGATCCTCTATATAAAATTTAAATCTAAATTATAAATTTTTAGGGTGTCTTATCTCAAAGGTATAACTGAAACCATAAAGTATCATCACTTTGTTATTAAGAACAGGATGAGTTAAATTAATATGAAACGAGACACGCATAAGGTAGGGTTTCGTAGTCACTGCTTTTTAACGTAAAATCAGAACTAATTCACTTTGACCTAGAAAGCTGAGCTAAGAAGTGTTCAATATTTCAGATTTCTGTTTGTAACTCAAAAAGTTTAAATCACGTGAGTTTTATCATGTATTGGAAAAACTAGAGATAGGATTTTTAAAGTAATTTGACGCTAGGGGTCTGAAGTATCAGTTCATTTTAGAAAAGGGGTCTCTTGCCCAAAATAGTTTGGAAATCCCTTATTTGAATCATTGTAACAAATTATAGTATTTGCGATTAAAATTTTGAAATTACGAGTCTGTCAAGGGTTACGACAGACAGAAGGTTGGACGGACGAACCGAACGATCTTAGAATGACTCCTATAAATCCCATAAATAGGAATAAATCCCGTTGCCATTTCTGATTTCGTCATTTTAATTAACTTAATCTCAGTGTACAGTATACACTCCTATGCTTTGTTTTGACATTCTGTTCTATGTTTTTATTACTAGCAACTGCCACTGTTTTTGACCTGGAAAGTATTTTACCTAATTACGTCATCATAATCTTACGATGTCCATTTTATCTGAATCATGTTTGTCATAGTTGTAGAGGAAGGTTACTCACGCATTTTCCGCTACTTTTTGTTTTAGTTCGTTAATGATTTCATTGTTAGCGGAATGGGCATTATCTGGAACAGAAAGGTGTTTATCTTCTCACGGTATCAGCTTATCAACATTGAGTAAACACGTGTTCAATTGTTTTAAGGGCTCGCAACGATTTCGACTAGTATGGCTAGAATGATATAGCAGTTCGTGGATGTCGCGTGCGGCAGTACGCAGTACCGAAGTAAATGAATCAGCTGTTCGGTTGCGGGGAAGTGGCTGAGTGGTGGGTATAGACGATCGTCGACTACGCCGGAGCGTCAGTCAGTGTCCGCGCTGCCTCCGACCACGCCACGCGCTGTATCGCACGCGGCCCGCGAGCTAATTCATACAATTTTCCTTATTATCGCGATTTTGATATATGACTACTGTACTGCAAACAGTGTCTGCTCATCACGCTATCCTTGTCGTATGTAATTTAAGGGTATTCAGGAAGCAACGAACTCCGTCGGGTTTCGTGGTTTCGCATCGTCGAATAAATTGCCGATTTCAATTAACACAAAAAATTGCATGATAGTAACAAGGTTTAGTTTTGCTGATGTGCCTCTGTTAACATATGTTATTGCGCATGACGTTCATTCATCGTTTGTTGTGCAACGCAAGTGGAGACTTCAAGTTTTACCGCTCCGTTTGTACTGGCCCACTTTTTTCCAGTTAGATCGGTTGCCTAATCGCACTTCGGATGTTTGAATCTCTTGTTAGACCTATATTTACAAGTCTTCTTTGTATGCAGGAGAGCACGTACGTATGTAAACCAAATGTAAACAAAACAAAGGCGGCTATAATTATGTTGTTTTTTATTCAGTGTTTATGACTCATGTTATAGGTACGTATTTAAAATGCATTCTCTGTGAGGATAGTCATTTTTATCAATTTATCAGAACCTATAGTTTTTTTTATATATAGCTACTCTACTTTAGCAACGAATATAGTATATCTGAAAAGTTACAGTATTATCGATGCCCAATCTGTATGAAATACTCGAAAACTGAAAGTGGTAAATCAAATTGGTACCTAGTTAAGGTACCAATTTGATTTGCTTTGACACATATTTATTCAGTAATCCAGTCGCACGCGCTATTGCAAACAAAGACACAAATAACTCATTTCGGAGTGTGTCAGTAATTGTCTATCAACAATGAGAATGAATGGTGAATAGCTTATCACGTACTCCACAGTTCCAATTGAATTATGGGAACGTTGCATAGCTAATATAAAAATAGAATAAGGTCGATATTTGTCCTCATATGTTTGACAAAGTGCATGTCTAGTGAAAGTCGTTTAAATGCCACAGAGTTCAAGAGGCACATTTAATTTTGTGATAGTGCTGAAAAATATTGTTCAATGAGTCAACAACATTCAGTGAAAAGTCGTTGACTTCTGCACCTCTCTGACCTGGGAATGTGCGCCGGGAATATGTATCGATTGGTTGGTTCCTGGCAAACGTTCACCATGCGCTCGCTGCATCCCATCTCAGTCCGAGATTATTTAATGACCAGACGTCTCAGTCCCCTATCCTATTAAAGTATTATCCAATTTTTGCTCGCCCTTGAACCGATTACATACAGTACAGACCTACGTATCTGTTTCTGTATGAACATTGTTGAATGCAATAAAAAATCACATTACACTTATGCTGAGTATAGATTTTGGCATCTCAAGCATCTTCTGATTTCATTGTAATTTTTACATTGTTTTTATCTAAGTTTTTTGCTTGGAAAAAGCAAATGTAAAAATTATTTGTTATTATTTCAATCATTTTGCAACACATACGTTATAATATAATAGTAAAATTCACACATTCAATACCTTTTACATCCAACTGTGCCATATAAAATTCATTTTCCTTTATTCTTATGGATGGTACAAGATCTTCGTGTCAATTTTCCTTTTATCTATCTCTCTGTAGATGAAATCCCCCTTGAGAGTTCCGCATTGAGTGGGGGAGGTTTCATTGAACCCCTTCCCTTAACTCCCCACAAAGGCGGCTCTACCTGTTGTTTACTAACCCTGACTGCATTTACAGATTGTAAAAATCTGTGTAATGATATGTAAACAGCATTCTTGTGATAGTACGTTATTTGCAACCGTCACTCTAGTACGTTTCAGGGTTAACTGCACTCGCATAATTAGATGAAGGTCTAATTTAAAAAATATCACTTTGCAGTATTCTGAAAGAGAGATGAATATCACGTAATAATTAACACAATGAACGATTAAAAAATGTGAATGATGACGTCTTTGGATTGTTCAATAAAGAAAACAATTCTAAGGAATTACAAAATATTTAGCAACACACTATGATACTGCAAACATTGTGTATAACAATGATGGATTGTGAGCCCTAATGTTACGGACAAGTTCTTTCAGTCAGACCGGTATTACGACCTTGTTACTGTCAAGGATATCCACTCAAATGCTTCCTTTGCTTTGTACCAACACGGATACCGTGCGCGTGCAGCGTAGCCCATAAAGAAGCTGCTTTGTTTACAGAATTTTCTCAGAAGTGAATATTATTTGAAGTGTAAATTCGTTTCTCCGAGAATTCTAAGCTTCTACTGTTTATATTGAGGACGTTTAGTTTGATGTGAGTGATAAAATGAAGGATCTCAAAACGCAAAATGGTTCACCGGCGCCGGCGCCGGCGCCGGCGGTGGAGCAGGTTGCTAACGGGTCCTCATACGGCAAAGGTGACAGATATACGGCAGCACCCAACGAGTAAGTTATAACCTTGAGTCTATTATTTCTTTACATATATTAGCGAACCACTGTTATATATGATGTAAGCGTATACTAATGTAGAGACGGAACATTACCAAAAGGCCAAGAGGTGTAATTTTATGTGATTAACAGCCTGAGCCTGCAGAATGTTGGAAGACTTTACAATAAACGTGATAGAAATATTAGGAGATATGCCTTTATTCGCGCTTATTATAATACGAAAATATTCACAAAAGTCACAAGAAGTTAATTATCGTGGTGTTTGCGTTATTAATTTGTAAAATGCGCTAACTAGTAATTTAAAATAATGTACCGCTTTTACCTATTTCTGGTTTTCCATTTTTGTTGTTAGACAATGTTTTCATATTATTTATTTAGGAATTTATTTAAATTAAAATTGTTTCTGAACCACAATCTTATATGATTAATGTTGATGCATTTCGATGACGTATTTCAAGATTTCAGTATGTATTGATCAACATTTTTCATCCAGACGCTAAAAGAACACGCATACATTCGTCATTCTTACTTTATTCTACGGATTAACATTATAATCATTTACAAAATATATTAATTCTCATTACATGAAACATAATAATATTTTGGAAGGTCTTACGAAACCTGGCTCTTGGAATTCCAATCCTGGAATGTAGTCAAACGAGATATACCAACATGCTGCAGTTTAGAAATAAATTAACAAATCTAGATCACAAACAGCAATTACGAAATCAATGCTACGTAAATGGCCAGTGTCATGTCACAGCGTACCTTGAGCTCCGCTAGAAATAATCCTATTAAACAATTAAATAAAACAATACATTTTGTTCGTGAATTCGTGCGTGTGGAACAAGTGAACCCATAAATATGATTTTGCTTCTAGAAAGGTAACCTTCAGATTTCGTACCACAAGACCACAACTCATCACAAGTACTTTTGCCCTGAGAAAACGCATTTACCCTACGGGGCAAATAGAACACTAATATGAACCGCTCGGCCACAGGCAACACAATATTTCGAATGTATCGCGTATACGACACAATGTTTGGAATGCGAGTTCTGGAATTCCATAACAGTTAGCAGCCTACTTCGTGGAGGTGCTAAAGTACGTGGTGTGGTGTCACAACAGAATATAATATTATGTAATTATATGTCAATAAACTGGATCGGACAGTTTGGACACCCACTGACGGCGCCAATGGCTAAATCTGGACTAACACCTGACTTACTAATTCGTTTCCAATCGACTAATGCAGTAGTTCGGCGATTTCAAAATAGCCTGCGTCTTTTTTGCTATTTTTTGTCTTATTTACGTACCTACATAGTAGAATTATTTTGGAGGGTGCTATTGTTTCATAAGTAGTTTATATATATTTATATATATATATATATAGTTCAGTGGGTCGGCAACGGCTCAGCTAGCCCATGATCCAAAAAATAATTTGTGATGTCGATCCCAATATCGATCGAAAAATTAGAGTGAACGTTGCTTTACTTAGCACAGCTCTCTTACCGATCTTCTAGGCGAGCTACGCTACTTACGAGCGCTACAGTTTCGATAATATTTATTTGGTTAAATATACCTAGTCAGGTCATAAATTCTGTCACATGTTTAATATAAAATAATTGAAACAAGTTTATTCATTATGTAACCATTTATATACCAAAATGAACTTAACAAAACATAGATTCTTATGACAATAAAGTTTATTCAAAATGACCTCCGTGATTTTCAATACAGGCCTTCAATCTGCGCGGCCAGTCGTCTATAGTAGCACGAACGAGGTCCATGTCAATATCGGCGGCTGCCTTAATCAAGGATGTCTTGAGTGACTCCAAATTGGGATGAGGCTTTGAGCACGCCTTTTCCTCCAAGTGTTGCCATATCTTGTAATCTAACGGACTCAAATCTGGACTGGAGGAGGGCCAGTATTCGTGCCGGATAAACTCGATTTCACGCGCCGCCAGCCAGTCTTGTGTGCTCTTCGCTCTATGAGCTGGCGCCGAATCTTGTTGGAATACCCAGTGCCTGTTATTGAACATGGTATGAGAAACAGGTTCCACAAGGTTCGTCAGGACTGTATTTTGATACACAACTGCATTCGTTTTTTCACCTTTCTCACAAAAATGTACCTCTGTTAAGCCCCAATAAGAAACTCCCAACCATACCATGAGCGGATATGGAATATGACCTCGTTGGACACGCGGACTACGGTTGCTCGCTTCTTCACTACTGTGTGCGTACACCTTATCATTTTGTTTGTTGTAGCTCTACGGTAAAAATTTTTTCATCCGAAAAAAGAATTTCCCGATATTTTTCTCCTGCGTACGGCTTCAACAAAGCGCGGCATCTCTTCAGTCTCAGGTCCATTAGACGAGCATTTAAACGATGTCCTGTTTTTCTTCGATATGCCCGAAGCCCTAAGTCTTCATTTAACACCCTTTTCACCGTGGTTCTGCTTAACCCCATCTGAAGGGCCAACAGTTTCTGCTTACGTTTGGGATTTCTTTGAATTCGCGCATTCACAGCTTTTATCACTGCTGGAGTCCTAACAGACCGAGGGCGACCACTTCTTGACCTGTCATCTACACTAGAGTCTTCATTGTATCGTTTGGTGGTACGATAAACGAATCTTTTGGTTATATTCAAATTTTTCAGTATGTCAAAAATTTGAATTGGCGCGTAACCGCAACGATGCAACGCAATAACTGCAACACGGTCTTCTTTAAGCGTCCACTCCATATTTAAAAATGAGTAAAATTCTAAAAAGTATACATTTTTATTTTCATGAACAATTCGAAATTCGAATTCAATAAACTTTTTTGTGACCAGCATTCTAAAAGAAAAGTTTTTACTGTGTGACAATACTTATGACCTGACTGTGTACATTAAATAATATATCGTAGACATGGTTACTTTGTAGCTGTTATTCCAGCAAATTCTAGCATTAGGTATAAAAACTGAAAAGGTATCTTTTTGATCCGTATGATTGGCTGATGTGATAATGGTTGTCAAGTAGTTGTGACTGTTGTGATTCAGACACTTCCTTTCCTTAGCTGTTATCTTCAACTGGAGATCTTAAGTGCGGGAATTAAGGCTGATTTACACCGATTATTATGATTACAGCACAAATTCAAATGTTCCGTTTCCACGAAAGAGCAGGACGCACTGGTATTTCGTGTCGTGAAGCCTGCGTAGAAAGCTTGTGGTTTCCTGCTTGCTAGTAATCTAGTACACACTTGGTATTCCTACAAATCGTTTTTGATTACAAAGAAAGGTAAAACTGAGAAAAGAAAACAAATCGTATTTAATCGATGACGCCTCGTAGTTTGAAGTACTTACATTGACTTGCTACCTACTAATCGCGATAACCTAGCGGAATTCTTTTCAGGGTTGTTATGATTCTACTCGCTCGAGATTTTTTAGTAATGACGCTTAGCCGGCCTACCTGTAATGAGGAGACACATCTTATTCTAACAGAGGAAGTCAGTGACATTAATAGGGAATATGCATGTATTTTTTTTAATGCATGAATTGATTCATTATTGAAAGTTTTACGGCATTAATTGTCAATAAAATAACGAAATGAAAATTTGAATCAATTTAAATCAACGCGCCATTTCCGTGTGACGTCACAAACGTGGGGACCTAGGATCTCCTCATTGGTCTATCTATGCTACATGTGTGTGTATGTCAATAATTTACCAATAGGCTGGGCTCTAAGTCAAAAATTGACCAATAAGCAGCGAGGCGCGTGACGTCAGATAGTGGTTGCATCAATGCATGTACTCAAGCGTTTTGCGATTACGTTCCGTTTCTCCAAAAATAAGAAAAAGAAACATTGAAATACAATAAACTATGCAAATAATAATAGTAATTATATCACTACTAAATGTTTACATGAGTAATCTATCGTAAAAAGTAATTTCCAGATTTTTCGATCACACTTGCACATTCCCTATTACCACTATTACAAAGTTTTAGTTGCTTACAATTAAGAAAGGAAGTCAGTGATATTAATGACAAAGTTTTAGCTGCTTACAAATCAGTTTTAGCCGTCGTCTTCTCTAAATAATGTTTGTTATGTTTATAGGATCAGCACTAGAATCGACTAAATCGAATCGACACCGGTCCTGATCGCTTTCAATTTCAAATTTGGAAGGCTATCGGGATCGGGATCATCTTTAGCTATCGGGATTGGGATACCGATTGGGACGTGGACTTGGAGTAGAAAAGTGAGACAACTCCACAGACAAATTATACCGATCACGAGATATCTTTGCGATCAGCTGGCCAATTCAGAACCCCACGACAACATACCGAATCGATTCGATTGGATAACGATCTCGTGTCGTAGGTTTCTTTTCGAGCTATTCAGAACATCCGCCCCGAGGATTCGACACGGTTTCGGTTACGATATCGAAATCGATACGACAACGTGTTGCATTTACGGAGTTCGTTTTGTGTGCAATACTCGCAGAAAATTGTATTATTATCAAGACGATATAAAAATGTTTTCAAGTTATCAAAATTTATTATAACAACGTTGATCACGAATTAAATTATAATCAACAATTATAAGCGCCAGATATTGGTAGAAATATAAAAAAACAAGAGCTTCGTAAACACCCACCTGCTGATATCCACTTAACATTAATGTTTAATCTATGCTTTTGACATTGACAAACCGCCAAATTTAAATGTCTATCGCAAATTGTTTTCTTTATCATGTTTTGAAATTATTAAAAGAAGACGAGCCTCATCAAGATTCGTTAGAAATGTTAAGTAAATACCAAAATTACTATTACATAGTATCACAGAGTACTTTATAATAATTATATAGGTACAGTGATTTTATCTCGGTAGATTTATGCATCTTATTAAGTAGTCTTATAGTAGTAAGTAAATAGTCCTAAAACAATCAAAGCGAACTTAACCTACAAATAAATACTAGACTTGGTAGGTACTTTATTACATAAAATTAGTTTATGTTGAATCTTACTGTGAGTTTTATTTTATTTGTAGTAGAAAATGTAGTTTATTTAACAACACACGGAATATACTCGGTATTGACGGTCAAATCTAATGCTTTCGAGTGATATGTTGCACTCGATAAGTTGTCGTGGAAATTAATCGGACGTTCGAAAACTTTGCTTCGATATCTGCATTGTGAATAACGTTCTCGGTCGATAAATACGCGTTTATCGTACGGTTACGATTGGTTATCGACTACGACAATTTGAACGTCGATTCGACTATTGTGAATTTAAAATATTTTGAATCGTACGATATCAAACCGAATCGATCGACAAATGAGTTGTCGTGAGCTTCTGAATCGGCCAGCGGGATCGATGTACGATTTAGACTTTCCCTGTAGGATGTTATAGGCATTATTAATTCTTGTTCTTGCACTGTCCCAGTTTTGGGCGATGGCCTTCCTCCGATGCCTTATTATTGGAAAGACGGAACAGTGCTTTCTATTCTGATATATTGTGTATGAAAGTACGAAATGTTCTGAGGTTGCCAAGAATTTATCACTTAGCGAAGCAGTCTGTTGGTTTATTGTAGGTTCGAGTATTGAGTACCGGTATATCTACATTACCTACGCAGATAATTTATCTAGAACCTTCGATGCGGGGGCGTTTGCGTGCTTGCACCATTTACTTGCCAGTCAGATTGATAGCCACAACGCCTCAAGTGTTAGATTGTAGCCGTCGTAAGATAATAAACAGTATTTTATTGTCGATCTAACTTCAGCTAACTTTACCTGCAGCCTTCGACGCAATCTACTTTAACTGCAAATCGAACTGATGTGATTAAAACGCAAGGGCAATTATTTATTAATGGAGTCTATTGATAGATACTTTTATCACACTTGTCATATCGCTATTAAGTAAGTAATTGGTTAGCTAGCACGAACGAACGAACATAATTTACGTGTTCGTTCGTCACGCACTGTGCTAATGTTACCGCGGTCTTCAGTAAATGTTCAATGCCATCTATCCATCTTGTAGTCTTGCACTACGCTCCATTCCGATTAGACTTCACCCACGACATAGCGCCAAGTGTCCTCTTCGGAATAGATGCGGAAAGCTGGAAATAAACTAAATCTAATTCTAGCTTGTACTTCGAATTCTGATGATGCTTGACATGGATATATCTACATGTCTTGTTTCGCCATCCTCAGTTTGGTACAGATTCCGTAACGTGTTAAAACTAATGTGACTAAGTAATGTGCTTTTTATTAGCTTTTAAAATAGAATGACAATTAAAGCTTGAAGTTAGCTCGTTCGGTGCAGCGATCAACTTTGATGACACCGGTGATGTTTATTGATTTCAGCAACTGGACTTCGTATGTTTAACCTATATGAACATAATTAGTTATTTGCTCCTGTAAGTTAGAAATTTTTGTTCGGTAGCTCTTTTGATTGGCTACAAGACTGTGTTTGATGTTATTCACTTATATAAAAAATCCGAGAGTTGTTTTCCTACGGTTTCTTTCTTTGCCTTTCTTTTCCAACTATGTATTTAATGTACTTAAGAAATTTTAAGGGTTTGTTTCGTTGTTTGAGAGTAGGTTTTCTGACAATTTTGCTGGATACTTCTTTATAAATCGCACTACATAAAATCTGTCTGAAGTTCAATTCTACTATTGGAGTATTAACTCACATACCTACCTAACCTTGTTGCGCGGTACTTCAGCATAATCCTATATTACGTCATAACCATAAGACAATTTAATAGGACAGCAGGTCAGTTTATGAATCGGAAATGAATGAACTTTCGCTCGAAGCCCGCGCGACTCGTTCATGTCACGTCGGAAGGCGTAGAATAAACAATCTATTAATAGGCCGTGTTGCTGAATTTGCATTTCAATGTTCACAGATATGGCGGCATTAACGCCCAGTTGAGATCGTAAGCCTCCGATGATAGATTTATTCGAAATTCTTTACATAAAATTGTCTTTAACGCTCCCGAACATCGGGGTCATATTGTTTGTTTACAATACGACAATAGATACCTACATACATAGGTGCAATATTATTCGATTCTTCCATTCGCTCTTTCTGTTCTGAGACATTGCGTATTAGACAAACATGTATGATGTAGTACTATGTAGTATAACATATATGTATGAAGTATGACATAACATGTTCACGAGGCCATTAGGTTTACGAACGCAATGCACTAACCGGCGATCAACGGACAGGGTTTACCGCTTAGGTGCTATAAAACTGACCGCTTATCAGAGTCGGTCTGCGGTCATTTAGTCATAGACTTGTTCAAGATTAACATAGGTTTACGGTTAATAGCAACATAAACACGTTTTAAACGCACGTTACACATTCCCTTTTACGGGCGTGAATTCATCAGCCTATTGCGTTCCCACAGTTAGGACTGTTTTGGGAATTGTTGCCAGGTCCTGTGTGTGAAATTTCGGAACGGAAGGTAAAAATAATTGGGATTTTGGGTTTCAAATCGGGACAGCTACAATGGCTACAAAAGAAAACTGGTTTTTGTGAATCAGCATATATTTATTATAGGGTAGTCAGTTTTTTTTACAATTAATCTTGATCTCTTTCATCTATCTAAAAGCTCTCTCAAGAGTCGTATAAAGGAAACACATAGTAAAAATTAAATTATGCAATTGAAAAGCTAGTTAACCATTCTCACTCAACACGCATACACCTGTTCACAAACACATCCACACACGGAGCCACGCAATAATAATAATAAGTTTACATACATAATTGTTAAATATTTTTTATTTGTTTAATTTGTTTTTATTTGTTAAATTATATTTTACACATTTATACGTACATTATTATAGAGATATGTCTCAACTTTTGTTTACAACTATGTTTAAAATAATAATACAAATATCTATCCTGTATACTTAACTCATAATGAAGGATATGTAAACATACTATTATATTATGTAATCATGCTAGTATTAACTTAAGTACATTAGTTGTGTAATCCTATTTTGGCTTTATAAACAAGAAATATTGTATTGATATAAATTAGCTAAGACGCTGTTTGGATTGCTAAAATAAATAAAATAAAATAAAAAAATTAACTCGTCTATATATATAACAAAATTCAAACGTAACCAATTCGATTAATCATAGTCATTAAGTTTGTGTCTTCTTTTATCAAAATTATCGAATAAAGTACAGACTAAAGAGGTTAGTGCATATCGGGACATTCGATGTCCCAATCAAAAGTGAATGGGGACGTGACATCAGACCCCTTTAAATCCGGACGTCCCGCGCAAATTGGGACACCTGCCAACACTAGTTGTAGGCTCCGAGTATAGCCATGCCGTCAAGTTGCAGTCAAGCGATCTATTCCTGTTTCTAGATGATGTTCAGTGAAGCATAAGGAAGAAGGGTCTGAGCAGTCGCTTAACTGCCTCCTTCCTTTAGTTTTATGTATGTGCCCCATCTTCGCTCACACATAATATATCTTATCTTTAAAATATCTCTGTACGCTAAATGTGAAAAGCCGAGTACCGTGTGTAATTGTTACCTTCATTACAGATCCAGACCGCTACTCTATGTCGGTATCATCACCTTTGGGTAGCTCCGATCATTGTCTGGTAAAGTCTGTATCGACTTATTCCCCACCAGATCCCTGCCTTAAAGGCACCCGGAGGATATGGAGGTACAAGTCAGCAGATTGGGATGAAATGCGGTGTTTCTTTGCATCTTATCCTTGGCAGCCTGTTTGCTTCTCTTCTAGTGATCCTTCGACTTGTGCGAATGCCGTGACAGACGTAGTACGTCAGGCTATGGAGTATTATATTCCATTCTCCGACGTACCGCTATCTAGCAAAGCTCACCCATGGTTTGGAGCTGAATGCGGTCGTCCGGAAGCGCAAAAGCATATAGCATACCAAGCATGGGTTGATGCTCGAAACCGTAAGGCAAAGGATTTACACGACAAGAAGAGAGCCTTCGACAAGGCTGCCAAGTCCTGCTAAAAAGCTATGCGGAAGGCTCGTTTTGAGCATACTAGTCGAATAGGGAACAAACTAGCTTCATACCCTGCGGCAAGCAAAGCCTTTTTGGTCCCTAGCTAAATCAGTCGAAACGAACTTCTGCCGCCCCTCACTGCCTCCACTGCTGAAACCTGACGGGTCACTTGCCCACACTGCTGAAGAGAAGGCAAACTTGTTTGCTTCTCTTTTTGCGGAATCTTCACGTCTGGATGCTGGCAACGCGAAACCTCCAACTGCTTCTAGTGGATGCAAGACACACAATATGTCGGATATTCGCATCCGTCAGAAGGCAGTTCGTAAAACGTTGAGCGATCTTGACGTGAATAAAGCAAGTGGTCCTGATGGTATTCCAGCCATAGTTCTGAGAACTTGTGCGCCTGAATTGTCTCCAGTATTGACACGCCTCTATCGTCTCTCTTTTGAGATTGGCCAAGTGCCAAAGTCCTGGAAGCCGGCTAACGTGCAACCTGTGCCCAAAAAGGGTAGTCGTGCCGACCCTTCAAATTACAGGCCAATCTCAGTAACGTCCATACTCTGCAAGAGCATGGAACGTGTGCTAAACAACAAGCTCCTGGCATACCTCGAAGCGAATGCGCTTCTCAGTGACAATATGGCTTTGGCCGAAACCGGTCAACTGGGGACCTCCTTGCGTATGCCACTCACATTTGGAGCGAGGCCGTTGAGAAGCAAGGAGAAGCACTTGCAGTTTCTCTAGATGTCTCGAAGGCCTTTGATAGGGTATGGCATGACGGCCTTATTAGCAAGCTTCCAGCATATGGTCTACCTACTGGTTTTTGTGTATGGATATCGGACTTCCTGAGGGACCGATCAATTCGAGTAGTCGTTGAAGGCTGCTCGTCTGATCAATTGGCAATTAATGCCGGGGTTCCTCAGGGGTCGGTTCTTTCTGCGACTCTTTTCCTGCTGTATATTAACGATCTGCTAAAACCCGCAGCAGACGACAGCACAGTCGTAGAGAGATATATATCCGACTCACGGACCAGTGGAGTGCAGATCTTTTCTCAAAGAGAAGCCATGGTTAATCGCATGAACTTGGCATTGAAGGCCGTATCCGATTGGGGTGATGCTAACCTTGTCAAGTTTAGCATCACCCCAATAATGCAGCAAAAACCCAGGCGTGTCTTTTCTCCGCAAAGAAGAGAATTCCATCTGACTCCCACTTTCCGAAATGTATCTGTACCGATAACAGACCACCTTGAGCTATTAGGTGTCACCCTGTCATCTAACTTAAACTTTGGCAGTTTCATAGAATCCAAGGCTAAAGTAGCAGCAAAAAAGCTGGGTATATTGGCCAAGGTGAGACGGTATTTCACACCGGGACAGCTTCTAACCCTGTATCAAGCACAAGTCCGGTCGTGTATGGAGTACTGTTCTCACCTGTGGGACGGCTCCGCCAAATACCAGCTCGAAGCCTTGGAGACCAATCAAAGAAGAGCCAAAAGCTCATTGGTGATGCGCTGGTTAAGTCTAAGCTTCAGAGTCTTGAACATCGGCGCAAAGTTGCCAGTCTATCGGTCTTTTACCGGATACATTTCGGAGAGTGTGCGACGGAATTATATCTATCTCTGCCGGCATATGTGTTTCCGGATAGCTATAATCTGGGTGTCTTTAAGACAAGAGTGAACAGGTTTCTTCTAGGCGAGTGTGCTACATCTTCAACCGCATCGTCACTTAACAACCGGTGAGATAGCGGTCAAACGAAAGCCTATAATAATAGTAAATAAAAAGTATTTTGTTGTAATTAGCACATTGTACCGTAGCAAAGTACTTTTGTAATTTTGTAGAAGATTTTAATCGCTCTATCTTATCACCTCATCGGTAACTTATCAATATTGTACTGTAATATTTGAGTAATAGCCGATAACATTTTGAAAATTAAAATTAAAAAAATATTGTTTCGTTAGAGTGCTTTGGTCTAGAAAATGTCGATCGTTACCTATAGTATTTTTATTAAAATTAGATTAATTACGGTGATCTCGACTAACTAATATACTTCGAAATAATAATAAAGAAATACTTTATTGGGCAGAAACAATGTTTACGAAAAGCCATGCATCTTATTTAATGGCAACACTATAATCACAAAGTTTTAAGCTATTCACGTATATATACGTGAAGTTTTAGTACGTATATCACTACTAAAAATTCACATGGTGGGAAAAAAATATATATTCTTAGTCTGGCCATAAATACTGTTACAATTGAAAATAAACAAAATATTACATTTGAATTTGGAATCTGTCATTTTTATATGATTGTTCATTGAGTTTTCTCATTTTGGCGCCAATACATTACAATATTTTGCGATATTAAAATGGAGTTGGGTGATAAAGAGAACCGAATCGCTGTGATTGCATTACACAAAGTAGTTATGGAACCAAATGCAATTTTTAAAACTCTCCATACGCTTGGTATTAGTCAAATGTTTGTGTACCGGGCTATTAACAGGTACAATGAGACCTCCTCTGTTTGTGACAGAATAAGATCTGGCCGTCCACGTAGTGTTCATACGAAAAAGGTGGTCAAAGCAGTAAGGGAAAGAATTCGAAGAAATCCTGTCCGAAAGCAAAAGATTTTATCTCGGGAGATGTAGATAGCACCTAGAACCATGTCGCGTATTTTAAAAGATGACTTAGGACTTGCAGCCTATAAGAGACGTACTGGTCAGTTCTTAACTGATAATTTAAAAAAGAATAGGGTGGTAAAATCGGAATAACTACTGAAGCAGTACGCAAAGGGAGGTCACAGAAAAATTTTGTTTACGGATGAGAATATTTTTACAATTGAGCAACATTTTAACAAACAAAATGACCGTATTTATGCTCAAAGCTCTAAGGAAGCTTCCCAGTCGACAGAGTGCAACGTGGGCACTATCCGACTTCAGTGATCGTTTGGTGGGTTATTAGCTATGAAGGAGTGACTGAGCCATACTTTTGTGAAAAAGGTATCAAAACATCGGCACAAGTGTATCAAGATACCATTCTTGAGAAGGTAGTGAAGCCCCTTAACAACACCTTGTTCAATAACCAAGAATGGTCCTTCCGGCAAGACTCGGCGCAGGGTCATAAATCTCGGTCTACGCAGTCTTGGTTGGAAACGAACGATTCGGACTTCATCAGAGCTGAAGACTGGCCGTCGTTTAGTCCCGATCTTAATCCGCTGGATTATGATTTATGGTCAGTTTTAGAGAGTACGGTTTGCTCTAAACGCCATGATAATTTGGAGTCCCTAAAACAATCCATACGATTGGCAGTAAAGAATTTTCCCATGGAAAGAGTGCGTGCTTCTATTGATAACTGGCCTCAACGTTTAAAGGACTACTGCAGCCAATGGAGACCACTTCGAATAAGCTTTTTATATTTTAAATTGTTTTATATTTATGTATTAAACTAACACACTGTAAAAGTAATAAATGTTATTTGCAATAGAAACATTTATTTTTCTTTGTTTCAGTATTTATGGCAAGACTAGGTATAATGAAATGATTTGTAATTAAAAGATTCCATGTTTTCATTACTACATTAATTTCGTTATAAACATATCACTACAATTATTGTAAAATACACCTGAAGCAATCTTTAAACCCTAACCCCTTCATAAACATGTACAAACCCACAGATATGGGAAGGGAGGAGATATGCCATCGAACGTTTTATTGTATTAAACCGCATGTCGCCCGTTTCTTCCCACCAGTTTTACAATTACAGATGCAAACAAATAAAAACATATCGACTCACACAACAACGCGTTCGCACAGCGCTTTCATTGGCTACTCCCATTAGCAGTCAATCAATCATAAGAAGCGCACGACATCACAACTACATTGACAAATCAATAAAATTAACACGTATACACGCATCTAGTGTATTACATTGACACTATCGATAAAATGTTTCGATACAACTTTATAAAAGATGGTATGATATGAGTTAATAATAACGCCCTCTAGAATATGTATGTAGAATATGTCCATAATAATAATTAGGGGATTAGGGAATGGGGTAGCCCTAATCCCCTAATTACATATTATTATGGACATATTTATTATCTTTCTTAGATTTAAGTTTTTACAATCTATCTATAAAAATATATATAAAATATTATAAAAAACCTAAACCTAGAGTGCCGCCGGCAGCGGGGCATAAATTATTTTTATTATTATTATGGGTAAATCCACCGGTATTTTAGATTATCACTCGACGAAAATCTTGTTTTGGAAAAATAATACAAAATCGAACTCGCATCACTTTTTACTTCACGTCAAAAAGTATTTAATGCAGTTGCCTAAAAGTAAGAAACTGTAGCTAGGCGTCAGAATCAGGATTATTATCGATAGCAACGAGAAATGGTTTCATCACTAATGTACGACCGCGAGGTCCGCGAGCTGCGGCGCCGGCGGTATCCCGGAAATGCATCTAAAGCGGACAACTGGCTTAGCGCGCTATTCATTGCGTGTTCACAACTAATTTAGTCCCATGCTCGCACTGCTAAGCAGCAATGCATGTTTACACATGATTTGTTTGAACAGTGCCAAAAGGGTAAAGGGGATTACTAAAATAATTGATCAGTTTTCTTTGATTAGTGTTTGATATACGTAAACTTTTTGGTCCTTACATATGATACGTGACGCCATGGTCCCTGAAGTTTATATTACTACTTCGATTTTTGCACACACTGACTGAACAAACAGGCATTCTTAATTTTTTCGTCCGGCCCGGCCGCGGTCGCACCTATACCGCAGACTGTTTGCGACTGATTTGATTTTCACGCGACATGAAAGGCGCGAGGTGAACTTTGACTGGTCGCGGCGACATGTGCCACGCCCCCTTACCATCTCTACTGATCTCTATGTACAAACCTAAAAGGTTTGTACAGGTTTGTAGCAGTTTTGCGAAAGTACTCTGCTGTTTCTGATGCTCACATAATTTGTTAGTTAGAAAGCATTGGTTAATTTTACATTACCTTCTTGTACTCTCTGTCCGTACTTAAGTACCCTTAAAATTTTTTAAATATATTGTGTAATGTATTTAGCTATTCTATTCAAGCCATCAGCGATCGTCTATGCGTAACGATCTCTATGAGATCTCTGGTTTATACAAAGTATGAGGAGGCGAGAAAATAAGGTTAAAAGTATATTCGCCGAATGGAAGCAAGAGATGAAGTCAAGAATTACATGTTATGTCATCTCATTCGAGAATCAGGTATACATGTGTATAATGCCAGTGGGACAGTCCGGCCAATAAAGGCTGTGCGTCATGATAATGATGAAAGAACCTGACGCGATTCGTATTACACAAATTATATTATAACGATTGCACCTCTTTGTTTCAGAATCTTCGTGAACAGATCGTTGCATTTAGAAAATGTCAAATTCTACGGGTTTGATATGGACTACACATTGGCCGGTAATTCATCTTTTATAATTTTTAAGTTTACTAAAACATTTACTTGTTTATAATTTTAAAATTGGTACACATTAATCGATTTGAATAATTTACACTATAATTATTTAATGCATATGGGTTCGTAGCCAATAACATGAGATGGGTGGAGGAAGGTAGGGGATTACCATTACTGTCATTACAATATTGATTATTTTTTTGCAGAATACAAATCGCCACAGTATGAAACATTAGGATTCAATTTAACCAAAGAAAGATTAGTACACAAGGGTTACCCGCAAGAGATATTAGAGTTCGAATACGATCCTTCATTCCCAGTCAGGTAAGTCTTTGTCGTTTGATGCCTTTAATTTTTTATACATTTATTGCATTTAGGTTGTATGTACATATAAACAGAAATTTGTAAAGTCTTCGTTAATGCATAGCTGTTAATTATCATAGTCCACCTAATCTATCTAAATGTTTAATTACAGAGGCCTGTGGTTCGACACGCACTTTGGAAACTTGTTGAAAGTGGATGCGTACGGCAATATTTTAGTATGCGTACATGGGTTTGAATTTATGAAACAGTAAGTCCAATTTATATTTACAAAATCAGTTTGCAGTTTCAGTTAGACGTGACATTTTTAGCTAAAGAAGCTATTTAAATTTCGTATAAACGTTTGTCTAACACCAGGCATTTAAATTTATATTCTTGCATCACTTCTCTAAGACAAGTGTTGTAATTTTTTATGTAACTGAATGACTAGACAAGCAGGGCTTTGTTTGCCTGATGTTAAGCAATACGCCTGCCCAAAAAAGTTGCAGCACTACCCAGAACTTTGTCATACAACACTGCACGTCCTGCACTGCCCTCGTCACCCTGAGACAATGAGTGTTAAAAGTCAAAAGATATTTATTAAAAAGGCACAAAAATTGCACTTTTAACTTTGTTCATAAATGTTAGGCTTAGTTTCATTGAGGGCTAGTTTGAAATCCTACTTAATATTATAAACTCAAAAGTTTGTAAAGAATGTATGGATGTATGTTTGTTACGACTCTTGCACGCAAAAACTACCGAACCGATTTTGATGAAATTTGGTATGTACTATGTATTAAGGACTTGGAATAGCTCATAGGCTACTTTTTATCCCAGGAAACCGCGGGCAAAACCGCGGGGCGCAGCTAGTACGTAATACGTATTTCTTTAGTTTGCGTATGCTTTGCGCACTTTGGTTGGTTGGCTTTAGGTACATTTAGGGAGGGACAGTTTAAGGAAGAAAAATAGGTTAAGGTAAAGACTCCATGGCGAGAGGTCTAAGATATGATAGTCGCTAATTCGAATACAGCCAGACTGAAAACATTTTTACAAGCTTTTATTTAACTTTCAATGTATGTATGAATGTTTGTAGGTACATATGTATGTAACTATGTTTGTTCGGGTGGAAACTTGCAAGTATAATCAGAACCGTTTCCTCTTGTCCAACGAAGTTGAAATTCTGCATACTTGGCAAAGTCCGATGACAGTGCAATTATATGGTGACAACCAGCTGATCTGATGATGGAGATGGAAGGTGGGCAATGGAACTCCTTGACATATAATCGTAAACTACTAGTGTATGGGCTCATTTTAATTTGCTCGCGGATCGATTATTTTCCGATTACGAATTTGTTAAAAGCTTGTCTTGAAAATATATTTTTCAACAAAATATCTTATTAAATATCTTACTTGGTCGATGAACAAAGGCAGCACGGAAATATAAACATTAATAATATGTCGTTTCTATAAACTGAGTTACCCTTCTTCCTAAATTTTTTAACTCACCATCATTTCTATCTCATCTACATTTCTCTCCCCTCCATCGTTCGTTTTAGACTTGGCTGGCACCGACTTCAAATATTTGAGTGGGTAGCGCTTATGATAATTAAATTAATTTATTTTTCACTTTTGAGTGCCTATTTGTGGTTTTAAAGTCGGTTTAGTTTTTTTGAATTTTTTTTTTATGTAACTGAATGACGATACGAGCTGGTCGTTTGCCTGATGGTAAGCAATACGCCAGCCCATAACAATAGCAGCACCACCCAGAACTTTGTGTTGCAAAACCCTGCGCGGCGCTGCACTGCGCTCGTCACCCTGACACAATTAGCTGTTGAGTCTCATAATGCCCAGTAATTTCGCTGGCTACAATGCCCTTCAAGCCGGAACACAGTAATGCTTGCGCACTACTGCTTGGCGGTTGAATAACTGGCAAAGCGGTGGCCAATAATTTTTGCATTGTATGTTTATGTTAGTATGTATATTTATTACTTCTATACTTATTATTTATGTATGTACATTTTACACACTTTTTATTATATTTTAAATGTATGATAATTTTATGAATAAGTACAGTAAATTTTTCACTGATCCTATAGCAAAACGGGCATCAGCTGAAAATCAGCGCCGAGTAGTGTAAAACTCTCGGCATTTTATGCTGAGCTGAGCCCATTCGGCACATATATTTATTATCTAAGTTTTTTTTTATATTTTGTTTGTGTGCCGAATAAATGGTTTTTCTTTCTTTTTCTTTCTATTTTACATTGTACTGTGTCAGCGTTTGAACACGATCTCACCTGATGGGAAGCGACGATGTGGTCCAAGATGTAGCACGCTTACCCAGTAAGTACTTGTTCACTCTTGATTTGAACACACGCATGTTCCTTTAATATCTAGCACAAATTGTGTATGTCCTATCTTCTATAAATAACGTATCGTATTGTGCCTTGTCGCTAACTGTGATCTTTATCTCTATCGGTGACGTCACAGTGATACGCTATCTTCGATAGTCATCGTCTATTAAAGGTCACCAGAGGCATTGCCAACTATAAGATAAAGAATAACTATAATAGAGCCACAGAATACTAAGGGACAGAAGCATCACTCCGCAAAGAAATTTAAACAAATAGCGACTCTTGCTATGACGCAATAAAATTTAATTCAGCTCGCGTAGCGCTGCATACCTACCAGTCATATTAACCTACAGAGCGCCTCTCTTTCTATCGCATAGCTCTTATCTCTTCTGACGCGCCACGTGTAACGACGCGCCACCGGCCGTCGGTGTCCTGCTATGTACTTGTAGCTTCTTACCCACAGTGCGGAGTGTGCTAGGCCTGATAGAGCGTAAAATGTTGTTGTCCTTAAGAATATATAAATAAATAAAGAAGTAAATACGCCCAACGACCACATACATAGATCCTGGCCTCTAACTGGGATTTCCTGAGGGAACCAGGCACTATGAGGACCATGGTCCCACAACACCTAGACACGAAACAAATGCTTGCCCTTTTTTTCTTTGCACAAACATTTGTCCCGTCGCGAGAATCGAACCCGCAACATCGGTGGTGTATAGGATTTAAGCCAACATGCCCAACCACTACACTACAGAGGCTGTCAATATGCAATATACATTATATATAATATAATATGCATATTACTAGCACTGATTAAATGAAACTATGCATGTTGCATCGCACAATGTATGCACACCTGATCAAATACTATTAGGATAAATATCTTCCATTGAGGAAAATAAGCGCAACCATTTTCCTTATTTGTGCTGATATTACTTATTTCATTGGTTATATTTTAACCCAAATTGAATGTGATAAACAAAAGCTGTAAGTGTGTTGACTCGGTGATTATCTTTAGCAACATTGCCACGCAATTATGTAGTGGGAGAGCCCTTTTGCTCGTCTGAGCTGAAGAAAGGAATCACAACACTGTCAGTTAGGTAATCTGCCGCCAAATACTTGTGTGCATTACGTTTCGATAAATCGAAAACATTCACTATATTGTAATTAAAGAAACACTACAATAAAAAAAATTATATGCACATATGTACTCTAGACTAGTTTTATTTCAAACCTATAATTATTTTCCTATTTTTTAAGTTCCTATTTTAACTAGGTAGTTAGCAACCTTATAAGTATAAGCATTTGATATATCTAGAACAGTGCCCCTTAGCAAATATAAATGCTCCTTATCGTTAGAAATGTCGATCGTAGTTTCTAACTACGCAGTAGCTTTGATATTCTGCGCATTTTGCGTTTAAATTATACGTAAACAGTCTACTTATTCTGAGAAATGCTGATTGGAGTATCATTCCCTGAAGTTAGTGAATGGGCTAGGCCTTGTATTGAATTTGATGTAAGGAGTCCATGTTCTTCTTTATAATTATTGTAAGTGTGAAAAAGTAGGTCGTTCCTCTTATAGAGATGGGATGGGTTTCGGGCAGTGACCTGAGGGTCACTGCCCGGAACCGTGCCCAATTATTTTACGCCATGTCATAGGTACACTATAAGTGGCTTTATTTGTAAACTAAAGAAAAATGCTATTTTTGGCGGACATATATCGTGATAAAATAAGAAATGGGGTGTTATAATGTAATCGTTGTGTTCTTTATGTAGGTGCAAGTATTCTGTGGTTGGGCGTCAATATTTTCTCCATCTATTTCAGTTCTCAAGTGTACGAAATGTACCCGAACAAGTTCCTAGCCTTGGACGAGTCTCGCGTGTACGTTCTCAACACTCTGTTCAACTTACCGGAGACGTACCTCATCGCGTGCCTCATCGACTTCTTCACCAACTCGCCGCAGTACACCAGGTAACTTGGCTAACAACAGTTGTATACCTACCTATATTTAGCTGCATTTGTGTACTACGTTATAAATATTATTATATCTTCCGTCCCAATAAGGCAATTTTGTGCAAAATTACATATACATCATATTTTTTCACGATCTTGTCAACAAGATATTAATCAATGATTTACTGTTATTTCCCTGTCTTCCAGCACTATACAGATTTCCAGGTCGTTAAAGAAATGTTTGGCGTACGGCAAATTTTTGACCAAGTCATATAATATGCTGTTACTACGTCTGTACATATTATAATAGGTAGAGACATACATACACCGTTTTATGATCTCATTGTTCCAGTATTACATACCTATATTTATATTTATACTTTCTTATGATATGTATAGTTACAAATATCAGCTCAATCCATCTTCTCGATTTGAGCATAAAAAGACGATATTTCTTTGATGCTTCATGAGGAAAAACATGAGCAATGTTGCCCTACGTGACTATCGAATTTCATTAATATATGGATATGAGTAAATTGGATAAACTTTCCATGGAATTAGTATTTTGCTCGTGATTTTAATTTGAACAGCAATTTGTGACACATCGACACCTTAATATCATAAATCCAAATAAACTCTGTTTGTTTGTTGCCATTTCGCGGCAGCAGTTGCTAGTCATATTTATATAGTTATGACGAGACGAACAAACCGGTTATGTATTTTTGCCTCTGAATCATTTCAATTTTCGTTGCATACTGCTCGAGCACTTTGTTTACATTAACACTGTCAAAATTAAATATGTTTATACCGAAATCTTGAATAACACTTCATCCGTGATGCAGTTTAAAAGGACACGACCTAATAAAGAGTTATAAATATAACCCATTATTTACAGAGAAAAGACCGGTGTGCGATGCGGCGACCTGAGCATGTCATTCAAGTCAATATTCCAAGATGTGCGAAACGCCGTCGACTACGTTCATATTCATGGGGATATGAAGCAGAAAACTATAGAAAACTTAGATATGTACCTGAAGAAAGACGAAAGACTACCGATGTTCCTATCGAGGATAAAAGAGAGCGGAGGAAAATTATTCCTTTTAACCAACAGCGATTACAATTTCACCGATAAGATCATGAGTTATCTGTTCGATTTCCCTCACGGCGCTAAGGTAAACGCTATTTTTAGATACACTTGGAGTTGTGAAACTTGCAAACTTTTCGCTTAGTTTCTTCTTCAGTAAATCAATGTTTCCACCCTACATAATTTCGGTTTGAGTTGGCGGATAAATGGTAAAATTCTTGTAAGAATTATTTTAGCGACAGCGTGTTGTTATTATAAAGATCCGCCTTTGAATCTGAAATAAAACTATTTTCTTATAAATTTGCTTAGATGAAATTGCTATATTGTACATTTACCATATTGTAGACACTAGACATTGGGAGTCAAATTCTAAAAGACACTATCGATCGAGAACAAAATCCACCAAGAAACAGACACGCCAACTAATATGTCCCATCAAACACTGGGGAAGTGAAAACCTCCTCTATGCCTCTCCTTTATGAGGTCGGCAAAACATCGGCATCTCTACTTTCTAGGCGACTGCTTATCGCATCAGTCAGCTCGGCGGCTTTTTTACCCTACATAGGAAGACGCGCCGTAGTTTGTAGTTTTAAATATGCTTTAAGTTGTGCCTATCCTCTGACATGATCATCGGCTGCGGGTTGGACTAGCCATACCTCCCTAGTATTTTAGCAAAGTATTAGAACTTTAAATCATATAGACTTCTTGGGAGAATATGAAAAGCAACACTATTTTGCACTTAATCGATGTTACACATCACTCGAAGTTGAATGTTTTGGAAAATAAAACAAAATCAATCTCCGTGAAGTAATTTAAACTTCATCGAAAGACGTGCCATTAACCTCATAGGCAACGACCTGTTTGCGACTCATCTACAGAGTCTCGACCATACACGCAAATTTGCAACTTGTACGTTATTTTATCGGGTGCACTTTGGAGAGTGTGCACCGGAACAACATGACCTCATACCACCGTCACCATTTCATCATAGGACAATCAGACGCACGGCTATGCGACATCCATACATGGTAGACAACCCTCCAGTACAAAAAAAATGTTTTGCCTCTATGTTCATCTTACGAACAGCCAAGGAGTGGAACGCATTACCAACGTCTATGTTTCCTGACAACTACAACCTGGGAGTCTTCAAATTGAGAGTGAACAGGTATCTTCTACGCGAGCGTGTTAGATCTTATACCACATTATCGCTTACCATCAGGTGAGATAGTGGTCAATAGCAAGCCTAAAATTGTAAAAAAATAAACACTTTCCGCCCAGCCAAGTCCCATCCGTAAGCTTCCCACTCTTACGCAAAAAACGACAACGTGGCAAACTTTCCTCAGTCCCGTTTGGTGGTTGGCAGGCGGGCGAGCCGCACAGGAACTGGAAGTCGTACATCGACTGGATCGTGGTGGACGCGAAGAAGCCGCTGTTCTTCGGCGAGGGCACGACGCTGCGGCAGGTCAACACGCGCACCGGCGCGCTCAAGATGGGGCACCACGTCGGCCCGCTGCACGAGAAACTCGTCTACTCCGGAGGTGAGACCCTGCACACCATTAATTAACTATTACATTTTAACCCCCGACGCTAAAAAGGACTATACAGGATGGGGCAAATTTTTGGCCCTTTAACGGTAGCTACCTTTTCTTTTGTAATCAGAAGGTTTTGTTCTTAGGAACTTTCTGTTTTATTTTGAAGAAAAAAATATGCCATGTTTAGATTTTTGAAAAAAGTGCAGTTCACCCAAAAAATTACATTTGTCAAAAAAAACAAGTTGGTCTTAATCGATTCTATTTCCAACCAGGAACACTTTTCCCAAAGTAACATACCAAATCAAATCGTAAGTTTTGGCAATAAATGACCCTTAAGGAGCCAAAAATTTGCCCCACCTGTATAGAAAGGTGTTATAAGTTTGACCACTATGTGTGACTGTGGCACCATAGCTCATAAACGGGTGAACCGATATGGATGCGATTTTTTTATTTGAAAGCAGGTTTTCTAGCGGTGATTCTTAGACATGTTTTATCGAAATCGGTTCGTAGATTTAAATTGTTTTTTATACCTTTAGGCTCATGCGACGTGTTCACCGAGCTAATAGGCGCGAAAGGCAAGGACGTCCTGTACATTGGAGACCACATTTTCGGTGATATCCTCAAGTCAAAGAAAACCGCTGGATGGCGCACCTTCCTCATAGTTCCCGAGCTGGTGCAGGAGCTGCACGTGTGGACGGACAAGTGCCAGCTGTTCGCGCAGCTGCAGTACTTGGATGTGCAGCTGGGAGATATGTACAAGTGAGTATATTCCTCCTGATTTTTTATGGACCCTCCGGGAGCGATATTTAGGAAGTAATTTTAGCGTTGGGAATTTTCCGCAGCGCCCTTTTTTCCGAATCTTCACGGGACGGACAACTTATTCTTATTCTTATTCGATAAAGGGGCGATGAGTCCTGCACTGACGTCCCGCATGGGGTGTATTGTTCATTTCCTCCGCCAGCATCTACCCAAGCCATCCCAACTCCTTGAAGTAACGGAGTGCGGCTTTGGGGCGCTGGCATAGCTGTTCCAGTGTTAAGGTTGTTTGTAGGGAAGATGATGGTGGTAATGAAGTTGATGATGTGTGTCCGGTGTCTGCCGTACCGTCTATTGTCTTTGTGTTCGAATGTCATCCGTGGCCGCAAAGTGCAGCAACACGTGTTCAACTGTTTCATTTTCCAGCATGCAGCCTCTGCATAGGGGGCTGTCAGTGGCTCCGGTTTTATATAGGTGATAATTTAAGTTGCAGTGACCTGTGATTAGGCCTACCATAAGGCGGAGATCCTTCCGCTGCAGCTTGATAAGATTGTTGGTTATGTTTCTATTGAGAGTCGGGAAGACGGCTCAGGTGTGTTTGCAGGACGAACAACTTAGTAAAGAAAGACTATACAGGCTAGCTTACGTGTGTAAGTAGTATTGTGCAAAAAGCTACGTGGATAATCGAGCCAGAGAGAGAGAAAGAGAACAGATACATTCGAAATCTGGATTTGGATGCTTTCCCTCAACATTCGCGCAGTTCCTCCAGATTTCGCCTTGGCCTCTGACAGTATGCCAGTATTAGCTCAGGATGCAGCGATGACAGATCATGGACAATCCTAACAACAACAATAACGACAATCCAAATTAATCTATAATCCTGAATTCCACTAGAATAAACATTCTGTGCTAATAGCTGTCCATCCAATGTAAAATAGCCTAACAGTCCGCTTACAACGGTAACAAAAGAGGAATCGGGGAGGAATGAAAGGTCGTGCAATATTTATAATCCTTGAATCATTTCAATTTCAAAGCAAAATAAATGCGTGCTGGCCTTGTGACCAATAATGTATTTTTTTTTAAGCTATTGCATAGCTTCTATCGCGGGCCTTGAGCGTGGAGACCGAATCCAGAAATTCCGTTACGAAAATAACCTAACACCCCTCACTCCGAATGCTATGCAATACTTTACCGCGGCAGTCTCCGAGTGCCACACGTCTTTTTTTTTTATATGTTATGCTCTCTTTTCGTACATATATTTATTTGTCATTTTCAAATAATACACTGGCTTTTGAAACTTTTAACAATTGCTCAAAAATCAAACGATTTTAATCATCATCCGCAGCTTTTAACATGCCACTGCTCTCTTAAATTATTTTATGAAACTTATTTTAAGTGAATTGCGATAAAATTAGAAGCAACTACATATATCTACTACTTAATTACATAATCAGTAAAGTAAATAAATACCTTTCAATTCATTGAGCGCGAGCGCCAGGAACGGGAATGAACCGAATTGGACTGGACTTACATGTAAACAACGCAATTTAATGCGTCGGTCGTAAATCGTCGTCGCTTTCATATGATACACTAGTGACCCATTGCCTCCTACGGAGTTTCATCATTATCTATTTAGTTATTAATTATTTTGCTAGTGTCTAAGAATATTCCATTCATTTGGAGATACATGTATTATTTGTAGTGTTTTGTAGATCGTCAAGTTGTTTACGTCATTGACCTAACTCGGTTTCTTGATAAAGATATTTGTGCCTTCAGGGTAATTTCATACAACACCGTTTGACTTATTAATTATTATCAACATCAGCCCGTAACATTCTTTAATATCGTTATAAGATAATAATCGGGAGAAAAAAAAATCTCATTTCGGAGCCGATTTTTCAACACTTAAGTCAAGATAACGTATCGGCAAGTCTTTTTTTGTTTGTGTTTTCAAAATGAATGCTGCTATAGTGCATACCGCTTGCGCAGTTCGGAACGAAGTTATTCATCTATATTGAAAAATATAAGATAGATAGATAAACACTTTATTATTCACCTTAATAATAGAGATAAAGTACAAGTCAAATGTTTACAATGGTGTAACAATGGACGGTCCTATCGCTTGAAGCGATCTCTTCCAGACAACCTTTGGATAGAGAGGAATAACGAAACATACACAGACGGTGGTGATAGAAATAAAAATATATTTAACCATTAAAGTATAGCTTAATACATTATTTATTCTTAAAAATAGTTAATTCAGATTCTTTTTTTATTTCTTATACCCTGCTATCCAGTGTTACATATAGACCCGTTCACCCACGAGGGTGCTGAAGGACTGCGTGCGCGAACAGTACTTTAGTAGGTAGGAGGTTCCGTGCTTTACTCGGTTCCTTTTCTGACAACAACATACTTTCTAACATAATTTTCTCTTTCCCCCACAGAGATCTAGACTCCAGCACAAAGGAAAAGCCGGACATCTCCAAGCTGCGAATGTCGATCCGCGACGTGACACATAAAATGGACCTCGCGTACGGAATGCTCGGCTCGCTGTTCCGCTCCGGGTCCCGGCAGACCTTCTTCTCTTCACAGGTACGATATATTACACGATACTGGTTCACATTAGTGGGGCCAAATAAAAGTTACGCGAATGGGGGCATAAACTTATAAACTTTTATTTTTAGAAATTGGCTAATTGTAACCATATTTGCAATGAATTAATGATTATGATTACGAAAAATTTTTAAAATAAAATATTGACCCTAATAAAAAATCGTGACGTCTCTAATAAATTATCGCATTGTGCGCTAAGTATCAGAGGCCGATCTTCGTTCTGTCGGATGAAAGGGACAGCGCTATGCAACAGAGTGTCTCTTTTAGTCCGCACGAAGGAACGATCGAAAGCAACTCGGAGTACTAGTTTCTAGGAAATCGCCTCAATCAATCAATCAAAAGTTCTTTATTCAATTTTGTTGTCACAGACGCACTTATGAACGTCAATTATTACAATGACTACCACCGTATCGGAAAAAGAACCACTACTCAGAAGATACGGCAAGAAACTGAGGGGCATATTTTTTTAGAACTTTTGTTATAATATTTTATGTTTGTTTTTGACAATATTATTTTTCTTATGTGCCAGTTGGCTACATGCATCTTTGTCTTCTATGTAATTACTAACTTTATGGTATGCTTTTTTTATTAGAATATTTTTCACCCTAAATTTGAATCTACTTTCTGTGAGCTCCGTTATACATTTTGGAATTTTATTGTGAAAACGTACACAATTGCCCATGAAGGACTTATTCGTTTTACCTGTAAACATTTATCGCTTCCTGTAGGTATATCTATTATGTAACTGTTTTATTTGCGTGTCCATGTGTCTTGGTTGTATATGAGAGTCTACCAGTGACGTCGCGTGAAGTGTGGTCTTGTAGCGTTTAATTCAACTGGCTCGTTACATAGCTGCGCATTATAATTTGGCCAGAATCGTCTGATATAAGCGTGCGATATTGTTTAACCGATCTTTAAAAATATTGTGGGGTCATTTGAAGTACTAGTAAAATAATTTAAATGGCATAGTTTAAGTTAAAACTTGTAAATTTAGAAAAGAAAATTACAAAATAACCATTGTAGTCTCAGTAAACTGTTTTTTGTTTGTTATTTCTCTTTTCTTTATTTTGTAGTGTCATGATTTTGTGGTTGTCAAATAAATGCTTTTCTCTCTTAGTTTCAATTTCCTTATTAATAGCTTTTACACTTAATATCTGACTGGCCGCAGGTGGTGAGGTACGCGGACCTGTACGCGGCGTCGTTCCTGAACCTGATGTACTACCCGTTCTGCTACATGTTCCGCGCGCCCGCCATGCTCATGCCGCACGAGTCCACCGTCGCGCACGAGCAGCGGTTCACCGTCGACACGCCCACCATCGACAGGTAGCGTGCCGCTAGCGACACTTTTGTGGCGTGCCGCTGGCGACATATGTGTGGCGTGCCGCTAGCGACACATGTGGGGCGTGCCTCTGGCGACACATGTGTGGCGTGCCGCTAGCGACACATGTGTGGCGTGCCGCTCATGGCCTCATAAGGACAATGTAGCCCCAAATTAAATGTAAACTTATTAAAACTGCCGACCCGCTGCCGCCTCACATTATCATCGTCTCTATTTGTCTCTTATTTTAAAGTCATTATATGACAGTCTCTGAGGTGTTGGGCAGGTTAGCTCAATGTCATGCACCACTGAGATTACGGGTTCGATTCCCGTGACGGGACAAATATTTGTGTACAAAAAAAACCCAAGCATTTGTTTCGTGTCTGGGTGTTGTAAGACCATGGTCCTCGTCGATTCTGGTTACCTAGATACAGGGAATCCTAGTTCGGGACCAGGATCTATGTATGTGATCGTTGGGCGTATTATAATTATGTTCATTCTATAACTGGGAGATTGTTTTTTGATTGAATACTTTACAATTGTAGAACTCGCAACCCGAGCGCACAGCGCACCTACAGCGTCCCGTGCATCGACGAAGACACGTCCGACGACGCGCTCAGCTCCGCGCCCGAAGTCACAGAAGCTAAGGTAACGTACATAATTTATTAAGTCGACAGCTTATCGGTATTCTACAGAATATACTACGGAGAATGTGCTCAAGAACTGCACAATCCAGTGGCGTAGCTACGTAACCAAATCCCTGGGGCAAAAAATAAACTAGAGGCCCCAACTAAACTATTTAAATCGTTTGTTCCGTATTTGTCCTGTTCCGAATCCGACGTATTCCAGATTTTTCGTGATCCAGATTCGTCGTACTCCAGATTTGCCGCGTTCCTGGAATCTGGTTTATTTATTTTCCAAATGTGGGAGAAATTTTCACTAGTTCAATTTATAGTCCGAGGGGCCGCCTGAGCTTGGGGGCCCCGGGGCACTGCCCCATCTAGCCCTCCGGTAGCTACGCCACTGGCACAATCTGATCCCCCATCACTATCTTACAACTAGACGATCGGCACAACGTCACCCCTACATGGTGGAAGTTCCGCCTATCCGCACTAAACGTTTCGAATCATCCATTTTGGTGCGAACGTCGAAGGAGTGGAACGCCTTGCCGTCGTCTATATTTCCACATAAATACAATCTGGGTGTGTTCAAATCAAGAGTGAACAAGTACTTACTGGGTAAGCGTGCTACATCTTCGACCACATCGTCGCTCCCCATCAGGTGAGATCGTGGTCAAGCGCTAACACAGTCAGATGTAAAAAAAAGTCGGACCGCACCGGGCGCGGACCGGGCTACGTCAGACAGCGTATACAGCGTCCCCGGCTCTTCGTTATAAGGCCGTTTGTAAAAAACTATCGGGATAAGGATCGTGGAGTCAACATCCCACATGACGGTTACCTCGTGAGCCTAGTGAGCCAATACTTGAAGACCGATTATATTATTATTATGTCGCTCTCTCTCACGGGTTATACACCCGGACCTTTGGAAGGCTTGCGCGGGGCATGAGGTCCAACACGCAGAAGCCTTTTAGACCATTTAGTTTAAATATATAATGGGCAATACTTATCGGGGACTGTCTCTAAGTGCATCATTAAGAAGATGCAATTAAAAACAGCCCACGATAAGTGCGAGGACTATTATTGCAGATATGGAAATAACTTATGATAGGGCTATTGAGGTACATTTTTAATGGATGACTGTCTATGATATGAGACGTTCGGCACCTGGTAGTTACGCCTCATAAAAAATATTTTGGCAGGTCGCTCGCCACCCACTATTTTTTTTTTACATCACCACTAAACGGGCCCCTTTAAAGACCGCCGTTCATTAGCGACGAGAGGGGCAAAGTTGGTGTGGGTGACTAAAGGGTGTCGAGAGGTGTGCTGCAGTTTCACTTAACTTCCTCTAACTTGTGTATTATTATTATAATCGTCAGCCGTCCACGTCGATCCCGCACGTGCGGCCGGAGACGCCGCGCCAGCTCACGCACACGCACGACGAGGACTGCTCCGACGACGAGGAAGTCTCCAAGTCGCACAACAAATAAACGCCCGCGCCCGCTCGCCCGCGCGCTCGCATGCATGCACATACGTTTCTCTCGGTTAACGACAGTAAGCGCAATTTACGAGCGTTGCCGCATACATCCTCTCAAAAAAAATTGTTTGAGCTCATCTTGCTAGCGTAGTCGTATGTATACGTATGAATATAGCGAGAATGTAAGATATAGTGAATTTTATGCGACTGTTTAATCTGTGGAACTGTTAAGTGGTGGTGACGTTAGTTGGAATAAAAATAATTATGAAAATCAAAAATGTCTTAATTTCGGATATTTTCATGTAAATACATAGGTGCTACGTACGGTTGAATAGTATGTATATTCGTCCGTATTCGCATTGACCCATATAGAACGCACCCAAACTGGACTTAGGCTTAGCGTCTATAAAAAACTCGAGTCGATTATTGTTGTGATTATTGTGTTCCGCGATCCTCGGGAATCGGCGCGAATTACAAACAAGTTAATTATGGATATATTAGTGAGTCTAATTAAGTGAGAAGGTGTCGAGTCAATGTCGGCAGGCTCTAATGTTTTGTTAATGTTATGTTATTCGTGTAAATGTTTTATTTACTGTATGTTATGTAAGCTATCAAATTTTATTTCAGATTCAAGTTCATTTTTACTTTGATTAATAAAAATGTATGAGCATTCCACAGTTACAAATGAAAATATCAGTACGTATTATTTTCCGACTCATTGTGATGATAGATTATGCTGATTAATTTTGGACTTGAATGTAAAAGATTTAACGACGGAGATCAGGGAATCAAAGAGGTGTCAAATTGAACATACGTAATGTCGTTTTCGATGGATGATTGTGTAGTTATTCCATTTTGTACACATAACACAAACATACAAATGTAATAGAATCAAATAAAATGTTCAATAAACAATTTAAATCTTCTTTTATTTACACCCAGCCATAATACTACGATGAAGTGTAGGTCATGACGATTATTTAACATTAATTAATTAGTATTACATTACATTGTAGTGTGTAATATAAGTTAACAATTATCATTTATCGTTATCACTGAAGTAAGTACGGACGTATTTGCAAACGCATTACCATTATTACAAATATAAATATTACCATTAGCTATTGACAAAACTAATTAGACTTATACTAATTATTACTTTTATGATAAAGTTATCTTTTTATTATTGAATAGAGGATCGGACAGTAATCGGGAAAACATCTAAAATTCATTTAAAACGAATGTTCGTCGAACCAGAAAGGTCCAATCAATGTTTTTGTTAAATAATAACGATTTATATTTTTATATCAATAAATAAAATCTTATATCTCTGACATTTTTAATCTGTTCTTCATCTCAAACAAAACACTAATCACAGCGCATGACGTCATCTGAATGCAAATGCCGTGAGCCAAGCTTGTGTTTATTTTACCTTTTTGCTTTTCATATAATTTATTGTAAATTTTTTCGTTCCATTACAACTACGAGTCACAAAACGTATTTTAATCTCTGCAAGTTTTCTTTCGTAGAGTTTGTCGTTTTCTGCCTTCATAATGACTTCACATGTTCTGAGATGACCTTTTGCGCGGCTATATTTGAATTCATAGTTTTAGGTACTTTTAGAGCTTTATTTAATTAAAATACTATTTTTCATGGCTATATACATTCATTATGGTTAATTTAAACATTTTCTGAAAAGTGGCCCGATCCCCTATTTTTGACCACTTTGTCACCTGATGGTAAGCGACGATACGGTCGACGATCTAGCACGCTTGCCAAGATAGTATCTGTTGACTCGAGACTTGATTCCTAAATTGATTGATTAGATTGATAGAATCCTTTACAGAAGATGGCGTTCTGACCAATAACACCAAGAATAGGTCCTATTAATGGCTCTATGACAAAATAATACAACTTAAGACAGCACGTACAGATAAAATAATGGGCAATAAACTAAACAGTCTTATTACAAAAGTAAGTCTTCCAGATATTCCTGGAATTCCTCTTCTCGTGATTTTTCTTCTGTCTCTGGTACTCCTGAAAACGAATTAAAAAAACGTAAGAAGTTATTGAACTGTTCCTGAGAATGTATATATGTATATTGCGTCATTGTAAAATCAAAATGAACCCGTGGATTAACTTAATTCTTTGTATGAAATTTGACGCCTATATAATCCGTAGGTTAATGCGATATCACGTTGACGGAAGTGGGCCTAAAGATGCATCTTTGATTTTCCCGGAGGCAATGGGCCATGCCTCAGCGGCGCTCATGCATGACAGGCGCATAACAGTAAGAGGTACCTACTGTGCTAAACTGACTGACTGCTACAACCTGTCTTAGAAAACTGACTATGTGCTACTAAAATTATAAAGAGGTAAAGTTGTTTGTAAGTATGTTTGTAGGAGGTAATCTCTGGAACTATTAATGAGTTCCTGAAAATTCTTTCACTGATACAAAATCACATTATCACCAAGTGGCATAGGCTGTATTTTATTGTATCGACTTGAACAAAGTTGTGGACGGTTGCTGGTGTACGGACTATAAGTAAATAATTACTGTATTTTGTTCCACCGGACTCCAGTTAGTGGTAGAGCTGTTTCGTTATCGAAAGGCTAAGTTCTAGAGGTAGGTGGCATTGCAATTGGAGGTGTGGGGCTTACCGTATTTCACGACCTACCCCGTCTCGTTATCACATACATACATGTATACGTTTTAAAAAACAAAATAAACCGACTTCAATGTATCTTCGAAGTTCAAGATCAAATATCGATGAAATTTATATGGAACCACTACGTAGCTATACTGAACCCAACGCAAAAAGAATTTTCTAAATCGGTTTATGAACGACGGAGTTCTGAGGTAACAAACATAACAAAACTATCGAATAGAGAACCTTCTCCTTTTTGAAGTCGGTTAAAAAGGTAATAACGGTTTAGGTAAAGTATACCATAATAGGTGATCAACGGTATACCTTAGGCAAGAGATCTGACGATGGATAAAGTATCTAGGTGTTGCTTATTTATATAAATTAATTCTAGTTTTTAGTTAGTTACTAGATCCCTAATGGAGCGCGACAAATGTTTTTCGACTCCTTCGATGCCCTGACATCAGGTAAAAACCTAAACAGGGTATCATCACGCTTTGGTAGGATTACTTATCAGTTAGTATTTACTATATTGATTTTATGTGCAGAGCTACATCAATGACACACATCCTGGTCGCCCTTTGTCAGGGGAGGTCTCCGTACTCTGAAATACAAGTGTTTTACTTAGTTCGGGTACGGTTACCTCTTTTAGACACTGTGGTCTCCGGGATTGTGTGTCTCGTACGTATGAAGTAACTTTTGATTTAGGTCTTGCATGTAAATAATTATAATAACTGTGTACATCTCCTCGCTAAAAATCAAAATGTAATCCTGCCATTTATTTATTTATAAGCATTTTGAAAATAAATTATTTTATTTATTTATTTATTTATTTATAGGTAGGGTACGCGGAATATGTTTTCGCAGACTTTTTTTTGTTTTACCGTCTACGGTGGCGCATAAATTTCCAAGTGTTCTGACTTCTATTTTCACAGACTAAAAAGTGCGCGGCGGAATGTCAAAAGAAAATATTAAATAATAAGGAATATTCGTCGGCGTTGTCACCGCAGTATTCTAATATATAAAATCACTACTACGTAGGTACCTTTCTTCCACAAAGAATCATCATGGCCACCACCCTCAGGTTCCACCACTTCTGAAGATGCAGAAGGCTCCTCGGCTTCGGGTGTATGTGGACTCTTCTCTCCTTCACTTTCTTCGTCACCAGAACCCTTCTTGCTCCGCTTCCTTTTCTTTTGACTTCGTTTAATTCTTTTCACTTCGCGCTTCTTCGATTTGTAGTTCAGTTTTTCGGAGCATTCGGGGCACAAGCCTTTCAAAATTAAAAAAATACATCAGAAGAGAAAGCTTAACATCTTGGGCTGCTGTTACTATTGTTGCGAATTCGATCTCGCGATACCCAACGATTAATCATTATTATTACAAACCTATTTCCTATTTAAAACTGATTGACTGATTGAGACTGAATTTCCGAACGTCACGCCTGAATCCATTATTTCTTATTTCATATTAGCACAGAATACTTAATGGTACATTAGGTACAAAATTACAAATGCGTAAGTTTGTGAGGACGGATGTTTGTTACTCAATCACGCAAAAACTACGGGACGGATTTTGATGAAATTTGGTATGTATACATTTAGGTAGGTTCCTGGAAAAATACATAAGAAATTTTCACTCCGGAAAACCACCGGTGAAACCGCGGGGCCAGCGAAATTACTGGGCATTAAGAGACTGAACAGCTAATTGTCTCAAGGGTGACAGGCGCAGTGCAGCGCCGCCCGGATTTTGAAAAACTAAGTTCTGGGTGGTGCTGCTATTGTTATGGGCTGGAGTATTGCTTACCATCAGGCAAACGACCAGCTCGTCTCGTCAGTCAGTTACATTAAAAAAAAGAAGAAATTAAAAACTACATAAATATAAAAACTAGAAACGTTACGTGATAGTTCTTTGAAAAGATGCTGGCAGGGAGAAATGCACGGCATACGTAAGTATAAGCAAGCAGCCAACAGAGCAATGAAAAATATATAAGATTACATATAATAACGTCAAACCAAAGTCATGACACACTTACGTAGTTTGACGAGTGCATTCTTTCTTTCGTTATCCTCTTTATATGCGAAGTTGACTTCCCATGACTTGAGCCCTTGGTCGCTGTTGCACTTCTTATTGCCGCATTGGAATTGCCCCTTACCCAGGACCACTTCTTGTTCAATGCGCCATCTTAGCGCTACCTATACGTTTAGGACAATCAACATTGCTTTTACCTGCTATATATGTAAGTAGGTAGGTACCTATATAGCCTATAGTATAGGTACCTATTCACATAGATATATGTATAAGTTACGTTCCGCGTGAACGAGAGAGGATGCCCATATTCGTATTTCTTCCAAGACCATCATAGCAAGACCTCCCCAGTATATGAGAGAGCGTACCACGAAGAGGTCAAGTTGTATCTTCTTAGTCACCCAAAAGTTATTTAAGATTATATAAGTTCCTACCTATCTACCTCCTATAGGATATAGGTAGATAGGTAGGAACTTATATAATTAAGATTTTATTTTATACACTTGAACAAAGAATAAATACCTAATAGTACTACTTAATGAAGGCCTGTGCTGGAATCAGTGGAGGTACCTACATCAACATCATCAGCCTGTAGTCGTCTACTGCTGGTTATAGGCCTCTCCTAATGAACGCCACTGAGCCCGGTCTTCGGCTTTTCTCATCCAGTTTCTTCCGGCCGCTCTATCTAACCCTTACCGAGGTAAGGCTTACAATATAATTTAATATAATACAATACAATCATTGACTAATGCTCTCTTCTAATGTTGCTGTGCCCGACGGGGTCCATATGAGACTGTACGTTGACTTAATTACACCTTGTACTACCTATGGAAGCAATAAAGAATCTGCCCCCGTACCCATATGTCCCTCAAGCGCCAGTCGTATATCGTGTTGAGCTCAAATTAAGGTACAGCTTCACTGCGACTAACGAGATACCGACTAATTATTATCGGATCAGGCAAGAAGTCGAATTAATCTCATTAATTTATACCAAAATATGATAACTAAAAGTTGAGATAAACTTAATGGGACAATAAATGGCATCATAAAATATTGTCGCAGTAAATCTATACCCTAAACTGAACTCAACACGATATACGATTGGCGCTTGAGGGACATATGGGTAGGGGGGCTGAATCTGAATCTGAGGTACCTACGTTAATATGTTTTGATTTGTAATACAAACATTCATATTTAAATGAATCAATTATATTACTTAATAATTACTTCTTCGTTCTTATTAGCAACGACTATTATCTTAGCCCTTGGCCCTAAGTACATACGCCTTCGTACTCTGTTTTGGTATACAAATCTATGTAACTAAGTACCTACCTACGTGTATAAGTAGGTATATAGCTGCTTTGTTTGATAATTCACATTGTAGAAAGAGTTTCCCGATAAAGTATTTTTAAGTATTATATGAATCATAGTAATACACAACATTGATAAAGCCAGAATAATAAACAAGTTAAATCCACGAGTGCTGTCATGATTATTTCCAAATTACGAGCGAGCTTAGGTAGGTGTATCCATTTAAGTATAACGGGTTTTTATACTATCCCACAGCTGGGCAAAGGTCTCCGCCATCTCTTTTCACTTATTCCGATACGATACCCGATAGAACGGGTTTATAATTGTATATTATTATACCCTTCATACCTAAACCTATTGATATATTTCTTAAGGTAACACAAACTAAACGTTGTGTTTTGTTTGGCAAATGTACCTACAGAATAAATAATAGCTTAAAGTTGAAAAGGCCGGAATAAAAAAGCCATAGAATTGGTGATTTGTAAAATAGTATTATATCATTATACCTAGGTAACCTATCTAGTTATGTAATTTCTCCAGGTAAGTACCTCCAACTCCTATGTAGAATATATTATATATTTATTGTCATTTTAGAGTACTATTCTAGTATAGAGGCTTTTAGTACCATACTCGCACTAATGAATTCAATAACAAGTTATTAGAGGCAAATGTTTAGTATATTGATTACACAGAATACTTAATATGAGGTGATTATGAGTGACATGGTACTAAAATCTAGGTCATGCAGATTGTACAAGGTCGTCGTACTCTCAGGGGATCGTACGATTTAGGTGGGCCAGTCGAGAATAAACGAATAAAAATATGACTGTATTTCATTCAATGTCGGAGAAATGCCGAAAAGGCTGTCTACAAAATAGGTACCTAAGTACCAAGTCGCACGGTAAAATCTTATCTTGTACCAATGCTCAATATCAAGGCGCCAGCTGCGTCGCATAGGCTACGTGATGCAATATCAGCTAGAACCTAATTCCAGAGAAGTTATAAATAAATGCGCTTCGCCCTGCCTCGGCCTTCTAACCCACATACATTAGTGTTTGCTTCCTGTATTCCTAAGTGCTATATGCCGAGGCTCTATATTTGCGCACTGCATAACATTTAAATAAATTTCGCTCAGTATCACGTCTGTAAATTATAATAATATACTCCATACTGCAACATATTCAACGTTTAGTCGGTACTTATGTGATATCTCAGTAGAGAGTTAGAGAGCGTCGATATTATTATTACGTTATATAGAGTATCTCAACATCAGCGCATCCTATGCGTTTCATCGATGATCTTCGCTTTGTGAGTGGGGCGGTGGGTGGTGGGACAAACGGACAGATGTGCGTTACTGTGTAGCCGTGCGGGTGAATGCATGTGGCTATATTTAGCTTAGCCTACAAAGGCACTGCGGCCATTGTTGCTCTCCCCAGTCGATCACACAAAGGAAGGTCTCGCGGGCAAAAAAGGCAATTGACTCACATAGGGGACGGTCCCCAACTCAGCCTTTCAATGTTAGGGGGCCACATTATCGAATAATTTAATTTTAATGCGGCGTTTGGATGCGAACGTTGCTAAGAGTTTTAAGATGCATTGTGATGCGTGTAGGTAGAGGTACCTCCGCGTCGCTCTGATAAATAAGCGCACTCAAGCCTGTAAACAAAGGCAAGTACCCCTAAGTAACTTAGATAGCTTCCATTTCAACTACCTAATGAATGATAAACCTTCATTACTTAACGATGTGCAAATATACATGTTGACAACTAAAACCAATCAATAATATATTGAATGTTATGGGAAATAGCTAAAAATATGAATTTTGTAGATACCAAATTACAGAGATAAAAATGGCTCATTGCTAAATTGATCAGGATTCATTCCGGATTAATGAATGTAGTATTAACTTACTTTGTTTTCTTTATATCGGCTTAAATCGCAAATGCAATATTCTTTGAATAATTTGTCGTAATATTTTTTTGCTAACTGCTTCTCCCAAGTGTCAGCGACATCATCCTCCTCCCACAGGAATCTGTGGTTTTCCCGTATAACGTCAAGATCCGTCCGATCCCCGGACGTGTCCCGTTTCAATGCTCCCGTCGATCCCTTCGCATTCAGACAATACACATTAACTAGGTGCTTATGTAATTCATACGGATTAAGGTTACGCAACCTCGCAGACATCGTTAGACGCTACCGTAACCTAGAACAAAGGGAAAACGACTTGTTAACTCCCAAATAAAAACTACTTAATTGCAACAAACAACTCTTTAATAAAATCAAAAATTATTATTACAGGTTTCTATATAAAATATAATATTATTAAACTAATTGTCATGATGAATATAACAAGGTGCAGCTTTTAATAAATTATTACAAAATTGTTGTTCATCAAATCAATAAATAAGATTTTGTTTTGTGCTCCAGTTAATTAATATCTACTCTGAATATTATTGTCAGTCTTGTAGATTTTGTGTAATTTTCTCATTTGGCTCAATATCAAAATCTTAACTCTACAAACAAGTCATGCATGTTAAACATCTAAAAATTATTACTTAAATACAATAAATATATTAAAAATATTAATATTATTATTGCCTATGTCAAATATGATAAAATCTATAGAGAAAAAGTTCTCATATAATTACATACTATTAAACAACCAGTTAAATTGAAAAGTGGCACAGTAGAAAAATAGTTTACCTTTGGTTTCAATATAACATCCAATCATACAAAATGTAGAAACAAGTATGTATACATACATTTACATCTAAATCTTTGAAGAAGCCAAATGTTCAGTGCCTGAAGAAAGTATTTCATTTCTTTCTTCATTTATTTACCTAAATGATAATGATAACCTAAATAAATACACTAAATTGTGATGTTGTTTCAAACATTTTTTACTTACTGCCTACCTAAGTTTGAAAATATAAGGCAATAAATGTCAAAAATGACTCGAGTTCTTGTTTAGGCTTTCATGATAATAACCAGTTACATATTGAAATGACCTATGAAAAGTATACAAGTTTTGTTTATAAGCTAACTACATAATATTTGGTATACTAATAGTGAATATTATAAATAAGGATAGGCACATTAAAAGTTATTGCTTTGGTTACAACACAGTACTAGAACATACAATAGTAAGAATCACTTGAGACTTATATTATCTAAAATTTGGCAAAGTTTAAAAAGTGCTAGATTGTTTAGCTAGTAGTTTTACAAAAATATATTTATTTAAAGCTGTTTGAAGGAGGAACAAGTATAACTACGGCTGGTACAAATATTTTGAAGTAGGCCCTATTGGTATTAGAACTATTTCCTCTATCTAAAGTAAACATTACAATAAGGCTATCTGAATCTTTGGGCGTATGATCTATATCCAAGTAAAAATATCACTTTGTCATATCTAAAAGGCAACTTTGGATTGAGATATGTGTGACCTTATTGTAGAGCACCTGTAAAGGCATTTTCCTACTATACTAGTATTTATTATTCCAAACATGCATATTGAAAATCATGATAATGTATAAATAAAATCCTTAAATTAAAAAAGCAACTACAGCAGCACACTTGAGTGAGAACACTCGCATAAACACAATAAACACACCATAGTGACTAAATTATGAACTAGATCATATTTTGGTATAAAATTAACAAACATACAACTAAATTTTTGGCAAATAGAGAATCTGAAATCATAGTTTCATAAAAAGCCTTAATATACAAAAAGGAAGGCATATTTAGCAGTTTCATTTTCATAATATTATTCTATATCTTGATATAAATAACTACACACCGGGCGTAGTAATATTTTGGTGATTAACCATGAGTTTTTTCATGCTTTTTCATGTTGTCAGACCGTGTGAAGGCCTTGTCACAGACTCCGCAGTAGTAGGACTTCTGTTTGGTGTGGACCGTCATGTGGCGGGACAGTTCACTCTTTGTCACAAATTTCTTCTCACACACGGTGCAGGCATGTTTCCGCACATTGAGGTGGAACTTCATATGGATTGAGAGTGAACTTGACTGGGAGAATGCTTTGTGACAGAGTTCACAGACAAAGGGTCTCTCACCTGTGTGTTTGCGTAGGTGATTCATGAACCCTGTCTTCGTGTAATCCTTCTGGCAGAGGTGACAGAAGCTTGACTTTGAGTCTAACATTCCAGGAAAATGGCTGTTTATATGTTTTCGTAACTCCCAGTAGCTGGGGAATTTCTCTGCACACACATGACAGGGATACTTTTTCTCTTCGGTGGGTTTGGCACTGCATTGATGTGAGGAGAGCAACTGCTCGTTTGTAAACATTTGATTGCACTGGCTGCAGACATGACTAGCCTCAGGATCCGTTGATAATGTCACTTCCAGATAATTTTCTATAGACATAACATTCCCATTTGAGCTATCCGCGTCGTCGATCGAACTCTGAGACATGCCATTTGTATCTGTGTTTTCTTTGGTATCAGCTTTTTCTATGTATTCTCTGTAATCTAAGGAGTCTTTGCCCGAATTGTTGTTGTCGGGTTCGACGAGATGTAGAACGGGTGATTCGCTTTGTTCCCGGTCGGGAGACGTGTTCTTCTCATTGTCAGAGTGATCGGGTCGGGAGGAGGCATTGTTATCAGACTCCCATTCGTTTTCGACTATCTCCACATCCGAATCGGATTCTTCGGCGCTGGATGCTGCGTTATTGACTAAGTGGAACCCGATATCGTCGAAGCGTAACACATTCGTTGGAAGTTTAACCCCAACGATAGCCTGAATCGCCTGCCATGAAAGCTCCTGGGGGTTGTTCTGCATATTAGATCGCACTACTCTAACCTATAAACGATTTCACTGATTACTACACAGAAACATTATCTGAAAAGATATTTTATCGATGAATATAATTACCTTGTGTGCACGACCAGAAACTGTTATTTTATAGCAAATATTTAGATGACACTCCTGATTTCTACATCTAAAAATATTATGCTATGCACTGGCACTCATTCATGGATGGAGTTTGTAGTGATGTGATATGTGATGCCGTGCCGATCAATGCAATGCAGTTGTAATCGAGTTAGATTCAATTTCGATTCCTCCAAACTAGGTGCAAGCATATATAAAAATATTTAATCCTTTCTAGTGTCTAACCTTGAAAAAAAAAAAATCTTCAAAGCGTAACATATCATCACAAACGTATTTCATAATCACTTATGGCCAGAAATATGTGTTGATAACGCTGGAACTTAACCTAACTGTTGATTTTGTGGTTGTCAAATAAATGTTTTTTCTTTCTTTCTTTCTTTTCATGAACCGTAATAGTTAGACAGTTGAATTTTTTACAGATGATTATTCCTGTTGCCGCTATAACAATAAATACAAAAAAAAACTGGAAAACAAAACAGAAAAAACAAAAACACAAAAAAGTGTCTGTTTGTAAAAACAATAAAATTAATATTTAAGGAAGCTCGAGTCTGACTCGCACTTGGCCGGTTTTTATAAGCTAAGATTTACTTTGACATTTATAGGTATTCAAAACGCATGATGTAAAGTAATTTTTATCTAGAATGTCAATGTAAAATTAAAGGATGAGCATAAGCTTATCCTTTCCTCTAATGATAATTCGATTATTTGATCCATAAAACATTCAATGTATCAGAGTATAGAGTCATAACTGTCATAAAAAGGAACGCATGCTATAATGCATCCTACAATCGATTACTCTCGCATGTTCACATCCCTACAGTTTGATTTTGATTCCGAAAAAAATGTATTACTCCGATGCATTCGCAGCCATTTTTGTTTATCGTTACTGCGAGTGTCAATGTCATTCAGGCTGCAAGTGTTACTGTCTTCTGTCACTGTCATTATCATGTACGACATGTGCGTCTGTCAGCCTGCGGCCTGCTCATTTGTCATTGTCAGTGTCACTTCAACTTTGTTCCCGCCGCTCATGGTTAGAAATGTTTTTTCGAACGAAGTATTTTTACGGAGAAAAAAAAAACCTCATGACGGATGTGACAGTTGTACTGTACGTACCTTGGTACTTGGTACGTAGATACCATTGAGGCATTGAGGTCTACCTCAATGCATTGAGGCATTGAGGTCTTTGAGGTCATTCCTCAATGGTAGGTACGGTAGGTACGTCATAGGACGGGATCATTTCTGCGTACAGAGTAAATATAAGCACGAATGAACACACATATTTTTTAAACGGGCGATTGCCTTTATTACTAAAAACCTCAGATAAAGTATCCAGCCTACTTTGGCTGTCTACTCGAAGCTAAAAACAAACTACACTCTACTTACTAAAACTAAACTAACTACATACAAGGAGAAGCAATTGGACAACCATAGACCATTAAAGGCCTACACAAAATTAATTGGTACGATGGATGTTTAAAACTGAAGTGTACAGAGGATACTCAATTTTCCAAAACTATGAAATGTGTGCATTTTAATAAGTCGAGCTGGACTGACTTATGAATATTAAGAAAGTTACATCAACGAAAGATATTCCACTAAATAAACTGGCTTCATTAATGTTACTTAACTAAAATATTCGATTCTAAAATCATTTGTTCAAAATTCAAATATACCCAGCAATATTTAATCGCTACTACTGTTTATTTCTTATCACTAACCTGCAAAGTTAATTTAAAATGTTGAAATGTACGATGGTGAATGTACAACCTTAATGTTTCGCATACACATGGCAATAGGGGATCGGACAGTAATCGAGAAAAAATATAAAATGTAGTTAGAACGAATGTTTATCGAACCAGAAAGATCGTCCAATCAATATTTTTGTGAAATAATAATGATTTATATTTTTAAATCAAGAAATAAAATCTAAAAATTCTGACTATTTTAATCTGTTCTTCGTCTCAAGCGAAACACCAATCACAGCGCATGACGTCATCCGTAGGCGGATGACTAGTGCCAAGCTTGTGTTGTGATTACTTTTCGTTTTTGCTTTTCATAAAATCTTACAATATTTAGAATTAAGAGATAATAAAATAGTCCATTAATAGGTGCCATTCTCCCAAGTGATCATTATCTCTTTGCTTACAACTTGTTTTGTACAATAAATAACATGGAACCAAGCTATATAAAAGCCGACAATAGAACTCTGCCGAGAGTGGATATATTGATGGTTGGCAATTTCTTTGCCTCAAACTCGGACTTCTGTGCTGCTGAATTTCGAAATGTTAAAACATCTATGTAAGTATTTCAGCTATTCTTCATTTGATCTAATTTATGTGAGTATGGAAATAACAAAGGGAAACATAACCTAAAAAGTGTAGGTTGTGATAATTGATGTAATGTTATGTCCTTTTTATTTTTATAATGACTTACTTTAATGTTTTACTTTTGCGTCTTTTTAGATCAGCGAGACAATCATACGGGGATGATGCGATAGGATACGTCCAACTTCGGCGAGATATGGATTTGTGTACGATCAAATATAAAGTGTGTCCAGAGCACAAAATTCGTTCAAAGGCGTATAATGCGACTATGATAGTAAATGAAAAAGAAGAAAAAGTAGTCAGCGTTCAGTGTCATGACTGTGCTGCATCAATGGGAGGTTGCAAACATGCTGTCGCTTTTCTGATGTGGGTCCACAGGAGAAGTGAGGAGCCATCTAGTACTGAAATACAGTGTTACTGGAAGAAATCTAAACTGGCTCAGATTGGTACCAATGTTAAGTATGTAACTGCAAAGGACCTTTCGTCTGGTAAAAAAGTATCTTCTACCCAGACTGCTCCACACAATAATATGCTGGAACAATTTCTCCAAGCAGCTGCTACCCGAAATGTCACAAACTGTGAATTATTGAAATATAATAACTGCAGAGTGAAAGAGTATGAGAAATTGTCACTTCATTACTTAATCATTGAACATTGTGATGACGGTGATTGTGACACATTTTTGGATACAATAGTTCAGTATTTTACTGAGAAAAACATTAAACTGATTGAAGAAAACTCTCGAATGCAATATAAGAACAGGTTGTGGCACGAGCTCAGGTATGGGCGTATTACAGCTTCAAAATCCTACGAAGTTAGCAAATGTCATACTGCAGATGGGTCTTTGATATCAATGATCATGGGAGCCAAGACCCCAGACACAAAAGCAATGAAGAGAGGTCGGGAATTAGAAACAAAAGTGAAAGAAACAGTGGAAAAAACACTTGGCAAGAAAGTGAAGACCTGCGGATTATTTATTTCCTCACAATACCCATTTATAGCTGGTTCACCAGATGGTATTATTGACAATAAAGTATGCGTTGAAATAAAATGCCCAACCAGTGAAAAAATATATAAAAATTATTTGAAAGATAATAAAGTGACAGAAAAATATATGGCACAAATACAAATTCAAATGTTTGTCACAAATTTGAAACATTGTTATTTCTGTGTTGCTCACTGGGATTTTGAACTCAACAACCATGTTGAAATGTTATTAGTAAGCTATAATGAGGCCTTAGTAAAGCACTATATTTCAAGTTCAACTCAATTTTGGAAAAGAAATGTATACCCTATTCTATATGAAAGTTCAAAATAAAATATTTTTTTTACATATTCAATGGTTTTATTTATTAAAGTTAATATTAGGTATGTACACATAATAATTCATAAATAAATAACTCCATAAAGTCCTTTCCATTTTCTCCATCAGCTTTGTACAACCAGTGAGGTGCTTCCCACTATGGAATCAAAGATTTGACGGTGGGGACTATGAGGCTATGGAGGATGCATGGTGACATAGTACTTGTGGAAAACTGTAGGTTTCTAGGCGAATATTTTTTTTATCTAGTTGTACTATAAATGGTTTGAGAATATTAGCAATGATTGGTATATTTTTTTGAAATACTTTGCCTGCATATGATGTCGATATTCCAAATTGATCTGCAAGTTCTGAAAATGTTGTATTTAATCTAATTTTTTTCAAGCATAGTAGTACATGGTCTGTTGGAATGTTGGTGTTTCCTTGTACTAAATCAACCAAAAAGAAACAATCCTTTGTTATGCCTATATAAAAACGTGGTTTGGCTTCAATTTTTTTCAACATATTATTCAGGGATTGCTTTGCTTCTCTTTCCTGTTCTAGTTTAGCTTCTTCTTTGTTTAAGCTACTACTGTCAGATGGTATTTTACACTAACGATTGAACAGAAGGTGATGATGGTTGAAATGATATTGATGGGGTGTAAAGTGATAGATCCATCGATGAATTATCTGTTTATTTTAGACACACTTGGTCTTGATAGCTCTACTTGTTCTTCTACTTTGAACGGAGATGTCGATGTGGTTGTTGTCCACGTTTTAGATGGTGATGTTGCAATGTTTTTGGATTTGTTATGTGTTTGTGTATACTTGCTTCTGAAGTATTTACTTTTAAAAACAACTTGTACACCTTTATCTTGGCTTTTTGGCTGTTCTTCTCTTACAAAGTCAGTTTGTAAATCTAAAACAAAGGTAAATTGGTCATTATTGTTAACCATTCCGAAAAAGGTATTGGTTCAAATTAAACTAGTAGGTATTTAGCTAGGTACTTACTAAGAGACTGAGTTGTATTTTCTTTTTCCATATTAGTCTCCAGTTTAATTTCTGCAAGGGCTTCTTCTATTAAAGACATTCTTTGCCTTTTGACAGCAGCGGGGCAAGATGTACTAGTAGTTGATGGCAAACTTATATATATATATCAGTTTGACATTGAAATTTTGAAGGAAGGCATCCAGGTTTTATCATTATTTTTTTACAAAGCCCATAATATGATATCGCATGTAATTTTCCATATCATTCGGCAGCTATAACACAAATTACAAATTATTTAAGCACTTATACTAAACTTCTTACTTGTAAATATAACCTATACATACACAAAAGGAACTTATTATTTTACACACCGCTTAAATTCTATCTAAAGGTACTTACATCGAAGTGTCCTCACAAAAGAAAATCGCTGATGTTATAGACATCCCTTCGTGTTTTCGTCTTGCTAGATCCATCAATTTTTTTCGCATTTCTGCTTTTCGTGGTACATCAATGAATAATTTATTTGGAGTAGCTATAGAATTATTTCTACATTGAGGTACTGCACACCAACGATATGGTTTTCGTTCCATTCCGACAATTTACTCAATTTAGTCCCCAAACTTCACAAAACGTATTTAAATCTCTTTGCAAATTTTCTTTCGTAGAGTTTGAGTTTGACGCACAGAACAATAATACTGGTTTGACCAGGGCCTCTTCACTTCCTACTTTATGGTTTCAAAGGGATTTTTCATGTAAAACTTAGTACCGTCATTTTTCGATAGATGCCGCTATTTCAAACTTACATATTTTATGTTAGGTGTATGGTATCAATGTAATTTTTTTTTGAACTGGTAATAATTGAGATAATGGTAGTCAAACGCAAAGATAATGTAACCACTACGCTCCATTTCACGAAGAAACATTAAATAAGTAATAAAAGCTAAAGTTATTTACTAGTTTGCTTTAATAATTGATAAGTCGGTTTTTTTTAATTGTATGATAATTTAAAATATGCCTTTTTTTAATAAAATAACCCACCCCTAACTGTACCTGATGCAAAAGTGCCCATAACACCGCGCTGGATAGCTGATAGGTACATGAAAACAACTTACAAACTAAAGTACAATGGGTGGACTTATCGCTAAAAGCGATCGCTTCCAGTCAACCTTTGGATGGAGTTCATTAAAAACAAACAGCACTTAAAAACGAAAGAAGTTTAGGGTGCGGTTAGAGCATCCAGCTAGGATAACATTCCACCGCTTAACTTTTTCTCTTAACTGCGGTTTCAGTTCAGACTAGCGTTTACGGTCGTTTCGACATACGCGCTTATACACGCGCTACATTTTGCGCTTCAAAAAGCCAGACTTGCGTACAGGCTTATTCCGGTGTGTTCGCTCGAACCGGTAGTGGTGAGACAACATGGATTTGGAACGGGGGAAGTGGGTGCGCGGGGAGGCGTCTCTCGCGGCTCGCGTTCTTACGAGCTTATAAGCGCGTATAAAACGCTGGTCTGAAACCACTCTTGGTCTTCATGACGTGAAAATTGATACCGACTAAAATTTAAACTGCCTCATTTCTGTATAAGTTTACATTTTAGCGACCTTTCGAGGTAGATAAATTTTCATTCTCACTGGACCTGTTTGTTTTGCAACCATTGTTATTGGGCTTTTTGGTGGAAAGTGAAATGTGATGTTTTTGTTATGTCTGCTTTTTCTTGACTGATTGATTGATAACGCTTTATTGTACACCAATAAAATAACAAAAACAAATAAAAATAGAAATAAAAATTAAAGTTTTACACAGGATAAGGCAAAATTTTGGCACCTTCCTGGTTACAGATATGAACATTAATTAACATTATATAACATACATTGCATAAATTAATCCCATTTTTAATAAAAATTGTAAAGAAAGTTTAAAATCATCCGAGTTTTTAATATTATCTCAGAACGACACGTTTCCATACACTTTAATCGACAAAACAAAATGTTAAAAAATAAATAAACATGTTATTTTAAAAAAGTAAAATCTTTTTGTTTGTGTATATTGTTTTTACTTTTTTCTTATTTGTTCTTGACATCTATAGTGTATTCATTAATATTTTATATTTGCTACTTGTTTTTTCGATCAATCACTCGCTATTCTTTTTTAACCGACTTCAAAAAGGAGGAGGTTTACAATTCGACGGTATGTTTTTTTTTGTGTGTTTGTTACGCGATTACTCCGCCAATTATGCATTGATTTCGATGATTCTTTTTTTGATTGGTAGGCAATACTTCAAAGGTGGTCCCATATAAATTTTATCGAAATTCATTCAGTAGTTTTTGAAAAAAATAGCAAAAACAAAAAATATAAGTTTAATCTTGAAGTCGGTTCTTGTTTTTTTTGTAACCAACTTTCTAAAGGTGGAGGTTTGTATTCGATTGCTTCACCTGCTTCAACCAGGGTTGACTTCCGGTGAGGGAACTCCTCAACGGTGAATAGTACAGACACAACATTTCGTAAATGGATTTAACCATAATAGCCTGTTCTAAATTCCATCATGACATGGCAGATACACCCAGGATTGACTTCCGGCGAGGGAACTTCTCAACAGAGATATAGGACAGACATGTTTTTTTTTTTACATGCATTTAATTGTGATAGCCCGTTTTAAACATCGTCATGATGTGGCTTCTAGATCATAAAAGCTTGTCTTTAAAAACTTTTTGAATTAATTTAATTAAAACTTATTTTTCACTAAAAAGGGTAAAATAAATTATTTTTCAAAAAAAACTAAACCGACTTCAAAACCACAAATGGCACTCAAAAGTAAAAACTAAATTAATATAATTATCATAGGCGCTACCCACTCATATATTTGAAGTCGGTGCCAGCCAAGTCTAAAAGGTAGTAGATAGATACTACCTACAAGTAGTACTTACTATATACATAGTATTTATATTTATCTGCTACCTATTAGACTTGGCTGGCACCGACTTCAAATATATGAGTGGGTAGCGCTTATGATAATTATATTAATTTAGTTTTTACTTTTGAGTGCCATTTGTGGTTTTGAAGTCGGTTTAGTTTTTTTTGAAAAATAATTTATTTAATTACCTGATAGGCAAACATTTGACCGCTGTCTCACCTGATGGAAAGTGATGTCAAGTTTTTACCTCTTCTTTTTTTACGTATCTTCTCTGGCGTTCTCTCCTCATTTCTATTTTAACTTTTTTGCTGCTTATTTCAAATTTTTAGAAATGTTCTAGGAATCATATAAATTATGACGATAAAATGATAAATATAAAATGCAACTAAAACGTTTGAAAGGTAAATAAACCAACTTTAAACAGTGGGATCTATTTTATGACGCAAATCAAGTACAAAAAATTGATGAATGATAAAATTTCCACATGTTTTGTCTAACTTTCTCTCATACCTATACTCTGAATTTGTTTGCCTAGGCCAAAAATATTAACAAAGAAATGTCACTGTCAAAGTGATAACCCAGGGAAGCAAAAGTTGTTTTTCTCTGGCTCAATAATACTAATACGCCGCCCGTGATTTCACTTATGCGGATTATTTATTTCACTACTGCTAGAGTGCTACTACGCTACGCTTCGTTTGTACTTACCTACCTTCCTAAAAAGGTGGCCGGAGGCAAGACCGCAGACATGGGTGGATGTGTTGGATAAAATACCTTATAAACATTTCTATAACATAATATATTCATGTTTTTTGTCAATATTAACAGGTATGAAAATAGTTACAACGCAATCCACAATCCCCAGCAACTAGAAAAAACTATATGATGGTCCATGATAAGTCAGCTGTTCAGACATTTGGTATGTCTGAAATCTGAAAGTTATCATCTAATAACTGTTCAGTTTCAGACATATCTGAACAGCTGCTTTCGGATTCGGAATTTGATTGATTAATATTTATGACGAATCTATCCGTTATGTTATCTATACCTAATATGGTTGAGTTTTTCTGTTGCATTCATAGACTTTTTAGGCCGTGTTTTGGGCGGCGGCGACGACAGGTGGCTTGCTGCCATAGACCCTGAGGCCGATAAACCTGCCACTGACAGAGATTCCATTGAAGCAACAAACCAACAAAAACGATACGGTAACAGCACAAACAATAACAAAACAAAAAACTTAAAAACTAGTAACAACTAACAAACATCGAACAAATTGCACACGCGCAGCGAGAGGAGAGACATTCAAATACGGCAATAGACGAAAAACGAATGTGCGGCCTTTACGGCTTTTAAAATGGTAAGATCTATTGTTTTATATTATTTTCTAGTCATTCATTGTTGATAAAATGCCGAAATGTTTCATACCCCTATGGTGTGACCAGTGTCATACAATATTTTATATTACAAAATATTTATGTTTGAATAACTTTGTACCAAGTAAAAGTTTAATAGAATTACTACGTCAAAATCATTCCTATTAAATAACCCTATAGATCTTAACAAGAATAAATAACTTGTCGTGTGCTTTTGGCAAAATTTAGTTAACTGTTACTTATAAGGTATGTTTTAGTATGTGTATCCCCTTTGTTTAAATTTGTGGCCTAGCTGACCGACTTTTATTATACGTAACTGACTTTTATTTTAGAACGCTAGTAATTTTAGAAATATGTAGCACTATTTTTTTTCCTACATTTTAAAAATATTCCCTAACCATTTCAACTTATGACAAACATGCATTAAATTAGTATAAAATAACAAAAAAAAACATATTTACAAAAAAATACTTTTTCGAAGAAATACCCAAATTGTGGCACTTCTTATAGTTTCTTACGGTCAAAGGCCTAAGCGCACCCTTATATTTGTAACGAAACGTTGCGTTTTTCAATGTCAACGTCAATTTTGACAGCTTGTGTTTGTGTCTGGCAGCCGGTGTTTTAAATCTCATTCCGTTAACTTTTGTTTTCGTGAATGTGCTCCGCAAATTATTCCGTGTTCTCTAACCAACAACTCAAGCTCTCCTCCTGGATTCCGACCCCGCCCTTACGTTTTGACCCCTGCGCTCTCTTTTGGATCTCCATTTGCCTTACGATTTGGACTTTGTTGACTTGGATCATGTCGTCGGAGAAAAGGTGCTGTGTACCTTATTGCAACGTGACACGTAAGTATTTTAATTACATAATATTATAGGTACCTATTATAACATTCTATGGCGACTTAACAACTTGTATGTGAATCAGCTGTAATTTTCTAACCTGCAACTATGTTATAACCTGGTGTTGGATAGGCCACTTTTTTCTTATTTTCTTCTGTGGCTACTAATTGCAGTAACACCTTATGTGTTGTGTGTTTGTTTAGCATACTTATGATTATTTTCTTTATTTTTAGGAGGTGATAAGGTTGCATTGCATTCTTTTCCCAATCCGGATAAGGATCCAGTCAGATTTCGATCTTGGCTTTATAATATCGGAGGAGATATATTGGCATTAGAAAACAAATATATATACAAGCGTCGCCGAGTATGTCATAAACATTTTGATACCAAGTATCACACATGGACTAAAACATTAAGTCCAGATGCTGTGCCAACTTTACACTTGCCAGGTAAGGCATTAACAGCCCCTTAAAGGTCTTGTACACACATATTGCGCATGAGTGGTTACCCATATTATTTATTTAATACTAGCTGATATCCATGTCTCTGCGTCAATGTAGAATTATGCAAAAGCTTATTACTTTTTTTATTGAACCACTAGTTGCTTTCCATGGTTTTCTGGGATAAAAATCCTAGCCTATATCCTCTTTCAGAACCTAAAAAACCAGCCAATACTTTTTGCATGATTGAGTAACAAATCTGTTAATGCATCCTTCTTGTTAGTTTTTTTCGTTTTTATGGATAAGACAAGCAAGTCGTTTACCTGATGGTGCTTACTATGTGCTGACAAAGCGGTTTGGAATAAGTAAAAATAATGTATTGCAAAAATGTAGGTATACATATTTATAAATAAAATATAGGTTACCTGTATCTAGGGTGTTGGGTGTATTTATTTATATTAAATTATACTAAAAGTATAGTAGTCATAAATTTTTCTCCTTTCTCCCTTGGCAAGTGAATTAGCAAGATTTAATAAACATTATTTTCATCCCATCTATTCGAAAAGGACGACTTGGTTCGCCTTTATGTGCACCCAAAGGTGGTGTTTTCTATAAGAAACTTTTAGCGGGCAGTAATGAGTTTTTAATCCTCTTTATAAGTGCGCCGCAATTATCTTTGCCGCGCACTTTTTGAATTTGGAACATCTTAGTGTTCAGCACCAAAGAAATCGAACGCAAATATTGTTTGAATAAAGACTGGCTGGTACGACGGCCCATAGTCACAAATGTAAATATAAGTTTTTAGTTGTTTTAATAAAGGATACTATTTAATTTCAATTAAGTTGTTACTCTATGTTTTATTAAATAATAATATTACAATAAAATATGAGGCGCTTTTATTTTCTCATAGTGGGTGATGAAAAGTAGAGTGTATCACTCGGGCGCAAAATATATTTTTGGCTCGGGCGACGTACTTTGAATCCCTCGCTACGTTCAGGATTCTACTAAAGAATCCCTCGCTACGCTCGGGATTCTACTCTAGAATCCCTCACTTCGCTCTGGATTCAAAAAAGCGCCCTCGCCGTAAAAATTTTATTTTGCTCCCTTATGATACAATCTATTATTAAATTTTCTTTTATAGGACAACAAAGGGCTTTGTTGGATATTACAAATATGCAAAGTATCAACCAGGCTGCCCCACAACCAGGACCATCTACAGCGACGTCGCTTGGGCCTGAAAGAGTATCTAAAGATATTCCTGCAGATTCAACTTATGAATTGAAGAAACCCCAACAAGCAAAAACTAATAAAGCAACAAATTTGGGAAGGCAAATTATGCATTTGAGACGACAGAACGATAAATTTGCAACAAGGTTGAAGAAATCCCTGAACCTTTTTCAAAACGAGACATTTCAAAAATGCTTAAAGAAGTTTACGACTCTGGCAGCGATTTTTACAGTAATGCAATTTAGAGAGATTTCTAAAAAGAAAATGGGGAGAAGATTTACTAGACAAGAGAAAGTCATGGCTTTGAGCTTATATAAACAGGGCCCAAAAGCTTACAGATGGTTGAGCAAAATATTTGTTCTCCCATCTCCATTAACTTTAAGCAGACTGATATCCAGAGTTGGAATCCAACCAGGAATAAATAAAAAAATTTTTAATCAGATAAAAAAAAGGGTTGGAACAATGAAAGAAGACGAAAAATTATGTTTGCTTTTGTTTGACGAAATTGCAATAAGCCCCCATTTTGACTACAACAGAAAAAGAGACTGTATAAGTGGATTTGTTTCTAATGGATACGAAGTTAAAAGAAAAATTGCAGACCATGCACTCGTATTCATGATAAGGGGAGTCTTCAAAAACTATAAGCAGCCTATTGCATATACATTTTGTTGTGGTACCACTCCCAGTATTGAACTAAAAGTGTTGATCCAAAATATGATAACTGAATTACAAAATTGTGGATTGAAAGTTTTAGGAACAGTGTGTGATCAAGGCACTACAAATGTTAGCGCCATCAATTTGTTAATTGAAGAAACACAACAAAGCTATTTAAGAAAAAATGAGAATTATACACATGACACATTTGAAGTGAATGGTGAAGAAATTATACCACTTTTTGACACCCCTCATTTAATTAAAGGTATAAGAAATAATCTTACAACAAAAAATTTAAAATGCGTCATTGATGGAGATGTAAAAGTGGCAAAATGGGGCCATATACTGCAATTATATGATGAGAATCCAGCTTACAAAGGAATAAGACTTATTAAAAACCTCACAGAACTCCATGTCAACCCCAAGAAAATAGCAAAAATGAAGGTCAAATATGCCACACAACTATTTAGTAAAACTGTTGCCACAAATATGGGTTACTTAGCTGGTGAGTTTTATTATTATAAATTTTATTTTAATTATTTGTAGGTATATGTTGTTTAAGTACTATTCAAGTAAAACAATCTGAAATTGTAAAATAGACTCTACTTACATAGATTGACTTGGAACTATTTAATAATAGATATTTTTTTGAACTTTCAGACAAGGGAGTACTCTCACAGGAGTGCAAGGACACAGCAGACGTGCTGTTATTTTTTGATTACCTTTTTGATTCGATGAATGGAAGCTACGAAAATTCAAAAAAGCGACGTGGAAAATGTCTTTTAGGACCAGTTACCCCAAAATCCGCACATGACAAAACATGGTTATCAGCTCAAGAAGTGCTCCGGACAATGAAATTTGTAACTAAAGATGGCAGGGAAAGTAGCGTGCCGTCAATAAGTAACTGGTTACGGACATTAAAGAATATGGACCTCCTCAAAAACAAATTGTTTAATGAGTATGATATAAAATCATTTTGGATGAGACACTTTAATCAGGATCCCCTCGAGAACTTTTTTGGCTGTATTCGAAGCCATGGTTACAGGAACATCTCACCCTCTCCATCTGGATTTAAATCAGCTTTTGTTTCTTTGCTAATTAACAACATAACAACCCACTCAAGGGGATCAAATTGTGAGGAAGACTATTGCAAAGTGTTTGACTCAATGAGCAATTTGTTTTCTATGGAGGTCCAGGAAAAACCACAAATTATTGAAATACATTTTGAAGATATGAATTGTGAAATAATTGATTTCGAAATAAAAAAGAAGGATCCTAGGATTATGGCCGAACTCTGTTATGTAACTGGTTACTTATTACGGAAAGCCAAAAAGAATGTGTTTAAAAATTGTAAAACATGCAAAGATAATTTGATTGATTCTAAAAATCCAAATGACTACTTGATTCGAAGAGAATATTTTAACTTTAAAAGATGTTTGACATACCCATGTGAAAATTTAATAATATGTTTTTCTGCAATGCAAGACATTATAACATTTGTTTTAGAAGAAAGAAGCCAAACAATAGAAATAAAAAATTATTGTAAAACTTTAATAACTATTATAGTGAACTTTGGCTTCATGAATTGTAAAGAGCATAAATCAAAACTCATAGAATTTTTGACAGATTTAACTTGTAGATTTTTTCTTTATAACTGGTGCAAGGATGTTAATAAAGTAATAAATGGCACCAGAGCAGAAAATAACACCAAGGATAGTATTAAATTATTGGCTATGGAAATATATAAAAAAAAGAATAAAAAATAAATAAATAGGTATGTAAATCTAAATATTGTTTTATTGTGTTCCTAATTGTTTATATATGAACACCGCTTCATTGAAATACCTATCTATTTCAACGAAGCGGTGTTCATTGCTATTCCACAAATTTTCTATTAAGTACCTGGGTAAGCTCTATAAAGATGTCACAGAATAAATTGAGAACTATGTACTTATATTCCGTCATATCCCGCCAGAGGCGCTGCCTTACAAAAAAACTGATGTCTCTATGTCCAGTATTTAATGTACTTTGTGGGTTTGACGTTTCGGCCAGCGTATGACGTCACACACCTGAGGTGACCTTTTGCGCGGCAATAATTGAAATATAATATTTAACTTTAATTTTAGGTACTTTTAGAGCTTTATTTAATTAAAATGGTATTTTTCATGGCTATATATATTGATTATGGTTAATTTAAAACACTTTCTGAAAAGTTGTCCGATCCCCTATTAAGCTATTGTTTCTCTCCTGGCAATCACAGACCCAAGGATTCGTGTATGTGTGTGATGCTTTCTTTCTATGTGTTCATCTGTTTTGTCTATGTGTTATACATTTTTGACGTAAAATTCGTTTGTTTACATTATTTTTACGGAGACTTATTTATGTTTTCCGTACGCTTATGTCCTTATTTTCATAAGAATAAAGACTAATATTGCATGTTTAGTTGCAAATTGTCTTGGTAATTATAGTTTTGCATGTGTGACCGTGTACATGAACAGCTTGTGTAAACACATCGCGCGACATCACAGATAACAGATTTAGTAATAGTAATAATGAAGATATTTTTAATAGAAATAAATACCTATAATTATAATTAGCAGTATTATGTATTCTATGGCTTTAATTTACGGATTGTAACGTAAAACTATGAGCCAGTTATTGACTAAACGGATTTTGATGTTTGGTAAGAAAATGGGTACATAGGAAGTACTTATATAAGACCTAGGTGGGTACTTTTACGTTACATCCCAGAAAAACGAACAGTTCCATAAGGAACAACTGAAAGGTACCTCTAATAGGTAGCTAACTCTACGCGGTTTCGCAGGTATCGGCTAGTAGGTATAAAATTACCTGGTACCTAGAGAAAAGAGTGTGGGAAGCTTTTTTGTGTCATGGTTTTATACCTATGATATTTAATCTCTTGTTCTTATTCTAAATCTAATCTAGAGAAGTTAAAAAACAACTCAACTGATTATTGTTAGGTACCTACCTAGATAACCTACAAAACCTCTCCTATTACTCAATTTAATGTTTTATTATTGATTTGCCCCATACTTTGTAGCTCATTCTCCGCATACTTTATTTATATTATAATAATATGCCTAAAAAAATTGTATTCGCTTAACTTGCGCATCCATCTAAACATATCTGTGTAGATGCCTAGGGACTGTTATTAAAAGATAGGTTTTCGTTTTCGATAAAGAAATGTTTACTTCAAGGGGCGCAATGCCTGTTATTCGCCTAGGGCGCCTGGCATGCTCGGGCCGGCCGGCTGCGGGCGCAGCGGCGCTGGATAAGTGTGATCTCTATTTCAACTTACAAATACTATTTTTCTATGACAATATTTGTGGGTAAATTGTTTTCTTTACACTAACCTAACAATATACCTAAATATGAAAGTTCCATATACCTATATAGTTTCATAATAAAACTATTGGACTTGGTCATCATAAGTACCTACCATTGAGGAATAGTGCGAGACCTCAATGGTGCCTACCCACTGACTACGGAGTAGGGTTGCTAGGTCGTCGGGATTCATCTGGTTTGTCCCGACTTTTGATATGAGGTCCAGAGTCCCGACAAAATAGGAAATATCCCGATATTTTGTCTCCGGCTGATTGGGCGCCGGCCACCCAGGCTTAGAGCGTCGTGGAGTGCCCGGCGCGGAAACCAAACTGCTCCTCTCTCGGAGTCAGGTGAGGTCTCATCCTACGCAGCAGCAAGCGCTCGAACAACTTCGAGATGGTCGGTTGCAGTGTGATGGGTCTGTAGCTGCTAGCGGGTAATCGCCGATCCTTTCCTGGTTTCGGCACCACGATTACCCTACCAGTCTTCCATTCCTGGGGGAAGCAACGGGTACGCAGGACTCCGTTGAAGAGCCACGCTATAGACACCAGGCCCTTCGTGGGTAGTTCTTTTAGGACGACATTTGTAATGCCGTCTAACCCTGGTGCCTTTTTTCCCGGTAGTCTTAGCACGGCCCTCTTTACCTCCGCCGGCGATATAAAATCGTCACCTTCTAGCGGTGGCGGCGGGTGGCCAGGAACACTGCGACCTTTTCCTGGACCATCTGGTGGTGTTTCAGAACTACACGCGTTATGTTATTGTACTAAGACAATATGACAATGACATTTTGCGTTCTAACGACACATACCCAACGATCCACAAACAACAAGAAGAAACTGCTGTGCATTCACGCTCACACAAAGAATGAACATTGAATGAACTTGTTGTATAAGTTTGAGTTGCTATATGAAAAGCTCCCTCCTCTCCCGTACCTCATTGCCTTCCGCCATTCTCCGTAAAAATATGTCTTGCCATGTTTTTTATTTATAAATGTTGTTGTTCTGTTATCAATTTAACAATTCTAATATTACAATATTAAATACGATAATTACATCTCATATATAAACACAACGTATAAAATATTAAGATATTGGCTTTGGTTTGGTAGCCGCGGTAAACAACCAAATAATGGACTCATTGGAAAAATTACAAGATTTTATCAAATCGAAGGATAATTACAACAATTTTGTAAATAGCTCAAACATTCCTTCTATATGTAAAACCCAGCCGTGTTTGCTAGGCGTTGATGAGGCAGGACGAGGACCTGTTTTGGGTATGTACCTACATAGACGAAACATTTTAAACGGATTTCTTTTCGCAACTATAGTTACTATTATATTCTTACAAAATATCTTCAAATTAAATACTCTCAATACAAAGAAACATTTAATAATGCAGTCATGCATGATATTGTAAATAAAACAATGCAGTTGAAAATCTACTCACATATCAGTACAAAATCATACCTACTTACTAGTATATCATTAGTAATCATTTGTTTTCAGGTCCGATGGTGTATGGAATAGCTTTCTGTCCTATTAGTCAAGACAGTGTTTTGAAAGCACTTGGTTGTGCTGATTCTAAGGCATTGACAGAAGTGAAAAGAGATGAAATATTCACTAAAATGCTGTCTCAGGAAGAAGCTGTCAATAATGTTGGCTGGGCGTGTGAAGTCATCTCCCCTAATTACATATCAAATTCCATGTATAAAAGAGCAAAGCATTCTTTGAATGAGGTTTGTATCAAATCCATTTTTGAAAGCCTTAACCTTTTAACCACCTTGCCATAGAAGTAAAACTGTGTGCTCCAAAGTCAAGATACGAAAATGTAAGGTTGTTTTAAAGACAGAATTAAACATAAAAATGTTCTAGGCATGTATTTATATTGAATTTTTTATCAGTACTAATAGTTGATCTATGCTAATGTTGAGCACATTTTCATATGTCGAGTATGGTTGGCTGTACCAGTTGAAAATCACTACATAGTATAAAACAAAGTCCTTATATCCCTATGTATGCTTAAATCTTAAACACTGCGCAAGGGATTTTGATGCGGTTTTTCTTAATAGATAGTGTGATTGAAGAGGAAGGTTTATATGTATAATAGCCGTGCGAAGCCGGGGAGGGTCGCTAGTTTAGTTATATTCCGTACCTTTTGAGGCTCAAAGTGAGTGTCAAAATTAATTCAACCAAAAAAAATTCAAAATGTGTGTGAATGATTAATTTACCTCCCAATTTATACTATACTATGAAAGGATAATTTTGTAACAAGTTTGTCCTAAATGTCTAGTACATAGCCAGCTCATCAATATAAATATACATATAAAAATACAAATTCACACTTCATCCTGCCTGTCCTCCTCTTCCTATCCAAAAACTGCTTGGAAGAGATATCTTTTAGCTATATGGTCGCCCATTCAATTTACAGTTAGGTTGTTTGGTGTGTACATAAAGTCTTCCTAATCAAACTTTCAGGTGTCAATGAACTCTGCAATAGATCTGATTAAAAGAGTAGCAGAGCAAGGAGCAAACATTGCCGAAGCCTATGTGGACACTGTAGGCCCTCCTGAGAAGTACCAAGCAAAGCTATCAGAAATATTTCCTACTTATAAAATTACTGTAAGTGAAGATTATTAGGTACTACTTAACTGTCTGAATGACATTTTCAAAGTTCAAAAGGTCTGTATTAAATTTTGGCATCACTTATGAAAATCAACATTTTCACATTTGCTCTAAATCCATATATTGAGGAAACCGTCTTGTCCAAGTCACATGATGGATTATGAATGTTTGTGTACATAGATTGCATTATGATTGTTTTTATTCAACCACTTCAGGTAGCAAAGAAAGCTGATTCAATCTACCCGATAGTGTCAGCAGCTAGTATAGTGGCTAAAGTAACAAGAGACCACGCCCTGAAAGTGTGGAAATTCGTTGAGGGATTGGATATGGACTACACTCAATTTGGAAGTGGATATCCTGGAGGTAAATATAAATACATCTTCACACAAATTAACTCTTTACAAGCTAAAAAGTGTCAATTATCTGAATTCAATGTGTGCCTTTATCTCGTCTTTAATCCTCTGTATACATTCTTTTACTAAGTGTAATTGCAATTATCTTGCATGTACAGTTACATGTAGCAGTTTGATGTAGGAGACTGTGATATACTGACTGACAGACAGGAGTTAAAATTGCTATTATTTAGCCTGTATCATCCCCACTGCAGGAAAATGCATCCCCTCTTTTCACTCCTTCCTGTATTTGGCAATATGTAAACTAGACTCCTACTCAAAAGAAGGAGTACATTTCGTCCTTCCACTTCTGCCTAGGCCGGCCGCAATGTACATTTCTTATTTTTACGGTTTTAAAAAAAGAGCTTTTTAATTAGACTTTACTATTTTTTGTTTTTATTTTTTGTATGTTTCTAAATGTGGTCCCATATACGTTTTATCGAAATTGGTTCGCCATTATTTGAAAAAACAACGAATTAAAAAAATATTATATTACGTTTTTAAACTAACATGGTCACTGACACTAGAATTTGAATTAGAAACGGGATATTTACCATGTATTTGTAAACAAATCAAATACATGGTAAATTATAGGTATTTTTTAGGTATATAAGTTTATTTATGTAGTCATATATATAAAAGTAATTAGATTATGTATTTTATATCATATGTAAGCCCTTAGTATGTCTATTATAATTTCTATCACCACCATCCAAAGGTTGTCTGGAAGAGATCGCTTTAAGCGATAAGACCGCCCATTGTTACACCATTGTAAACATTTGACTTGTACTTTATCTCTATTTTTAAGGTGAATAATAAAGTGTTTATCTATGTATCTATCCCGGTTCTAAATCAAATTCTAATATTAGTCTAGTCTTGATGTCGGTTTTTGTTTTATAATTTTTTTTTATGTCTTTGAGTGAGGAGACGAGCAAGTAGTTCGCCTGATGGTAAGCGCCACGCCTACCCATAACAATTGCAGTGCCACCCAGAACTTATAGAATTTTTTTGTGTGTGGTTTTCGCCCACAATTCGTCAGACGTGCGGTCAACATGTCCCGCCCAATTCCATTTTAAGTAAGCGGTTTTCTGCATTTAGAATCTGCGTCTTAAAGCGCAGTATTCTGTTTCTTACTCTGTCAATGATAGGTATGTCTCTCCATAATAGGTAAGCTCCATGAGGGAAGAGTGCACTACGAAAACCTACAAACAACAACCAAACATTATCTTAAACACTGAGACTAGACACGACGCAAGATACCTACATACCTACAAATTTTTTGCCAAACAGCATGTACGTCTGTAATGTAAATCTGATAAGACCTCTTTCTAATTTTTCCAGATCCACTGACGAAGAAGTTTATTCGCGAGCAAATAGACAACATATTCGGGTACCCACTCCTCGTCAGATTCAGCTGGTCCACTTCCGAGCTGATGCTTCAGGAGAAAGCCGCCTCTTGTACCTTCGAAGAGGTCGACGACGATGGAAGTACGAAGAAACCAAAGAAATCAATCAGTTCATTCTTCTCAAAAACTGATGAGGGAAAGTCGAGAAAAACGCATAAATTTTTTGAAGAGAGGTTTTTGAGTACTGACAATGCATTTGAATGATATTGATGTAAGTGAATAAATTACTGTTTTTATATTGATAAATCGTTTTGTTACTATTAATGTTAGTTAGAGACATCACAATTAAATATTGAATTTCAGTTAAATATCCTAAGATACTCATATAATAGAAATAGTAGCTCTGTACTATATTTAGTTAAGGTACATCTGCCATAGCTAGCCAATTATAAAAATCTAGTTTCGTACATTTTGCGCAGTCATTTATTATCTAGCACAGGTTGATTCGTAGAAGTAATTTGGGCAATTTATATATCGTACGTGACTGCAAATAGTCACGATAGAATACAAACAACATATCAACGTCAAGTTCCTACATAAATCTTCCTCGGAGAAGTGAAGAGTGTAAGGAACTTGTGTAGGCTTCAACTAGTTTTTGCATGACAAGTGTGCGATTCATTAGTAAAATGTGACAGGGCGCATTACCTTACATTGTTTTCATTTAAAGCCGTCAGTGAAAAGGTACGGCGCGGCATCGCTGATCAGTAGAAATCGTCAACAATTTAAATACGATTTTGCAGTCTCCGCTTGTCTTACTAAGTTACCATACAATGCATTTTATTATTATATTGGAATGTCTCCAAAACGCTGAAACTTTATAAATTTGTGACATTTTTGACAAAATAAAGATATGCTGCATCTATAATGTGCGATTTCGTATGTAGCCATGTCCCGCCACTTATTTAATTGATATGTATTGTATCTCTATTATGGAGTACGTTAATAGGCCATAACTATAACATAAAAATAGCTTATTGTGGACGATCGCGGCGATAAAACTTTCACAAACAAATTGCGGTCTATAAAAGATTTCTTTATGCGATGAAAGGTCCCGATGTTGGGGGGCTCATCCAAGAAGGTTAGGCCTGGCGCGGGCCGGCTCTAACGCCCATTAGCATGCGAGCCGCGGCGCACGCGCACCTACTTACCATGAGCAATGCGGAACGCGCCGGGTTCACTCTGAGAATTTAATTGTGTTCCATTATCATATTTAGGTTCTTTTACGGTAAGTCAAAAGTGAAAACTGAATGAGAGCCTCCGTCGTTCGTCATTCGTCAGCGGCGATCGATGGCGACAACTTCTTTCCGGCGGTAGCTCGAGGATTATCGTTAGTTAGCGACATGGCGTTACTGAAGCATCTGGTTTCGGTGGTGGTGCTTAGCGTTTGCGTGAACGCTATCATGGGCCCGGCGAACGGGACTAAATCATCATCCATGAAAACTGACACATACCTGGATGCGTATTCCAAGTCCCGAATAGATGCCGAGAAGGCGAAGCAAGGCGTCGTAATTGTGACCGCGAAGGACGGCGAGAAGTTAACCAACAGCGAGAAGAAGATAACCAACACCGAGAAGAAGATAACTAACCGCGATGACAGCTACAGCTCTGGATACGACTACACGCCCTCTTATTCAAGTGGTGGTTCGAACGGTTTCAGTTCTGGGTCTAGCTTCTCAGGACCATCTAGCAGTTACCTGCCGTCGTCGAGCTATGGATCGCCACCTATAAAGTTCGAACCCGAAATTACGTATGATGCGCCACCGAACAATTACGGGCCGCCCTCCCAGAGCTACGGGCCACCTTCATCGTCTTATGGACCTCCTTCATCGTCCTACGGACCTCCTGCGCAAGCCTATGGGCCTCCAGCGCAAACTTACGGGCCTCCAATCTACAAGCCGCTGCCGCCGCCGCCTATCTACGGGCCTCCATTGAAACCAACATATGGCGTTCCGTACGGTGCGCCTGCATTAGGATTCCTAGACAAGTTTGCCTTGAAATTGGACATTCTGACGATTGCTAAACTTCTGCTGAAGTTCCTAATATTCAAGAAGCTCGTGACGATGCTGGCGGTAGTGTGCATGTTGTTGGTGATTCCGAAACTGATCAGTTTTAAGAAGGACAATAGTAACAATAATAACGACGAGGAAGACCGGAAGTTCGGAGACAATAAGGGTGAGTTTGTGAACTGATATTTTAATTACCTACTTATTATAGTTCGTTCGGTGGTGCTAAGCATAGGCTAGGAATGCCAAATTTAGTTTAGTTGAACTTTATTGTAGTGTGGATACTGGATAGTAAGCCTTTGCGTTGCAGCCGGTAATCACAGAACAGGAGGTCGAATTATTTATTACATTTAATTCTTTATGCAGAACGGAAATGAGATGTGTTTAGCTCTAGTGTAAAATAATTGGCACTGCCGGAGTGTAGTAATATAAAAATTGATTGCACATTCATTAGGCGTAGCATTCAGTCATGCGATGGCCCTATAATTCAAGCAATCTACACAATTACTCACGAAATCCTACTTACAGTTTATACAAACTTACATTTTATACAAAGTATATTCTATTTATATCGGGCGCAATTTGAACGACCGACGCGATGTTTGAATTCAGAGATTTAAATAATTTAACTCAATATAATTGTACAAAACTATTAGCCGGCCCTAAAGTTAAATTAAAAACCTCTACACTATATAATAAAGTTTGTGGTTTGTAGGAGGTACCTAATTCAACTATTGACCGGATTCTGAAAACCTTTCACTGATAGAATGTTAAACATAACCGACTAACATAGGCTACGCAGACAAAGTCACGGGTACCGATTAGGTATCGAAACAAATGTAAATCATAGCTTTAGGCACAGAATTATTAATAGTGCAAGATGATTGAATGACGAGCACTTACAACTTTACTTACTATACATAAATGCCTTGTCATTTTTAGAATGGAAGGCCTCCTTTTTTTTTTACACTTAATAGATCTTTTTTTGACCACTATCTCGCTTGATGTGAAGCGATGCTGTGGCCTAAGATGGAGCACATAGATCTAGAGAGAGACGGCAGTTGAGCGGCAGCTCAGACCCGTCTCCCCGATGGTTCACCGAACATCATCCCGAAACACGACTAGGTCGCTTGACGGCATGGCTTAGTTCGGTGGGTGGTATTACAACCACGGCCAGAGCCTACCACTCCAAAGCGCGTAAGCGGGTTTCATCATTTTCCATAATCTCAGTATTTTGTTTACATCCGGAGACCTTGATCACGATAATGCTCTTCTACTGATTTGGGAGTACAGCAGTATAGTAACGCGTAACATGTTTCTTTAGATTAAAAGATTAGATTAAATAAATCGTGATCGCGGTTTGTTTGAGCTTAGTCATGCATCACTCTAAAAACGTGTAGAATAAACGGGATTTAGGGAGCTTTTTGTATAAGCCATGGAAGCTGATGATGCTGAACAAACTTATTGGTTCTTGAAACATCGACATAAGTAAATAAAACTTCTATTGATGATGTGATAGAAACATAGTCATTAGCTATCGCGTAAAAAGTTCTCGGTTTAAACTAAAGTACGTACACAAATACTGACTGGCTCGATAAACAAAACACTCGAAATAGGTCGCTTCGTTTTAAAAATCTGTATCAAGCACAAGTCCGGTCGTGTATGGAGTACTGTTCTCACCTGTGGGACGGCTCCGCCAAATACCAGCTCGAAGCCTTGGAAACCATTGAAAGAAGAGCCAAAAAGCTCATTGGTGACGATGCGCTGGTTAAAACTAAGCTTCAGAGTCTTGAACATCGGCGCAAAGTTGCCAGTTTATCGGTCTTTTACCGGATACATTTCGGAGAGTGTGCGACGGAATTACATGAACTTATTCCGCCATCTCCATTCTATCACCGGACGACCAGGCGTACGGCAAGCCGTCATCAATATATGGTTGACATCCCTCCTGCTCGCAACAAGCGCTTTGCTTCGACCTTCATAATGCGAACGGCCAAGGAGTGGAACTCTCTGCCGGCATCTGTGTTTCCGGATAGCTATAATCTGGGTGTCTTTAAGACAAGAGTGAACAGGTTTCTTCTAGGCGAGCGTGCTACATCTTCGACCGCATCGTCACTTAACAACAGGTGAGATAGCGGTCAAACGCAAGCCTATAAATAATTAATAAAAAAAAAAAAAAAAAAATAAAAAGATTACAAAAACTTTTCTTGCACTCTCATCTCGGCAATTTCTTTGTCAAAAGTCATTAACTCATTACATAACAATTTTAAGTTTAATTTTTTTGTCAAACGGCATCAACAATTTTAAGTACAAAATCTTTTTGATAATATGACAGAATTGATTGTATTGTTATCCGTTCTGCACCCGTATACTACCGTTTGCGGTTAGAAAAGATTTTCTATTACGTATGGGACACATTATAGCTATAAAAATGTCGTCGTACCAGATAAATTCTTTTTCAACACACTTGCTCATAAAGTGGCTCTATGGTCACCGCAATTAGGCACAGAATGACACCCATAATCAAACTGACTTTTTCATTGCTATAACTCACTAGTGAGCTATAGTTTTTTTTTTAATTTTATTGGTTGAGGTGCTTTGTTCTTAAAAAGGTTTTTATTCAAAAAAAGACCGTGTTTAATAGAACAAATAAATTAATGTTCCTATTGCTTGCTCATTTCATGCAACTTCTTATTTAAATAGAAAATTAACTCGTACGTGTTTAATAAATAAAACTTTCACTCAAATATAAATTTTGTTTTCTCTGTAGTAAAAGAAAACTTTAAATTCCCCATTTTGTACGTGGCAGAATAGGCGCAAACCCTATGCGCGGAAAATAAAAAAAACCTCATCCCTTCAGTCTGTGGCTGATCGCAATGCGCGCGCATAGAAAAACTGATATTTTTTTCCCGCCATAGCGAATAATTTTTCACAACTCGTTTTCACTGTTCAAAATGAGTTTTTATTGTTATTTTATTCACAAGTGTGTTGAAAAACGTCGTATAATACACGTGTGTATTGATGATTACCGTCCTCGGCTCTCTTAAGACCCTTACCTAACGGCTCTCAATGGCGCCTCAGCGGTAATCACCAACATTACACACTAGTACCATAATGTACTATTATAATCTGTTTATTTATTTATTTATTTATTTATTTACAATAAGAACGGCACAAGCCAATTACACTTATTATTTTACATATTACATTAAAAAAAAAAAAAAAAAAAAAAAACCAATTAATTAAATTACATAATGTCAAATATTAAAATTTAAAATAAATAACAATAAAAAGAAATCAATTATAGGTATGAATAACAATTATTACATTTCATTACAATATATTATGTCAAGTTAAAAATACAAATGTCAAGTTAAATACAATAGCAATAATAAAAAATAAAAATGTCATACATTTTCACAGAATGTCAGAATTAGTAATAAAATGGAACGCCATTTGTCACAAAATATATCGCAATTAGTATTGGCATCAAGGAATGCATTGAGGGTATGCAGGGTACGACATATTGGTGTTTCGGCTCGGGCCACAGTGCGACTACCGGGGACAGAGAAGAGCCTGTGCCTACGGCTGGCCCTGTGCCGAGTGTAATTGTCAGGGACATACAGCCTGCAGACAAGGTTATGCAAATCGGGTGAATCAATGTCTCCTCTCAGTATTTTGCAGCAAGTGGTGAGTTGATGAAACATCCTTCTAACCTCCAGGGAGTTGTAACCTAGTTGCCCAAGTAAAAACCTAGTGGGATATAAATAGGGGTAGTAACCATAAATCCTCTTATACAAATACCGCAGGAAAGCTTTCTGAACCTTTTCGAGCATCAAGGTGTATGTGACTTGGTGGGGGTTCCAGACTACCGCACTAGACTCCAATTTGCTCCTCACAAGAGTTGTAAAAAGGAGCCCAATGACGCAGGGTTCTTGGAAGTCACGCGCATTGCGAAGAACAAAACCAAGACGTCGAAAAGATTCTTTGGCAGTATTTGAAATGTGGTTGTGGAAGGTTAAGCCACAATCAAATGTTACTCCGAGGTCTTTCATGGTAGTCACTCTCTGGATGGCGTCATTATTAATGGTATAGGCATGTTGTATAGGGCTTTTTTTACGATGAAAGCTCATGACGTAACACTTATCTAGATTAAAAAACATTTTATTCCTAACGCTCCAACGATAAATATTGTTTACATCTGCTTGTAGCACGTTGCAGTCACTCTCTGATTTAATCTCGTGGACAAGTTTCAGATCATCAGCATACAGCAGACATTTTGCGATATTTACTTCACTTGCCAAGTCATTAATCATGATTAAGAAGAGGAGAGGCCCAAGCACTGATCCTTGACTTACTCCTGAGGGGGTGTAGTAGGGCTCAGAAACATATGTTCCGTGTCTTACAAATTGTCGGCGATCACGCATATAGTCAGCGAAGAAACGGAGAAGGAGAGGTGTAAACCCAATGTCCTGTAACTTCTGCAGCAGGATGTCATTGTCGACTTTGTCGAAAGCTTTTCGAAAATCAAAGTACAGGACATCGACTTGAGATCTCCGTTCCATACCAGCCGATACGTAGTCGACAAGGCTAAGAAGGTTCGTGTTAACTGATTTCCCAGGTCGGAAACCGTGCTGCTCATCCGTAAGGTATGACCGGACTTGTCTATAAATCTCGTGATGAAGAATATATTCAAAGATTTTAGCTGGGGAGCATAATATCGCTATGGGACGGTATTCTTCCACGGCCGCTTTATTGCTGGTCTTAGGAATTGGAGTAACCCTAGACACTTTCCATTGCAGAGGGTAAACACCGTCCCGAAGACATGAGTTAAAAATGTGGCAGAGAGGAAGTGTTAAAAATTTTCTGCAAGATTTTAGAACAAACGCTGGTAGGTTATCAGGTCCTGCAGAATTGCCGCCCTTTAGCTTGCTCAATCCGACTTCGATATCTTTAGGCGACAAGTGAGGGATGCTGACATAGCCTCCACCTGCGTTGTGCTCTAAACACTCGCACCTAAGAGAGGGGGGTTCCTTTAGAAAAACACTTGAAAAATATTCAGCGAAAGCTTCAGCAGCTTTGACTCCCTCACGAGACTGCCCTTTATAGGTGACAGACGGTTCAAAACCACCTTTTGACCTAAGACTAGCAATATGACGCCAGAAGCCTTGGGGATGGGCCTTTAACTGACTTTCAATGCAAGCGGTATGAACGTCATAGGCTTCTGATATACGCTGTTTTAATTCAGCACGAAGGTCTGAGAAAGATTTATACATCTTGGTACACTTTAAACGCTTCCAGTCTTTGTGTAACCTGGCCTTTCTACTAATATCTTTTATTATGTCAGAAGTGAACCAAACGGGATATCGGTTAGAAATACCAGTACAATTTAGCTTCTTTTTGGGTGCACATTGGTCAAAAGCTGCATAGACTATGTCATAAAAATAGTCAGTTGCCAAGCGAGCATCATTACATTCATAAACACAGGTCCAAGAGGTTTCACTAAGCAAGTATTTTAAATATGGTATGTCAAGTTTCTTAAAGTTCCAATCGCGAGATGGGTCAATGTTACTGGGAGGCAACCGTAAGACTGAGTTATTACGTTTCTTTAAATTGACTGTTATCTCGAGAGGGGGATGGTAGGCGTCGGGTGGGACGAGGCCGTCGGTGGCGATAACACAAACTTCTGACTCAATGCACTCCCGCGCCAGCACTATGTCAAGTTTACTGCCATGACAGTTATTAATACTATTAAATTCAATTAGATTGCAATACGTCAAAAAATAATTATAATAGTTATTTACATTAATTGAGGCGCTTTTTAAATTTATATCACCAAGAATTAATACAATTCCTTTCAAATCATTAATAAAACTTTCAACTTTAACAAACCATTGCATGTAATCGTCATCGTTAGCACTTGGTTTAATGTACACAACGCACACATAAACATGAAGGCCGTGCCACGCGAAACTCGCCCATAGGTCTTCGCCGCAGTCGGTTTCTAGCTCAGTGCGCCGAAGCAGCGCAACAGGACCGCGCGCGGCTAGTAATACGCCTCCACAAGGGGTATATCTGTCGCGTCGTAGTATGTTCCAATTGCCACAAGTAAGCTCTGAGTCTTCAACAGAGCTGTCCAGAAATGTTTCTGTGGCAGCTACTAAATGATGTTCTAGCAATAACAAGTTGTTTCGCCACATTCGCAGCTTAGTTTTAAGACCACGAACGTTTTGATAGTATACCTCAAGGTTAAACGCTCTATTGCTTTGTTGTCGCCCCGCACGAGGGCCTTGCGCGAAAGGGCTGTGGGCTAGTGGTAGGTCCACCTCCGGGCTGAGTGCTCATTGATTTGGCTGAAGCTCTGAAATTAACCCATGGCTTGATCCTGGCGTTAACTGGCCACACCTCAGTACAGTAGCATATATCATAATAGTCTACTGGAACACTTATTTTGTAAGATTTATAGTCTCCCTTGGCAGTGAGTTCCTCTACCGAGCAGGTTCCATTTGGGCATAAGTGGCGGAGGTAATCCCGTATCTCGTCAGCGCCTGACGCCATATTCCACAGGTGCAGATATTTTCTGACCTCAACCGCTCTCAATGATGTCACTGTGGGACCAGCCGTACCGCACATAGAAGTGAAGGTTCTGCTTTTCTTTCTTCTAACCTCAGTCCATTGCTGAGTGGCATCATCTTCACAATTCTCAACTAGTTTGCTTTGCTTAGTAGCTGGTTGGTCTTTGGTTTTGATTGAAGATGTAGACGGACCTGGACTACGGCCGGCTGGTTTTAAACCAGGGCGAGGGCCCTCAGCGCGAGGGGCGTCGACGCGAGGAGCCTCGGTGCGAGGAGCCTCGGCGCAGGGGGCCTCGGCGTGAGGGGTCTCGACATGGGGGGCTACGGCGAGAGAGGCATCGGCGAGAGGGGCCTCGGGCCGAGCACGAGTTTGGTTTTGCCCGGCTTTACTTTTCTTCTGTTTTAGTATCTCAGCAGATTTTATTGGCTTGTTATTAGGAATGCAAGCGGCTGTTGCTGGTTGGTTAATAGGAGTACCGGCAGGCGACGGAGACTGACAATCGGATCTGTTGAACTATTTGTTATACCTTGGGCCTTTCATGATTTTTTTAGATCTCATCTATCTGCGGAATTGTATACTTAGTTATAAACGTCGGCGATACTCTATTTGTACGCGCGAGGAGTAAAGATTGCCAGAAGGTTTAGGTCTGACAGGAAGCCCGTAAGGGGCATACGCGGGTTCAACATTTCTACTAACTTTACCGGCGCCACTTGTAGATAAGGTATTCTATATAGGTAATATAGTGGAGACAAAAATATTCCGTATGTTTCATAGCGTGAATTGAGCTCAACCATCTCAATGTCCTGTTAGCTCAGATGATCATTGAAATGAAATTTATTTGCTTTGATGTGGTCCTTATAAGATGGCACAGTATAAATAATAATTTGTCCTACACATCACCGTCATGGCATGCAAATTTAATATTAAACCTTAAAACAATTCAACATGATATAATTGATCCGTAATACAACTGTTTATAATTTATCATAAAATAACAAATTTATTGAAACACACAGATAATTAAAAAAAAACACAAACAAAACAAATTAAAAATACTAATAACTAATCTAATCTAATAAACCACTACCAGTGGGCAACGTTCCCAAAATGCTGGCAGCATTGCCACGTTGAATGGCAACTTAAATCTATTAAGTCATTTCATATTTATTATTATTAAGTTAGTTAGTCATTGCTCGCTTCGATTTCCAGCAGTGGAGTTAACATCAGTCCATCAACTCCTGGAGCGCGCGATCTCAGTGTACGGGCAGCAGCAGCCGAGCTGTGGCGTCGCCTGCCGCGCGCGTCGCGTCATCGATGACATCTACGAGTTTCAACCATATTACAGGTCAGTATTTTTTATTGTTATGTGGGATATAGTTTACTTGTGGTAGGTGTCTCGTATGCGGGAGGCCATCTGGATAGGTACCAAAGCTTTACCAGTTATTCTGCCGCCAAGCAGTAGTGCGCAAGCATTACTGTGTTCCGGTTTGAAGGGCATTGTAGCCAGCGAAATTACTGGCATATAAGACTTAACATCAGATGTCTTGGGGTGATGCAGTGCTATGCAGTGCTTTTTAGGGTGGCACTGCAATTGTTATTGGTAGGCGTGGCGCTTACCATCAGGCGAATGACTTGCTAGTCTCATCACTCAGTTCCATAAAAAAAAACAATTATTTCAGGCAATAACACAGTTAAACAGTAAAAGTGTCAGAGGCCCATAAAATACATACCTTACAGACTATAGGCCGACCGTTTAACTCGCGTATCGCCTGCGCGGTAAGAAGGGAGCGAGGGGAGATGTTAGCGGGTGGGTGAAAGGGGTGCGCGGAGCAGAGAGCTTACGTCCTTTCCCTTTCACCCACCCGCTAACATCTCCCCTCGCTCCCTTCTTACCGCGCAGGCGATACGCGAGTTAAACGGTCGGCCTATAACGTACAATTTATAAAACACTAACACTAGAATAGAGGATTATTTTTGTTTGGTTTCGCCTCCCTGTAGCGCCGGAACACTTCTTTCGGGCCAATACTCGATATTTCGCGATCCTTCGGGAACTACTTGTCTCTCTCAGGGCTACAGGCTACCTACGTTTCATCAAGATTTGTGTTCAGCCGAAAAAGTAACAAACAGTTAATTCGTATTTTATAATATTAGTGTGGATTAGTGTGGATGTTTAGCCAATATTTCGCGATCTCGCCTGATGTGAAGCGACGACGTGGCCGAAGCTGGAGCATATAGTTAGATCTAGGCAGAGGGCAGTTGACCCACTGCTCAGACCAGTTACGGTTTCTTCTAAGACTATTTATTTATTTATTTCAGTCAGTATTAAAGTACAATAGAGTACAATTAAAAGAGACCCATCCTACTAATATTATAAACGCGAAAGTTTGCGAATGTATGTATGGATGTATGTTTGTTACTCCCTCACGCAAAAACTACCGAACTGATTTTGATGACATTTGGTATGTTAATACTTCAGGACTTGGAATAATAGCACATTGGCTACTTTTTATCCCGGGAAACTGCGGGGGGAACCGCGGGGCGCAGCTAGTATAATATATACCTTACTAACATAATATAAAAAATATTTTACAATAACAATTTTATTACGTTACTACTCCTCACAAAAAGGAATTATGGTCTTTGCCTACTTTCCCAATAACGGCGGTATAGCCTGACTATAACTGGATATCTATATCGCGTATATGTTATTTATTTATATGTATGTTACTAGCAGACCCGGCAAACGTTGTTTTGCCATATAAATTAAAAAAAAATGTTATGGGTGAACAACCCTTATCACTTAGGGGTATGAAAAATAGATAGTAGCCGATTCTCAGACCTACTGAATATGCATATAAAATTTGATAAAAATCAGTAAAGCCGTTTCGGAAGAGTAAGGTAACTAACATTGTGACACGAGAATTTTATATATATGATTCAGTCAAAATATAAAGGCAATAAGTTTCCTGGTAAGTGCCATACCAGATTTTGGAGTGGTAGGCTCTGGCCGTGGTTGTAATACCACCCACCGAACAAAGTCATGCCGTCATGCGACCTAGTCGTGTTTCGGGATGATGTTCGGTGACCCATCGGGAAGACGGGTCTGAGCAGCCGCTCAACTGCCGTCTCTCTCTAGATCTATGTGCTCCATCTTAGGCCACATCATCGCTTCACATCAGGCGAGTACGCCAAACATAGATCTATTAAGCGTAAAAAAAGATTACCGCACCATGTGGATTTCGGGGCCCTATTCATTAAAGCTGTGCGTAGCGGATCTAAACAGGAAAATAAGGTAACCAATAAAATTGCTCGAAATCCTATTAGTTTAAAAACAACTGCGATTGTTCGGTTTTCGTATTGGCTAATTTTGTCCCCGTACCCATATGTCCCTCAAGCGCCAATCGTAAATCGTGTTGAGCTCAAATTAAGGTATAGCTTCACTGCGAGTAATGAGATACCGACTAATTATTATCGATTCAGGCAAGAATCTATACCCTAAACTGAGTTCAACACGATATACGATTGGCGCTTGAGGGACATATGGGTACGGGGGCTGATTCGCTTTTAACGAAACATTATGTCCAATCACTGCGTAACAGTCGGATTTTTTAAAAACCGAATTGAATATTAAATCAATAAAAATAAAACCCAACGTCTATTCCTAATGCGGGCTATTCCTGACATGACTGTCAAACAGTGTCCAATTATTATGTGAAGATAAGCTACGCCCCGCCTTTTACCCGCGCCGCGGTTTTCCGGGATAAAAAGCAGCCTATGTCTTTTTCCTAAAGACCTAATGTACTTACATAGCAAATATCAAAATTTGTTTTGTAGTTTTGGCGTGATTGAGTAACAAACATCCATCCATCCATCTATCCATCCATCCTCACAAACTAAGGTGTAAGATGGTATCATCAATTTCGGTTGCCTTAATCAAAGAATAAAAAAAAACAATACGTATGTACTTTGTTACTGCGTACATAGTAATTGTTTTTATAATTTTATGATTATTATTCATTATTAAAACCACAAGGAAATATCATGGCTAGTAAACAAACACACAGGCTATAAATTATGTCAAGACAAATGGTGGTGTTTCAATATAATGTAGTTATTTATTCGCTACTTTCGTAGAGTCCCTCATAAATGTTTCACGAATCAGGTAAACTGCTTTGAAAATATTGTAACATATGTAGAAGGAATTTTGTTATCAATTTAACTGTGAATTAATTTATGGCAATAAATGATAAATGGTTTATGATTAATTTATAATTTTGTAATTCTTTACGCTGCAATAAATATAATCCTAGTTAGTTGTTATTTTACTTTTTAATTATTTCTGTATTTTGGTGTTACAATAAAGAGTTATTCTATTCTATTCTATACTACTACAAATGTGAGCGTCTGTGTGTGTGTTTGTTACCACATAACTCTATAAAGACTGATATTTTAATGAAATTAGGTATGAAAGTACTTCATCAAACCGATTACCGGGATCAAAACCAAACGGTTTTTATAAGTCATGGTTGTTTGTCAACTGTCTTTCCAATATTGATATCTTGTTTGTCTTTCGTTTCAGGAGTTCATCGTGAAGGAGACGACGATTTCAGGTGCCATTGAATTTAGTCTGAATTTTAGTCAGCTTTAGCTATCATAATAAATTATTCTCTATTTATTTAAATTAATATTAGAATTTAAGTAGTTTATCAATTGATTATAATATAAGTTAAATAAATTTTGTTACCAAAATTGAGCTTATGTTTTAGTCGTAAGACGGTATTCGTAGTAGAAGTTCCGATTTATCTCAACAAATAAACAAAACAGTCTTACATAATCTGATATCAGATTTTCAAAATATGCCAAAACATAAGGAATTTCACCGTCCGGTGAAACCTACTTTCCCCTGACAATTTGACGATCAAGGAGCGAAGAGCCAGGATTCTACGCACGGTACAGTAGGCGACGATCGCTGCATACAAATCAATGTGCCTACCAGCTCCGTCGTGACATTGTATTGTCTAAGGACAAATTAAAGAATTAGGTGACGAAAGTATACCGTATGCAAGAGGCGATCCACGCGTGATGGAAAGTGTCTGCGAAAGCATGCGCTTGATTGATCTTCCTTAGTTTATTCAACGCTTGGCAGACTTGCATGCGAATCTGGCAGGTTACGTGGTTTCCTTAGTTTGTCTCGTACGGATCTCGCGAAAGTTTTGGCGCTTGTTCGGAATACTTAGTGTTCGGACTTACGTGGTTTACGTTAAGTTCGCTATTGCGTGTTTATCTCCTTACATAATTAATTCCTTCTATTGGTTAACGTGTCCTTCAAAGTTTCGGATAAGAAGCTTTAGCTCAACGCACTGCATATAATATTTAAGGTCAATCGGTCCTATATTGTGACACGCAACTTTCAAAAGTCTCCATGTAGAGTTTATGGAAAATTTCAGTTATTCTTGAGACGCTACATGTTTTGTCCAAATACACTTATTTACGTAGGCCAACTTACGCGGGTCTACGAACACCTACATTGATAACATCATCCGACCGACCTCCTAAACTTCTTAACCATTTCTAGGAAGTCTATCCGCATTCGGTCGAGTTTTATCCTTATTTCAATATGGATATTGTTGGTAATTTAAGCCAATTCAAGCAATTGAGACGTCGAGCAAGACTCAACGCATCGGGATGAAAGACGTTAAGTCGGTCGACGGTCATTTACCTCCAAAAAACGGTTTAAAAGTTAGCGTGACGCCGGACTCAATGTTTTGACTTTCTTTATCGGTGAAAAATGTAACTATAGTTCGTTAAAAGCGTGACAGTTAAATAACCTTGTGTTTAATCAAGTGTTGACGCTTTTAACTCATAATATCGTTATAGGTTTGACCTTATTAAAGTATTATTAGTCCAGTAATGGGTTGGATAATTTGAGCGTTTGCGTTAATTCGCGAATAACTAATGAAGTGATCCCGCTGAGTGACGCAATGACCAAGGCCAGAAGCTGCTGACGAGTTAATTGGCTCTACCCCTGGAACGCTGGGCGTCTGGCTTCCGTATAGTCCATAATTGTAAAATCACACGGCAGAATAAAATTATTGGATACTGGAGTCTTGGAAAAAGACTAGACTATTAATTATTTTGTGGTAGAAGTTGAACGACAGCATTTTTCGTCTGCAGCAGTGCACGGATTTTCTTTATATCGCGTTGATAGCTTATAATTATTTGGGTGTTCCGAAATTCTGTATTGCTTTTTTGTAACTAAGTGGTGAGACGAGCAGGCTATTCACCTGATGGTAAGCAACACGCCTTCCCATAAAAGCTACAGCGCCTCCCAAAAGTTTGTTTTAAAATATTTTGAGCGGCACTGCACTGCGCTCGTCACCTTGATACTTAGCTCTTAACCCATTGAAATCCGCTCTACATGCGTTATCAAGGAATTCGCATTCGTGAAGCCGATGGGTCTTACTTGCTGGCTGAGGTCTTAAAACTTGCTTAGTGTAGGAGAGCCTAGTGCCTTACCCACTTTTATCTATTGTCTATTACTCGTAGTTCTAACTGCGTTGTTGGCCAGCAGTGTTCAGTGTGGACTAAGGCTTATATTACTTAACCCTCTCTCTCTCTCTCTCAGAGAAGGTCCAAGTCAATTTGCAACAATGAATTTGAAATAAGGGCGGGGTCACACGGGTCCGAGTGCAGCGACATGCGACAGTGCGACACGACAATGAACTTGGCGGAAGCACTTGTCACGCCCGCGCCCGTAACGCAGAACAATGCCCCTCGCTGTCGATAATGACTATTAGCTATTCCAAAGCGGCACGAATCTAACACTTACTCCAGTTTACAAGCCAGCTTCTGAATACATGAAATACCGTAAGTGTCGGCCGTGAAAAATGTACCGTTATTTGGAATGTTCATATAATTATAGCAGTTGAAATGACGCGTGGGCACAAGGTGCTAAGGAAACCTAATGTGGCTTTGTATTATTGTTCTTATAAAAGGTACTTTCAATATGAAAAATATCAAATAATTTAAAATATTTCCTAGAATATTTGGCGGTTAGTAGGTACTTACATGTGGCGGTGCAGTTCTTTGCCTTGTCTGAATGTACTTAAATATTGACTATTGGATTGGAATGCACTGTACACAGTACAATCATTACAAAATTTTCCTCTCTGCTTTTGAATCAGTCTTAGTAACTATCCGCATATTATGCAAGTATGCAATTTAATACATTCCGTATATATCGATCTCGAAGGATCGTAAACGCAGCTGTCTTCTAAATATAAGAAAATTAGCCGCTTTAGCCTCGATTTGATGTCAATGATGTAATACCATAGTTCACCAACAATGGTACCAGGGTCTTTGCGGCGGTTCCATTTGTCCATTGTGGTGCTGGCAGGATGGGCTGGTGATTGTGGAGTCAAGTGCAGGAGCGCTGGGCTGGAACGCTCGCGGGCTCACTGCGGAATCCACACGTGCGGTCGGCACACGTGTGCGCTGACGCATCATAACATCGCGATTACGGCAATATCTTACACTAGACTCAGTGTAAGCTAACCCTTAGCAGAAGCTCGTCGGAAAACTTGACGGAAAAATCAAGCGCTGTGTGCTTTTTATCTAGTGAAACTGAGTGCTGAATGTGCAGCGAAATTGTGTGCTGCGAGATTGCAGTAAGTTCAATGTAAGTATCGAAATGTTAACCATGTAGGCCTAGAGCCCTTTGTGTTTCCTCAAAGTATTCAGAATTTATTAATTTCTCTTTTCTAAAACTCTACAAACAAAAAGAGTAACTAGGTATTATTTTCAAATTATCTTATATTTGTAAGCTTTTAGTAGTTTATCATTGAAATTACAGACTTGTAGGAAATTGTCTTTCGCGCACGATGTAGGTACCTACTACGGATGGTGCTTTTGGGTTATCCATTTTAATAGAAACATCAAACGAGTTTCGTAAACGACTTAATTCAATTTCAGTAATTCATGAACCATGTCAGGAAACGCGTAAAAACAATGGCATTTCAATTCATTGTGTAGATGTTCAACATAAAGTTTCTAAACACGTAGGCCCTACATGCTCACTGGATGAGAAAATTACGTAACGCTGATAACAATTTTATTAGGTTCACATGACTGCACTAGATTGAAGTTAACGTCTCCACATGCATATCTCCTTCATAACTCAAGTCTCTAAATAATTCTGTAGGTTAAAAATAACAAGGGCTTTTATCTCGTAGGTAGATATATATGCTATCTTTTATCAGACGACTACATATCTTTCGATGTTGGTGTTCTGACAAATATTTTTTAGTCTGCGTCCCTCAAACACATAGTTAATACTATAATCTATCAGATATTTCGTGTTCGGTTTATCGTGGCTCAGTGTTAGATCAATACAAATTCATTCATTGTCCATCTTATTTCGACCGGAACAAACAGTTACGTTGTCTGTGTGTGGCGGAGCTGCTTGGATCACATTCTCTTTGCACTATCATATATTGTGAGTAGTTGCTTACGGTTTGGCTAATATTAGATTGTAATGGGGCCCTGTCTATCAATCCAGTAAAATCCCGAATAACTAATCGACTTCTATGAATAAATCCATCCATAATGCCGTGAGTTGTAGTGTTTCACTCAGCTAATCCGAAATATTTATCTATTTAAACTTCCTTTATTTTCGAGCTCGTTCGATTCGTAAGTTGATTTTAATAGTTGTTTACCGGCTTAGAGTAGTTAAAAGTACAGTGATAGGATGTAGAGGCGGCCTATGTTTAGGAAGGACGCCGGTTGCCGCGGTCGTTGCTGGTAGAAATCGCGGCTGTTACTTCCTCTGAATGTACCCAGTAAATACCCACTTTTAACGTGTTTAGCTAACGTACCACATGTCTGGTTGTGACCAGGCTCCGTAACGAGAGGCCTCTACATGCCTAGGGCCTTTGTACCCGGCTTCCGAAGGTACAGGGTCATGTTATTTTAATGAAATATTTAAAAAAATATTCAGGTTACACAAGACCCATACAAATAGCTTTGCAACTCTTGTACTCTGTCTATTAAGAATTTGTTTGCACGCAAAATAATATATTGTTATTATAACCAAGAATACCTAGATCATAACCAACACAATTTGATCGGGGTGTATTGATCGTGGTCACGCACGATCAAACTCGTGTGAAAACCATTTTTTACGCGCATATTGTTGCATTTAAAATGATTTCTGACTTCCTTCACAAAAAATATCTTATTTGATATTAAATGCATCAGAATCAAAAACAAAATGAAATTGCTCGGTAGCCTGTGCTAGTACTTAGTAGGCGTCGGGACGGTATTCCCGTTTGATCCTGCAGCTATTTCACTTTTATTTTTTCTGATTATTTATAAATTTTAAAAATATGTTTAAAATATTATGAGGATGGCAACCACGTGACAGCACATATTTTTGCTTGCTAACACAATTCAAGCAAACTAAGGGAACCTATATATATTATCTACGGCTTAGATGTTTTTCTCCGAATTTCGTCTTAGTTCACAGGCGTTTTGTAATTGCTACCAGACTTTTACATACTCAATACGTAGTTAGGGACAGACGGTCACGGAAAATTGTTGGGCTGTGAGAGTGAAATAACTGAACTGTGACCATGAGTCATACAAGTTGCATTATCATAGATTAGATAGAAGGGTGTTGTTTGTTGTGGCTCCATATTTTAACATTATATTTATAAAAGTTAGTAGGTTGCAAAACGCTATCTACCTCCAGAACAAATTAGTCTAGCCTTTTTATGGAGGTTCTTGATAACAGACGGGGAAACTTAGTGGGCGTATAAAAATACTAGATACATTGAAGTATAACATGAGATGGACTAACAACAAACATAAGTATGTAAAGCTCCTAAACCTATGTAGAGCGGACACTCATGTGTAGATGTAGATATAATCCGAGTTGATCGCACCCGACAAAAGGGCCCCATTATATGTGAAGTACGCCTGATTAAGTCTTTAATTAAATCAACTGCATACAGAGACCTTTCGCGACCGTGCCCTTTGGGAAATAGGTCGGTCATAATGGCAGAGTTTATAAAAATAATCTATAACAGCTAACACTATAAGAACTTTGGATACACAAATATGCGATTTTATTACTTAATTATTATGATTTTGTTACAGCGGCATGGACAAAGGAGTCTGATAAGATATAAATTTAGCTCTCTTTATTTTTTGGAACATTGCCAAAGATAGAGCCAAAATTATAAAATTCCTTACTTAGATTAGTACATTACGTCATAATGCCAGAACTGGGGCCTATGATGCGAGCGTTGGAGCTGCAAAGATTGATCGAAGACAAAGTGTCGGAATGGCGAGAGAGGTCAGCGCGGGTCGCCAGCGGCGGGACCGTGGCCGACTCTTATCAACAACCACTCAATTTTAAACGTCATACTCACAGACGCAAGAATAGCGCTGAAATAAACAGAATTATCGCAAAGTACTCCAGACCTAATAAGAGAGCGGACGAACCCTACGCCGCGACGCGCATCACTTCGGAAAGTCCCCCGAAGCGGCCGCCCCGCGCTCCCCCGGCGCGACCTCCTCGCACCAAGAAATTATCCAACGCGAAAGTATTCTCCAAAAGCGAAGACAACCTCGTCAGCATGGGCGACTACGACAGTCACCCCGACCCAACGGCAGACGAAAATAAACCGCGGTTTAATCTGACCAAATACAATGCAAAGAGCTGCGAGGACGTGACCGCATTTGTTGACATTCATCACATTTCACACATGAAGAGCAAGAACTTCGACCAGACCAGTATATTGAACGCCAGGACGGTCACGGAAACCCCTCGACCACCGCGAGTCAAGCCCCACAGCATCTGTGAAGACTTGACGATCATGTCGGACTTCGACGACAGTGGTTTGCATTTGAGGAAGAAATCTGACTTTGCTACATCTACTCCTTTATCTAAAAGGAAAACGTGTCCATCGGAAAGTTCTATTTCAGTGTTTGAGAAGTGCTCTAATTACACCATTAGTGTCAGACATATGCGGAGAGGTAGTTCGGAACCGGACATTCTGAGCATAAGCTCTGTGAACACTGCAGGTTCTTCGAAAACACTTGACTCTAAAAAGAAGTGGAAACTTGGATTGAAGCCTCCCTTTAAAAAGGGGGCCTTTGACTGCTTGCTGCGGTGGCGCGGCAAGAAAGCGAAGCAGAGGGAAATGGAAAGCACAGCACAGTAAGTGAATCACATTGTTTGCAAACACTTTAGGACAAATCCATTAGTGGTTTTCAAGAAAAATCTATAAATATTGCATAATTGTTGGTCATTTCATGGTAGGTTTTCTTATCAAAACTGATTTATCTTATCAGAACTCCAGCATACCTATTACGCTTTCGTAATTAACTGCATCAAATTGTATATTTTACTGTTTATAGACGAACAGTTCATAAACAAAGAGAATTAATCTTGTTTGGAGAATTCGATACAAGTATGCTGATACTTAAGGTAAAAATGGTTACTAAAGTTTCGTTATTCACACTATTAATATTATAGATTCGAAAGTAACTGTCTGTCTGTTTGTTCACTACTAAATGGACGAACTGATGTTTATGATAGCGTGTAGACCGGAGATAGAATAATTTTCATTCCAATTTAACATAAGTTTCCCGAGGGATCGCTATAATACTACGTCCAGTCCAGCAAAGTCGCGGCAGCTAGTAGGTATAGACTACAGATATAATACATACCTACAATATACGTACCTACATTTCCTCTCAAAGATACGCGTTGATAAGTGGGTACTAGAACCAAGATGCTTTAGATTCTAGCTAGACCATTAGGTCATGCGATTGAACATGTGCAGATTGATTTATATACTAGCTACTGTCCGTGACTACGCGCGCGAGGAATTTGGTAATATCGTAATCCCTTCGGGAATCATAATATGATTCCCGAAGGGAATATATATTATATGGGACGGTTCAGCTAAATATCAGCTGGCGGCTCTTTACTCGATTGAACGACGCGCCCTTAGATTAATTGGTTAAGAGGCTCTTGAGGGGAAGAAGGTACAAAGCCTTGAACACAGAAGACAAGTGGCTAGCTAGTTTCGGGGAGTGTGCACAATACCTGCATCAGCTGATTCCTTCATCCCCATTCCATCTTAGGACCACCAGGCGAGGAACGTCACTTCACCCTTACGTTGTGCTCATAACACCAGTCCGCACAAAGCACTTCGCTGACTCTTTCATTATAATTATCTGCTAAGGAGTAGAATTCTCTACCATAATACGTATTTCCTTCCAATTACAACCTCGCTCGGTCTCTATAAGACAAGAATGAATACGCACCTCATGGGCAAACATGCTCCACCTTAGACAGCAACTACGTAATAAAAAAAATCCACGTGTAAATCCTGTCCTTCATTTCATCAGGATCGGTTCAGCCGTTTATTCGTGAAAAAGTAACAAACAGACAGACAGAGCTAACTTTCACATATATAATATTAGTATGGATCAAGTTATTAGCCAATAACCAGCTGGATACTACTTGCAACACATTTATACGTTTTAATAATATGTTAGTGTGATACAGTTTACAAGCATCATTATTTCTCGCAAACTCCAAGGCCTGTGAGGATGTTATCGCATTTGTATTGTGAATGTTATCAAATGTAATAAATATAGCATATTTTTTATTATTCACTACGGGTAATCAAGTGCATAACGCATGTGACTAATTATTTCATGCCATTTGCCTAATATGCTCATAGTTCATATTATATCTTGCACTATTAATTATTCTGTGATATAAACGGTTCGGTATAAACAAACATGAACGTTCTGTGTTGTGTTGTATGTTGATATTAGTTCAGCCATCAACGACTAGATGGCGTTGTTAGGTATAGGAAAATGATTTCTACTATATTATCCACGGAGCATCAATGGTGATCAATGGTGTTATCCAATCGAGTCATCGTTGACGCCATTTAAGAATTACAGAATTTGAAGAAAAAATATTAGGAATTACTTAGATACTATTGTGTTTATGAAATCCTGTATGTGAACTGCGAAGTCACATCCCATCCCATAGTGACAAACTTTCTTAAACATTCCGTAAACAAACTTCTGATATGGGTCATATTTTGAATCTGTAAATGTCTTATGCAAAAAAATAAAAGGATGCAGCAAAAATGTATGGATGAATGGATGTTCAGTTACAATTAATCACGCAAAAACTACTATTTTGATGAAATTTGGATGTAGGTAGTTTAGAAAAGGACATAGGATACTTATAATCCCAGAAAACCACAGGTGAAACCGCAAGGGGTAACTAGGAAGAAATACATGGATTTGTGAGATGACAGAAAAATTACATTCCAAAGTCTTTTCCTGCGCAAAAGCTAGTAGACAAACGATCAGATATCATAACAACGGTAATAATCAAATGGTATATAGGACTTGTTAAAAGGCTTTGTCAAAAGTACCTGAATTACCCGTGCGTATCTATTTGCTTAGCTTCTGACTCACTGATCTAGTGACCCTGAGCTGAGGTTGATCACATCCACATCAGGCTTGTAGTTGACTACTAACTACCTTCACTACACTAACAATTACGCAACCAAAAATGTAAATAAGAACAATACGTTCATTGCTTCGTGCTTGCAGCTCGTTTGTAGAATGCGGGAATTATATCATAGATTTTTTTGACCAGGGCGTTATGTACCCAACTGATACGCTTTAGTTCCAGAATAAATAACACTTACCTATCAAATAAAATCAATGCTAAATGTGCTAAAATATTTCAACTTCAATTCTTTATTGCATTCCAAATGTTTGGAAATAAATAAATAAATAATGTAATTGAATTATTAGGTGGTAGGTAAATAACTAGAACCTACACTATTAAGTCTTCTAAGCTAGAACCTAAAAAAAAAAAAAGCACTTACAGTTCAGTATTATAGAAACTGTTAGGCGCAATAATTAGAAGAGAGGAAGACTGAGACATTTTGTTGGGCATTTTGTTTAAAGTAAAATTCATAATATTAGTAATATATTTTAAACACGTACAGATAAAGGCAAGAACACAAAACAAACAGCAAAAGAAGTTTTCTTACTTGTCCACGAATACAATGATCCACATGCCAATATTTTTGGTAAAACCACATAAGACTTTAATAGTACCAAGGGAGTAAAACTCGTGCGTATCTGATAGAATATAAGAAATAGAATTTGATAACATTACCACCCGCATATGACGTCAATCTCAGCTCCTCGTGACGTCGTAAGATCTTTGTCTTGAAACATTAGGTACGTCGCCTTTTTGCATTATGAGGTCTAGAGTCTAGTTGATTCTGTTTACCTTTACTACCATTACATCCCTATTAGGAAATTGGCAATATCCTCCCAGCTTGACGTCAATAATGAAGTATCGAACTCATTACGAATGCAAGCTATTATTTCAAGAAAATCTACTAAGGTATTTATTTGTTAATCTATGACAGTGCATTCAACTTTGTGCAGTTCTGATTTACTCGGCCGTGTGAATCATCATCATCATCATCATCATCAGCCCATCACGTTCCCACTGCTGGGACACGGGCCTTCTCTCATAGAGAGAGAATGGGCCATAATCCACCACGCTGGCCCAGTGCGGGTTGGTGGAAGTCACATGTCCTTGACTTTTTGTGAAAAATTCTTGGACATGCCGGTTTCCTCACGATGTTTTCCTTCACCGTTTCTAGAGCGAGTGTTAAATCCGCACATAACTTAAGAAAGTCAGTGGTGCGGGGCCAGCGGGATTCGAACTCGGGTGCGTCGGATCGAAAGTCGCACGAGCTCCCACTGAGCCAGACTCGCTCAATCTCTGAAATCAATGCTCGCGTCTGTGATTGAATAGCTTTTGTTAAATAAGTATTTAGTTAAACTTTTTTATAATTTAAACATTGTTTAAGCTTGGAAATTTCACTTGAATGAACTGAACTCAAGAATAATTAACCTGCATACAGCAAATACACTCGAGAGCAATGAATCCGGGTCACTTAAAGAATGTTAAAAATCTCGGAAACTAAAAATGATAGGTTAATGCAATAAATTGTATTTAATAGACAATGTACTACTCCTTAAATGAAAGTAAAAAAAATATGAGTCACCATACATTTTATTAACACAAAATTACATAAAGAAAAAAACTGCTGATCTCTCCTTAAAACAAAAATAGGAAACATGAAATTTTTGAACTTTATTACGATTTTCTTGAATTTTAATACTTCGTATTGCCTCCTCGTGCTTCCATTACTGCGTTTACGCGGTTTGGCATGCTGTACACCAAGTTCCTTATACGATTTTGGGGAATATTCTCCCATTCCTCTGTGAGAGCAATTTTGAGCTCACGAAGCGTGATTGGGGGAGGGTTTCGTTGTTTTACGCATCTGCCTAGCTCGTCCCAAGCATGCTCGATCGGGTTGATATCCGGGCTGCGCGCTGGCCACTCCATACGAGTAATGTTCATCTCTTGAAGGTAGTCATTCACAATCCTACCTGTATGAGGTCGGGCATTGTCATGCATAAATATAGCATCCTCACCTAAATTGACCATAAATGGACCAACGTGATCATTGAGGATTTCTTCCACATATCTTACGCTAGTTAAAGAGCCGTTTTCTATGATCACCAGCTCTGTGCGACTTTCAGAAGAAATTCCGGCCCACACAAGTACAGACCCACCACCGTAGGCTACTTTTTCTTCGATGCATGCTTGCTTGAATCTTTCCCCTGGTCTTCGATACACTCTGTGTCTTCCATCGTGCTTGTAGAGCATAAATTTTGATTCGTCGGAGAACATTTGACCAATCTTCAATACTCCAATTTACGTGGCTCTGGGCATATCTTAGTCTCGAAATACGATGCCCACGCTCCAGTTTAGGGCCGTTTGCAGGTCTAAGGGGTTTTAAGTTAGATTCAGCAAGCCGACGTCTTACTGTCCATGCACTTGGGTTACTTCCTCCGAGGCGTCGAAACTGATTGGTGAGTTCAGTTCCTGTGAGAAAGCGATTTCGAAGCATGGTGTTCACCAAGTATCGGTCTTCTCGTGCTGTGGTACACCTGGTTCTGCCCGTTCCTCGTCTGCGTAGGTTAGAACCAGTTTCTTCGTAACGTCGGAGAACTCTTTGTACTGTTGACAGCGACACACCGACAGTCCTGGCTGTATCGCGCTGACTCCGGCCGGTTTCCAGCATTGTAAGTATTCTGGTGCATTCTTCAGGCGTAAGCGACATAATTTCAGCTTGAATAATGAATATAGAGCACTATCAACATGGTTTATGTACCCACATAAATGACAGATTACAAACAAAAGCAAAACCAAATGCTGTAATTGTAGTAAGAATTAATATTAGCTGTGTAAAATATGTATCCATTCTTTACTATATGTAGGTGCTTGTAAATAACGTTTTGGTAATCTACCTTCAAGTAAATAATAAAGTCAGTGTTCATCCTACTTGCTTGTTTTACTACGTGGTGGCAGCGGCTTTCCGTAATAATTAAAGTTATCGCATAGTTTTTGGCAGTATTTTAGTTTGTTTACGTTATATATTAGTGAGTAAGCGGTGATAATTATGGAACACGCTCGTCCGCCGCCAGAACTGCAGATCGAAGGCAGTCCTGTTGCGCGAGCTGACGCGTGGCGAAAATGGTGGAAACAGTTCGAGGTATTTCTAAAAGCATCCGGCGTAAACAAGGAGCCGACGGATGTGCAAGCAAGCTTATTGGTGAACCTCGTAGGAGCGGAAGGTTACGAGATATATTCGACGTTTACTTTCACGAAGGAAGAGAATGCCGACAGTTTGACGACTTTAAAGACGAAATTCGATGAACATTTTGGAACAAAATGCAATGTGACTATGTTACGTTTTAAGTTTTTTACTCGTAACCAATTACCAGGAGAGACAATTAGCCAATATGTCACAGCATTGAAACTACTCAGTCAGAATTGTGAGTTTGAGCATTTGACGGATGGGCTGATAAGAGATCGCATTGTCTGTGGTGTGTTGAGCAATGTAGTCAGGGATCGTATGCTACGAACGGAGGAGTTAACTCTAGCGAAAGCTGTACAAATCGGCGAGGCCGAAGAGTTGTCAAGAGAAGAGAGTCGCCAAATCGAGGAGGCAAATAATACGAGTACGTCTAGTGGACAAATAGACGCTCTGGTAGACCGGAACATGGGCGCAGACCGAGGCAGAGGCGCGCCAGGTGGCGGAAACAAGCGACGCGGTGGCGGCGCTGGCGCCGGAGGTCGAGACAGAGGACGCCGCGACGGCGGGTGGCCGACGGCGCAACGGAGTCAACGGGATCAGTGTTCGCGTTGTGGAAGTGTGTTTTGTGCGGATAGTCAAAAGTGTCCGGCTATAAATGCTTTATGTTTCGTATGCAATAATCGTGGGCATTTTGCGCGAAAGTGTCTTAATAAAGTAGGTAAAAAGGTGCATGACTTGAACATGTCTCAGCTCACGGAAGAATCGGAGGACGATGACATGTTGTATGTGAACGTGGTGAAAGCAAAGGACAGATGCTCACAAGGACAGTGGATGGAAAACCTCGAGATAAATGGTATGCAACTTACCTTTAAACTAGACTGCGGGGCAGACTTAAATGTTATGTGTAAATCTGATTTTTATAGCTTAGGATTGAATGAAGCTTGTTTAAGGCCGCACAAAGACAATGTATTTTCATACACAAAAAATAAATTACCTATAATAGGGGAATGTCAATTAACTACTATTCGTAACAAGCAGCAATATCAACTTAATTGTGCTGTCGTAGATATGAAAGTCCAAAATATTTTAGGACGTGAGGATTGTGTGAAGCTAGGTTTTATAAAAAGAGTTGATACGTTAGGCCAAGACTTTGTACATGAATTTTCGGATCTGTTTCATGGCGTCGGAAGGGTATCAGGTGTGCATAAAATTAGTATTGATAACTCCGTGCAGCCTGTTATCTGCCCGGCAAGGAAAATACCGTTAGGACTACGTGAAAAGTTGTATACTGAGTTACAGAGGATGGAAAGAATAGGTGTTGTGCGTAAAGTGAACCATCCAACAGATTGGGTGAATCCCATTGTTATAGCGGCCAAGAAAAATGGTGATATACGCGTATGTTTAGATGCACGTGTGTTAAATGGCGCTGTGAGGCGTTCGCATTATTCTTTGCCTACAGTGAGCGAGATAGCCGCGCGGTTGCGCGACGCGCGTTTCTTCAGCGTTTTAGACGCGCGTTGCGGGTTTTGGATGCTGCAGCTAGACGACGCCAGTGCTGACCTTTGTACCTTTAGCACTCCGTTTGGAAGGTATCAGTTTACGAGGTTGCCATATGGTGTGAGTTGCGCACCAGAAATGTTCCATGCAAAGGTAAGACAACTTCTTGAGGATTTAGAGGGCACCGATTCGTTTTCTGATGATATAATTGTGTGGGGGTCTTCAAAACAGGAGCATGATAGGCGTCTGAAGTTGCTAATGATAAGAGCTAGAGAGGTTGGAATAAGATTTAATAAGGAGAAGTGCAGGTTTGGGGTCAATGAGATAACATATTTGGGTCATGTGTTTAATGTAAATGGAATGAGGCCTGACAGTAAGAAAGTGCAAGCTATTGTAGACATGCCTGATCCAGCAGACAAAAAATCGCTGGAAAGATTTCTAGGTATGGTCAATTACCTATCCAAGTTTATACCTAATTATTCACAATCGGTGTCAGTGTTGAGAGGTCTATTAAAAAAGAATTCTGAATGGATTTGGGAGTGTCAGCATGCAGAGGCAGTTAGAATGTTAAAACAAAAAATTTCGTCTGCACCTGTACTATCGTTATATTCGCATAGCTTACCTATAGTAGTGTCAGTTGACGCGAGTGCGTGCGCGCTGGGTGCAGTGTTGATGCAAGGGGGTCGGCCCGTCGAGTTCGCTTCATTGACTCTCACGGAGACACAGTGCCGCTATGCTCAAATCGAGAAAGAATTACTGGCCATAGTTTATGCGTGTGAACGATTCCATCAATATATTTTTGGACGGTCGGATGTGACAGTACAGTCGGACCACAAACCGCTAGAATCAATTTTTAAAAAATCTTTAGCGTGCGTTCCGGCGAGATTACAGCGAATGATGTTGCGCATCCAGGCTTATGATATAAAGGTGACGTACACGCCGGGTAAGTACATGTACATATCAGACACACTTTCGCGTGCTGCTTTGCCTGAGTTGATGCATGAACGTATGAATGAGGAGGTCGAAGCGCAAACTTGTTTTATGATAGAACAGGTACAGTTTAGTGACGCGAAATTAGATTTAGTGAAAGAGTGTACGATGAAGGACGAAGAGGCTAAATTGTTAATTAAGTACATTGTACAGGGATGGCCGAGAAGTAAATATGAGATTGAAGAAAATGTTCGTTTGTATTGGTCGTACCGGGAATGTCTGCAGTATGTGGAGGGCGTTATTTTTAAAGATAGCTCAGTTTTCATTCCGCAATCGTTACGCGGTGAAATGCTGAACCGCATCCATGAGGGCCACCTCGGGATCGATAAGTGCAAGCGGAGGGCCCGCGGCGTACTGTTCTGGCCGGGGATGACGCGCGACATCGAGCGCTGCGTGCGCGGCTGCCGCACGTGCGCACTGCACGCCCCCGCTCCGCATCGCGAGCCCCTGTTGCCACATTATGTACCGGAGGTACCGTGGTCGAAAGTAGGTTCAGATATTTTCGAGTATAGAAAGAAATATTATTTAATGTTGGTTGATTATTTTTCAAATTTTGTTGAGGTAAACGAATTAACTTCCATAAATAGTAGATCGATCATTGTGGCTATGAAGGAGCAATTTGCGAGACATGGTATTCCCAATCAATTAGTTACTGATAATGGGCCGGCGTATCATTCTAAGGAATTTAAAAAATTCCTGCAGGAATGGGAGATATCACATTTTACATCGTCTCCAATGTATCCTCAGTCGAACGGAAAAAGTGAACGGGCTATCCGAACGGTAAAACATTTATTAAAAAAATGTATAGATTCCGGTCATGATTATTATCTCAGCTTGTTAAATTTTCGTTCCACGTCTAGAGATAAAATAGATTCACCGGCGCAGATACTAATGGGTAGGCGACTAAGTACCCGTTTACCTATTCACAAACAGTTATTATTGGAAAAGGTCGATGTAAAAAAGAATCACGATGAGATTTTAAATCAACAAAATAGACAAAAGAGGATGTATGATAGTTCAGCGAGAAACCTCCCTACATTACGGGAAAATGAAGAAGTAGTGATAGTGGATGGTCATAAGAGGAAGTTCATGAGGGTGGTTAAAAAATTGAGCGAACCACGGTCTTATCTATTGCAGGACGCAGTAGGTAGAAAGTACCGTAGGAATCGCCGACACATAATAAGTCGACAGAGAGTTTCAGTCGAGCAGGAGTCAGATAGAGGTGAGACTGAGTTAGAGAGCTATAAAGATGCGAGTGATGGTTCGGAAGTGCTTTCTGGTACTTCTCTCGCCATGCGCAGTCCTGGGCAACTGCAAACTAAGTCGGGGAGACAGGAAGACGCAAGTCAAAATCAGTTACTTACCTCTGCTAGGTCTAAACTGTATAATAAAATAGGTCCTATAACTAGAAGGAAAGCTCGTGATTTGGCTGGTTCACATGCGCAGACTGATAAGAATGTCATACCTTAGTTTTAAGTTCGTATATAATTAATAGTCTGCGATTATGTACTTACCTACCTAGATATTAAGTTAGTTTATGATGATAGTTATACCTAATCTCTATGTGTTAATTTGTCAGTAGTTAAGTGAGGCGAGGTTATACGTAAATACATACTTAAAATGTTTGTGTGTTTTTTTTGTAAGAGAAAAACGGTATAGTTATAAATAAATATCAGTTTTTATTAAGAGTAAAAAATATATAATTTCATAGTTTCACGTTTGATTACAAAATGTTAAATAAATATATACCTAAGTGTAATAGGTTGTTACCTACTTATCTATATCATCTACCTATTAAGTCTACAGGTTTTAAGTTTGTCTCTGTTGATTGTTTTAGAAGGGGAAAGATGTAGTAAGAATTAATATTAGCTGTGTAAAATATGTATCCATTCTTTACTATATGTAGGTGCTTGTAAATAACGTTTTGGTAATCTACCTTCAAGTAAATAATAAAGTCAGTGTTCATCCTACTTGCTTGTTTTACTACAGTAATTTCGTAGTTCCATCTTCGAAAGTGGCCCTTTTTCAAATTTGATTTTTTTATGATATAACTTTACAATAACTAAGAAGTTTTAATACCTTCATTTAAGGAGTATTACATTGTCTATTAAATACAATTTATTGCATTAACCTAGCATTTTTAGTTTCCGAGATTTTTAGGATTCTTTAAGTGACCCGGATTCATTGCTCTCGAGTGTATTTAACGTTTATCTTCTACAATTCTCTTACTACTTATTAAATACGTTTCTCTTATTCTTCTCTCGTTTACCTTCTTCTTTCTACAATTAAAAATCTATTGTTAGACATACGACAGTAAGTTTACGCGCAAGAGGAAAAAAACTGATAAATATCGTTCTTAAAATTTACACACTTTGTATTTTGTAGGCAAAAAGCGCCAATGTGCCTAATTTGATACTTAGAGTTTTTTTGTCATATTAGTAAATAATAATAAAATAGGTTAAAAAAGTTTTAAAAATAGCGTTCTCGTATCCTAATATACAGAATTTCTGTATATGGATATTGTAGACAAATAAAAATGGTAACAATTATACATTAAACGCTCTACTAATCCGTTTTTAATTATTCTATATACTTTTTGAAAGAAAGAAAGAAAGAAAACATTTATTTTGACAAAACTGTACACGGTACAACAATGACCACAACACGGTAAAACAATAAAACAATTGGTAAATGATAGGTGCTAGGTGTTTGTGTACTAGAATCGCTGCCGTGCACAGTGCCGTCAAAAAAGGTCTGAGCTCAACAATGAAGACAAAGAACAAAAAAAACAATAATGCTGTAGAATGTAGATAAACCCACGACGCTGGTTTTCAGCTCAAACCTCTAGTGACGCACGTGAAAAACGTAATGAAAAGAACAATTCATATAGATACATACAGTAAACGGGTGTTAAATAAATAAAAACAGACTTAAATTTTAATAATCCTTACTAATGGATGTATGGATGTTTGTTACTCTTTCACGCAAATACTACCGAACCGATTTTGATGATATTTTGTATGCAGGACTTTAAGACTTGGAATAGCATGCAAATAGGCTACTTTTTATTCCGGAAACCGCGGTTGGAACAACAACAGCTCTTAAAATATAACATTTTAATGTGCTGTAGCTCATTAAAATTTTGTTGATCTAATACGAGTACAAAACAAAATTGGGTCAACAGCCAACAGCTAGTTTTTGCAGAAGACTACATAATCTTGTCGATTGACATTAAGTTTGATCATCTCCGTTTATATTAAAGTTATTTAAATGTGGCACAATGCTTACGACTGGTATTTGGTTGGAAATATTGTTGTCATTCGATTAAGCCCATTTTTGCAGCGATGGCCCATGTTTGCAGGAACCAGAGAAGGTTTTTTGTACAAAGCGCGCAAGACAAAGCTAAATAGCTGCCGGGGAAGGGTTTGACCCCCTATCAGAGGTGTTTTTGTGTAAAGATATAGGTACCTAGATTATCGCTAGTATATATACCATATATACATATACCATACCTGGACATCCTGTAGTTATGTCTCGCGCATTTACATTTCAAAGGCTTATAATAATGTATAAGTATAAGTTTGTCGTCAACGCATAACAAGTTATTACTGCAAACAGAGACAATTTTCCGCAATTGATGTGATTTTCTTGAAAATCTGAGATATAGGCTAACCTACGAGACCATAGGCTAACCAGGCTAACCTCGTACCTATCTAAGCCAAGGCCGGACTGCTTTAACGATTTCCTAAGGTTCTTTTGAATACGAAAATTGACATACTTAGTCCCATATAAGACCGGAATGTTATAGCGTGACAGAAAAAAATACGATTTATTTGCAAAAATGTAATGTTATTACCCCAACCCCTGAGTTATTGTAAATACCCGTATACATTTTTCTTAGCAACATTTACACTTCCATTGTTCGAAATCTTGAGAAACCTGATGCAAAATGTTGATTATGACTTTACATTTGCCGTAGGCAGTAAACGAAGGATTAGGAATTCCCTATTTAAACTACAATACATAAATGCAAGTGAATAACATCGCGTTATGAAATTAATGCAAGCTGAAGGGTTCCGTATGATTCCATTATTCATATTGATTTTAATATTGTTATTGTTGCAATAATGAAAATAATAGGTATAGGTCTTTTATACTGTTGATTATACGTGTAAGCGTTAGCGAACCGTTTGAGTTACAATAATTTTGCACTAACACCGTACATCATTATTCATTAGGCACCTTTTGCACGCTTGCTCTAAAACGGTGAAGGAAAACATCGTGATGAAACCCGCTTACGCGCTTTGGAGTGGTAGGCTCTGGCCGTGGGCGTGGTTGTAATACCACCCATCGAACAAAGCCATGCCGTCAAGCGACCTAGTCGTGTTTCAGATTGATGTTCGGTGAACCATCGGGGAGACAGGTCTGAGCAGCCGCTCAACTGCCGTCTCTCTGTCTATGTGCTCCATCTTAGGCCACATCATCGCTTCTCATCAGGCGAGATAGTGGCCAAACATAGATCTATTAAGCGTATAAAAAAACCTTACCTATCATTTGTCACAAACTCTACTTAAACACAATTGAGATGTTGAATTTGTTAATTAAATAAATGTCATTTATGGTATTTTGGGAGTAAAACAAAAATAGTATTTTGTATTTTCTAAGCGGTCGTTAGGAGCTCTGTTACGGATCAAGAACCTTTATGGCTAATTACACCTAAGTTAGATACTATGAACAATACACTTAACAAAAAATGGTTCGCACATACCGTTGAGCCAGCCTTGGAACTCTTAAAAACTAGAGTAGGTAAGCCTCCGGCAAACAGAGCTTACTTGCGGCATTTACTTCAGTCAGTCAACCAGTGGCTTACAGCGCGCCGCGAGCGAATCCTGAAAAAAATATGACGTAAAATCTAACTTCAACACACATAGTGACTTAATTACGAGCAGTTTACCGTGTATATTACAAGGAACGGTCCAGTACTTCCCGTTTAGTGATTTTAACTAAAACAGTTTATTTTAATAAGGATTAACTTATTTGTGAAAATGCCCACGCCGGATGATCCGTGGAAATTCGTCTACAAGAAACTGCAAGAAAAAGATATCGTCTCTCGGAAAAAGTAAGATTTATTATATTTACTGTGCTCTAGTTTCTCGGTTTACTTCTATTCACATATTTCTGCGTCTTTTGAAGAATTTGTTAAATATCTACTCGAAGACGGTACCAGATTAAGAATAGTGAAGGCTTGACGAATTGGCGCATTTCCAAAGTCTATGCTTGAATCAATAAGTATTTCACAGACAAAAATAAGTCATTACAGATACACCGTCTATTACCCACTAATGTTATACTGTTAAAGTATAAAAATAGCTGTCAAAAAATGGTCGGACCTGTAATCATTAATTTTTAATTATAAGTATCAGTCTGTTTCGGGATTCTAGGACAATCTAATATTTTTTTCCATACTAACTTCACCCCCTCCCCCCATTTAACTGCCAATAAGTAGTTATTTCAAAATTGGAATAGAATAGAATAGAATTTCGATATCCTTATTAGAATCGGGGCTAACTTAACATACTCGTGGAAATGTTATCAAAATTTGTTCAGTAGTATAGATGTATAAGATATGTATAGATGTAAAAAATACATATTTGATAAACTTTGGTTGGTTGGTTGGCCCTGCACTTGTTATGGACAAGCGTTACGCTTATCATCAGGCGAACGACTTGTTCGTCTCATCTCTCATAACTCAGTTCCATAAATAAAAACAGTCTCGTATATAAAATGTAAATATGACATTATGAAGGTAAACGGGATAATGAACTCGTAAATAACAATTAATTTACAATACAATAATGCTTTATTGAACACCAAAACAGGAAACAAAAGTTTACAGTTACAAATAATAGTGGTAGAACAATGGGCGGCCTTATCGCTATGTGCATAATGTGCAATTTCTTACAGGCAACCTTTGGATGGACAGGAATAAAATGTTAAAAATTTGCGGTCAGTTGGTGTACGACGTAATTAATATAAAAGATATAATGTAGTAAATACAAAACTTCAAAAATATAATAGTATATATATATATACATAATAATAAATACAAACAAAATAATACATACTATAGATTCTTGCCCCGCGGCTCCGCCAAAGTAAACTATAAACTAAATATAAATAAAAGCATTCATTACCATGGGACTTCCAAAAAAGGCCTTTCTTTCTTAGAAAGCACCTTTTCAAAATAATGACTCATTCACTCACTCATCACTTCAATGTTCTAGTTTAGTTTTTTGTATTATGTATTGTACCAAATTGAAATACATAAACATAAAACACGATAAATATTATATATAATAAATATATTACATCAAAACAGAGAGGAATTTACATTACATACATATATGTATGTAAATGCTATTATTGTTATAAATTAGTGAATTTAAATTAGGATTTTCCTAATCACACACGCAGTAGTGCAGATAACAAATAATTTGAGAATCATCTATACCTCTATAGGAAAAAATTCTAAAAAATTATTCAGATTTCTGTGAGGAAAATAAACCTATTTTTGAATAGTTCCACAATACCTAACCAGTATAACGGCATTTCACTGCGGGAGGGGCGAGCTTCCTACGGACTCTTTGACTTGCAATCGTAAACTATAAGAAAGTAATTAGAGAGTTACTTTGGGCGAAGAAGAAGGTAAGTATGGCAAACATCCGATCGCTTCTTCCAGTTAGTCAGTGGTATTTGTCTTAGCACTCGTCATCACCGAAATGCCACAAAATAATGACTCATTCGCTCACTCCTCACTTTATCAGTCATTAGGAAACATCTATACCCATTGAGGAATGTGTAAGACCTCAATGTCTATACTTATAAAATTTATAGGCCCTTAGCCATAGAGATCTGATTAAATCTCCCTTTCAATATCTGTGCCCTTAGCCCATCTAGTCACACAACAAATATAGAACAGACTTAAATTATTATTTTATTTTGCCTTTGACTTAAAATTTTTTGTTGACATATTGTTTTTATTGACATTATTGATTATTCTATTGATTTTATTTTGACATTTTAATGAAACAAATAACTTTTTTATGAACTTGTATTTTTACTAACAAATATGGATATTATGTCTGAATTATTAATAAACTAGCTGCGCCCCGCGGTTCGACTCGCGGTTTCCCGGTATAAAAGTAGCCTATGTGTTATTCCAAGTCCTAAAGTACCTTCATACCAAATTTCATCCATTCGTAGTAGTTTTTGCGCGAAAGAGTAACAATGATACATCCATACATTCTTACAAACTTTCGCGTTTATAATATTAGTATGTAGCAGGATGAATGGATAAAGCCTTCAGACTGACGCGTACATACATTACACCGAAAATCGGTATTTTTTTGCTACTATAATCGGTTTATTTGTTGGCTTTGTATCGCCCCTTAAACTATGAGTTGATGTTACATGCATTGACATATATTCTACCGAAGTACATAATATATAGGTATATATCGATGGTTACATGCAACAAGATACCCTTATTAATTTCAATAAAGTAACCCTATTGTGATTAGTACCTATTTTGTGTTTAGCCTATTAAGTATTCTGTGGTTTAGCTTCGATGCGCATGCCTATTTCTCTGAACCTTGAACTTGCTGGCGTTCGCTGAACTTTAAGTTGCAAAACTTTGTGAATCGATATTTTCGTAAACTGTGGTGTATCCTATTTAATATTATAAATGCGTAAGTTTGTATTTTAGTGTGTTTGTTACCTCTTTACGCTGCAATGGCTTAACATATTTGGATGAAATTTAAAATGGAGATAGATTATACCCGGGAAACTGCGGGTGAAGCCGCGGGGTACAGCTAGCTGTAAATACATTTTTAGGAATGTGACTTTTTTAATATCATGTAATGAAATGAGACTTCTTATATGGATTTTAGCATTAGCACGGAATAGGTACCTACCTACCTACTTAGTATTAGCATATTTTATTAGACTTTGTGTACTGTGTGGGTACTGATACTGACTAATTAGGAAATCGTGTATCATAGTCATTGTGAGCTAACGCGTTCTCCTACTTTGATACTACCATGGAATGTCCATGATACTACTATGGTCATGCTTGCTTGGGTTTTCTCTGGCTCGTTGGATATTTCCCACACCAAAACTTAATAATGTACCTCGCTTTGTCTAACTTACCGACGTGGATAAGGACAGCCTGAGTGGACCGAACGGGGTACCAACTTACCAGTGGTGATGTCATGCTGCAAAACATTTCGCGTGTCGACAAAGCCTCTTTGTTTTTTTTCTTTGATAGTGGCGAGGTGATTTACACGCGACTAACCGACGACGGCGATAAACTGATAACCGTTTGACACTACGAGATGCTCACATTTAGAACCTGTGAAAATTATAACTATTTGGTCAAGAAGTATAAATCTTTTCGTGGGAATCAGTCGGTGGTAATTTTTTTCTAGGTTGAAGATGATATTATGACCACATGAAACTTTCATGCCATTCGTATAATATTTTTATTACTTATACCTACTTTTACTTGTAAATTAAAATCAACGTATATAACAACTTATGTACCTCGTTGGTAAAAATTAATATATGCAGTAGTTAAGGTAATGGTTCGTTCAATTCTGCATTTGTTTATGTAGGTTGGTAATTAGGTGATGAAGATAAATATACGTATTCAAATCAATAGCTTCTTTATCAACTGATTATTATTAATATTAAACATATTTTTACGACCACTTTGTATTGAGATATGGTGTCGTCAACTTACATAGATACATAAATGAACATACCTATTTATTTGTTAAGAAGGATTTTGGTCTTTGTTGTAACCTCCCTACCTACCTACCTACCTTTTATATATATTACTCTCTACTCCTATCTTGAGTTACTACTGAACCAAATTATAACATTCCTAACTAGCCTAGCCTAATCCTAGCCAATAAATAACAACCACTTAATACTACCTCTGCCTCATACCTACTTAATAAAATTTCACTAATAATATAAACTCTAACATTTATACCCTCATTATCCTACTCCAGAATTATTATGATTTGATTTATGTTTGGCCAATGTGATCATATAGTAATTAGAATCCTTTATACGTTGTGATACCGAAATAATCCATGATCTTTTAAGGTAATTAAAACAATTCATAACTAGCCCTAATAACTAAATTTAAAAACCTGTATTATTATAAATATGAGTATAGTATCTCTCCTAGGTATTGTTACACTCTCAGTCATTCTAATTTGTATTTAAAGGGATAATTTTTGAATAAACAATATTAGTTAAGCAAAAGGAAAATCTATTAAACATGGATATATTTTTGTAATGAAAAGTTTAAAAGATTATTTAGAAATTGACATTCTACATTTGAGAAATAAATGAATTTAATTTAATATAGAATAGTCTCGACAAAGGTTACAGCACCATCCATCCGCTGTTAACAGTGAATCTCGTCCCTGACTGGATAATTCTCCTTCGAGACTGTTCTCGGAGGTCCATGTACCTCAATTATTGGGAATTCATAAATGTTATTAATGTACTGTCTAGTCTGTCAGTTAAAATAGTTCTTCAAAAGGACAAGAGGACATTTTCTTTTAGCAAAAGTATGTCAGTCAGTTCGTTCCTAACCACACATCCATACAAGTTACTTTACTAGGTATTTAACAAATAAAACTTTCGCTACTCAGAGACAGAGCGCAGACATGGTACTCCGCTCCAAGTACCATCCTTCATGTTCATCCATCATCTAGTTCATTTCGAGACTTCCTCAAACTAGATTTAGTTTAAGAGAGTCTCTATTTAGGGCTATACAAATGCCCATCAACTTTGTTAGAATTCAACTAATGCCTAAGAATTATAATAACTATGAATATTCCTAAACTAGGTAAACTTCCTGTTCATATAAAATCTACTCCTGATAGTAATTTATCAGAGTAAAAGGTAAGTTCGTACTTTTAATCAAGTCTCCATAGGTAATTACCAAAGTAATATTACACCGCTGAGATAAGTATCCCATTTAGTCAGAATAATCCAACTCTACAAACATAGATATTAACAGTACCTAATTTGTACCAGCCATGATAATAAGTAAAATATTATTTCAATTCAATGGTGTAGGATTTAGTTATCCAAAATAATGATTCAATCACTTATCAGTCCTGTTTCTCAGGAAGAATCTGAATTAGACATTCAAGTTAAATGTAATAGTAGATTTAGACAGTGACTAATAAAATAGTATCTGCCACTTTAATAAGTGAAACAGAACCATACAACCAACTTGGCAAGTATGTCTAAAAGTACCATATGTGCTTAGTTTCTCTTGTTTAAGAAATTCGATGCTTATGGTAGACCTGGTCAGTGACTACAATAATAGTGTCTCTAATCCGTCTGGTATAGAGTTCACACTAAAGGCTGCTTTTTGCTCACCTAGTTTAACCGAAATGTACCACTTGCACTTTTCTTTGAAGAGTCAAAATCTGAATAATTTATATTGTTATCTTTTCAGCTTTCAACCTTTAAAACATTGATCTGAGTCAATAAAAGAATCACTATCTGTCAATAGTTTTATTTTAAAGTGAATATTCACCCAAATTGGAAAAGGATTATTGTTAATTAGCAATAGTTTTATCCATATTTCCTATTTCCCTCGGCAATCCTGAAAAGTCCTAATAACCTATGTTTCCTAAGTGTTCCTATCCATCTAAAAGTCTCCTAAAATGTAGTTACTTACCAATCCTGAAAAGTCCCTATTTGTTTACTTTCCCTAAAACGTTTCCTATCCACCTAACTTCCCTAAAACCCTACTTTCTACCCTAAATATATTCCTAATCTATCTAAAAGTCCTAGCTAATAACAAATCTAGGGATAAATCCCACATTTACATTTAAACGTGTAAGTTTTCACGGTGTAATGAAAACCCCCCTATAGAAGACGCTTTCCGTAGCCACAGAAATTGTCACCTGACTATTCTAACGACGGGATTGAGAAGGTATCTCGACTAATCCTATCACCTGTGTGTTTAGTTTCCTTACCCAAGACCGAAGTCGGATGGGCTTGGAAACAGGACAGAGACATAAAAGGAAATAAATAAATATATAAATAAAGACCAAATCCAATGACTCTGTTCATAGTAAGGCAAGTGTGTTACCACATGGATTCACTTCGACGAGCCCCTTGCCCTCAGATAAACAGAATGCATTAGAAATGAGAGACTGGTTAGTCGAAAAGCATCAATCGACTGCTTGCTCGTCTCAGGCAAGCCCCTTCCGTTAGGAAGTTGAACCAAGGAGAAACCATTTAACACCGCAAGGCGGTACCCCTTTGGCCATGACACTTCGTCATGTGTGTTCTGTGATCAAACAACTAAGCTCTTAAACCACAAGCCGCGTTTTCCCTAATAATAAAAAAAAAAACCCACTAAAGAAAACTTCCGTACACTGCCATCGCTATAACACTAAGAATCTATTATCCGAACCTCAGAACCCACAAAGGACTGCATCACAATCCCCTATAGACTCCAAAACTCAAACAATAAATCCTTTAAACAACACTAAAAATTGTAAATTAAACTCACTGAAATTAAATTAATTAACTATGGCAAACTCAGAAATCTTCCCTAGTAAACCCACCAACTAATATCGGGAGCCCAGCCACTCAAACACAGAGAGCGCCAACAAGAACAAGTGATAGAACAAGTCCTTGAACAAGTCTTTTAACAAGTGCCCCAGTGAACCCTTGCTTCCCTTTATATAGCTTTTTGAGTCGCCACATCAGCGAAATCCTAGTACATCCTGCCACATCCTTTTCTCGTACACTAAAATCTTCTGTAACTCCTACGTGTTTAAATCGATAATCCTGCATTCTACATTAATAACTGGTACATTGAGCGACATTTCCATTTTTACCAATCAAGATTAACTATCATCTCTCATGTATTTAAGTCATTATTCCTCCATCCTTACGTTAGCGTTTTAGGCCCTTTTAGAATTTATTAATTTCCGCGCATGCGTACTAACTACTGCGCATGCGTAGTAACCATCAACTGCGCTTCATCGCCCCGCCCACTTTAATATGTTTAAATGTTTATTCTGAATATTGTTCAACAGTAGTGTGCAAACTTGCTCACTTTTTCCAATTAGCTATACTCAAATAACTTTATATTTGTCCTGCTGAAAACCTTTCTCTGTTGATATAAGTATCTCAAATTATTGTTCGAATAATACTAAGCTAAAGGTTATAATTCTGTACTATGTAGATTAATTTTTAATGATATTCCTTTATTTTATGAAATTTAATTCTCATTATTCTTACGCATACTCTATTAACTATATTCCTATGCCTTTATTTATTTAATTACATTAATTAATGCTACTCCTCATCTGTTAAAGATTCTGAAACGTTTATTACATAACCAAACAAGATAATCATTTATTTATTTGTGAAATGGACAATCGGGTTAAATGAACCTGACTTGTCACAATCAACCCCCAAAATTTACGCAGGTGTTTTCCTTAAAACCCGTAGAAAATTTTCCCCTTATATTAAAAAAATTCTCAAATAAATAAGTTTTAATTGACTCACAAGGATTTCCTTCCAGCCATTACTAATCATTAAAATAAATATGATCAAATTTAACTGAATATGTAACTTATGAAAGTGCAAAGAATTAGAAGAATTCACAATTTAATTACACCCAACCCCCCTTTTGTAATAAACTAACTTAACCCATAGTTAAACCTATTCTTTATAAGTATCTGAATTTACAAACAATCTAACCTGTTGTCCTTGTTTTCAAATTATTATGCCAATTTTGTGTGGTGTGTTTTTAAACCAAACCAGATGTAACCATCACAAGAGCAAATTCTCTCAGTTTATAACATATTAATCATGTTCAATCATTGCTTTCACAAGGACAATATAGCTTCCGCCAGGGAAATCTGAGTTGTGAGTTCAAACCAATCCTAGTGATTTAATATGAAATTTTCCAAGCTAAACAACTTTTCTTTAGCCGGGAACGTTTTCACACATCCCTCAGAAACTATATTTCTTTAATAGCTTGAGCCATGACTTTCCATTGATCGCTAAGCTCCACCAAGAAATTCCCCCTCTATAATAATTACCTCTCCTTTGGTGCTTGAATAGTGTTCTTAAAGAAATGTTAGCTTCTTGTGTAGTAAAGAAGATTTTATAAGGTCCCAGCCATGCACTGATTATAATCCTGTCTTCTGACCTAACCTAACACATATTTCATCTCATAAAATCTTCCACTTTGCATAGTGTTGTGTATTTGAACCCAAAAGACAACAAGCTGTCTCCAATTTATAATCCGCCAAATCATTAGGGCCCCTTTCATACCAAAATATGTCAAAAGTCATTAGTAGTCATATGTAAATTTGTAATGTCTAAAATTTCAATTAATTCCTTTCAGAGCCGCCTCTCATTGCGAAACTTTCCACCTGTAATGACTTAGACAGAATCTTTATTAATTGGAAACACGACCGTATCGATTAACCCCTGATTTACAATTTTCTTCACTAATCTGTAGATATAAATAACACTACTGAATGTCAACAAACCCCGGCTTTAATTTACATACCAAAACCAGGTCTAGAAAAAATCCTATACGCCCCCACAAGTCACATTAAGTTAACTAGCAAAATCCTCACTGACCTTCCTTGAGCCACCAATGCATCGTTTAATTCTAAATTCACCCATTTAAACACCTTTTTAACTAAAAAACAAATAAATCTCTCTTGTATATCCCCTTTTTTTTTTGACATTTTTACGCACAGATTAAGCACACATTATTTTTAGGGTGCGTTCAGTGCCGAACCCAACAATTATTACGCTCCGTTCACCACGACCAAAATGAGACTATCCACTTCACCTAATCTCTAACTCCTATTGTTTTACCCTAAAATCTAATTGTATGACCACTAATGATTTACCTTAATATCGAATGTAAATTTATAATTAGTTTAATTTTCCTTGACCTTTAGCCTATAAAATTAACTATAATATAGCTAGTGACGTCTAACAACATTATTCCAACAAGTACTCATATTTTTGCCACACCAAGAACGTTTTTCTTTCTTTCTTTTTTCCTTCCTTTTTTTTTCTATGCAAACTAATTCAATCAAAACATATGCAGATATTGAACGCATCCCTGTTTGACAAGTGACATAAGGAAAATTATGAGCCTATTGCCACAACTCAAAAATATCGCTCACTTTTACTGCCATAGATTAAAACTCCTTATTTTATTTTATCATCGCCGAATATCGATTTTCATATTCCCTATTTGTTTCCGAATTTCAATGAAATTTATAGTTTCCTATAGTTAAATAAAACAAATTAAATATATATACATAGATAACAATGAATTTTAATTAACAGTAATTAACCTGCCTTAGCTTACACACTAAGTATCCAAAAGGTATGCCTAGTCGTTGTGTACTCGATTCTATGGTAAAATATTTAAACTCGATTCTATTCTGTTCCCGCCTTTTGTCTATGTCAATTGATTCTATTTTTTTGAATTCCTTAAAATTTGTGACGCAGCCTCCCAGCAAACATCAAATACCCAAAATTATTCAGTGTCTGGAAAACCAAACCATCACACAGCCCCCACAATCACCCAGCTCAATCACAAAGAATCACCTCTCTTTATTACTTCTTTCTTTCATGTCTTCTCCCACCTTCATCATGTCATCTTCCGACAAACTCATCCACAAATATCCCTGTCTCTGGGATCCTCAACATCCGGATTTCAGAGACAGGACCATCCGTTTTAACTGTCTCATCAAACTCACCTCTGACTTCAATAAGCTCTCTATTTATCCTCTTTCCCCTAATGATATTCGCCGCAAACTTAAAGCGTACACCACCAAACTTCGCCGTCGCGCCAAAACTCTTTCCGTAAGTACCTTACTACTTTCTTACTTATTTTACCTACCAAATTCCCAATTATAATTACTTTATCTAATACACTCCCTTTTACCGCTTATTTTTTTTCAGAAACTTCCCTCTTCAAACCCGGTTCCCGAGTCCTCCAGTTCTAATCAACTTTCCCTACCTCCTCCTATTTTTCCTCTTCCTTCAACTTCTTTTACTGAACTTCCGTCTCCCTCTTCTCCTACAACTTCCTCTTCTGTATTCGAAGAACTTTCTCAGCTCTCTCCCACGAAAAAAAAACTTGTCACTCCTCTTCTCAAAACTATCCTCTCTCTTTCTCAAAATAACCTCATCAATGAACACACCACTATCTCCCTCTGCCCTATTCCTACCCACTGTTCTTCCTCTCATCACCCTACTACCTCCTATACTACTTCTCTCCCCCAACCCCCTCTTCCTTCTCCTGACGTAAGTGTTTTAAATTTTCTTCCTATATGTAATTTGATTAACTTTGTTTCTTCCCTGATACTAATGAACTCTTGCATTTTTCAGATTACTTCTCCCATTCACCTGGACTTCAACGACTTGCTCGACGATATTGACGCCTACCTTTCCTAATTCGTAAGTTCCTTGTCCTTTTTAATAGTATGTTAAATATTTTTTTTTTTTTTCTAATCTCACTAACTTAAATTGTAATGCTAGTTTCAAAAGTTTTTTTTTTTTTGTGAAAGGCCGCCACACACCCCTCTACCTAAATTTACGCATTGTACTAATAATGGAAAGACTTGTAGTTTTTTTTTTTTTTTTTTTTTTTTTTTTTTAACATATATCAGATCTTTCCTTTTACTTTGCAAATTACTTTTAACTTCCTTCCTAACCCGTCCTACTTCTAGCTTATCCTCTACTCCTTTTATCTCCTTATCAAATGTTAACTGAGTGGTTTTTCCATACATGATTTCACTAGGAGTATATCTTGTGCTCTCATGAAAGGTATTATTATATAGCAACTCTATTTTAGGTAACATAGTAGTCCAACCTTTATGATTATTTCCACAATATGTTCTAAACAATCGTCCCAACTCCTTGTTTACTCTTTCAGTTGTATTAGGACGTGGATTCCTAACTGTAGTGTATAATACTTTTACCCCAGCTTGTCTCATGCTCTCCTTCCAAATTTTACTAGCAAATTGCGTACCATTGTCTGACATTATAGCCTTTGGCTTTATAATATCAAAGAATCTCTTTGTCTTGCCGATTACTGCTCTACTTGTTGCTTTTCTTAACCCATACAATTTTACAAATTTACTAAAAGAATCTTGAATCACCAAAATATATTGCATACCAAAAATGCCTGCTGGTAATGGTCCATATAAATCAATCATAACTATCTCTCCTATCTCTCTAGTGATTATTGAACAACAGGGTCCCACATTTTTCACCGTATCACTTTTAGTTATTTGACATTCATGACATACCCTTATTATCTGCCTTACTAGTTTGTTAATCCCTCTCCAATAAAATCTATCCATTACATATTTTATCACCTTGAATACCCCTTGATGACCCATCTCTATGTGAACCTGCTTGATTATTTCGCTTCCAGTATCAATCAAACCTATTACCGCAAGATCAAAAATTTGAATTTCTATTTCTGATTTAAATGTAACCTGACTATTCTCTTCCAATTCGTTTTCCTCAAACACAGCAGTAACTATATGTCCCAACCCCCTATATTCTAATTCAGTTTGTTCTATTTTTAATTTTAATACTTCAACTATCTGTTCGGGGACCAACATCTCTTTAACCCTGCTTACTTGGTAACCTAACCCCTCAGTTTGTTGACGCTCCAAAATACTAATTTTAATTGGTACTTTAAGTCCTTTGTCACCTTTCCCTAAGATTTGCCCTGGTTCCCATCCCATTTTCCGCATTATATTTAATGATGTGTTCCCTAATAAGGAAGCTAATTCGGGAACGTAACCTTCAGCCTCCCCTAGTTTAACTCTACGCTCTGAACATTATCTAACTCATTAGTTTGTATATTATTAACATTCCTCTTTTGGACCGCTTCTGGTTTCTGCCATTTTTTATAATTTTGTTGAAATCCTCTTTTCCGCTTCTCAAACTCTTGACTTTGTGTTGACGAAGAATAACCTGGTGTCTCTTGTTTATTTATATCATCCAAATTCCTAAGAAATTCGGCGGTTTCTATAATAGTATTTGTTTTCGCAGTCGCCCAAATTTGTTGAACGTGCTTTGGGTAATGTCTCATCATATCAGCAATCAATTGCTTCTCTGGTATATTACAAGAAAGCATTTGAACTCTGCCAACAAAATGTAAGAAATAATTCAACATAGAAGGATTCTTTTGTCGATCCCATCTACCTTGCACCAAACTCCGCCTGAGTTCATTCTGTTCACTTTCACCCCAAAAAGTTGTTAAAAAGTCAGTCTTAAAATCTTCAATTCCTGTCCATCTCCTCTTATACACTCGCGCCCAATCCCTGGCTTCTCCAACTAGGCAATCCTGTATTAGATCGATGTCTTTCCCTTCCTTTGTCGCCCTTTTTAAATAATTTTCTAAATCCTCTAAAAATGTTACTGGATGTATTGTTGCATCGCCTCCAAACTTAGGTTTCTCTAAGGAGATATTTCTCACATTATAAATTATATTTCTATATTCTTCAACTGGTAGTTCCTTTTCCTTCACTTTATCAATTGTCTGTAAGTTACTTTCCTTATTGTTATGCACTGGTTGCTTTACCGAATCTTCTATACAAAAACTTTGCCCTTCTCTTGTTGTAATTCCTCCATTTAAACTCAGAGGAGTTTCTAAATTTCTTAAGGTTGTCTTAGTGGTTCGAACATCATCACTTAATTCATTTAATTTGCTTGCTAATGTGCCTATAGCTCGCCTAATCATACGATAAGCTAATCCTGTTCCTTTTCCTCTATCACCCTTTGCTTTAGATCTTGTTACTGTAGACAACTGGCGTCTCGGTGATACATGGCTTCTTCTAGTTTCCTCTTGTATATATAATTCCTCCTCTACTCTCACATTCGAATCTTCAGTACTAATTACTGTTTCCTGTTCTCTAAATCTAGCCGGTGCTTTTCGTTTTCGTTTTGGTGTTGAAACTTCCATGCCTCCTCTTTTTTTATTAACTTTTAATTTAAATTACTCTTTTTTTTCCTTTTATAATTTTACCCTTTTTTATATTTTTAATTTATACTTTTCTTAAAGTTAAATACTTTTGCAACTCATTCGTGTTTAGCTCTGTAACAAAATTTTATAACTTATTTTGACTTGACTAAATACTTGTATCTCAAAACTCCCTTAAAACCTCTATACTTCAAATCAATGCAACCGTCAATGTCACTGTCACTCCATTACTGTCACACAACAACACACAAACTCTATGTTAGACTATGATCTGAACAAATTACTCAAACAAACAATAAAAAACTTTCTAAGTTCCTTCCTTAATTCTTCCTTTCCAGACTTCCCATCATTCCCTAGTTCCAAAACATAATCCAAACACCCAAGAATCCGCAATCAACCATGTCATTGATCGCTTGCAAGTGCACCCGTCACACCAAAACTGATCAAGGATCCCCTGAAGTCTATATAGCAATGAACCTCTCAAACTGCATATTACCAGGTATTTATAACTATTATTATTAACCCTTATTTACCGTATCTAAGACTAGTGACTCATTATATAACTCGCTTTTAAAATAACCTATAAACAAATGGTTTCCACTCGTTATGCCTAACTTATAAACCCCTTAATGTATAAAGTCTTTAGCCTAACCTAAATCTAACAAATAGTACTTCTTTTTCCAGATGTTGTTACCACTAACTACTACAACTCATCTCTGACTTCATGGAACATCAGACCCCAAGAAAACAGACTTTTACCACCGAATATCTCCTGTTTATACAGCTCAACTACAACTCTTAAGGAAGCATTTTAATTCACTAATAAGGTAACAGATTCCCACTTTACATTTCTAACACATTTTTCAACAATCATTCATCAAACAATCTAACTTGCAACTCTATTTATATCTTTTATATATTTCAGATTGGGCCAACTCAACGCCACACCAACGCTCAACAAGTTTCTAAACCAATTTCAGCTCACCCCTGCCAGTAGAGACACCAATTCATCCGTTCTGCTTGTTAATTAAATATCATAAATAAAATCCTTTTTTTTTACAAATATATAAATAAAAAAAATAAAATAACTAGGATAAATAATAAGATCCTACTAGAACTGTTTTAAATCTCTCCTATTTCACGACAACAAATTGTACAAGAGTTAATCTCTTGTACTGTTACTTAAGATCAAATCATAACATTCTAGAACACTTTGCCACTGCTTATAACCATCAATCCTATCCAAAACCAACCTACTTCCTACACAATTATCCTAGGTTATTACTACAGTCCCATATTATACAGCAGTAACTCATCCTACTCATTCTAGACAAAAGCAACCAAATGTACCCAAACATCTTAATCCTAATCATGTCGGCTCCTATTATAATATCCTTGTCACTCGGCACCTACTTGTAACGATACTGGTCACGGGCTCCAAATTGTACTATCCTGGTTATAGGCACCAAATTGTAATATCCTAACCTACCTACCTACTTTCTTCTATCCTATAGCTATCCTGGTCTCGGCCAGCAAATTGTAACCTCCCTACCTACCTACCTACCTTTTATATATATTACTCTCTACTCCTATCTTGAGTTACTACTGAACCAAATTATAACATTCCTAACTAGCCTAGCCTAATCCTAGCCAATAAATAACAACCACTTAATACTACCTCTGCCTCATACCTACTTAATAAAATTTCACTAATAATATAAACTCTAACATTTATACCCTCATTATCCTACTCCAGAATTATTATGATTTGATTTATGTTTGGCCAATGTGATCATATAGTAATTAGAATCCTTTATACGTTGTGATACCGAAATAATCCATGATCTTTTAAGGTAATTAAAACAATTCATAACTAGCCCTAATAACTAAATTTAAAAACCTGTATTATTATAAATATGAGTATAGTATCTCTCCTAGGTATTGTTACACTCTCAGTCATTCTAATTTGTATTTAAAGGGATAATTTTTGAATAAACAATATTAGTTAAGCAAAAGGAAAATCTATTAAACATGGATATATTTTTGTAATGAAAAGTTTAAAAGATTATTTAGAAATTGACATTCTACATTTGAGAAATAAATGAATTTAATTTAATATAGAATAGTCTCGACAAAGGTTACAGCACCATCCATCCGCTGTTAACAGTGAATCTCGTCCCTGACTGGATAATTCTCCTTCGAGACTGTTCTCGGAGGTCCATGTACCTCAATTATTGGGAATTCATAAATGTTATTAATGTACTGTCTAGTCTGTCAGTTAAAATAGTTCTTCAAAAGGACAAGAGGACATTTTCTTTTAGCAAAAGTATGTCAGTCAGTTCGTTCCTAACCACACATCCATACAAGTTACTTTACTAGGTATTTAACAAATAAAACTTTCGCTACTCAGAGACAGAGCGCAGACATGGTACTCCGCTCCAAGTACCATCCTTCATGTTCATCCATCATCTAGTTCATTTCGAGACTTCCTCAAACTAGATTTAGTTTAAGAGAGTCTCTATTTAGGGCTATACAAATGCCCATCAACTTTGTTAGAATTCAACTAATGCCTAAGAATTATAATAACTATGAATATTCCTAAACTAGGTAAACTTCCTGTTCATATAAAATCTACTCCTGATAGTAATTTATCAGAGTAAAAGGTAAGTTCGTACTTTTAATCAAGTCTCCATAGGTAATTACCAAAGTAATATTACACCGCTGAGATAAGTATCCCATTTAGTCAGAATAATCCAACTCTACAAACATAGATATTAACAGTACCTAATTTGTACCAGCCATGATAATAAGTAAAATATTATTTCAATTCAATGGTGTAGGATTTAGTTATCCAAAATAATGATTCAATCACTTATCAGTCCTGTTTCTCAGGAAGAATCTGAATTAGACATTCAAGTTAAATGTAATAGTAGATTTAGACAGTGACTAATAAAATAGTATCTGCCACTTTAATAAGTGAAACAGAACCATACAACCAACTTGGCAAGTATGTCTAAAAGTACCATATGTGCTTAGTTTCTCTTGTTTAAGAAATTCGATGCTTATGGTAGACCTGGTCAGTGACTACAATAATAGTGTCTCTAATCCGTCTGGTATAGAGTTCACACTAAAGGCTGCTTTTTGCTCACCTAGTTTAACCGAAATGTACCACTTGCACTTTTCTTTGAAGAGTCAAAATCTGAATAATTTATATTGTTATCTTTTCAGCTTTCAACCTTTAAAACATTGATCTGAGTCAATAAAAGAATCACTATCTGTCAATAGTTTTATTTTAAAGTGAATATTCACCCAAATTGGAAAAGGATTATTGTTAATTAGCAATAGTTTTATCCATATTTCCTATTTCCCTCGGCAATCCTGAAAAGTCCTAATAACCTATGTTTCCTAAGTGTTCCTATCCATCTAAAAGTCTCCTAAAATGTAGTTACTTACCAATCCTGAAAAGTCCCTATTTGTTTACTTTCCCTAAAACGTTTCCTATCCACCTAACTTCCCTAAAACCCTACTTTCTACCCTAAATATATTCCTAATCTATCTAAAAGTCCTAGCTAATAACAAATCTAGGGATAAATCCCACATTTACATTTAAACGTGTAAGTTTTCACGGTGTAATGAAAACCCCCCTATAGAAGACGCTTTCCGTAGCCACAGAAATTGTCACCTGACTATTCTAACGACGGGATTGAGAAGGTATCTCGACTAATCCTATCACCTGTGTGTTTAGTTTCCTTACCCAAGACCGAAGTCGGATGGGCTTGGAAACAGGACAGAGACATAAAAGGAAATAAATAAATATATAAATAAAGACCAAATCCAATGACTCTGTTCATAGTAAGGCAAGTGTGTTACCACATGGATTCACTTCGACGAGCCCCTTGCCCTCAGATAAACAGAATGCATTAGAAATGAGAGACTGGTTAGTCGAAAAGCATCAATCGACTGCTTGCTCGTCTCAGGCAAGCCCCTTCCGTTAGGAAGTTGAACCAAGGAGAAACCATTTAACACCGCAAGGCGGTACCCCTTTGGCCATGACACTTCGTCATGTGTGTTCTGTGATCAAACAACTAAGCTCTTAAACCACAAGCCGCGTTTTCCCTAATAATAAAAAAAAAAACCCACTAAAGAAAACTTCCGTACACTGCCATCGCTATAACACTAAGAATCTATTATCCGAACCTCAGAACCCACAAAGGACTGCATCACAATCCCCTATAGACTCCAAAACTCAAACAATAAATCCTTTAAACAACACTAAAAATTGTAAATTAAACTCACTGAAATTAAATTAATTAACTATGGCAAACTCAGAAATCTTCCCTAGTAAACCCACCAACTAATATCGGGAGCCCAGCCACTCAAACACAGAGAGCGCCAACAAGAACAAGTGATAGAACAAGTCCTTGAACAAGTCTTTTAACAAGTGCCCCAGTGAACCCTTGCTTCCCTTTATATAGCTTTTTGAGTCGCCACATCAGCGAAATCCTAGTACATCCTGCCACATCCTTTTCTCGTACACTAAAATCTTCTGTAACTCCTACGTGTTTAAATCGATAATCCTGCATTCTACATTAATAACTGGTACATTGAGCGACATTTCCATTTTTACCAATCAAGATTAACTATCATCTCTCATGTATTTAAGTCATTATTCCTCCATCCTTACGTTAGCGTTTTAGGCCCTTTTAGAATTTATTAATTTCCGCGCATGCGTACTAACTACTGCGCATGCGTAGTAACCATCAACTGCGCTTCATCGCCCCGCCCACTTTAATATGTTTAAATGTTTATTCTGAATATTGTTCAACAGTAGTGTGCAAACTTGCTCACTTTTTCCAATTAGCTATACTCAAATAACTTTATATTTGTCCTGCTGAAAACCTTTCTCTGTTGATATAAGTATCTCAAATTATTGTTCGAATAATACTAAGCTAAAGGTTATAATTCTGTACTATGTAGATTAATTTTTAATGATATTCCTTTATTTTATGAAATTTAATTCTCATTATTCTTACGCATACTCTATTAACTATATTCCTATGCCTTTATTTATTTAATTACATTAATTAATGCTACTCCTCATCTGTTAAAGATTCTGAAACGTTTATTACATAACCAAACAAGATAATCATTTATTTATTTGTGAAATGGACAATCGGGTTAAATGAACCTGACTTGTCACATTGTATTTGTATATTTGGAGCATAAAATCTTAGAAAAACCCGTGCAGGTGCCAAGTTACTTTTGGAACCGGATGTGCAGAATTATCATTGTCTAAACGTTTACTGAGTGATTAGGTGCCATTACAAAAGCACGTGCTCTGATGCATTCTGTTTAGTTAGTACGGTGCCGCGACGGGCCGTGTGCGTGGTTAAAGAGCTCCGAAGCCGCCCTCAGCCTTGGATTACGTCAGGTTGCCCCGCTGCTAGTCGCAGAACCAAAACAAACGTATCGAGACGTGTTTGTAATAAAAATTTTGCTCCAAATTGCGAAAATTTCCGTCTCCATAGTAAACGCATTGAAAGCCGGTCTGTATTTGTGTCAGTGACCCTAGAACGGATTGAGTCTGAACCGCTCTCACAGCTCCGATTCAGTGAATAACCCTATTTCCGTATAGCTGTTCAACTTCAATCTTAAGACCGTATCTTGGTGTGTTTACGTCATTGGCTAACAACGAATATGACTCTTATATTCCAGTGATTCATTGTGCATACTGATCAGTTACTGATGAGTGTGGGGTTTCTGCATCGTGTTTTAAAAACAGTTGGCATCAGATAGACGTGCAACGTGTGTTATATCAGTTGAGTTCATAGTGTGGTTTAACCTCATATTAATTAGTGAAACGCACGATAAAATAATCTAATAAATTAGGCGCTTAATTATATTTTGACAATAAGTGCTGTAAAGACACGAAAATGGATGAAGAATCAATGTGGAAAGGTTTTTACGACAAACTACAGCAACAGAAGTCCGTTGAAGAACAGGTTCATGATTCCAGGTTGGTATAAGTAGTACTTAGTTGTGATATGTAGCTAGCATTACAATTAGGGAATGTTTGCCGAAAACAGGCATAAATTCCGGCTCAGAACTCGTGTTGCGTGTGGATGGGTCCTACCTCCTGAAATTCATGTTTCTATATAAAAAAATAACTTACAAACTGCAATCAAAACTGGGTGTTTGGCAGATATTTGGAGATAAATAATCATGCAGGTATCATTGAGTTATTATTACTACGTATAGAGATGACACCGCACATCAGTACCGTTCCGTTCTGGTGCAGCCGTCCGGCTGCACGTCATTCAATTGCTTGCTAGCTCTTGAGCGACAAAGTCTTGTTTGTTTTTAAACGAAAAACGTTCAAACGCATTAACTATGCCCTCGTGTGTGTTAAGATAATGCACTAATAATTCCAGTAATACGGCGAAGTGTAAAGGAATAACTTGCCATCGGTGAGTAACTAGTTAAACATTTTAAAATTTTAGTTCATACAAAATTTTAAGCGTACGCCATGTTGCGTTATTTGTCATAGACTAAAAGTTAAGATATGACATTGTGTTTCTAACAAGAGTAGGTAAAATTAGTTAACCTGTATTATTATAGCGAAAAAAATAATCAAACATAAATTAGGAAAATAAATGTGGTGATTCAATGAAATAAAAAGATAAAAAATAACGATGAAAAATTATTTGTTTAATAGTCAATAGTTATTTATTCATAATAAAAATTACATGTCAAAAATAATAATAAAGAATTAAAAATTTAACATATCTAAAAATCTTTATAAAAAATAATCAAACAATGGTACATATAAATTACTTAAATAAATAAAATAAACTGAATTATTATACTTTAATGTTTTTTTGCTATTTAATTAATTAAATTTATGATTAATAAGAAAACAAAAACTGAATTCTTATGAAGCTTGTTAGGTAGAAACAAAGCTATGTCAGTTCTGTAGTCGGTCAACAGTTTAGTTAGTCTATAGGAACGACAAGTTGTTGCAAAACGTTGGACAAAACGCGTATGGGCTATGAAAAACCACGGCGCTTTCGACCTTTTGTTCGATAGAAAACTACAACATAAGAGCGCTCTATTGCATTGCACAGGTCCGTTCTTGTATGAAGCAACTTTGGTACGGGTCTGCCAAGTACCAGCTCAAGTCTTTAGAGTCTATCAAAAGATTTGCATGAAAGCTCATCAAGACGACACGTTGGTGGAAACCAGACTTCAAAGCCTGGCACATCAACGTGAAGTTGCCTGTCGGTATTCTACAGAATACACAACGAAGAGTTTGCTCTCAGGAACTGCATAATTAAAACTGCTATCGCCACTTCACCCTTGGATACCAAGATGTACGCACCGGAACTAAGTGGAACGCGTATTTTGGCTCATTCTTCTTAATACCATACAGCGAATGACTTGTTATATACTACCAGGGTATGTTTAAATCAAGAGTGAATAGATAGGTAACTACTTACTTTGCGAGCATGATAAATTTTCGACTGCATCATCACTTCCCAGCAGTTGATATTGTGGTCAAAGCTGGCCTAGCATATAAGACATAAAATAAAGCTAAATCTTTTTGGAGGCCTGTTGAAAAACCTCAACTGAAAAACGACTGTTGACAGAGTGATCGTATTACAGGCTACTATTACTTAGCCTGCGTACTATTTATTTTAAGCGGTTTCTTCTTTCTTGTTATAAGCAAGCGTGGTGCTTACCATCAGGGGAATAACATGCTCGTTTCATTAATCAGTTCCAAAAAAATACTTTATATAACTCATGGAAGCACTCGAAATAATTAAATGTTATCCTGACTTCAAGTGAGTCAAGATATAAATCAATGGTAATATTATATAAACATTTTGAGAGCGAGTGTGGCTTAGTGATAGACCATGCGTCTTTCGATCCGACGCACCGAGTTCGTATGCCCTGGATTAAAAACGGTGAAGGAAAAAAATGGGAGAAATACGGCATGTCCAAGGATTCATCGCAAAATTCAAAAATTCATGACAGACATGTGACATTCACCAACCCGCACTAGGCCAGTCTGGTAGATTATGGCCCATACTATCTCTAAGAGAGAAGGCCCGTGTCCCAGCAATGGGAACGTGATGGGCTGATCATATTGTATTCACTCGTGGTACGTCTCTCGTATGCGGGGGCCATCAGGGTAGGTACCACCGCTTTGCCAGTTATTCTGCCGCCAAGCAGTAGTGCGCAAGCATTACTGTGTTCCAGTTAGAAGGACATTGACCGCTTTGCCAGCAAAATTACTGGGCATATAAGACTTATATATATTATCTGATGTCTTGGGGTGATGAGCACAATGTAGTGCTACGTAATACTTTTATGGTATTAAAAGTTATGGATGGCACTGCAATTGTTATGGGCAAGCTTGGCACTTACCATCAGGCGAACGCCTTGCTCGACTCATAACTCAGAAATTAGCAGTCTCAAAATTAGCTAACAGTTACGAAAGCAAAAAATGTGGGCTATCGCTTTTCCTGCATGACTTCGAACGCTTTTGTTAAGATATCTCAGCATTGCGATATCATAGCGCTATGAAACATACACCAATTTTTAAGTTAGGATATAGGCTATCAAACAATGGAAACCGCATTAAAATTCGTTCAGTGGTTTTTGAGTCTATAGAAGCTAAAAAAGTGAAGATTTGAAAAGGAGATCGGACAACTTTTCAGAAAGTGTTTTAAATTAACTATACAATGAATATATATAGCCATGAAAAATACTATTTTAATTAAATAACGCTCTTAAAGTACCTAAAACTATGTTTAAATATTATGTTTCAAACATTGCCGCGCAAAAGGTCACCTCAAAACTTGTGATGTCATATTTAGGTACAAAACGACAAACTCTACGAAATAAAACTTGCAAAGAGATTCTAATACGTTTTGTTAAGTTTGGGGACTTCATTGTAGTAATGGAACGAAAAAATTTGCAAAACTACATTTTATAAAAAGCAAAAATGTAAAATAAACACAAGCTTGACTCAAGTTAAGATTTATGCTATCAAACACTGAAACCGCAATAAAATCCACTCCAAAGATTTAGTATACGTCTTTGATCCACTCGGTAGTTTTCGAGTCTATAGGTAACAAACCATTGAGGTCTCATTCCTCAATGTAACAAACAAACAGACAAAAATTCTAAAAACCATAGATTCGTGTTCAGTACCCTCTAAATAGTCGGTCCCAGTTGGTTTTGCGAAAATATCTTCAATGTACAGAATTGGCTTTTTTCCATTTTTATAATAGTAATAGGAAACAACCGAGAGGTCGTTCCGTATCCGTATGTCAGAGGGAGATAGAAAAACAAAAAGACAACCGCACTCCGAGCAGCAAAGATTTAATATAGTATTTTTTCTTTGCTGAGCAGAGTGTAGGTGAGTAATGACACATACGTATTGAACGCAGCCCAGCAAGGAACATAATCTGTGCAATGTCAAAACAAAATGTCAAAGTCAAATGAACGGGTGATCGGTCGGTCGGTCTACGGTTTTTTCTAACAAGTTGAATTTGATTTTTAATTTTTATTTTATTGATCGCTCTTTCAGCTTTCAATTCCTTTCTTCGTGAAGGAAATAACTTTACCTGTGTAAATATAATTCTAAATCGTACTTTACGCTTATTGCAGTGGTGTTGTTATCAATTTATTTATAACTCACACGTCCGAGATAGTTGGATGTATCAGTGTGTCGCTCGGAGCAAAATGATAAGCTTGCAAGGAACATCTCGGCATATTAAATTCGCCATTCAGTGCAGAAGTATGCATTTACTGAAGAAACAAGCTTACATCAACGGTGAATGGGTGTCAGCAAAAAGCAATGCTGTGTTCCCTGTGCATAATCCTGTCGACGACAGTGTTATCGGTGAGGTGCCCGACATGGACGCGAATGATGCTAAAAAAGCTCTCATTGCTGCCTCCAATGCTTTCAAAACTTGGAAAGACACAACAGCTAAGGACCGCTCTTACATACTGCGCAAATGGTTCGACATCTGTAATAAAAACTTAGATCCACTTGCTCAGATTATTACAGCTGAAATGGGGAAGCCACTGAGTGAAGCCAGGGGAGAGCTCATCTATGGTAATTCATTCTTAGAGTGGTATGCTGATACAGCTCGTCACATTAATGGTGAGATTATTCCAAGCCCTTGGCCCAACAAACAGATTATGGTAACTCGCCAACCTCTTGGGGTTGTATCTGTCATCACACCCTGGAACTTTCCATATGCTATGATAACTCGTAAAGTAGGGGCCCTACTAGCAGCAGGTTGCACTTGTGTCATAAAACCATCTGAAGATACACCACTCTCAGCACTGGCCGCTGTTGAGCTAGCACACCAAGCAGGCGTCCCTAAAGGAGTTATTAACGTGGTTACAACAAGTAGAAAACATGCACCTGCTGTCGGTAAAGTTCTTTGTGAAGATGACATAGTTGCATGTATATCTTTTACTGGCTCCACTGGTGTTGGAAAGATATTGTATGGCATGGCAGCTAAAGGTATAAAAAAAGTTGCATTGGAGTTGGGGGGAAATGCTCCATTCATAGTTTTTCCTAGTGCTGACATAAAACATGCGTTAGAACAAGCAATTTTAGCCAAATTCAGAAACAATGGTCAGGCTTGCGTTGGAGTTAACAGATTTTTAATACATGAAGATGTTTATGACCAGTTTGTGAAAGGTTTTAAGGAGCAAATTCAAACAAAATGTATACTCGGACCAGGCACCAAGACAGGTGTCACATGTGGACCTTTAATCAACAAAGCACAGGCTGATAATGTATCTAAATTAGTGGATGATGCGGTTTCTAAGGGTGCTAAAATAATTACTGGGGGTAAAATTAACAAAAAACTGGGAAATAAGTTCTATGAGTCTACCTTAATAGTTAATTTGAAACCTGATATGAAAATATACCACGACGAAGTATTTGGGCCTGTAGCGTCATGTACAAAGTTTAAAACCGAGGAAGAGGCACTGAGAATAGCAAATGATACGAGAAGCGGTCTTGCCTCATATGTGTTTACTAAAGATCTGGGTCAAGTGTTCAGAATGTCACGGCAGCTGGAGTATGGTATGGTTGCTGTAAATGATGGCATTTTATCGGCAGCTGAACCACCATTTGGGGGAATGAAAGAGTCTGGTATTGGCAGAGAAGGTAGCAAGCATGGTGCGGAGGAGTATACAGATATCAAATATACTCTGATTTCTGGTTTAGATAAATGAATAATGTCTTTGTTTGCATATCAATAACTAAAATTAGGCATAAAACTATGTATGTAATCAAACTTATAATTATAGGCATTTACTTTATATGTAAGTTGCATTTAATTCAAGTAAGTAAAACTCCTGGCATTTATTGAGTATGTATTACTCAGTGTGTGATCTTGCCAATCATTCCAGTCTTCCAATAAATTGTGATGTTAATATTAACGGTATAACATACTGAATACTCACTAAAAATAAAATTACATTTACCATGTTCATTTTTCACCCAATGTGAATGTTTCTATAATATTATTATTTACCTATAGGTCTTATTGTTAATAAAGTGTGTTTTATTGAGAAGTACCTATTGTATTATTATTCTACCTAAGCCTAGTACACAATACATCAATCATAGACCTGTTCTAAAGAATGAAATGGTAAATATAAATATGTACTTTCAAATCTCTAACTAACGTATATGTGTGATTGGTCAACAATAACAACATACCTATCTTTTGTCAACAGAGTACAAGAGGTTGATAACGGATTTTTCGAGAAATTCGGATCAATACTGAAGCAAGCGTCGCTGAAGGCCGCTCTAGAAGAATCTACGCCTTTAGCGCCTTTGAAAGAGGCTGAAGAACAAGATGGCGAACAGAAGGTCGAAGCTGATCTCCAGACAGAGAGCAGGAGTATCACTAGGGATTCAGATAGTGGAAACGAAACACTCCTCGACACTGACTCTGAACCGGATGACCACGAAAAGATAGACAGCTACATAGAGGCCGTCGGATGGAATGTGAGTATTTTATTGCCTTTTTTATTATCCCTTTACGTTTGAGAATATATAACTACGGTAGGTTTACGTTATATACCTACCTTAGATTTTTGAGTTTATGGGTGTCTATTTGTATTGGTAGGTAGATTCGCGATTTGATCTCGCGGTTCTATAAACCCAGATTTTCTTTAAGTACATTTCAGGCATGTGTTATGTTATGAATAGTTATGATGCAGTAAAAGTTGTAAGAATAACGATTTTGTTGACCTATTTGGTCTAAAGTAATGTTCTTCATTCATAGTTAAGCGGATATTGCGCATTGTAACATCTCATCGCGTTCAATTGAATATACAATCTATCGTCACGAACCAATCAGCGCCGTAGGGTCCGTGGGCAGAAACGTCTACCTTTGTAGTATTTTTAGGAAGTTATAAACACGCTCGATCCAGCTTGTTTCTAGCTGAACTAGACATTGGAGCTAAGCCTATTTCGGGGAAAGTAGGTCGGAATACGAATTCGCAGAGACGTTGTGGCGACATAATTTTAGATGACTTAAATTTCATGGGCACTACTCCAAGGGAAATCAACAAATTGTTTATGAGGCATAGCATGTCTTATTAGAGTTTATTATTCATATTACGTACGTGGTCAAAGGGTTTAGAGTCGGTGGCACAATAATTCAATGCTGTGATGTCGTATGATGTTGCATCGACGTCTGGGGGCAGGCGCATTATTGCCGAGACTTGTTGTTGGTATTCTTCGTGGCACTTTGCCAGTTACTCTTTTACTTTTCCCCGGAGACTTTGTCAACTTCCACGCCAAGGTTACTCTCAATGGTCACCGTCGAGAGGGAATCTGTTGTCGTCCAATGTCATTCCCCTTAGATATAATTGGAAACCAGAAGATCGCTTCAAGGCCTTCAAGAATGCCTTTCTAATTGTTTCCCGATCGCATTCTTTACGAAAACCATTAAAAAGATTCAACGAGGGACGAGAAGGCGTGGCCTAAACGCATAAAATTAAATGGATGCATTACATACCTCTCAATTATCAAATTACCTTTATAAATGTGTGCGAGTCGAGCACATGAAATATCTAGATAATTCAAGTGTACGCTTTATCTAGAATTTGACGGCCTGTAAACTTCTATTTGAAGTATAATTTCTACAATGAAATTGATTGATTGAGCGAAAATTATCTTATAATAAATATAAGATAATTTTCGCTAAAAAATATCTATAAAATGTTGCACCGATATGAATAAAATGTATTAGGTTTGTGTAGGTTAATATGTGTTACATCATGAAAAATGAAACGGAAATGGTTTCTGGTAACCTTTTGCGTTTGTGTTCATTTGATACTTATCTTTGATAGTTTAATGTTTATCTTACTATGAAATAGTGTTTTCGATTTACTATCGCAACCAGAGAAAGAGATGAGCTATAATCATCAGGTATCACTCAAGATATCAATTAAGTACCTGTTGAAGGGAGCAGGCACGCAAATGGGCTATAACGTATCAGAGTAGCTTCCGTTTCTGGCGAACATAAGCGCACGTGGTTAATAAAATAAATAAAACATTCAACACGCGCCTGTTGCTTTGGTTTACTGAAGAACCTTGGCTTTACATAGCTTCGTGCTAAACCACTTAAAATTATAATAAACATTCTCTAAATACAGAGTTTTATGAAGTTCGGGTTGCGAAGGGGCTTTTCGTTGATGGTTGTAATTTCCTCTGGCGTAAAATGCAGCTAAATCGTAACATATCAGTGCAGACATACATGCATTATCACTATAGCAAATTATGTAATAAGAAAAACAAACATGACCTACTGACTTACGATTCCGCTTCAAGTGCTCATTATTCTTTATAGACCTTTATGCCTATATGCCTGCGAATTAAACTTGAGTTAATATACTGGTTTATGGCTTTTCTGTCTGTTTCAAGAGGAATTTAATCGAATTTAAATCGAAGTTATCCATTAGAAGGGAAATAAAAATGTAATAAAATAGAGGCGATGGATTTATTATCGTTTAGTCGCTATCCATTTCATAACGTCTCCCTAGATTATTTTTAATTTTATATTTGGAAGGAGGAAGTTTGCGAAAGTTTTAACATAAAAAGTCGTAAGCTTCTAAGCTTCGTAGCCAGGAAGTTGCTGAATAGCATTCTAAAAACAGGTGTGAAGACGTCTGCGGTGGGTGAAAAATATTTTGGACAATACTTTTTTAGGGTTCCGTACTCAAAGGGTAAAACGGGACCCTATTACTAAGACTCCGCTGTCCGTCTGTCTGTCCGTCTGTCACCAGGCTGTATCTCATGAACCGTGATAGTCAGACAGTTGAAATTTTCACAGATGATGTATTTCTGTTGCCGCTATAACAACAAATATTAAAAACAGAATAAAATAAATATTTACAACAAACATGATTTTTTGCCGTTTTTATAGTTAATGGCACGGAACCTTTCGTGCGCGAGTCCGACTCGCACTTGAGGGGCTTTTTTTATTTAGTTGAGTTGCGTTCGTCTTTACCGGCGGCGCTTTGCAAAAATAGAATTTGGCGGCAGTGGCGGTTCATTCCCGAGTCCCGACCCGACTCGCCGGTGCACTGGTGGCGCTCACATATATTTCAGTTTCAGCACTCGACGCTCCCGTATCCCTTTTTACGGAAACTGTAATCCGTAACCGGGCTCGGGTCTAGACATGGGATTGCGATCGCGGCTTTCGTTTTGTTCAGTTAATTGAAGTGTTTGTGTGGTCTGTAATTTTTTTGGTGTGTGTTTAGTAGCTAGTGAAAATGAATGGAACAGAGACACTTCGGACTAAGTTCAGGGGCGTGAAGAAGGAGCTATTAGAAAGACAGACGAGCATGATGATACAGTCCATGACCGTGGGTATAATGAATGAAAGTTAAATTATTTTCGGATGAATAAAACTGTTCGCCTGCGTCAAGGTTCTTTAGTTAATTATACTTTGGGATAATACTTGCTTTTATAGTCGATTGATTTACCTGCTTCGTAAAAACATGTCTATCGTGGAATGAATAACATAATCGTCGGTAACATTTAATGACATCGTTATAATAATACAGCTGGCCGATCTCTCTCTTCTGTTAATTTATTTTCTGTATATTCTTCTGATTTAGGTAAATTAAGTGCTTCTTTCATTATTCAATAATATAAACTTCATAACATGGTCGACTTGTGTTAGGCCCGTATTGTTTTTTATACGCCCAACGATCACATACATAGATCCTGACCCCTAACTAGGATTCCATGCATCTAGGGAACCAGGAAACTATGAGGACCATGGTCCCACAACACCCGGACACGAAACAAATACTTGCCCTTTTTTTCTGTGCACAAATATTTGTCCCGTCGCGGGAATCGAACCCCCAACCTCAGTGGTGTATGAGATTTGAGCCAACCTGCCCAACCACTGCACCACAGAGGCTGTCAGAGATTTATTATATATTTATTATAGGACAAAGAAATGTAATGTATTGTAGTAAATAAATTAATATTATATACACCCACAGAATAAATAATAGTCCGTTGCGCAGCTCTTATAATTAAAGCATTTAAGTTTAGCAGATAAGTTGTAAATATGCTACAATCTCGGCCGCCAGGGGAAAGCCCTCGATTACCCAACTACGTTTTGCCAGTCATTAAGTTCAAAACCAGCTTTGAGCTTGGTGGGACTTTACAACGTATTTTTATGTTTCGTCATCAATAAAATACTGTTCAAAACAAGTTCTCTTATGGTTTAGCGAGATGTCTCGCGATCAGTTTTGCGCGTGTTGTGTGAAGACAAGCTTGTGTGTCCGTAACCAACTAAGCGGAAAATCCAAAACACTAGTTTGCTAGCTTTTGATCAGATCAATAGCTTCCCAGGCGCGGTAACCCGGCAGCTTGGCGAGGGTCGGTAGAGACGTGGTGCGGAATCCACGTTACATGACAATAGAACTCGGTCGCGTGCCGTTCGTTCGGTTCCAGTGGTAACCACGACACCCCGCCGTCGCTCAATCGATGATTCATTCTCGGGTAGTTTTAGCTGCACTGCAGACCGGGATTGTTGAAAGTCGGGTCGCTTTGCAAGTTTATGAAATTGAGATATTATTATGATTCCTCGGTTTGTACACTTATATTTTAGACTTTGTTTTTCTTTTCTGCTTTAAAACATTATTCAATCGTAGGCTCGTTTCTAGATTTATTAACTATGCCCTAATATCCCAGATAAAGTAGTAAACAAGTGAATTAACAACAAAGTGTGTGATTACAACAGACTAAAAATATTTTTCTCATTACTATGTAAGACGACCTGCCTCACATGGATGACGTTTGCGTGACGAGCATTTGTATCTGTTTAGTAACAACGCGAGTAAAATCTTAGTCACCTAATCACCATAACATGTAGGTAATAAAATGTGAAGTTATGTAAAAGTAGGAATTTTATGGTGTCTTTACCTCCTTCGTTGCAGATCGATGAACTGTACTTGGAGATACTGTATGAGATATTGCACAATGTCGGGGGATGTGACGTAAGCTGCGAAGTGGGACAGCTGGCGATGCTGTCCTATGCACAAGAAGCTTTCAAAATCGCCAACGATAAGCACACGGAACTGCTCACCATGGCCGAAGCCAAGAACGCCCCGGAGCTGATGCTCAACGTGGAAGTCGTAGAGGCCAAGGACTTGGTACCAAAAGACCCCAACGGGCTGAGCGACCCTTTTGTCACAATATACATGATGTCCAATTCGCAGCATAGATATAATTCTTCGGTAAAGAAGTCCACGTTGAACCCTGTTTGGGAGGAACACTTTTCTTTGTAAGTAACAACTAAAACTTAGCGTCACTAATACCAATTAATTTATTAGTTATCGAGTACTTATTCGCATTTCATGAATACCAGCACTTAAAGAAATGTTACACTTAATGAAAATTTCTATAAACATCGCTTAATACAATCTGATTAATACAGTGGTGTCCTTAACACTTATATGCATTAGCGATTATTGTCATTCATTGCATATTCTGCCATAAGGATAACATTACAAGAGTATCTACTCACCTTAACCACTTAAAGTAACCATATTATCATTTGTAAGTACGATATTTATGTAAAAGCACCACGTGTAGCAAAAATACATTGCCGTAGTGTTTACCGATGCAACTATAACTTGGGTTTACGATGCGTGCACGATGCGTACTGCCGCCGGCCGTGGTCTTGGCAGAAGTTTGAATAACTAACTAGCTTCCGGTTTTACGTAATGTTTGCTAGTTTTGGTACAGTTGTACAATAAATTGTTGATATATTTGGATAGAAAATGTATTAGCTATTACTGATCCCTTAGGAGCTTATTGTCGCTAGTCCAATTCTGCGCACACTACGCACGCGACGCAGCTTCGCATGTACCATAGTATAGTCTTAATGTAGTACAGGGCATCCCAAACTTTTTTTTACTGTGACGCCCTTGGGCATTTGCCATTTTTTTTGCGACGCCCCCCTCTGATCAAAAACTACTACCTACCATACCAGGACCCTAATTCACTATGACAACTTGGCGATCCCTTGCTTCAAGGAAACGTCGAGTCCTTCATTAATAAACGACATCTGCGAAATTTGTATTTTCTATGACGCGTCATATATATGGATATATGCGTCTTAGAGATGTCGTTTATTAATGAAGGAATCGACGTGATTTCAAAGCAAGGAATCGACGTGATTTCGCCAAGTTGTCATAGTGAATTGGGGCCCAGTTGTAGTTCTAGTCTAGTAACAAGTTATCAGAAAAACTCCAAATAACTCTTATATTTTTTATTAGAAAATAAAAACGAAAACAACACAAATAATGATAATTAAAAGAGATATTTATTTTACTTTGTTGAATGGCTACTAATGAGAAGGATGTGCTTGCTTTTCTGAGAATAGCTTCTCAAGTTTGGAAATTGCACTCTAATCTCTTTTCTACATTTATTTTCGATCTGTACTTTTTCTTTATTACTGCAACTGCAGAAAAGCCTGTTTCGCACAAGTACGATGTTGAAAAAGGTAGCAAAACCCTCAATGCTTCAGTGCTGCATTGAGGGCACGATATTCGTGAGAATCCTTAAATGAAGCCCATCCATGTGGATCGCCTCTCGACGCCCTCGCGATAAAACCACTCTCAACGCACAGTTTGGGAAACCTGATATAGTACATAGATTGGTGTGGGAATATAGGTAATAGCGTTCGCAGGAATGGGCCAGCTTTATAAGTTTTAGGTTATCAAAATGCATCCGGCTGCTATGTAATCAATAGAGTTTGCATATAGTAGAAGCGATGAAGAAACGTCACAGGACAGGACGGGAGACAAGCTTTTGTCTATCTACCTAATAAGAGACCTAGAAAGTTATATTAATTGATATAATTATTTTCAGACCAATGCCGGGCAGTTTTCACGAAGATTCTCTATGTCTAGAAGTATGGTAAGTCGAACCAGATCTCTAATACGTATTATATTAACATAAATTACTTACTAACATACATTTATTAATATACAATAAATTATATTACATGTATATTATGTGTATTTACCTACATAACTTGTTTCAAATATAAAACATCGCTAAACGTGATATGATTGTAAATGATTTTATAGGCGTTTGTGCTAAATGCAAGGTCATCTAAAATCCGATTATTTATGTAGGTATATGGTAATTAAGACATTTTAAGCAATGGATTTTGTAATATCACCTTGCCATTGCATCTCGAAATGTGGTGACATTTTAAATGTGACTGTTCTTAGGTATTTATTTATTTATTTAATCTTTATTTCAGGCAACATTAAAATGAGTTACAGATGTTATTTACTTATTCTACGGCCCATATAAATATATGCCTTAGAACGTTAGTTCTAAGGTATATATTTATATTATATACCTTACTTTACCTTACCTTATTTATATGTATGTTAATACATATAATTTATATTAAAATATTTATTTATATGACCTTATGGTTATTTTATGGGCAAAACTTCGTTTCTTTACTACAATATTTGAATCGGACAGGAGCCTCATTCTATCTGCTTGGTTTTTTTTCCGCCGAATCATCATCATCAATAACCCGTTAAGTTCTTATTGCTGGGACACGGGCCTTCTCTCACAGAAAGAGTATGGGCTACATATCATGACACACATGACATACATACGTACATGGTATAGGAAAGTGTATAGGTACACCGCGCTGACCCAGGGTGGCTTGGTAGACTTCACAAGTCATTGAACTTTGTGATTCTTGAACATGTCGGTTTTTCCTTCGCCGTTCTTATAGCGAGTTGTTAAATCCGCGTATAAATTGCCAAAGTTTCGTAGTGGAATTATAATTTATTATTAAAAGTTCGTATAGTTGTTAGGGATTTACAAATGTGTAATGTTCCACGACTTCTGTCGCTGATTATAGGTACACTTAAGTAACGAAAGAGAAAATATTTTTTTTCTAGGGACTTCGACCCGGCTGAGACGGTAAAAGAGAAAATGACAAAGATATTCGAAGTCAAAGGCGTGAAAGGACTCAGAAAGCTGATGAAGGAAATCGCCATCACAGCCTCAACCGGCAAGCATGACAACGAACTGATCGGCACTGCCAATATACCACTTAAGGTAAAAAATGATTAAAAAGTAGCGTGAGTGTTATTCATAATTAATATTAGGCTAAGACTCACGGGAAAAACGAAAAAAATATTGCGACCAAGTTTTGGATAATTAGAAACTCCTTCTGGGAGTTCGATCAAGCCACGCCGTATGTCGCGAGCGGTGGAGTGATTTCAACATTTCTCCCGTGTGTCTTACCCGTTTGTATAATATCAGTCGTATGTATTGTTTACTAGCTGCGCCCCACGGTTCCATCTACAATTTTCCAGGATTAAAAGTAGCCTATGTGATATTCCAAATCCTAAAGTACCTACATACCTTAATTTCATCAAAATTGGTTCGGTAGTTTTTGCGTGAAAGAGTAACAAATATATATCCATACATACAAACTTTCGCGTTTATAATATTAGTAAGGATATAAATGGTGCAAATCACGGAATATATAAATAATGATACTATATTACATATTACATACATAATTAACATAACATATATAATTTACCTTTACATTTGCGCAAATTGAATTTATTAAAATTTGACAAATTTAATCTGTTATGTCATCAATTGGTGTACATATTTTATTATAATGCTTACTGATTCTTAGAATTTCATTATTTGTTAGAAACATTTTTCCCTAAGTATCTATCTATCTTAGTTCTACGGCTATGAAACTTAATACATTTTTTTGTGAATATCTAAATATTTAGTAGATTGATTTGTCGTTTCACAAATCCTCTCCATCCCAAGGTTGTCAAGGTTGTGTTGTATATATATATATATATATATATACAGGGAATAACATTAATGTGTAGTAATACTGAAAGGTGTGTATGGGTATCTAGTCATGAATCATTGGGCAGAATATACAACCAAAAAAACACTATTATATTTTCCATACAAAGTTTAAAAATTATTTATTTGAATTATTTTGGACAATCCTAACAAGCTGTGGCCTAGTCGCGGTAGTACGGGTCATTGACCGAGCTACTTTGTGCCTAGGCACAAAACAGATTAGTACAGAAATCTACATACATACAAAGTGCGCTCGAGCAACGCACACATAGACACCGCTCACAGACACGATATCTGGGCACAGTTGGGATGCGAGTGCCATCCGCTTGAGACACGCGTCTGTGAACTTTTTTGTGCAAAAATGGAGCAACGAAAAATAGGTTATTATAACTGTTTGGTGGACGATTGTTTAAATTCAACATTAAACGGTGAATTGTCGTTTTTTAAGCTACCAGTTGTTTCAGAGAGGTAAGTAGGTATTTGCTTGTATTTTGATGGTTTGTTTTCACGTAACACAAAATAGTTAGGTAGGTAGGTAAGCGCCCCAGCCCCCAGCCCTGCGCCGAACAAGCGAACATAAGTTTTTAGCCTTGTCATATTTTTACAATTTAAAATTAGATATTTATTGTAGTATAAGCTGTGTTAGCCTTGTGTTCAATAATCTAATGAGGAAGATGTTAATGTAAACTAATCGCATTTGTTTTGTCTTCAAAACAACTTTATTCAGTTATAATAGTAACTGCGAAAAAATTATGTCGATATCGTGTACAGTTATATTTTTAAATCAATCATTTTTCCTCCCAAAAACTTCCTGCGCCGTCCGGTATGAAATGTATGAAAAGTACATACATGAGATTAACTTCTGTATTTATCTGTTTTGTGGCCTAGGCGCTCTGTCTTTGAAAACGCCGAACATTTTACAAGGGCTTGATTTCGAGTCTCAAATACCGGAATTTCATACTGAACGGATCTTCGGACTCGGTCGTTTCCGTTCCGGAACTCTCGTAAAAAAGGGTATTTCCACATTTTTACACGACTGCCCAAAAAGGAGTATTTCAGGGTTTACGTATGTATGTATTTATTTATTCCACCATTACTTCTTATTGCCTGGACAGATTTGAATGCATTAAAACCATAATAAAAACATAGGTTTAAGTTTTTTTTACCATAGTTTTTTTGCATGTTCCGGAACCGGTATACAAAAAAATCTCCGCGAACGTACCCGACTTAGCCTTGCCTTGATTAGTGTCAAATTTTTATCCAACTTGACGTCTTAGAATTCATATTCAGAAATAACCTAAAAAGAATTTCCGAAACGAAAACGGTCCTCTTCGGTGGAGTTTTATGGGGCGGCGTTAGAAGGTAACTTTGTTTGTGCCGCTCGACCAATGAGGAGCAGCGGCTATTATTTATTAGGATTACATCTTTATGATTGGTGCAATACGAAACAAGGCTAGCGAATCATGAAGCGGCGGCGAATGTTTGATAGCTTTAGTGTTTGCCGCGTTTTGTCAAAGATTAAACAGGTTTATTTCTGAAAACTGACTAAGTAAAGACGCTTTATTGATTACTGACTTACGAACACTCTTTTACTATGCAATGAAATCAAATGTTGGAAATGTCTTAATCATCATTATCAGCCTATTACATTCCTACTGTTGAAATTCATGCATGATGTTTTTTACATCCTATTCCTACGGTGGTTGGTGACCTCACGTATTTTTTAAGAACATCAGCCATGCTCGCTCTTATTAGGCGTTTACACTGATTAGATCCTTATTCCTGAATGTTAATTGGAGCGATGATGTTTAATGCTGTAATTAATAAGTAAGCATTAATAAAAATAAAAAAATACCCTGCCAATAACATTATCACTTGGGATGATTTAAGGATTCCGAGGATACCCCATACATCCAAATCTGTTGAGGCATTTTGTAATAAAAAAACGCACATACATTAACCCCGAAAACATTATATTCCTTTTTTGGGGAGTCGCGTAAAAAGCAGTTTGCTTGAAAGTTAGTTGTAAAGTAAGGTTGGTAGGACAGCTGGCTTTGCTAACTGAAGATAAAATTTGTTTGTCAGATCTGTACACGCGGCGCACTAATATTCTTTGTCACAAGTTCATTGCTCTTTATCAGCTGATTGTTAGGGTTGAAATGAACTTGATTACCAGAAATGTTTAAATTATCATATCTTGTGATTTTAAAAAGTTTCTGGTGATTTGCACTTGGACTTGAATTATTAATAAGCTTCTATATGCGTGGTTTAATTATTACTACACATTTATGTTACACGTTGTATATATATATATATATATTATAATACTATGTATGTATTATACTCATATGATATTACTAATAATAATTATATGATTTTACTAATAATAATTATTATATAAGTACACCACCGTCTTTTGTCGTTTCACAAATCCTCTTCATCCCAAGGTTGTCTGGAAGAGATCGCTTATTAGCGATAAGACCGCCCATTGTACTAATTAATTTTTTAAGTTCTATGTCTATTTGTTCTTGTTATGTTTTTGGTGTACAATAAAGTGTTATCAATCAATCAATCAATTCTTTAGAGATTCTGATTCTGTCATCAGAATATTATTTCTTACTAAAAATATCCGAATTGCGTTAAATTCCGTTTTTTTCCAGGTTTTCCTTAACATATTGTATGAAAAAATATTTAAAAGAATAAGTATGTAATATGTATCGACGGATGTTTTTTGTGCCATTATTAATTCTTACTAAAGAAAAACGGACTTACGATCCGATTTCGTTTAAATTTATGCGGATCTTCCTCATCTTGCCTTGTATTATTTTATACCAGTTGCGCCCGTCTTCACCTGCTGGTTTCTCGGGAGAAAAAATAGCCTAGGCATTAATCCAGGGTATATATAGCTATCCCCATTTCGAATTTCACTCAAATCCGTTGGGCCGTTACAGCGTGAACAAACACTTTCATACAAACTTTTGCATTTATAATACTATTAGTATTAATAACTAGTATTATATATAATATAATAGTGTGATATTATATATCGACCATTTTCTTGCAGTCGATCCCAGCTGGGGGGATGACCATGTGGTTTAGTCTGAGCAAGAAGAGCAAGCTACGTCGACAGGGCGTGGTCAAAGTACGACTTAACTTCTCGTCTGAGAAGAACAAGCAAGTCGCGGCGCAAGAACACAGGCATTTACTGCGGATACTGTTACTTCACGAACTGGAAAGTTCCAAGGTGAGTGACGTCACAATACTGTACACCTGAGTTTTAAACCTCGGTTATTTTCAGGTGTTTCATGATGATACTCTGTCCAGTCGAAATGGAAAGCGAGTCATTTGACATCACTTCGAATAGACATACTCGTGGTAGGGCTCTCGTAAGTGTGAGGCCGTCTGGATAGGTCATTTATTCTGTAGCCATCAGTAGTGCGCAAGCATTACTGTGTTCCGGTTTGAAGGGCATTGTAGCTATTGAAATTACTGGGCATATGAGACTTAATATCTGATGTCTCGGTGATGAGCGCAATGCAGTGCTGCGCAGTACTTTTTATGGTATAAACGTTTTGGGTGGCATTGGAATTGTTATGGGCAGGCGTGGCGCTTACCATCAGGCGGACTACATGCTCGTGTCATCACTAAGTTCCATAAAAAAAACAAGATTTGATACACACAGCTATAAGTTATACTATTGGTATTCTGTGGTTATACACAGAATAATTAATAGTAGGTAGGTACAAGGTGCATGTCAAGAAACAATAAGTCGTGGGTCCCACGGCAAGAACATTCGTTCTCTGTGGATATATTGTTATTGCATTTCATTGGTTGGCGAGGCCATCGCCGTTAAAATTTTCCTGGAGCTATTTTCACTGTTTTTATCATAATGTCAACACTTGTGTAGGTGCTATTCATGCAAAACTGTCATTGTCGCGAGCGAACAACACAGTATAGTCATCGTTGCTCTTATTATTAAGTAGGTATGTCTGCTAACCGCATCATGAAGTACCTATAACTAGGTAGGTACCTAGAAAATATGAATATGATGCTATATATGTGTTTTGAGACTGATAATGTGAAGTTGATTCGATCATGCAGTTGACCTACTTTGGAACAGATCTGCAACGCAATGTGTTATTTATCAACAGATTTATGTTTCCTCTCGCAATTGGAGAAACATTCTGCAGCAACCTATAACATGCGCGGGCGCACTTACGTGTACCTAATGCACATGCATTGTGTCATTTTCTTAATAATTAAGGAAATAACACATACACGTTCAATTATTGATTATGTTATTTATTATTTTAATGTTATATTGGCTTTTCTGTTTATTGTAAATCGTACGTTTCGGTTTTCTAACTCATATGTAGCTTTTGGAATAAGAATATTGATAGGTATGTACCTATTTTATACTGACGCGCACATTCCATGTTAAGAGCCAAATTGTTCAACTACCAATCTGCTGTTAATGATTTGTTTTCTTATACCATGTGGCAATAGAAAACTTTCTGCCATCTACCTAATATACTTATACAGCCACCTACCTAATATATACTTATATGTATATATATACTTATACAGGTTGACTTTTTAGACGGGGATCCTCATTGCAATTACCCAAAACGTTAGAGATATAAGTAATAATTTGCTGTAAAAATCATACGAGATTTTTGCATATCTATTCAAACTGCATTTTAGATTTTGTGTAAAATCGATTGCTTAAAATCGATATTATTTAAATAGTTTCCGCTGAAATCAAGTTGAGCATAATTTGCTAAAGTTGCATCGAAACCGATAATTTTGTCGTTTTAAAAGGTATTTGCAACAATTAACCACCTTTCCATCTACCAGGTGGCGCCATACTGGTGGAGCGGCAACTGCAGCGCCGCCGCGCAGGCTATCCTCACGCAGCACGCGGCGCAGAGCGGGCTCACGCAGCAGGACACTGCGCTGGTGCAGTGGGCCGTGTACTGCGCCGTCACGCCTCACCACCCGCTCAGCTTCGCTCTCTTCAACCAGCTGTTGGACAAGATCTCCAAACCGGTTCAATCTGGTTAGTATCTAGCAGGTTTCCTCACGCCGCACGCGGCGCAGAGCGGGCTCACGCAGCAGGACACTGCGCTGGTGCAGTGGGCCGTGTACTGCGCCGTCACGCCGCACCACCCGCTCAGCTTCGCTCTCTTCAACCGGCTGTTGGAAAAGATCTCCAAACCGGTTCAATCTAGCAGGTTTCCTCACGCAGCACGCGGCGCAGAGCGGGCTGACAAGATATTGAAACCGGTTAAATCTGGTAAACTTGTTATGATTAGGTAATGGGACAGTCAAGGTCATGCGATGGTTAGGGCTGCGTCTGCCCATAACATTTGCAATATCACCTAGAACTTTATACTGCAAAACCCTGCGCGGCACTGAGCTCGTCACCTTGACTAGGGAACCATCTTACCATCAAAGCCGAGATAAATTAAAAATTCTAATAAAGACGCGGAATTATTGAGTATTTGAATACATTTATTATATGTGTAAGATAGATACAGCCAAAACGGCAATAAACATCAAATTCAACTGAATCATGATGTCTTTCTTTCTAGGAATTCTGAACGAAGAGGACGTCAAGCAATTTTGGGACGGCGCCAAAAAACTACTTCCAACATGCTACAGCCACATTAGGAAACTGAGAAAAAAGACTGCCGGAGACAAGACTGTCATGAAGACTCTTAGAGAAGTTCTCAAGATTCTGTTCAAACTGTCCCAAATGGACGTTCCGGAGACTGTAGACCTTTTTCCCGCTAGCTTGTACGGTTGGCTCAGAGAAGATACGGAGAAGTTAACTATCCACGAGGTTTTACATCAAGCGGTGTTACAAGGTGCCTCGGATTGGTTTGTCCATATTTTGGACAATAACGAATGCAAGGACAAAACAGAAGAATCGAGGCTTCAGCATTTGATTATAGTTATACAATTAGTGCGCTCGGATTTGCAGAGAGCTGTGGAATACTATGAAAGAGTCTTTGTTGAGTGAGTACTAAAATAGGCGTTAATTTTCCTTAAACTTCTCATTCCTACTATAAACCTTATCTGCATAAAAATTAGGTTCATGTTGCGATGCGATTGTAAAGTAAATAAGGCTATGTCTGAAGCGTCTAATAAGATGATTCATGACTCATGTAATGATCCTATACATTGAATAGACGCGCTTAATTATAATGTAAATGACTTCACGACAGGTTTACCGGATCATTACTTGTAATTACCTACATGCGAGACGCTTATGACGGAATGTCGTAATGAAATATTGTACCTACATGTCTCGCCCCGCGACTCTGTCTTTAATTTCCCATTTTCCTGCGGTAAAACGTCTCGTGGGTAGATGGATATTTGAAATTACTCAATCATGCAAAAAATACTAAATGAATTTTGATGATTTTATTATATATACTTTAGGCCCTGGAAAAGGACATAGAATACATTTCATCCCGGAAAACCCCGGGAGTTAGCTAGTTTTATAAATGTGGAAGTTAGTCATGTTTGTTACTCAAAACTATTAAACGGATTTTGATAATTTTATGGGTACTTTAGACCACGGAATAGAACATAAATGATATTTTTATCCCGAAAAATTGCCCACGCATGTATAATCGGGCGCAGTAATCAATAATTTCTTACTTTAACATGATTTCCTTTTTCAGCGTAATGAGCTTCCCCTACCCAAAAGTCTTATACGGTCTATACGAGAGTAAGATCGCGTCTCTAGTGGAGCCGGAAGTTAAAGAGGTGTGCAGGAGCTTAAAGAGGCTTCAGTACAATGACGGGTCCACCAATAGTGTGTATTTAGCCGGCGGGATCAATGGAGAGACCGGTTTAGGCGCACCGCGGGTAGAGGATGAACCTCTGACGATGGGAACCAAGCTCTTTGAACTGTATCTCACGCTGCAGAGGTTCTTGATGTGAGTATTTATTATTATTAAATCATGTATTTCAGATAAAAATCCATATAAAACATGTCAAATAATTAAATTAATCTACAATAATTATATTACATTGAATAAACAAAATCAAAATTAAAAACAGTCAAATCAAATAAAATTATAAAAATGAACCAACTTAAATTAAATTAAATCAAATCAAATTAAATTACATTAAATAAATCAAATTAAAATTAATTCAAATAAAATGACATTAAAATAAACCAATTCAAATTTAAATAAATTAAATTACATAATACTTAAATTAAAATTAAATGTCTTCGCTCATAACAAATGGCAGAACACTATGTTGGATTACCCATCATAGTCATCATTTATGTTTACTAGCTTATGTTTAAGCAACCAAGTTAAAATTCTAAGAAACGAACACAATCGATTTTGAAATGCAATGACCTACATTTCTGACCCACGTCTGTTATAATTGACAAGCATTGAGTCAACATCGTCAAAGCGTCTGACATTGAATAAATATTTAAACTTACGTCCACAAAAATCGTTCGAGAACCGGTGGTTATTATTTGACGGCTAAACAGTGTTGTTTGTTTTTTACAAACAATGCCTATTCATATATCGTGTCATGTTTAAATAGATTCAATATTTATTTGAGCATAGGAGACGTGCCCTTAATGTGTCGTATTATTTGAACAATTTATGGGATCATAATCATGGTTGATTGCTTCAAGTATGTGATCAGAATGTATTCAGTAGTGCCGCTAAGCAGTTGTGCGCTAGCATTATTGTGTTCCGGTTTGAAGGGCATTGTAGCCAGTGAAATTACTGGGCATAGACAGCTAATTGTCTTAGGGTGACGAGCGCAATGCAGCGTGGCGTAGGATTTTGCAAAACAAAGTTCTGGGTGGTGGTGTTACTGTTATGGGCAGGCGTAATGCTTACCATCAGGCTAACGACCAGCTCGTATCGTAACATAGTTACATAAAAAAAGTAAAAAAAATTATGTAGCAAAATTTCGGGACCTTCAGAGATTCTTCCTTTGCAGTGAGGAATTTTTGGTTCTAGGAACCTTTTTTTTAAATTGGATAGATCTACGTTTGACCAGGCCCACTCCGCACTGTAGGTACAAAGCTACAAGTACATAGCCGGACACCGACGGCGGGTCGCGCGTTGTTACACGTGCCGCGTCAAGAGAAAGAGAAAGAGGAAGAGGAAGAGAAAGAGAGGCGCTCTATAGGTTAATATGACTGGTATGCAGCGTTACGCGAGCTGAATTGTATTTTCTTGCGTCATGCGAAGAGTCGCTATTTGTTTAAATTTATTTGCGGAGTGATGTTTCTGTCCCTTAGTATTCTGTGGTTTGACTTGACACACGACGATGTGGCTAAAGATGAAGCACGTATATCTAGAAGATACCTATTCACTCTAGCCTTGAACATACCTAAATTGTAGATATCAGGAAACAGAGAAGACGACAAAGAGTTCTTATAGCAGTACTTACTATAAACGTGGAATCAAAACCTTTTGTACGAATTGGTGGAATGTCTACAAAGTAAGGGTGATATCCTTTACTCGCTCTGTGATGGAAGAGGGAGGGTGAAATGAGGTCGTAAAGTTCCTGTGCACATTCACCAAAATGTACCCTATAAAAGATTGAAACATACTAAGTAACATCTTTCTGGTAATTATGTTCTGGGCGGTGCTGCAACTGTTATGGGCAGACATGTTGCTTAACATCAAATGTACTGCACGTCTCATCGCCATACTATCAAATGTACGCTCGTCACGTTAATTCGTCGGTCCCGGTTGTTGCTGGAACAACAGTCGTTAGGCTATTGCGGAGGCCTTCGTGCAGTCTAAAAACTCCGACACCCGTGCCTGGATGCACGGGTGTCGAACACACGAGATAAGAAGAAGATTACAAAAATTAACCTCTGACAAATTACGTCTTTTTCAGGCTGGGCCAAGGACTTAATGAGACTGATTGGAATACCTACGCCATATCGAAATTTCATTCTTGGTTCTTCGGCGGCGTAGCCCAATGGCTAGACATCGCTGCGTTCAAGGCACTCACGCGCATAGAAAAAGCCGTAGAACTAGACAGTTTAGAACCGGTCGATGGAACAGTCAAGTACAGCAGTTCTGGAGTGGATACTCTGACCATTTTCTACCAGATTAAGATTTTCTGGCAGCAGCTAGCGTGGCCAGATGTGGAGGGATGCTACACGTTCGTGGCTAAAATTGTTGATGTAAGTTTCTCATTATATTTTACACGATAATTAAATATAATTTTATTACCGCCAATTGTATTATCCTAGTTAAGGTTTATATGCAGGGTGAGTAATAGAACAGGGATGGGCATTGCAACTACTTCTATAGGCCGACCGTTTAACTCGCGTATCGCCTGCGCGGTAAGAAGGGAGCGAGGGGAGATGTTAGCGGGTGGGTGAAAGGGAAAGGACGTAAGCTCTCTGCTCCGCGCACCCCTTTCACCCACCCGCTAACATCTCCCCTCGCTCCCTTCTTACCGTGCAGGCGATACGCGAGTTAAACGGTCGGCCTATACATATTTTGTTATTAGAAATCCATCTAAAGTTTTTCAAACTTATTTAAACGGAATTTTTGAATATTTGAAATTTATTCGTTAAAATGAATTTTGCTACTAATATTATATAATTGTCAATACAATTATGCCAATGCATATTTCTCTAAAGTTGTTACAACTTAATGAATACCGATATTATAATTTCCATATAAATCTACCTAAAATCGATAAAAATCAAATATAATATTATAGCGAAAATGGAGTCTGCTGCTTACAAGGGACGAATACTGAAATTGCATAGCAATATTCGTCGCTTAACATCACGCGAGATAGTAGTCTTACATAGATCTAGAAAGGCAAAAAATCGTTCGCAGGACATCTGCCGCTGCATCGTATTCTACTCCGACCGCATGGCGCGTCGCGTCGACAGTACAGGCGCAGAGACCAGCGTGTACGGCTCGCGGTTCGAAGTCACCACCGCGTGGTGCATCGCTATCAACAACATCGACTACGTGAGGCAGAGCCTGCAGCGGTTTGTCGACGAACTGGGCATGGATGACATCGTGCAGAGACTCAGTGAGGCGCGCTCGCCGATTGAAGCTCAGAGGTTTGTATACAGTGTGGCAGATCTGTATACAGTATGGCAGAAGTGTATACAGTGTGGAGGATGTGTGAGAGACTCAGTTGAGCCCAGAGCTTTGTATATAGTGTAGCAGATGTGTATCCATTTTGGCAGAAGTGTGAATATAGTGTGGCAGACGTGTGTATACAGTTCATAATAAAAAATACAAATGGTTATACAATGTGACAGAAGTGTGTATACCTGTAGCAGAAGTGTGTGTATACAGTGTAACAGAAGTGTATATATCCTGTGGCAGGATATACCCTCTGTAGGTAAGTTTGTCGTGTACGAGAGGCTTATGCTTTGTCAATTATTGTGCCGCCAAGCGATAGTGTTCAAGCATCACTGTGTTCCGGTTTAAAGGGCATTGTAGCAAGCGAAATTATTGGGCATTATGAGACTTATGATCTTAAAGTGACGAATGCAGTACCCAGCGCGCAGGATTTTCAAAACCAAGTTCTGAATGGTGCTGCATCTGTTATGGACAGGCATAATGCTTACCATCAGATGAAAGATCTGCTCGCCTCGTCACTCGTCTGCGCTTCGGGAATCAAACCCGTGTTCTGAACTGCCTGCGTATTCACCACACCACAGCAGTTTTCAAAGAAAATGAAACATTCAGTTCATCAAAAGTGAGAAATAATGAATGAGCAAATTATTGAACGTATGAATGAACAGATATAATCAAGTTTCACTTATCACATAGTATAATTGAGTCTTATTAATATTATCATACTATCAAGATCATTATGATAATCTTATGAATCATCAACATAATGTTTGCATAAATAATCTCTTAGCCCTGATTATGTAATACTTCCTGTATAAATTACAACAATACCTCCGTGGCAGGAAACGGAGTTTTATTCAATTAATATCTTCTTGCAGATGTAAAGAAACAATGAAGAATGTAATAGAGAACGCCATAGACACCGTGAGAAATAAGATTGTAGATCTTTTGATGGTGATGGTCAAAAAGGTAAGAATTATCCATTATTTTTTCGACCGTCAGAAGAGATAAGAGCTATGCGATAGAAAGAGAGGCGCTCTGTAGGTTAATATGACTGGTAGGTATGCAGCGCTACGCGAGCTGAATTGAATTTTATTGCGTCATAGCAAGTGTCGCTATTTGTTTAAATTTCTTTGCGGAGTGTTGCTTCTGTCCCTTAGTATTCTGTGGTTATATTACTTGTTTATATAGTATACTAGCTGCGCCCCGCGGTTTCACCTGTGGTTTTCCGGGATAAAAGTATCCTGCTATGTTCTTTTCCACAACCTTAAATACCTAATTTAATCAAAATCTGTTCAGTATTTTTTGCATGATCGAGTTAAAAATATCTATCTTTTCTAAATACCTACATAAACATACCATTTATTTATAATATTAGCATGATTATCTTTTCTATCGATAGTATATTATATATAAATTAGGAACCGAGTAAAAAAGAAAAAAACAATGTACTATCCACAATAATAATTGTTAATCGGACAAAAATTTGCATGTTAGCGTTCTCATTTTAAGTGAATAATGTATATCCTTTTGAGAATAATGATCTTAAACCATAAAACATAGTACGTTATACTACTTGTTTATGTATATAGTAATGGAAAAACTATATCAAATCAGGAATTCAGGTTGTCTTACCAAATGAAGCGCCACCTGACTTATGAATCAATCTGATCTTATGATTATCTCTCTGAGAGATGATTCAACGATCAATCTAAAGTCATACAATGATTTCATATTTAATTATAAATTTACCTTAAGTCTACGCAAGTATTGGAATAGTAGAAATATTTAGATTTTAAATGGCAAGACAGATCCGTTTTTACCACTTGTATGAAATGTAAATAAAAATAAAATTAAAAAAAATGTAATTGATTTCTTAATGGGTACTTTCATGTTCAGACCAATTTTAAAACTCAAATCAACATGTCTTAAGTTTATTTCGTTATTCAGTTGTTTTTAAATAAAACATTAATGTTTCATGTCTCCTTTTAGATGATGCCGTCCATAACACGTTTCCTAGTGGAAGGTGCAGAGTTACTGCACCAAGACTGTTCGAGCATGGACCGCGTTATGCGATACTTGGAGGAAAACCTAGACACTTTGTACACACACTTGAACAACGAAAACTTTTCGCGAACTCTAGACATAGTGTGGGAACAACTTGGAGAAGTCCTGTTTGAATTGATTCAGGCGAACTTGGAGGTATGCATGTTTTAACGCTTTACTAATTGTTAAATTTTTCAGTATTAATTTTATGCTAACAGCTGTAACATTGCGTAGCTATAATAGTGTTAACACTTTGATTTAGTTTTGATTTGTACTAATTTTTTTCTCATTTATCAACGGACCAGTAAAAGAATAATATAATCTTATTTATTTTTGTATGTTTCTTTAAATCCCTTAAAGCTAGTAATTTAATGACTAACTTTATAGTGTTAGAATCGGTGTAACATTTCACTGGATCCATTTTCATTTGTTTTCCATCAACGACTAACATAGTGATTAATTTTGGTTTTTAGAAAGAGAGAATATCAACCCGTCTCAGCTTGTTTAGGCGTAGATATTTTGGAAAAAACAAAGTCTCCCCCAACTTTGTTTTGTTTCGGGTAAATAATGTTGCCATTGTGACGCACGCTAACGCAATATTATTTAGTTGTGTGCACCGAGCAAAAAAATTGTTGTTTTATTTTTATTTTTGCTACAATTCGATAAACTTTATTTTAAAAAGGAATTAAAAAATTTGAAATTTATAAGTGCCATTTCTGTGGCAGATTAAAAATACTTATTTTTTTACCTGCTTTTATAGATTTCTCACAGATTTTCTGAGTTTTCCTACGCACAGTAGTATACCTTTAGTACAATTTATTTTTATTTTCTTCAAGTGTATGTAGATCGTCTAGCAAGCGTGACTAATGTATTTCTGTTTTGCTAGCACCGAAGGGCAAAGATAACTCGCTATATCGACCCGAGACGCTTGAGCAAAACCGCTGCAGCAGCCTTAGATGCGGTAATACTACACACACACACACGCACAGCAATGTGTTATATGTTTGTGGCTGTGAACGTCGTGTCGCTGAATTTTTGCGTCGACTTGGAACGATAATTCAAATTATAAAAAAATCTCGCAGTTTTCGTAATTTTTCGTACTTACACGTATGATTTACATACATACGTATCCGATTTATATCATAATTCATTCACCAATGAGTACGTTGGTGTACTTATAACGTATGACATAAACGACAAATCAGAAACAGTCGGGTTCCATTCTGGCTTTTGATTGGTTGGCTATTCAGCGAACCAATCAAATTCTTACCTGCCTTTGTTGAAAAATATTCGAGTCAATTATAGCATTATACGTAGAACATTTCCTCTAAAAAAAAGAAAAAACATAGACAAAAAATTCGGCGACACAAAAACCTTAGTGTGAATGTCTAGTTCCTCGGTTATAAAAATGCTGCCTCTTCAACTGAAAACGTATCTAAGGCAGTGTTTTTATTATGGGGTTGCACAAATAATGTTCGTACGGCTTAAACAGAAAAACTCAAAGGGTAATTGTACTGTACAAAATATAATAGGCATGGGAAATGTTATTCTCTATTTGTGATGGCTAGGCTATGCGTCTTTCTATCCTGACCCTGTACTTAGGTAGACATAGAATGGATGTAACATGTACACATATATGACGTATTCGGACAAAATATATGTGAGTACGTCTAAATGTGCTTATTGGTATTTATGATTTTGTTGAAACTCAAGAATACATCCAGATATGGCCGTCCAGATATGAAATATTTGTCATGTGTGTGCTCTATTATTATATAGCTATTATTGCATGTTAACAGTACTTTATACATTCTCATACTTATTTATTTTTCTTTACCATTCGTGTACAGTCGGTCATAAAAATCGCTGAACATTTTCAATATTTTATAAGCCACGACTCACGTTGATGAGATAGGTGCCATTTTTTTTGTCGTGAATGAAATGGCGCTTAACAATAAGCATCGTAATCCATATCTAGCATTATTTTTAAAACTTCATTTTAGAATATCTATTTATAGCTATTTTTATCATACAAGCCAATGATCAAAATGAACATTTTGGTGATATTGCATGTATATGCCATAAGTTCGAAGTTTTGGAAAAACTACATTCTAATACCAAATATGGAAAATCGATGTTTTTTTGTTAACTGCCATCTAGCTAACGGTAATGACTGCTCCAACACCCTTATCTAACGCTTATAAAAATGTTAATGGTCAGCTAATACTTTTGTCACTGAGTGTACATACATACCTAATCTAGTCTAGTTTATATAAATGTTTGCTGTGGCTTTTATTGCTACACTCTCGTTTAACAATGATGTCATGCATGTCTTTTCTTCATTTTACCTGAATAGGGGATCGGACAGTAAACTAGAAATAATCTAAAATGTAGTTAGAACAAATGTTCGTCGAACAAGAAAGATCATTCAATCAATATTTTTGTGAAATAATAATGATTTATATGTTTAAATCAATAAATAATTCTGTCATTTTTAATCTGTTCTTCATCTCAAACGAAACAACAATCACAGCGCATGACGTCATTTGTAGGCAATGCCGTGAGTCAAGCTTGTGCTTATTTTACGTTTTTGCTTTTCATAAAATGTATTTTTGCTCATTTTTTCGTTTCATTACTACAATATAGTCCCTAAACTCCACAAAACGTATTTAAATCTCTTTGCAAGTTTTATTTCGAAGAGTTTGTCGTCTTTTACTTACAAATGACGTCACAAGTTTTGAGGTGATCTTTTGAGCGGCAATATTTGAAACATAATATTTAAACAAAGTTTTAGGTACTTTTAGAGCGATATTTAATTAAAATAGTATTTTCTAATGGCTATATATGTTCATTGTAGTTAATTTAAAACACTTTCTGAATAGTTGTCCGATCCCCTATTCTTTTAAACAAAAGTTTGAGTCTTCGGGTGTGAATTTTTTGACATTTTAACAAGTGTTGGCTTTCTAATTGAACTCTAGGTGTCATGGGTTGTGGTCGGACTGATTTGGACTGATTTATCCATTTCACGCGATAAGGTGATCTTGATTTCTGTACATTATGTTCATTATTTTATGGTCTATGAGAGAAAGAAAGAGAAGCCATGCTATGTATATCTATCGCCACCTCTCTCATACGTAAGTAATATTGTGATATCTAAGGCTGGTTTCTTCTCTTTCTTCATCTTCTTCATACGTTTCTTTATATGGGTTAATTTACACTATTGCACAAACTGTTTCTGAAAACCGTATACGATTTATGGAATCTATTTATGTTCGCGCTTTATAAATCAGGCAGTTTTTAATGAAAATAAAGTAGCAAAACGGCTGTATTTTTGCTGCAGTATCTCATCAGATGCGGTCATACTCGTATACGGTTTTTTAATACGCCTCTTTCTAATATAGAGTTGGTGTAAATGAGCCCTTTTCTATGGTTGGGGGTTTAATAACAACAAATCCTTCTCAAGTAATTTATTTTTACAAAAATGCCTCTCAAAGGCAATTAAAATTAAAAACTTGTCTTCAATATAATTAATTTATAAATACTACCTGTTTGTTATTGTTTATTTTGATTGACAATTACTAGTTTACTATGTATTTGCCTTAGAAATATTAATATTAAAATTACTTATTATAAAACAAAACCAGTATTAAACCAAAAAGATAATTACAGAAACGTCGTCCCCCTTCGTTCTTTTCTAACCTGCACGAGTGCCTAAAAATCATGGTGCGGTCTTTCCGACAAGACAACAAGGAGATTTACTCGTCGGAGACTTTGAAGCGCGTCGAGTATTTACTGAAGATCCATGGTATGGAGACCAGAGAGCTGATCCATCAGCACCATCTAGAGAGATGGCAGGAACAACAGGCGGTCACTGAACCCAAGATGGGACTGCTGACAGTAAGAGCACAGTTCAATGAAGACCGACTCATAGTGGAAGTTATGAATGCGAGGAATTTGTTGCCTACGGACTCTAATGGTAAGTTCGATAGGGGAATTAGGGAAATTATTATATTCAAAAGACAACTTAAAAAAAAAACTATTATATCGTCTTTTTTTTCAACAGCAGTGTAATCGTCTAACTCGATCACCGATCACACTATTTTAAATTTGGAAGGCGTCAGCATCCTTCAAACTGAGATATCGATCGTTTTTAGCGATCGTAATTAGGATGCGGGCTTAGAGTAGAAAATTGATATAATTGCACAGGCAAATACCGATTACGAGATATCTTTTAAAAGTCAAAAGTTAAAAGATATTAAGTAGGCACAAAAAATGTACTTTTGAATGCTATATACACATTATACAAATCAATAAAATATAGTTAAAAATTGTAACTTGTAATATCATGACTGAAAAAAATGGTTAGCGTGTCTACCCATTTCTTTCCCATACTCAAATTAAAGTCCAGGCCCAGAAAAGAAATGCGAAAACTGACTCACCCAGTGCTTCGAAAATACGCCTGCTAGAGATAGCAACAAGAAACTCAGCGGGAATGTCTCTTTTCAAAATCTTTTAAAATATCTAAAAATGTAACACTAAACAATGAGGTATAAATTACGATTAACATAAAACATAACATAGAACAAGGAACACATAAAACATAGTTTTTTAATAATATAATATTTATGTTAGTCTGTAAGGTATATATAATATGGGTCTTAGAATTACATTAGTCACTAATGTAACTATTGTTTCTTAAGTTACCTGAAATAAAGAAGTAATAATAATAATAAATCACTTTAAAAGCGATCGAGATCGTTGTACGATTAAGACGATTCCCATACATGTCTTAAAACGTCTTGGAGTGATATTTTTTTTCGTGATCTTGTTAAATAAGTTAACATTTATTGTAACTTGTAATACTGGACACGAATCACTCAATGAAATGGAGAATATAGGTTGTTCTTTAAATATTTCTTCTATTTATAAAAACTGATTTTTTTTTCCAGGCCTATGCGACTCCTACGTAAGAATAGCCTTGCTACCAGAAGATACGTTTGCCAATGTGGTCAAACCCAAGACTCAGACGCACAACAAAAACCTCTTCCCCTTGTACGACGAAATATTCGAAATGTAAGATTTATTTATTTTCTTAAGCAAACCAAAACATACATTTATTTATTTATTTATATTTTAGCACAAAACAGTTTCTACATGAGGACTTATTGCTAGGCAGCATTTTGAACCAGTCATCCAGGACGTTACAATTCTTTTGTACATACACGGCAAACAGTTTCGATCACAGATTTTTTTTTTCTTTTCTCCTCTTTAATCACCTTTAAAGTTTTTTAATCAAACCTTTAGAACTTGCTTGGGATTCAGGCTGCAGATACGGTCGTTGCAAATTCGATCTTGCGATACCGACCGGTGAATCAATCCATACTTACTCAACGTCAACTCCAAAACTCAACATCAAAATCCATTCAGTTGTTTTTTCATGATTGAGTACAAACATTCAACGATCCATTGCATTGCATTTATAATATAATTAGGATATTGTATTTCGTATTATGACCATCACGAGTAGGCACAAAATAACAACAAACTACTTTGCAGCCCGCTGACTCAAGAGCAGCGCTCCACAGCCGAGGGGCTCATCCACTTCGTGATCAAAGACAAGGACATGTTTGCGATGAGCAATGCTTTCGTTGGCGAGGCGTACCTGCACTTCCGAGAGGTTCCCGACGCGCCGGAGCCCATCACCAGCTTGCCACAGAACCTGCTTACACTCACACGCCCAGCTGCCATCGGTGAGGAACTACTTCTTTTTTTGCAAGTATGGAGGTTGTGGGGAAGTGGATAGGTAGATATAGGTATAGGTTTCCACTGTAGAAGCACCTTCATTTAATAAGGAAGATCTCCCGACCGAGTCAGGGACAGCTGTCAGACAGAACGTACTTGGAACTTGTATAGGCACAGAATACTAAGGGACAGAAGCATCACTCCGCAAAGAAATATAAACAAATAGCGACTCTTGCTATGACGCAATAAAATTCAATTCAGCTCGCGTAGCGCTGCATACCTACCAGTCATATTAACCTACAGAGCACCTCTCTTTCTATCGCGCCGCTCTTATCTCTTCTGACGCGGCACGTGTAACGACGCGCGACCCGCCGTCGCTGTCCGGCTATGTACTTATAGCTTCGTGCCTACAGTGCGGAGTGCGCTAGGCCTTGTATAGGTCTTATCTGTTGTGCGAACTTTGTTTGCGCGATGCAGGATTTCTATAGAAATCTGCGACTTTGTATAGGCGTTTATGTTACTTTATATCAGCGCTATCTGTGAACATGTCGTTGATATATGTGGCATTTTACCTTATTATCACTACTTATACCATGTATCTGCGCCCCGTGATTATACCCGCGGTTTCTCTTTTAGCATATGTGTTACGTTTAGCCGTTGCAGCGTGAAGAGGTGAGGCTCACCACTTGAGGCTCGAAAGAAGGAGCGGGGAGGGCTTAGGAAAAAATCACGAAATATTACAAGGGGGTAGGGGGTGTAGTGAGATATCACATGTATTTATTTTTTCGTTAAACGCGCAGTTTCTAAACCGAAAACGGCGCGTGACCTTGACTTACCGCAACAACAAGCCACGTTCAGAAACAACTTGCAACCTTTAATATCTGTCTGGACATTTTTATCACGGTACGGTTTAATCCAGAATGAAACTGGATTATACCTGTTTTTAAAGATAATATTCTAAAAAAATATTCCAGACAACTAAACTCACTGATATACTAAACCATGTATTTTCCTTGCAGACGGAGACGCAATCAAAGCCCTAGAGTCTCGACAAGGCGACAAGCAAGCGCGGGAGTTCCTCAAGAAGCAAAGACAGAAGATGCCGAGCACTAAACAGTTCTTCTCACTCGGTTGAGAGAACGGAAGTTTACTAACGTTTGTATCGGGAATACAGAAAAAAGATTAGAAAGTCTGACAGTTTTATAATGCCCGAGGAAGTTTTTATAACTCCAAAAGACGTACATTGATATTAACTTATTCTCTTGCAAACATAAAAATGCATTATATTATGAATGAATTGAGATAATAAAGCGCGTGAGAGGTGCTCGTGAACGGGCTAGTTTAACGGTAATTTTTTCTGCAATTTTATAGCATTCTAGTTACTGGCTATAATCTAAAATTCTGTGCAACAATTGCAGCAATCTAGTTTTCAATGCAAAGCAATTTATCCAGCAAAGCGTTTTACGCACATACGGGTGTAAGTGAAAAAGTCCGTGTTCACTCAACGACAAAAGTTACGGACGCATTTACACAGTTAAAAATTCTTAAAAGCCCTTGGCATTTTAAAGATCAACAGTTGTATGTTTATTAAAAGTTGATACCTAATGTTCAGCGACTTTTGTCAAAGTTTATAGTCTATTTATGAGCCCCATAAAAAAAAAACCACAGTTCATTTAAAAATCAAAGGAATTTTTCAATTTTTGAATAAGTCCCTAGTAGGACATTTATCTAACCGAATAACTTCCTTCCGAAGCGTGCAAGCGATTAAGGAGGTTGCAGTATTGAACAAGCGAGTAAAGAATCTGGTTGTTTAAAAAACGGCCCCAAGCAAATAGAACTGTGTCATCCCGGAGTAAAGTCTCAAAGGCAGTAATTACACAAATTATGTAACAATATGTAATACATCTGTATTAATAACATTGTCAAACTAACATCTTGAATGAAATTGAAGAAATGACGCACACACTGTGAAAACTAGGTCTCAAGACTAATAAAACTGTCATCCCGGAGTAAAGTCTTATAGGAAGTAATGGCATAAATTATGTAACAATATATCAATAAAATGTCGAACTAACATCTTGTAATGAAATTGAAGAAATTACGCACAAACTGTGGTTGTGAAGTCGTTAAATAAAGTAGAGAGGTAACCTCTAAACTACGTAGTTTAGAAAAACTACTCAAATGTACGGGAACTAGTCGTATCGTACTAACTTCAACTAGTTTCCTATGATTGCTCCATCTGCGTCATAACCCGTAATGTTTTACGCCATAGTTATAGCACGTAGTTGGAAACAGTCATTAGGTAACATTATCGTTAAGGTGGAGCAGTAGAAAAAATTATGTGTTTGTTAATTAAATGAATTGATATAAACAAATAAATTACTACAAAGACCCACTTCGCTCACGTGTAATTGCGGTTAGCCCTTGGGTTAAATTGTTTTTTGTATGAAAATATACACTTAACCCGATCTTTAATAGACGTTGGCGTAAGCGGGTTTTTAGTTCTTACGATTAAAATCGTTGAGGTAGATTCGAGGAATCAATACTTTTATTAATACAATTAAATATAAGATATTTTTTAAGCGTCCACCAAAAATACGGAATGTGCATCAAATTAACCGTTCATCAAAAATACCGATTGTGCACCAAATTTGGTCTTTTTTTAGCACTCAATCGTATAAGAGGTAGCCCTCGGTTGGTAAGGAGGCGGGGGTGGCCCTTGGGCCACCCAACGCCGCGAACATGTAATATTAATAATATACGTGGTCATTATGAAATATTTTAATGAACATATTTTGGTGCACAATCAGTTTATTTGGCGGAAAAACGGGAATAAATTAAGGTACAGTTAAATACGATCCTTAAATATATGAAATGCTATGGAGATCTACTTACGCATTAATTACCTGCTTTAAATTAAGTACATTATTTACTGATATTTATAAGTTTATTGTTTAGTTTGAGTATAAAATCAAAAAAGTGTATTTGAAAAATTAGTTAACTGAATCTCGGCAATATATTTATGGTTGTAAAAGAATGAATAGGCAATAAATTTTGAATATTTTAATACTGCTTAAAATATTTTGTAAGTACTTTCTAGGTTAGGATCTCAAAACAAATCAGTTTTGCAACTGTTTGCATCGAAACCATTAGCAAATGTGTTGTCTAATATGATTTGGTTTAATAGTATAAGTTCCTTTTTATTTAATAAAGAGTATAAAACTTTACTTATTAAAAACATCGTTTAAAAATCATTTTAATAACCAAAGTTTACTATAAAAATGCAAAGTATACATACTGCAATATGTAACTGGCTAATAAAAATAAGTCCTAATAGTACATAATTAAACTATAGGTTATACATAAAATGTGTTGAATATAATTATGTTACATACAGGGCGTCCAATATAACAGTCAATATATTCCTTATTATCATCAACTTCACAATTAAAATATACAAAATAAACACGAGTAAATTAAGATTCATCTTTAATTAACATTTGTCTTGTGGTAAGCCCCATTTTGATTAATTCTGGTACAACCAACAATAGTTCTGGGAATACCTTTCTGTAGTACAAACTTTTGACTTTTGAGACAAAAGTTAAGAGTTGGTATCTGTAACAATATTGAACGCACTTGTATGAACTTAGTACATAGATGTTTGTATCAATGTAGGAGTGATTAAGTAATTTTTATACGATGAATATTTTGTAGAATCGTTGTGTGTAAATGCTATTCTGTGATAAAGAAAAGTGCCTTATTTATTTTTGTTCGTGTTCTCTTTGATTCTTATTTCTAAATTGTTTCTTTATTTTTTGCTTCCGATATATTTACGTTTATTTTTGTTTTCGACTTGTGAATATAAGCAATGATCGAATAAGCAATATTGTTTGAGTGCATTAAGCTAACTCGATGGAGTTTAATTAAGTTTTTTTTACTCAAAGTTATTTGGCATAAGGTGAATAATACTCACGGCCTGTATGAATCTTTTTATTTTACTTATTTATTAAATGCCAATAAAATATCAAAGCAATATAACCTGGTTTTAATTTTTAATTACCTACACATTTAAAGATATGCTACCGTATACTTACAATATTATGTATACATTTTCGATAGGTTAGTATATGAATCTCAACTTTATAGTAATATATAAGCATGTACATAGGTAGGTATGTAAGCACGTAGGTGTCAAAGGAACTACCTAATTCCGTGCCAAAGAATATAATTTGATCCGTGCGACGGGCGAGTATATCCGTGACCTCTTTATGCGACTACAAATTCCAAATCGAAGTTAATTTTGCCTGAGCTCATAATAAATGTTAAGGCAGACTAAAACCATTTAGCCTAATCCAGTAGAAATATGGCCAAACACTAAACTGCACTAATTAAACAAGACAAGGCGACAAGCAAGCGCGGGAGTTCCTCAAGAAGCAAAGACAGAAGATGCCGAGCACTAAACAGTTCTTCTCACTCGGTTGAGAGAACGGAAGTTTACTAACGTTTGTATCGGGAATACAGAAAAAAGATTAGAAAGTCTGACAGTTTTATAATGCCCGAGGAAGTTTTTATAACTCCAAAAGACGTACATTGATATTAACTTATTCTCTTGCAAACATAAAAATGCATTATATTATGAATGAATTGAGATAATAAAGCGCGTGAGAGGTGCTCGTGAACGGGCTAGTTTAACGGTAATTTTTTCTGCAATTTTATAGCATTCTAGTTACTGGCTATAATCTAAAATTCTGTGCAACAATTGCAGCAATCTAGTTTTCAATGCAAAGCAATTTATCCAGCAAAGCGTTTTACGCACATACGGGTGTAAGTGAAAAAGTCCGTGTTCACTCAACGACAAAAGTTACGGACGCATTTACACAGTTAAAAATTCTTAAAAGCCCTTGGCATTTTAAAGATCAACAGTTGTATGTTTATTAAAAGTTGATACCTAATGTTCAGCGACTTTTGTCAAAGTTTATAGTCTATTTATGAGCCCCATAAAAAAAAAACCACAGTTCATTTAAAAATCAAAGGAATTTTTCAATTTTTGAATAAGTCCCTAGTAGGACATTTATCTAACCGAATAACTTCCTTCCGAAGCGTGCAAGCGATTAAGGAGGTTGCAGTATTGAACAAGCGAGTAAAGAATCTGGTTGTTTAAAAAACGGCCCCAAGCAAATAGAACTGTGTCATCCCGGAGTAAAGTCTCAAAGGCAGTAATTACACAAATTATGTAACAATATGTAATACATCTGTATTAATAACATTGTCAAACTAACATCTTGAATGAAATTGAAGAAATGACGCACACACTGTGAAAACTAGGTCTCAAGACTAATAAAACTGTCATCCCGGAGTAAAGTCTTATAGGAAGTAATGGCATAAATTATGTAACAATATATCAATAAAATGTCGAACTAACATCTTGTAATGAAATTGAAGAAATTACGCACAAACTGTGGTTGTGAAGTCGTTAAATAAAGTAGAGAGGTAACCTCTAAACTACGTAGTTTAGAAAAACTACTCAAATGTACGGGAACTAGTCGTATCGTACTAACTTCAACTAGTTTCCTATGATTGCTCCATCTGCGTCATAACCCGTAATGTTTTACGCCATAGTTATAGCACGTAGTTGGAAACAGTCATTAGGTAACATTATCGTTAAGGTGGAGCAGTAGAAAAAATTATGTGTTTGTTAATTAAATGAATTGATATAAACAAATAAATTACTACAAAGACCCACTTCGCTCACGTGTAATTGCGGTTAGCCCTTGGGTTAAATTGTTTTTTGTATGAAAATATACACTTAACCCGATCTTTAATAGACGTTGGCGTAAGCGGGTTTTTAGTTCTTACGATTAAAATCGTTGAGGTAGATTCGAGGAATCAATACTTTTATTAATACAATTAAATATAAGATATTTTTTAAGCGTCCACCAAAAATACGGAATGTGCATCAAATTAACCGTTCATCAAAAATACCGATTGTGCACCAAATTTGGTCTTTTTTTAGCACTCAATCGTATAAGAGGTAGCCCTCGGTTGGTAAGGAGGCGGGGGTGGCCCTTGGGCCACCCAACGCCGCGAACATGTAATATTAATAATATACGTGGTCATTATGAAATATTTTAATGAACATATTTTGGTGCACAATCAGTTTATTTGGCGGAAAAACGGGAATAAATTAAGGTACAGTTAAATACGATCCTTAAATATATGAAATGCTATGGAGATCTACTTACGCATTAATTACCTGCTTTAAATTAAGTACATTATTTACTGATATTTATAAGTTTATTGTTTAGTTTGAGTATAAAATCAAAAAAGTGTATTTGAAAAATTAGTTAACTGAATCTCGGCAATATATTTATGGTTGTAAAAGAATGAATAGGCAATAAATTTTGAATATTTTAATACTGCTTAAAATATTTTGTAAGTACTTTCTAGGTTAGGATCTCAAAACAAATCAGTTTTGCAACTGTTTGCATCGAAACCATTAGCAAATGTGTTGTCTAATATGATTTGGTTTAATAGTATAAGTTCCTTTTTATTTAATAAAGAGTATAAAACTTTACTTATTAAAAACATCGTTTAAAAATCATTTTAATAACCAAAGTTTACTATAAAAATGCAAAGTATACATACTGCAATATGTAACTGGCTAATAAAAATAAGTCCTAATAGTACATAATTAAACTATAGGTTATACATAAAATGTGTTGAATATAATTATGTTACATACAGGGCGTCCAATATAACAGTCAATATATTCCTTATTATCATCAACTTCACAATTAAAATATACAAAATAAACACGAGTAAATTAAGATTCATCTTTAATTAACATTTGTCTTGTGGTAAGCCCCATTTTGATTAATTCTGGTACAACCAACAATAGTTCTGGGAATACCTTTCTGTAGTACAAACTTTTGACTTTTGAGACAAAAGTTAAGAGTTGGTATCTGTAACAATATTGAACGCACTTGTATGAACTTAGTACATAGATGTTTGTATCAATGTAGGAGTGATTAAGTAATTTTTATACGATGAATATTTTGTAGAATCGTTGTGTGTAAATGCTATTCTGTGATAAAGAAAAGTGCCTTATTTATTTTTGTTCGTGTTCTCTTTGATTCTTATTTCTAAATTGTTTCTTTATTTTTTGCTTCCGATATATTTACGTTTATTTTTGTTTTCGACTTGTGAATATAAGCAATGATCGAATAAGCAATATTGTTTGAGTGCATTAAGCTAACTCGATGGAGTTTAATTAAGTTTTTTTTACTCAAAGTTATTTGGCATAAGGTGAATAATACTCACGGCCTGTATGAATCTTTTTATTTTACTTATTTATTAAATGCCAATAAAATATCAAAGCAATATAACCTGGTTTTAATTTTTAATTACCTACACATTTAAAGATATGCTACCGTATACTTACAATATTATGTATACATTTTCGATAGGTTAGTATATGAATCTCAACTTTATAGTAATATATAAGCATGTACATAGGTAGGTATGTAAGCACGTAGGTGTCAAAGGAACTACCTAATTCCGTGCCAAAGAATATAATTTGATCCGTGCGACGGGCGAGTATATCCGTGACCTCTTTATGCGACTACAAATTCCAAATCGAAGTTAATTTTGCCTGAGCTCATAATAAATGTTAAGGCAGACTAAAACCATTTAGCCTAATCCAGTAGAAATATGGCCAAACACTAAACTGCACTAATTAAAAAAGAACATATTATTTAAGAAATATCATTCTACTAAATTATCTGGAATATAAATAAAGACACATGATGACATGGCTTTATTAACAGTTTACATTTGAATTCGTGCGTATACGTATGGTAACAAAGAGGTGATGTTAGTGTTAATAACATTTCAGTTCAAAGTCACGGGTGTTATTGCTCCATGCATATAAAGTAATAACTGTTACAATTTACGTGTTCTTAACTATTCCGGACGTTTCCATTGTATAACGTAGTACAAAACAGAGCTGCGAGTACCGACAAATAAGATAAGTACCTACCTACTTATTTTCTTTAAGTTTAACCAACCACTAGATCTAGTAAAATTTAACGGCAAAAAATAACATTGTATTGCCAAAAATAGTAAAAGATCACCAAAATTAAATCCTCATTTTATCGTGAAATTAGAACCAAAAATTGTACAACTTGTCATTCTTTTTAAAGCAACCAACTCTCCGGGCAAAGAATACTAACTATTACCTACTTACGACGGTTAACCACGGGTGTGAAGTAGGCTCCACCAGAAGTCTCGCTCGTCACCCCTACATGTCGCTTCTCCTACTTGACCTTCGCTCCACTCGGCTTCGTAGGCTCGCTTCATTCAAGACCTCCTTTGAGAGTAGGTAAGAGCGATTTGGACCACGGAAGAGTGAGGTGCGGCAATTCGCATTAAGTTGTAAGTACTACATGGCAATTCGAAGTCATTTATTAAATTTGGTGGTCAATTTGATCTGCCGATAGAATTTTTTGAAAGATGTCTATGAAATCTTTAAAATTATTTTGATGGTCATTATATTTTTCCCTTTCTTTAATTCTGGAAACTATTCAAAACCGTAGGATCGCTCTTAATTATTCTGTGGTAGGAACGAAATTTAATTGTATGTATAGGTACCCGATGTATTATGTTTGATCCTATACCTATCGCAATTAGTCAGCGTCAGCATTCAGCCCACTTGAGCTTTCGAATCATAATGCATCGTGATCGGAGCTCAAATCCTCGCTCAGTTTACCAGTCAAGCGCAGCAACAATAGATTTACGGGTTTTGCATAACTTAATACCTTTGACTTTTATACGTTAGTACAATATGTTGACGCGCCTATTTAATTAATACACGAGTACAAGTATTTCTAGCTATCATTATTACATTGAGCGTACCATGGATCGTGCTCAGCTAAGCGAGTAAGGTGGCATTATAAAGAAGCTTTTAAAAAGTATTATTTCAAAAAGATTTACCCTTGATTGCGGTACGATTAGGCAAGCCTGAAATTAATGAGTTGTGGCCTAAACGTACCAAGGGAAGCACCATCAACCTTCGTCAAAATCCACAATCCACTAAACTTGTGTCCATGTACCAATTCATACTGCATACACCTTCGTCATTCCAATTTGACGCGGCGCTGTCATTCAAAATTGGAATTAATTAAAACGTCACGGCACAAAGGGACGCACGTGACGGGCGGTGGTGGAAACGCGGCCTCGGCGGGCCATCTCGTCGGTCGGACGGCGGCGCCTTTCATGTCCTCCCCTCGCTTTGATCGCGCCGCGCCGACAATCCCGCCGGCTACTTATCGGCTCAGATTTATTGTGATTCGGATGCTGCGGCCCGCAGGGAGTCGCACTCGCACACTCACTAGCCGCTCGTCTCGTCTACTCGCCCATTCGTACTCCACTCGCGTTACCATGATTATTCATATGGGGACTGTCACCGACAAAAGTAATAAAAATAATTCCACTTAGCTTAGCAATTCGAGCCTATTAAATTACATCCGCCGGTATTTGACCTGCAGTGCTATGTTCTCATAAAACAAGCTCATACAGTTACTTGCTACATAGTTACTTATACCTAATAAACTCAGAATTTAGTTTTGTCTATAGGTAGCTGTGTCACTATGATTTAAATTGAGAGACACTACTTGATCTGTTCTTCTCTACTATTCCGCATTTCATTAGGAGCTATAACATATAACTCGTCGCTTACAAAGGATTATTTGGGATAGGTTGGAGATTACCTATTACTTACATTCAATGTATTTACTGCCTCCTAGTGTTTTGTTTTCTGCATGCTCTACCTCAGTAATCTTAAGAAAATTCTAGCATAGGTATACATATCTATATAAGATAGATAAAAATCCGAAAGAAAAAAGATTTATGGAAACCGACAATAACACAGGAATACAGAAATATTACTGCAAGATCTTTTATCTTAGAGGATAGGTAAGATAGTGTGTGACATGGACAGAGCCGTGGGAGAAAATCGGCAGATAATAATAGCAGCTAACGTTAGAAAAGATAAGCTAAGATTATGTCATCAGCGATTTGTAATCAATGTGCGATGGATTTAAAAACTTACGAGCTCTCCTAAAATTTGCTCTACCTCCACTGGATATCTTACTTGAAATAAACCGCCTTTACTTTAATTTTCCGTCCGCAAGTGTACGACTTTTCCGTCACAGAATGACCGAGTCGTTTTTTGCGTCCGTCCATAAGCGCGGGTACACAGAAGGCCCCGGTAGCTGTGCTGATTGCTGATAAAAAGTATTAGTACCTACCTACCATTATACGTGGCTGCGGGGTGCCTAGCAAATACTAACTGTTGTTGTGAATTGGTGGTGATTATTGACGTATGTGTTGCTACTATGAAATCTATGGCTAACAGAGTGAATATTATAGATGGCTTGGATGGCCCGATCCAAAACCATGCATAATAAATATTTAAAAGAGATGGGAGAAAGCGCGATTTCGGTTTTTAGCAAAAAATCCACACTATTAAAATAAAAATGCGTAACGTGCATAAGTTACTTTATCTGTTTGTTACCTTTGTTATCTTTGTTACCCTTGTTACCTTCACAACAAAACGGTAGAACCGATTCTGGTGAAATTTGGCACAGCACACTTTCATCCCAATTTAAGGCATGATTCTTAAGAAGTCGTGATATAACGAAATACTACGCGCACGAAGTTGCGTGCAGCAGCTAGTAGCCCTTTCCTAAATACGCGTTGACTGAAATAAAAATCACTTAAAAACTCAGATAGGTAGTAGTAGAAAACCAGATCACGACTCCCGCTGAAATTATTTTTAACTCTAAGTTTAAATAAAAAAAAAATATCTTTAATTGAATATTAGTTTTTACAACTTACTTGAAAGTACAAACCTACACTGGTCTCCTTACTTTGGCACTTGGCTGTACCTACCTACATTCCTCCAGTGTATTGCGAATATTTCTTGACACTTCGAGCTTTCCAAAAACTTAGGAAACAGAATGTACTTAAATTACTCTATTTGTAATAATTTCTTCTTAAAACCGGAACAGTCTTTTGTAACAAAGTTACCCGGGAATTACTATACTTAAACCTATTCCGAATTTTACAAGTACCTATTACAAGATGGTAATATCCATAAGCTTCCAAGTCTAAATGAGGACAGTTATTTAATCAAGATTCAAGGGCAGCATCCCTGAGCACATCGTTTGTTAAACAAAACCTTTTTTAACCATCGCTTTTTAGGAGATTCCTTTTACTGCCTATAATATTTTAATAATCCGCGATATAACGAGCACATTGAACGAAAAAATATTATGTTCATTGTTATGGAAAATGGGCTTTATAATGGTCTTTTATATTAAGAGCGCTTTTAAAAAGGCCGTCCCGCTAAGTCTTTAATGGGATTGAATAATAAGCCATAAAGATTTTGAATGGTCTGACAAAATGGTTTATTCTTTCCGCCCTGTTTGTGAGGTAGTAGTAGCGGCCATTTCTTTTAGAGCCTTGATTTACTATCGGCTCTTCTAGATGTGTATCTGCGTCGATAAAATAAGTTTAATGAAGCTGCTCGTTTAAGTGAAGCGGCGTGATAAAGGTACGAACTGTCAAAGAGCTCATTGTAGAGTGTGGTTTCATTATGGCATTTTTACAAGCAGGTACGAGCTTTGAAGGCTTCCCATGCCGCCCGCCAATTATATTCTACTTAACCTGTGTCCGGAGTAACACAACACCTGGCCCGAGGATGTTCTGCTCAATAATGCGTGTATAGCAACTTTGTTCGACGTACTTAGCCAAGTACTTTCGAGAGGTAGCTCTAGTCTTACCTACGTAAATATGGTCATCGCGACATTTATAATGTGGATACAATGTTACATTTCATGTCCCCGCTATGAAAGTTACACAGTACCTATTCTATTACTATAAAGTTACATGTAATTGTCATTTCAGATGTGAAATGAAGCAAAATGTTTTGTAAGCGCCATTCTACATTATGTCAAAGTCAAAATCAAATATCGTTTATTAAATAGGCACAAAAGTGCACTTTTAAAGGTCATAATCACATGATACAAATAAAATTAAAAAATTTGTTAAAAATTGCAACTTATGGTAACGTTTTGACAAAAAGGTAAGTATTTACCCATTTCTTTCCTAAACTCAAATTGAAGTCTAGGTGCAGAAAAGAAATGCGAAAACTGACTCTAACAGTGCTTCGTAAATACGCCCGCTAGAGAAGGTAGCATCAAGAAACTGCGGGGATGTCTTTTTTAAACTCTTTTAAATGTCTCGAAATATAACATTGAACAATTGGTTATAAATTAAAATTAACAGAATGTCAAAAAAGAAGTACGAATGAGATGTCCTATAGTCATCCCATAGTATAATATTTAGTTTTCTTTGGTATCAGTAGGTAACAAAAAAGTGTAAATAAAATATAAATAGGTATGGCAGTAGCAGTTAGGAGTAACCAGACCAGACCAGTCCCCGCAAGCAGCACCCGTTTACGAGTATGACTTGTGGACCAGCCATCATATGCGGTGATATTACAATATCAAAATACAAGAAAATGGTTGTCATTCGGTAACAAAAGTCATGATACAATAATTAGGTACCTAGCGCATTAATTCCAGAAGGATACAATAAAATAAAATAATTGTTTCATGTTCAAATATTAGGAGTGATCGTTTTTGTTTCATTACGTTAGTTTTTGTTAGTTAACGGTGAAATTGCCTTTCCAATCCTCTCCAGGGAAAAAGACTGTGAAGACAAAGAATATTAACTATTACTACGGTGAACGGGTGTTTTTCTACTCAGTATCATTTGAGAATACTTGGACATAAATATAAATAAAACGATAAAAATGTTCCGTCTAGACACCTGATCTTCACTAAATGAAAACAGAAAACGAATTGGCTTTGGCTCACGCTTTGTCTCGATAATACAGAAACAAAGGCTCGATAATCCTTTGTTGTCCGTGGAAACGCTTTCCACGGTCGATTGACGCGTCAAATTCAATATTTACCTTGGACTTTCTTTGTTTTGAGTGTTTGTATCCCTTGTTCTACTCGAGTATCTCATTATAACTAGTTTATTTGTTGATCTTAAGGCAACTCGTTGCGTTTGTTTGAAAAAGGTCTCGGTAGCTCCTAATGAATAAGTACCTGTTTACCCTAACCATGGACTAAATATACAAGTGTATATTTGGTCCATGCCCTAACGTAGGTATATCAACTTTTCAAAACGAATTTAGATTTAAGTTCTATGATTAGGTTCACTGTAGTCTTGTTTGTGCCTTGGTAACGTGAGTATGAAATACGGTATTTTCAGAGATCACCTAAGAAAAATATAAGTTTTGTAAATAAGGCTGGAAATGTTAAGGAGCCATTGGAAGAAGAGTGATTATTTCGTTGGATTTTTAATTAAAAAATAGCAATATATAATAGGAAAAGCGGAGCCAATCGTAAGCCAAATGAAACCAGGGCCCCAATTCACTATGACAACTTGGCGATTCCTTGTTTCGAAATCACGTCGATTCCTTCATTAATAAACGACATCTGCGAAATTTGTATTCTCTATGACGCGTCACATATATGAATATATGAATGCGTCATAGAGATGTCGTTTTGTAATGAAGGAATCGACGTGATTTCGAAGGAAGGAATCGCCAAGTTGTCATAGTGAAGTAGGACCCTGAGTGAATCGAGTTTTTGAGCGGAGCGGTGAGCAAAACTAGTTCGCAAGTACACTGAATAGTCACACTATACTCGTGTCGCGATATACACTCGTATGTAGTGGAAATAGTGAGTAGAGACAATCCAAACAATCTACATGAACATGAATGACGTTTATTGACGGCACTTTCAACGTGCGGTAACGTCGAGATTGATCTTGTCTGATATTGCTGAAGAGAATTAGTTCCGTTCTAACTTTGATCGTGTTCCCGTCGTTGTCGCACTATTAGAGCAAACGGACAATTAATAAGGCAAATAAGGGGCAGGCCAACAAGGAGCCTGCTCACATTATATCGAAGACGTGATACATACATATGTATAAGGTTTAGTAAATCTAAATTTTTTTAACTATTCAATACAAAGAGCAGAATCTGAGGCCCTGAGTGACAATAATTATAATTACCTAGTGACAGGACCAAATTTTCAAAACCTATTAAGCTTGATATAGCGTGTATTCCCTTTGTCTTCTGAATGCTGGCTGAAAGAACTTTCGAAATTTCCATTCAGCAAAACGAACTACGGGCGAAGTCACGATAAAGCTAAAATAGAGACTAGACAAAATTTGATAACATTAAATTTCCAAAGAAAATGGCTGCTGCGAAACGAATGACTTACCTACGATGCCTCTACAATTTTCTCGTTCATTAACTACCAATATCGTGCGGTGAACTCATTAGAGGGAGAATTCTAATGTAAAGTGTAAACAAGTGGCTCTTCGGTGGAAACGCTCACCTGCTTTAAACGATCCTCGCAAATTGAATATCGTGCGAAATGATTTCAAAAAGGAACATGATTGCGTATTGAGTGGCTAATTTGTGTGTCGGTGTGCTGGCTCCGTTCACCGGCACCGGCACCAGTACCGGCTCGGAGCGAGCTCGGAGCGAGGGTGATCGGCGGGATGAGGCCGGGGGCGGTCGTTTTGTTTTGTCGATGCCGTTGACAGGTGGAGGGTGGCACAGGGCGTGCGGGGCGGGGCGACGGCGCCCGCGCAGCTCGCGTGGCCCTCTCGCCTGAGTCACGCGCGGCTCGTAATGCTTGCATAATAATAATGACGGATGCCGATCGCGCGGCGGCTCCTTTGATCTGCGGCGCTTTTGATCTCGCCGCCGGAGCCGGTCCCGCCGCCCCTGCCGCACAAACGAGCCGCCAGCTCACCTTTATTCGGTCCGACGCCGCGCTGCCAGTCGTTCGGCCCTTCGCCCTCGCTCTAAATAGAGGCTTTTATTTGGTAAACAGCGGGAAGCGCTACCGTGCGCGCGGGGCGGCGCTCGCAGCCCGGTCTCGCGCCCGCTGCCGCCGCGTCAGTGGTGCGCATGCGTCGCCCAGTATGGGGTGTGCGCCGCGCGTCTGCCTGCGCCCGCGCTCGCCCGAGGCCTGCCAGCGCCAGCGATGAGGAAGAGCCACCGCGGCACCGCGAGCCGCTGCTGCACTAATTCTTGGATCACTTGGACGCTCTGTGTACGCATCCGTTTATTACCTATTCCATGTTCTGTTCGATTTCGCAGTCGTGATACGGAGCGTGAATTAATGTGAATCGGTGTTCCTGTTCGGCTTCCGCAACACCAATATCACCATTTATTGTGAAAACATTGATGTTTGCGTTGGATTTTCAATGAAATTTAAATACAAACCGTTAAATTTTCGGTAATCTAAGTAACTTATTGTAAATTTTACATATGTAAATTCTTTAGTTACGTGCCAATTACTACGAGACCAAACTACCTTCTCAGCGAAGTTCGATCAATAGCCACTTCATCTGAAGATTTAAAATTGGAAAATTATTTCACATTTAATTTTTTTTACACTAGTCGTTAGTGTCCTGCCTTGCGCTACTCGGCCCTGTCTTGCACCAGTTCCGCCCATTCTAGAGAAAATTTGTCGAGCTCGTCCTACTATCTTCATCGTCACATCACAAATACAGGCAGAATTTCCTAGGAATTAGATTCCCTATGGAAATCACTTCACGAAATGGGGAAATGTCGCTGATTGATGATTAAAAGAAAGCCTATTCATAAAATATCATATCATAATCTTCTCGTTTGACATAATCTTTTAAGGTATGACTGTACTGGCTCTCGTATTGCATATGGCAGTGAGCCAAAATAGAGCCTGTATTTTGGTACATATTTTGATACTGAACCATTATTAAATAATTATATATTTTAGTAAATATAATGTTGTCGATTCATGTTACATTTATTTATCAGGCTCGTTACCGCAAATTGAAAGTAAACATTGTTTTGTTGAACTTGAACCCGGCGATTTTAAAGATTTATTTATTCATCAATCAGCGATCGCACGCGACTGCGTCCGCGTGTAACTTCGAAATACAATAAAAAATATGATTTGACTTCGAAACTCTAGATATCAATAGATTTTTAGTATAAACACCTCGTTCCTATTATCTTTGAAAGTCTCATTTACCTAATGGTTTCGACAGGTTCCTTTATTATATAAAACATCCAGAAAGACAAAAAGCTATTTTAGAAACATTTTTGCTTAGGCATCATTTAAATAGCATGTACCGCTATACAAAAGTTATTGCTATCAGAAGATAACCACTCTATTTAATATAATACTTAAGATTATAATTGATACCAATGAATAGAAATGGCAGTTTACTTTGATGAACTAGTAAACACAATATTTACGCACGAAGGTATACTACATTTTATACATACCAACGTACTAGGTATAGTTTTACGAGATTGTCTGTGCCCCAGATACGAAGTGGGGTTAAGACATCAAAGTGGATATAAAATTAGTTGAGAGTTGTCTCCAATTACACGAGTCAATTAGGTTGTGTAACGGGTTATTTCTATTTGTACCCACAGGCGGTGTTAGGCCTAGCGTCGCTGGCGGTGGCGCCTGCGCCGCCCGACAGTTTGCGCTTGGTGTGGCTTTCCAACTCCTCGCTCACCTGTAACGATGGCTCACCTGCCGGGTATGTATATACTCGTACTTATATACCAATCATCCCTAGTGAACCAAGCATTGTTCATCATGGTATCTATGTCCCAGCTAAATTGTGTATCGCTGTTTTACAAAACCGCTAAACGTTTTACCAAACATCGCTTATGTACAATTGTTCAACGACGTTCAACTGTTTTACAAAATAGCTGAACCTTAATAATCAGGATTGTATAAATGTTTTGCATTATTTAATACGGCGAATTGACCTTAGCAGTTTTTTAAACTGTTGAAATGACACGTCAAACTATAAATTTTAGTTCCTTGTCAAATTAACAGGAGGTAAGCTCCACCAGAAGTCTGGCTTGTCACCCCTTTATTTGACTTCACCTACTCGACCCTCACTCCACTGAGGAGGTCGCCGGCTCTCTTCGATCGCTACCTCTTCCCTCCACTCCACACTGCCTATCTTAGGCTCGCCTCATTCAGAACCTTCTTGGCGAGCTTCTGGCCCGATGTTATAGGTAGTAATATTTAGTTTTCTTTGGTTACAGTCACCTCTATAGAGTGTTGTGAACTCTGTAAGAGCTAGTCGGACCATGGAGAAGGAGTCGGGTGCTGTTGGGATTTAACAAAAAATAATATTTGATACATATTTTCAATATGGCTAGATATTTTTTTACATTAGGTACTCGCTTGCTTTAATGATTTTACATTACTGCTGAACGTGGGTATAATATTGTCGAACGTTAATGACAATCCCACTGATTATTATCTAGCTGTTACAGCTATGCTTCAGCTGTGTAATGCTGTTTTGTAAAACGACCGGCGGTTTTGTAAAACACCGGCTAGGAGTTTTAAAAGTTATTTTTATATCAGAGGTGAACTTGGGTTCAGGTTGTACTATTAAGTCTTCTGTGATTGAAGTCGCGTCTTGAAAATATATGTGTGTGTATTCTAGATATTATTTCCGTCGCGGCACGAACAGCGAGCACTGGGTGGTGTACCTGGAGGGAGGCGGGTACTGTTGGGACGCGGCGTCGTGCCGCGCGCGCTGGCACCGCCGGCCCGCGCTCATGTCGTCCGCACGCTGGCCGCGAGCGCGCCGCGCGCCCGCGCTGCTCTCCGCCGAGCCCGCCGCCAACCCGCTGTGGCACGCCTCCAGCCACGTGCTGCTGCCCTACTGCTCCAGCGACATGTGGGCCGGCACGCGCGCCGAGCCGCATCCGGCCGCGCGCTTCGCATTCGCCGGTCGCCTCATCGTGCGCGCCGTGCTCGCTGACCTGCTGCGCGCCGGGCTGCGCGGCCGCCTGCTGCTGGCCGGCTCCAGCGCGGGCGGCGCCGGCGTGCTGCTGCACGCGGACGCCGCGCGCCGCGCGCTGCGCGCCCACGGTGTGCGTGTCGCCACCGTCGCCGACTCCGGCTGGTTCCTGGACCGCCCCGCGCGTTCACGCCGCCCGCCCGCCGCCACCATCGCGCGCCTCGGCCACTCGCTCTGGCGTGGCGCCCCTCCAACGTCCTGCGTGCGCGACCACCCTACGGAGCCGTGGCTCTGCTACTTCGGTTACCGCCTGTATCCGCACATACGGACGCCGCTGTTCGTGTTCCAGTACCTGTTCGATTCGGCGCAGCTCGCAGCGGAGGGCGTGCGCGCGCCGCGGACTCGGTCGCAGTGGGACTCGGTGCACGCGGCGGGCGCGGCGATGCGCGCCAGCCTGTCGTCTGTGCGCGCGACGTTTGCCCCCGCGTGCCTCGCGCACGGCGCGCTCGCCCGGCCCGAGTGGCTCGCGATAAACGTGTCAGGCGTGTCGCTGCCGCGCGCGCTGGCGTGCTGGGAGCGGCGCGTGTCGGGCGTGCGCGGCGGGCGCGGCGGGCGGGGCGGCTGCGCACCGCGGCGGCTGGTGGAGCGGTGCTCGTGGCCGCAGTGCAACGGCTCGTGCCCGCGGCTGCGCGACCCGCGCACGGGTGAGGAGGTGGCGCTGGCGGCGCTGCTGCAGAGCTTCGGGCTGGACGTGCGCGGCGCGGCGGCCGCCATGGGGCTGGACGCGCGCGCGCTGTCGCGCATGAGCCGCGCCGAGCTGCTGCCGCTGCTCGCGCCGCACACGTGACGTGACCGCACCGGGACTATGGACCTGTTTTGTGTCGATTGTTCGGCACGGTGAATCTACCTCGTTTTTGTTGCTGAAGTACAATTTAACTTTAAGATTTAAGATATTATTTATTGTAGTAGTCTGTGTAACTATTGCGTGAGTAAAGGCCGAGTTGATTATATGCTTTTGATTTATCGTTCGCCCCTCGATTTGAACTACTTTCAAGGAAAATAAAACTCGAAATTGCTTTGGCACGTCAAGGTAGGTATAATAAATCGTTATGTACAAAAGTTGGCCTCTTTCAAAGAGGAAATGCGACTAGTCTTATTTGTAAATTATTATCTTTCAACATCTCACTACGTAAAGTCTTCCTTTGGAATGTACGGCAGTTTGTGAACCGCCGAAAAACAGGGGCACTAGTGTAAGCGTTTCCTTCGATGATGGACATAGAGGTGGGAGCGGTTTCCGCGCTGCGCGAGCCAGGGCGCAGGCGCGCGGCGGCCGGCGGCGGCGCGGCGGCGGCGGCCGCGCGCATGCGCACGCTCACGAGCACGCCGCCGCCGCCGCGGGAGCGTCCGCATCTACGTCATAACCGGGCAGCGCGCTCCACGCTCAGCGCGATGGAGAGGTCCACTACGTCATTCCCGAGGAAGAAGTCCGTGGAGACTATGTTAGCCTGTTGCCGCCAGCGCGTGGCGAGGCGTGTCGTCACGTCGCGGTTGACTTCGTCGGCGTTCTCCCGCAGAGAGCCGCGCAGGAAGAGTATGTCGAGCACGGTGGGCGTGGTCTGCGCCATGGCGGAGTGCATCGGCGAGCGCGCGTTCGGCTGCGGCGAGCTCGCTATGGCTCGGTCTAAGTACTGGAATAGCTCGACTGGATCGTTCGTGTTCGCCCACAAATGAGGTAGGTTTGGCCACAGCCAGGTGTTCGCTGAAAATGTGAAGGTTTTATTATTAACTGGCCGTTACCTACTATTCCGTTCGCGTAGATGTCGGTTCCGGAATGAAAAGTATTAGGTATATGTCTATTTATAACAGCGATAAGAGCGAGTGTGGCTTAGCGGGAACTCGTGCGCCTTTCAATCCGACGCACCTGGGTTCGAATCCCGACTCGGCCCTGCACCAATGACTTATAGTTAAGTGCAGATTTTGTACGCTCGCTCTAAAACGGTGCAGGAAAACATCGTGATGAAACCCGCTTACGCGCTTTGGAGTGGTAGGCTCTTGCCGTGGTTGTAATACCACCCACCGAACAAAGCCATGCCGTCAAGCGACCTAGTCGTGTTTCGGGATGATGTTCGGTGAACCATCGGGGACTGAGCAGCCGCTCAACTGCCGTCTCTCTCTCTAGATCTATGTGCTCCATCTTAGGCCACATCATCGAGCATAACATCAAGCGAGATAGTGGCCAAACATAGATCTATTAAGTGTAAAAAAATAAAAAAATATTTCCTTGACCTAAAATACCAACTTACATACGAAATAAATCAAATTCGTTCAGTAGTTTTTGTATGATTCAGTAACATCTTCATCATCAATATTAACATCTATCCATCCATACTCACAAATTTTCAGTTTTATAATATTAGTAGGAAGTATTGTTTTTTCTTCTTCCTAATTAGATTTTTGCCTAGTATGCGCTAATACATTCGATATAAAAATTGTTTGTGATGTCAGTGCGCTTGAAGGAAAGTTAGATTACTCCTCGAAAGTTGGTGAAGTGAACTCACCTGCTACTATGGCATTATCCATATAGTTGAAGACCAGTCTCTTGTTAGCGTTCAACAGCGTCTGCACAGTGGGGCCCCTAGTCCCACCTCCAGTGCCGAACTCATTAGCAGGTGCCAGGTGGGGCCCCAGTTCCCTCTGGACCAGTTCCAGGAGACCAGCGTGGACGCTCCAGATGGGTCTGTTGTCGGGGTTGTAGAACCCGACTGGAAAGTGGTGGGCGTCTAGAAATACCACCTGGGAAAGGGAAATAAAAGTAGTTTATTTTGTCTAGTAGAGGAAGTAACTAAGAAAATTTTGAAATGTTTTACTACAATGTTAATTTACAAAGATATCTAATATATTCCTTGGATCTTTAACTCATGTGCCGAAGGATTGTCATAAAGGTATAGATACTTATTGGGTTTTCAGGAGCTCTTTCCGTCTTCCTCGTGACCACGACCGATGCAACTCGATAGAAAAGACGAGGTTAGTCAAAATGATATATTGATATTATTACGTATGCGCGAATAGACCCGATACTTTCTAAACATAGAACGATATAAGAGCGAGTGTGGCTCAGTGGGAGCACGTGCGACTTTCGATCCGACGCACCCGAGTTCGAATCCGCCCGGCACCACTAACTTTCTTAAGTTATGTGCGGATTTAACACTCGCTCTAAAAACAGTGAAGGTGAAGGACAACATCGTGAAGGAACCGGCCAAGAATTATTCACAAAAATTCAAGGGCATGTAATATCCACCAACGCAGGGCCAGAGTGGTGAATTATGGCCCTTGCTGTCTCTATGAGAGAAGGCCCGTGTCCCAGCAGTGGGAACAAGATGGGCTGATGATGATGATGATGATTCTAAACATGAATACCTACAATTCGCGAAAGTAATAAAAATACTAAATTCATCTTACCTCTCTTGTTACATCCAGAAATTGTCTAATTTCCCTCAAAAGTGGTACAAGTGGACGGACTCGAATTAAGTTATGGTTCAGCCAATACCTGTAAAGAAACACGAACAAATGATGCATACATTTAAATACCTAATTGCGATCATTAATAAGATAAAATAAATGTTAATGACCGTAGAAAAAACATCGTGTTCCTTAATACAGTAAAGTTACGCAATGATTGTATATTCGAGGAAGTCATGCGAATCGGACTGATCGCCTGACCGATGACCGTAAAATAATATAGCCGGTATTCAGAGCATATTTCTTGCAACTAGGTATATATATTAACATAATTAAATAGAACAAACAACACGAAAGTAGGCGAACTGTGAAAGGGACAAGATCACCGAATCTGAGCTGAAATAGTATTTTTCTTGAACCTACTTAACTATTTTTTGCGGTGCAGTTCTTTCTGTTTTGCCCAAGATTTTAAATAATTGCTGTTACGTCTGAGAATTGTCTGCGACGGTCTCAAAAACTTTTTATTTCAAGTTGTAGTTCTGTGTATCTGGCTAAACCAGATTTTTATTATACTTATCTACCAGGTTTTAGATAACTAATTAATATTGCGAGAGCTAGCTGTGTCTGGCTGAACCAGATTTTTACTAGACCAAATTTTTCATAACTAAATGAATATTCGCTGATATAAATACATTGATCGAAATTTGTGCACCTTTATATTTATGTTTTCTTTTGGGACTATCTAACTTCATACTAATTAGGCCCAGAAGGTTCGGTCACAGTGGGAAGTTCACCAGCCAGAAGCATCCAACTTACATATCCGTGTGAGGATAAGGATATGTTCAGTAGAACGTGTGCCAGCTTACCTATCTTCTTCTTTGTCATAGAAGTCATAATAGGCGACCCTGAAGTCGAAGTATCTGATGCCATGCACGAGCTGGGCCCAGATGGAGCGGTCCTGGCAGAGCACGAAGCTGTCTCGCGAGATGGTGCTTACTTCCGTGTCGAAACGCCACGCACCCGCGTTGTGGGTACCAGCGAGTGCCAACTCGCCGATGCGGAGCCCGTTGATCCTTGCTCTGGAAATGAAGTATATGAAATTAGGTCAGTAGTTAATTCAATTTATGCTCAATGGATAGCGTAACCAGGAAACTAGGTACGACGGAGTTTTCCCTGAAGTAAATGCTATTGGAAAAATATTAATTATTAAATAATTTTATCTTTTTACCAAAGAGGGTACGGTTCTTTCAACGGCTGTACCTTTGAACACAAAATTTGTTTCATCATCAGCCTGTATTCGTCCACTGCTGGACATAGGCCTCTCCCAAAAAATTTGTTTATCGTCATGAAAATGATTAAAATATATCATTGTTTCACAAAGGGATCGTCGGTTTGTCTAAGTAATAGTAAATTAATGAAACATCTGATAAAATCTACCAGGTAATTAATTAAGCTGGCTCAAATAAATTTCAGATTGAAAAGTTGATAAATAGAAGAGATAAAGCAGCCAATCTACGTAATTAATGCTGTTGCAAGTTGCAACATGTTATGTTCGTCTATAATTTTGATGAAGTAGGAAATTAAAATCACTACTTTATAAGAACGTTATATTCGTAGAATGTGGGGAAAACGGGGAAAAGGTAAAAATGTGAAGAGGTATAAAAGGCAAGAGGTATTACGATACTGATCTAAACATCACATGTTTAAAAGTCGACGCCAACCTAGGACACATTAGGTGTTATTGGCTCCTTATTGCTCCCTAAGTAGGTATTACAGGTGTAGATGAAATGGTTTAGTACTAGGTACCGATACCAGCAGGATTTCTTTGCTCTTAAATAAATGATAATGACCTTCGTCTACGTTGTACACAACGCAGTGATAGGTATAGTTCGGTTGGTACATACCCATTATCTTCCATCCATGTAGGTTGAATCTTCAAGCAGTTGTAGGCCTGTATCATGGCGTCACCAGCGCCTACCCAGGGCCACAAGCAATGCGGGCCCCTGACCCCGGCGCCTTGCTGCCAGCCTGCCGGCAGGGTCCCATCTCCGAGAGACATGTTGGTGACAACGTGACCGTCGGCGGAGTTCACTCGGTACACTGCAAGGGCATTGTTCCAGGAAGCTGGCCGATCATCGAAAAGACCGATCTGTGGACGATGTTATAATTAAGTTATAAGATTTAAAATAATCGAATTAAACGATTTAGTTATATAACTTAATTGTTGGAAATTCACGGCAATTTGCACATTGCGTATCTCTAAGTATTGATATAATTAACTTCCGTAGTAATACGCATCAATTCCAAATTCAATTTAAATAAATAGGTCAGCAATTGCATTGTCAGTTACTAGAACGGTCAGTTGGTCATAGTCATATTTTTACATACATTTACATCACAATATTATGCTAGTTTGAAGGCGGCAAAGCGTAACGCAAGAGGGTTAGAAAAAATCGTTTTGTTATGATGTAAAAGCGACCTTCAACTTAGGCTGAACAATATTATGTTTTTTTTTATGTAACTAAATGACGAGATGGAACGGTTCGTTTTTTTTTATAACAGACTGGGTCTGCCTTTGACCACAATCTCACCTGATGGAAAGTGACGATGCGGTCGAAGATGTAGCACGCTTACCTAGTAGATACTAGTCGTTTGTCTTATGGTAAGCAATACGCCAGCCCATAACAATAACAGCAACCCAGAACTTTGTTTTGCAAAATCCTGCGTGGCGCTGCACTGCACTCGTCAACCTGAGATAATTAGCTGTTGAGTCTCATAATGCCCAGTAATTTCATTGGTAGGCTTCGCATATGTGATATGTAGGTATTGTCACAATTGTTTGTAACGGGTTACTGCCTTGCTTTCTAACTAGCTGCGCCTACATTCTACTTACTAAACTACACTAACTATTAACAAGGAGAAGCAATAATGAATAATGACTTAAATGACCAACAAAAGGGCGATTTCATACAAAAGCGCGCTTTTCCTACAATCTCACGGTTTCGCACGCGATCTCTATTTAATGACCATTGCCGCCATTGCATTGGCGACTATACAATTCCCTGTCTTGGATAATAGCTCCACTTCCACGGCAATTACATGCGTGGAGAAAGCCAAAATAGGTAGATATGTGGGATTTGAAGAGATTTTGAGCAAATTGAAATCAATAGTGGAAATAATAGGAAAATCCTTTATTTTAGGATACTGGAGCCATGTGCGACAATAAACAAGAACAATATGAGTAGAGTCCACAACGAAAAATTTGTAAAAAATATACACCTACACTACATACCTACTGAGTTGGCTTTTTACATAGACTGTTTTGCCATTTTAATTAGAGGTTAAAAAAGGTTAAAAACTTAGTAAACGTCCGTATCTTTTTCATTTTTATGTTAGAGTTAGACGCAAAACAAGTGCTCTACCTAGTTATTTTTCAAAGCAACACTGCACAAACGACATTACACAATGTAGCATACTTAAGTGTGTCTTGTTGCACCCGGCTTCTTTTGTCCCATAACGGAGACCGGATTCTCTAGAAAATAAGGGTCTGGTGAAAAGTTAAAAATGCTTGTAGCTTTTCACAAGTTTCCTAGCAGTCGTTGTATGACGCACTACATTTTAGTTAAGTAAGATTTAGAGATACAGTGGTGCACCATTTTATCTTTCAATGGGAGGCTTAGATCAAATTAGTGTCTGATATCTTTAATTACCTATACCTATATACAACTTTTGGGCACATGTTTTACACTACCTGCGTTAAGTAGATACGTACACACTTAGTTTTATTATGCCAAATGTGTAGATACATATTTTTTCTTATTTAAGCATTCTACATTAGTTATGGAATTTGAAAGAATGATATAACTTTTAAGGACTTTCTTATTATTTGTATGTTTTTAATACATGAACCAAGTTTAGTTAAAAATAAAAACAAGAGGGCGCTTAATATAATATGTATACAAAAGTGGAATAAAAGTAATTTGCTGAATTTTGTTGCATAAAATATAGGTATCAATATTTTACACCTTAAATTTCATTCATACAACACATTTCAGAGTTCCTTATCTTATCAAACACCACAAGTGTGAATGGGAATGTTATGCAATAATGTACAATTGAACAGTGACTGAACAACAAACAATCTTGTAGAAAAGGTTGGTTTTATTTGTTTAAAGTAATCTCGGCGTTCTAAAGTCACACTTGGACAAACGCTCTCTGCGATTGAATGTCACGTCCTATGACGGTATCGCCACAGAATAAATAATAGTACTACGGTATTACGCAAGAAATGCAGGAAATATAAACACTGTTAGTTCACACGTAGTAGGTATTAACACTTTTACCTTTATAGGGGTAATAGTATTGTTATGATGTAATTTTGTATTTTAACCGACTTCAAAAGGAGGAGGTTCTCAATTCGATTGTGTCTGATCGTTTGTATATTTGTTACGCGATTACTCCGCCAATAATGAAATTAGTTGAATTGATTCAGCGCTTTTTAAAATAATCAACAAAAACAAAATTAGGTATAGCCTTGAAGTCGGTTATTTTTTTTTTTTAATTAGTTATGTATTGATTTTTTTGGTGTCAATATAGAGTTATTTGTTGTATTGTATAATAAGACTCATATGCACTGACTTTCAAGTGAGAGGAATAAACGTGTGTGACGGCCCCAGTTGCAAAATAATTTAATTACCAAAATAATCATATCATCATGTTGTATATATATCATGTCGTCCTATATCTATCCTTCCATTTCTCTCTAAGCTCCTTGAACGTCTTGTCCATCAGCAACTTACTTCCTTTCTCATTCGAAACAATCTTTTAAACCCATATCAATCCGGATTCCGTCCTGGCCACAGTACTGTTACAGCATTAGTTAAGATAACTGATGACGTCCGGTATGGCATGGCAGATGGTCAATTGACAGTCCTTTCACTACTCGACTTCAGCAACGCATTCAACAATGTCGACTTTGACATTATTTTAGGACTCTTATGCTCCCTTAACATATCTCCAATGGTAATTGATTGGTTTCGTAGTTACCTGTATGGTCGTCGGCAGCGCGTTCGCATTGACGAGAACTTCTCAACATGGTGTAATACGACTGCAGGCGTACCTCAGGGCGGCGTTTTATCTCCTCTTCTTTTCTCTATCTTTATCAACTCAATTTCCAAATATCTTTCTTCTTCCTACCACCTTTACGCAGATGATTTACAAATATACACACAGGCTCCTATACAGCAATTGGCAGAAGCAGTTAAAACTATAAACAGCGATTTGCAACGAATCACTGACTGGAGTAACTCATACGGACTAACCATCAACCCAGCGAAAACTCAAGTCATAGTAATTGGTAGTTCCAGAATGATTTCTAAAGTTGATTGGTTTAACCTCCCCCAGGTAATCTTTGAAGGAACTCAAATAAAAATTAGTGAAACAGTAAAGAACCTAGGTGTACTTATTGACAGACAGATGTCATGGGTACCACAAATGGCAGAAACTAGTCGGAAACTGTTCGCTTCTGCTTCGTCACTTCGAAGATTAAGGAATTTCTTGCCAATTACCACTAAAATTGCGCTCGCACAATCTCTTCTACTCCCTATTCTCGATTACGCTGACGCCTCATATCTAGACTTAACCGAAGAACAGCTAAACAAACTTGAACGCTTACAAAACTTTTGTATTAGGTTCATATTTGGCTTACGAAAATATGACCATGTTTCCGAATTTCGTTTAAAGCTGAAGTGGTTACCTATTCGTCTTCGTCGAAATGCTCATATCCTCTCCCTGCTCTATAATATCCTATTTGCTCCTTCCACCCCTTCCTACCTCAAAGAACGCTTTGAGTTCCTTCATACCTCCCACTCCCGATCTTTGCGCTCCTCCGAAACTTTGCAGCTCAAAACACCTTCCCACACTTCCCAGTTCTATAATAAATCCTTCACAGTGCAAGCTGTTCGTCTATGGAATGCTCTACCACTTGACATCAGACGTGCCAAGTCTTTGGCAATATTTAAGCAAATGGTCAAGGCCCACTATCTATCTTCCTACCAATAACACTGCTATTATTATTTTTATGTAAATAAGTATTATATTGAATGTATTAAAATAATATTTTGATAAGTATATATTAGTCTATTTTAATAATAACATTTTTGTTTTTGTGTGTATTAGAATGTAAATATTAGCATGTATGTATGATTATATAGGTATTTAGTTGTAATTAACAAATTTTGTTGTACACCGCCGTCTACTTCTTCTTCCGATACTGTCCATCCAAAGGTTGTCTGGAAGAGATCGCTTCAAGCGATAAGACCGCCCATTGTACTACCTTAGTTAAGGACTGTGTTATTGTCTATTTCTATAATTTGGTATACAATAAAGAGTTTTTCTATTCTATTCTATTCTATTCTATATATTATATCTACGACGTTTATGTTTTTTATTAACGAAATGCTGTTACGGTTTGCCAACAAAGGGTCGGTCGTGAAGCAACGAACGCGTTGAACCAGTTTAAATGCGCTTAATAAAACGTACTTATTGAATCCTGTAGAAATGTTGATTTTATGAGGACTTTATTATATCCTGTCATGAATCAGATGTGAACCAACAAAAATGTTGAGATCAGACAAATAAAAAAGAATTTTGGCGTGTGAGGATTTTATAATGATCACGTTATAAGAAAAGAGCTGAATAATGGGGTAATTGGAAACGTTGGCCTGAAACTTGAGAAATTCGAGAAAAACTGATCACGTCAGTTGAGTCTACTAGTTTTTCATATTACATACATGCAAGACAATCAAAAAAACATTACATTCGCTCAAAACACGGTGAAGGAAAAACACCGTGAAAATGTCCAAGAATTAATCACAAAAATTCAAGGACTTGTGACATCCACCAACTCGTACTGGGCCAGCGTGATTTATTGCTCATACTCTCTCTATGAGAGAAGGCCCGTGTCCCAGCAGTGGGAACGTGATGAGCTGATGATGCATCAAATGAAAATAATTTAGTGACGATGATACTTTGTGTTATCACATGATTATTAACCATATGAGACTCGAATATTTAATTTAAAACAATTAGAAAGATAATATATTATTTCAGATTCAGATTCTTCATTGCTTCCATAGCAAGATGTAATTAGGTTTATTTTCAGATTTTTTTATTTGATCGAAAGAATCCTCTTCGATACCTTTTCGACGTCTATACCATTCACCTAATGAGTTACTTCTCTGCTTTGTGACAGGTACGGTATTATGTGCTATTCATCTCCCTGTTTCAACATCGTCTAATTCCGATTTGCAAGAAAGTTCCTTTAGCCCACTATCACCATTATGCAAATGCAATAGTTAGCGCTACACGCCGTTTGCCTCCTTATGTAAATTCGATTGCGTCACTAAAGGTATAATTTTGAACGTCCGTAGGCGCCAGTAATAATAGCTTAATTTCCTGTCGAAAGGTCTTAATATCACCTTACTTATGACTTTATTTACCTAAGTTTATATTCTGTCAAATATTCTCCTTGCTTAGCCGATTTCTTTCACATCTTGTTATGGTATACTGTCTACGACTAAATCTATGCAAGACGGAAATCAATTCGTGATAGATAGATATACACTTTATTGTTAAAACCCTTAAAAATAGGTATATGAAAAACAAGTACATAACAATAGGCGGTCTTATCGCTCAAAGCGATCTCTTCCAGACAACCTTTCAACAGAAAGGACTAACATAATTTGGAAGGACGCGTGATCAGAATTTTTGTACTTAGACATTGCCATATCATCTATCATAGCCTTTGACTGTGACTACATATCATAAACTAACTACGACACATGATAAAGTATTCCAAATAGGAAGAATCTATTCGAAAGTCAGGCCTAATATTGTTTGCATCTTATGTTATGATTTTCGGTAGCAGTCGTCATGGCTTCATGGTTGAAGCAAGACTGTAAATTTACTTACTTGGTCTGGTATGACCGAGCATCCACTGAAGTCCCAGTTAAGCTCCACAGCATCCTGCAGCCTCGCTCCTCCTCCGAGGTTAACATCAGGAGAATGGACCGTCACCCACACCCTACCGCATGAAGATTTCTGGAGGATTTGCTTCTCAGCTGTCGAAATTTTGATAAAAAGCATTAGAAGTTAGTTTTATATTTTATGGTTAGGTATAGTTAGTGCTAGCTACACTGATTATTTAAAATTGAGAGGAAATATGACATCTCAAATTGAGAGCAGTTAACTTCAGTATTTTGTACCTACATGCAACGTTTGTTGTAAGTTGTTAGAATTGTGTTATTTGCTTTGACTTCAAAATATAAACCCGCAGTAGGAAGTGTTGCTCATATTGATTTCTCGAGTAAATTAGAATGTATTGAATACGAACTGCTCATGAATTAAAATTCCTTTATTTATGTTAATTTGTTGGTGTTACTTTTAGACAGACAATGTATGCATATTATTATTATAAATTTTTTATATGACGATGTATCAAATAACTGTATTTCTCTTTAACATTTGATTGATGAAATTGTTTAGTTTGTTTACTTTGATGATTTGCATTTGTTACAAGCTTGGTATTATAGAACTATCTACAAAAGGTCTATTGAGAATACAGGGAACTTATGGAATATAAAATATAGAGAGCGCGGTTGTCACCAAACCACAGAATAATTCATAGACCAAACGCGACGCGCGACGCGCAAATCTCACCTTATGGTGTGTCATGTATTCTCAATTGACCTTCTGGAATATGTGTTAGAAATAGCATTTTGTACAGTATTTACAGTGCCACCGTTCACCGTCAGTGCCCAAGGACTCTCTTTTATGTTTAGTTTACGTACATACACGGATAAGAGTCCGAATAATGCGACTCGTTCTTACGTCTGGCTCCTTTGATGGTGTGTCAGTGTGACGAGGCATGAATGACACTGAAAAAACATGACGTTGTAACATGACGTTAATATATAGTGAGGTGCAAAGAAAATTGGTGAGGTGTATAGCTAGACATTTCTTTGTTTACCTACATAAGGAACCTACTACAAATGTACCTACCTAAATGTAACATTAAAACATTTGTCAAACGATAGTTTGTTGTTGAAAATTTGCCAGTATACAACTTCAACAAATACAAATAGGTTAGTTATTTATAACACCATAGTTACAAGTTTTTTGATGTCTGTTAACTCAAGTAAGTAGTGTCAATAGGTGTTGAAGAAGTATTGTACTTCTCGAGCAACTTGATTCTTCAAGGAACTACTCGACTTACCGACATGAAAGATTGATCGCGAGCGTCCTCAATTGATACATTTTCTTACTTAACTTACCAACGTTTCCCTAACAATGAAATAATGTCCATATAATGTTGTTCCACGCTCATCGATCACTTGTATCGGAACTTAGTATTCCCCCTGTGTGCCGTCGTGACGGCTCACGTAATATATGTGAGCCGAAGATCATCATATAGTTATAGCACGCGGTTGTTACGCAAGGACGCGAGTATTGGCCTACTTGCCTTCCTTTGGATCTGTTCCTGTTTGTTTCTTTATGGTTACTGACCTAGCTAACTTGTTGGGGTTTGATAGGATAAGTTTATTTGAAATGGTTTCCACAAATTTATCTAAGTTACCTTTGTACATTTTAGTATGAAAGTTTTCGTGAGTTTGATTCATTATAGATATTTATTAAACGGCTAGGACACACGTAGTTTGTCGAATTAGTCGACCTAGGTTTCGAGCATGTCCGATGCTCTTCATCAGGGGCGAGTTTATGCTGCGAGATTGTGGCGGTGTGGTCCACAGCCGTTTTATTAAAAAAAATTACCTATGTACATATTTGTAAGATCTACTATGTGAGGTGATGAGCCGATGAGATACATTTATTATGTGCCGTATGTGTGGTACAATTTTTGTTTACTTGTATGTTGCCAATAATTAAAGCCCTGGCTGGCTCACTACCTAATGAAGAACCACGGGTAATAGGAGATAAATATTGTACATTTTACTGAATTCGGCAGTAATTCCATATTAGCATGCAATAAGCATCTTGCAATTTATAAAGTCTAAGACAAAATGCATATAATCCTTTTACTTCGGCGTCCAATGACGTAACTTTCAGCAACTACATGCGCCACCTACTTTCTTATTTAAAAGATTAAATAAGAAGCGTAGTCATACAAAACTGTTCTGAATGTTGTTGTTTTCAATACGAGATATAGCTATGTAGTTGGTTCCTAAAACGTTTCGTCTTATGCAATTACAACCACTATATGTGACATGTAAATACCTACTTTGTTTTGTTCTTTACATATAAAAATAAAACAAATGATACCGTCTCAAGCAAGCCTCACTAGCTTGATGTTACACTAAACGGTATATTGGAGTACGAAGTATTTAATTATCAAAGTTACTCTACTGATAGACTGTAGAGAATATAGTAAAGCTGGTGAGTGGACTCGATTGTTTGAAAACCAAGTCCGCTTTACTCTATCACAAATAATTATATACTTCCCTTACTATGCCAATCAATGTAAAAGGCTAATCAAGAAATCAAAAAATGTCACCAACTGCGAATTAATTGTATCAACATAAAATATCATATTATGATAATTTTATGATTATGATGACATTATCGTGTTAAATGTGATAAATTAAATAATTATTCGATTGGCAGATTTCGCGAGATGGTGTAATCAGTCAGGTGGGATTAGCATATAAATATTATTACATAGATATTATTGTGTGATAACTTGATTACAAAATATAAAAAAATACATTATTTAAGCGTATTTGTGACATGACAAACAATAAAACAACAAAGCAAAGGATAATAAGAGTAGACTTTCGCTCGGAAAATAGGCAGGCGTGGGCTTTACCATCAGGTGAACGACTTGTTCGTCTCACCATTCAGAACAATAAAATAAAAAAAATACGAGAAAAAATTAAAATAATATGAAAAATTAAAATATAAAATATTTTGTTCAATGATTCTTGCTAATAAATAGTGTAAACACCAACGATCAGTTGCTAATACCATAAAGGTATAAGGTAAGGTATTTTGCTTATTTGTCAATGAAGGTGGGTATTATCTTGCAAAATCATTGACGTGAGTCTGAACGTAGACAAAGGATATCAATTCAATAGTACCATCAAAGTGTCATCACTGTTCCGGAAAAATCCAGTAACAACCAGTAGAAGTCCAGAGCAATAATTGAGCAATTGTGCTGTAGAGGATCAATTTCAATCAATATCTAGTTGTATTTTTTTTAACGGGCGAATGCCTTTATCACTGAAAACAAACTACACTCTAGTTACTAAAACTAAACTAACTACTAACAAGGAGAAGCAATTGGACAACCCATAGACCATTAAAGGCCTATAGATATCTCAAATGCTCCAAGATGCTGGCAGTATTGCCTTATTGGATTGCAATAATGATATGTTGAGTCAAATAAGTTGTCATTCGATTCAAATATATACCTATAATAGCAAAGACATCTCAGCCAGGTACTTCTAGCAGGTTAGCTGCTAGAAATACCTACCCAGACGACCTCACACATACGAAAGACCTACCCGCGAGCTTGAGTCTTTCTCGATTCTCTAGAATCAAGAAATCATGGTACCTTGGTATTCTTTAAATCATCTATTTATTAATTGTCTATTAGCACTAATGAATAGAAAAATCTCTCCTACTATATTAGCGTAAATTTGTTACGATGGATGAAGGAACACTTAGGTAGGTAGGTACTCATCTAATGCATTCATTTGCATAAGAGGGAACTGTCTGCGATTAGATATTGGGAGATTATATAGCTGAATATTAAATGAGTTTAAAACTCTTGAGGGTAATAATAATAATTAATGCTTTATTGTACACCAAAAAAGAAATTAACAAGGTACACGAAATATTCTTAAAAACTAAAGGATAATATATATATATATATATATATATATATATATATATATATATATATATACATATACATATATAGATATAGACACATATATACTACATACAATCAAAGAAAGTACTAATGATTTAATTATCAGCAGCACTCTGGGAAAGGTAGTAGGGTAGGGTATTCCATTATTTGTGTTTCTTCAAAAGTTCTAAGACTATTTTTCTCGACAGGTACGTTAACAATTAAACAAGCGGAAATCAAGTGATTGTCCTTTGTACACCAAACATAGTCCTATAATAACCTTTTTTCTGCATTGTTTTTGTTTGTGCGTCCTATGTTTTGTGTCAATAAAGTTATTGGGGTAAGTGATATATGATCTTCGCACATAAATATGACGTTAGCTTATTCTTCTTTAGGCGCATCGCAAGCCGCTGCAGCGGCACGGTCGCTCGCTCAGCTCGCGCGTAGTGGTGTACCAGTAATCTAATACTTCTCCTCGCTTCGCTCGTACTCGTACATATATAAGACTTTCCCCTGAACTAGATTGTAAACTCTAATGAAGAACTAGTTGCTCCACGGGTTATTGCCCGTGGTTTTCTGGAATAAAAATGTATCAATGTCCTTTTCCAGGACCTCAGTTATATTTACATAAATATCAAATGTCATGTCGTCAAAATTCGTTGTGTGATTAAGTAACAAACATCCATCCATCCATTCTCACAAACGCTGCATTTTTAATATTATGGATTGTGTATTAAAGATTTAGTGTGTTATTGCATTACATAAATCAATAAATAAAACACAACGAATATAATTTTATATCATGTAAGTAGGTACCAAATAACCAATACAAATATCTCAAAGAATTTATGTAATTTTGTTACAAAATATTTCTTTTGTATTCGAAAATAAAATGTCGACTTATGTTTTTATAGTTACCTACTTCATTTAAACGTAGTATTAGAAATCTCACATTGTTTTTTATAAAAACAAAAGAATTTTAAGATAGATAAAAATTATGACCAAATATATAAAAATAAACATCTTCAGTAAGCACCTATTATTATTATTACAAATAAGAATAAAAAAATTAAGATAATAAAATATGCCCAACGATCACATACATAGATCCTGGCCCCTAACTAGGATTCCCTGTATCTAGGGAACCAGGACCTATGAGGACCATGGTTTCACAACTCACGAACAACAAGACACGAAACAAAATTGGGTGTATAACTAATTCCATTGATTTATTATTTATTCAATGCAATTGTTTTATCACGTATTCAATGGATATAATAATATCTTTATAAATTACCGAACAGAGGTCCTGGGAGTCGAACACCTGTCAAGGATATTAGGTTGAAGCCATCAGCTGTTTTAGGTATTAATGAATGACCAGTAGGAATTTTGCTGGCACAATATGAATCCTATTGTAGGTCTCTCAAGTGTTTAGGTAATATTTACGAATGTTATTTAAACAGTAGACTCACGCGTAATGGAAGCTCCAAGAACTGTTGCAGCCAGCGCCACCACTGCGTACCACGACACTGCCATCTCGTTCCGTGGCTGCCGTGCCACTGAACCAACACTTCAGATTTGGCGCTCTTTCGCCACAGTCGATTACTGCGCGGGAGTCTAGCTCAATCACTGCCCGTTGCATACATTGCTGCCACTCACAGCTGTCCGATTGGAAGTTTGTAGCAAAGCAGTGAATGTATACAGTTTGTGAGATGTAGTTGCGGATTATTGCAAATACGTTGTAGTTTATAATAGTGCGGGCTTCCGACAGCTCCCTTATTTCCGATCTAGAGTCGCGTGCGTTTGAATCGAATGAAGCACGTGCAGAGTGCAGGATGTGACTTATCAACCAACGCGACTTTGCGTACATTGGATTTTTAGGAGATTATAAATTAACAGTCCCGAGTGTTATTTAAATTATATGGCAGAGACCTAAAAGAATATCTGATTGCTAAAGTTATTATAACTGAAGTCGACACAAAAATAAAACGGAAAGTATTGGAGTGGTAGGCTTTGGCCGTGGTTGTAATACCACACACCGAACAAAGCCATGCCGTCAAGCAACCTAGTCGTGTTTCGGCATGATGTTCGGTTAACCATCGGGGAGACGGGTCTGAGCGGCAGCTCAACTGCCGTCTCTCTCTAGATGTATGTGCTCCATCTTAGGTCACATCAGGCGAGATAGTGGCTAAACATAGATCTATTAAGCGTTAAAAATAATCATATTCATAACAAACGTACCTATTATATTTGCATTTTTATAAATATGCAATAAATTCATCAAAAACTATGTACCTACCTATGTATGAAAAACACGAGAAAATAAAATGGTGTCTTAGAAAATACAAAGTTATGGTATATAGTTAACATTCTAAATACTTTTAATATTTAAAATTCTACTACGAAACGGACGTCAAAAGAAACGTTTGTTTTGTTAGCACAAAGTTTTTAATTACAAAAAACTAATTGATACTGGCACAAAATATTTTATCAAAGAGGTCGTAACCAGATAAAATTTATTGGACCTGCTTTTCGAATGCCATGAAGTTTTCAAGGGCAGCGTTTATTCTATCTTTTTTCTCGGAGCTGTCAGACTGGATAGATGGCGCCCTGCTCGGGTTTTTTAGAATCGGCTTTTGCAGCTGGAAGAAGTTCAACGAAGCCTTCAACTCTTGGATGAAAGCCTCTTTGTGTGTAAGCTGTAAAATAAAAGTAATTCCTTGTGCTTATGTAAAAAGTGAACATCTGTCGCAGTTAATTATTTTGTTAGGGTATTTTTTAAGTTATAGATATATAATTCTTCTTTGGGGTTGTGTAATTCATTCACTAATGAAAACAAACATCTGTCAAACCATAAGGAATGTCCTACTAAGTAAGCTCAAAAGCTACAGTGAGTTTTAGTGAAGTTTGTGAGAATGGATGGATGTTTGTTACTCAATCACGTAAAACCACTGAACGGATTTTGATGAAATTTAGTATGTAGATAATTTAGGTCCTAGAAAAGGACATAGGATACTTTTTTCCCTGGCAAAACCGCGGGTGAAACCGCGGGGTGCAACTAGTAATGTATAAAGCTTCCTCACTGCAAAGGACAAGGTATCACCCTGAAATCCAAAATTTACTTTAACAATTTCTTTCGACCAAAAGGTCGAAGGATATTTTGTTTACCATCGCCATGATGCATCGCATGAACATAGCGTTATCTGTGCTTCTAGTGGTCTATTTGACCACATCATGAAATATCTGCGCGTTTAGTTGGACATACCGACAAATGTTTTCTATTCATTGATCGGACCAACGCATATCATGAACTGTAGACTATAGACCGTGTAATATTTCATGAAATGATGGCATTTCATGAATAGGCAGAATAGCCGCCCTTCGCGTAACGAGCTCTTGTAAAATATTTTAAACATCTATATAGAGCTTGATTGTAAGCAACGTACCTGTTCGCGAACCACGATATTCCGGATTTCGTTAAAGAACTCGGCAGCCGTCACAAAGAGGCAGAGGAACAGCCCGACGATCAGTACCACGAACAAACCTATCAGGTTTTCCATCTCCAAATCACCCTCTACGTCGTCTGCGTTATCTGTAGTCTGAAAAAGGATATATTTATTTCTGTATTATTTAGTTTATTGAGAATGGCGCATAAATATCTGGAACGGTATTTTCAGACAGAAAAACCACACAATATGGAATTAATTTAGAGTCAGTCAGCATTCGCTTTTTATTTAATTAATAACTTGGCTTGGCTGTTGGAAATTTATAAATATATACACGCGTATATATACAAAACAACCCAGTTCAGAGCCAAGCGACACGAGTCAAGATTTAGGGTTTTTAGAAGTTAACGTACCTCGCACTTCTTTGCTCCATATTTTTGGTTCCACCACTTTTTTTTAATATCTTGCAAGGTAGTCGACTCTTTGAGACTCAATATGGCTCTGTTTATTTGAGTTCTATATGGCGAGTCTGAAAAATAATGTTAATTAATAAAAAATAACCTTGCTCTGAGAATTAGGTAATAAGATCGGCAATACCATCGATAGACAGTGTTGTACAATATTGTGAGTCTCTGTAGTGGAGTGGGTTGGCTCAAATCTCATACAGCAAACGTCATAGATTGCGGGTTCGATTCCCGCAACAGGACAAATGTTTGTGCAAAGGAAAACAAAGCGCAAGCATTTGTTTCATGTCTCGGTGTTGTGGGACCATGGTCTTCATAGTTCCTGGTTCCCTAGTCACAGGGAAACCTAGTTAGGGGGCCAGGATCTATGTAAGCGACCGTGGGGCGTATTTGTTAAAAAAAGTTAATATTTTTATATCATGCTGTAAGTAGGTAGGTATTGGCAATGTAGGTTAACTTTGGCCAACGCGGCAACGGTATCTATAAGCATTGAACAATTTTGAACCATATGAAATGTCTGGTTTCTGATCAAACTTACTCACTTGCAGGCATAGCAATCCCGTAATCTTTGGAATCTAACTCCGTGCCGACCTTCTTGAGCGCACATTCTCGTTTCAACTTGTAATCTATTGTAGAAGACTCCATGAAGAAAGCGTATTTACTTTTCCCGCGTAGAACCCGCTTCTCGCCTTCGTCGTTGCTGCCGACCAGGACGGCGGGGTTCGCCATCATGTTTTCGTACATTTGCCGGTACATTTTGTCTTTAGAGGTCTGTAACGATTAAAAATAAAAGATTAGCTAATGTTTATATAGTTAAAAATATTTTAAGAAGAATAAGAAAAAAGTAAAGATTATAAATGATGCTCGAAGCCACAGAGGACGAAAAGTAAGTCTTATAATATTTGAATAAAACAATATAAGTAAAGATACCACACGGGAATAAATGAAGATTTGGATCATTATTTTATCAAATTATTAAAACCGCGTTTGCACAATGAAACCTCAATCTTATTCAGTTACCCTAAAAAATTCGAGTGTAGATCCGTCCTTGTAAGCCCCATACAAGATTTTGGTCTGTTTGGCGAGATCTTCCACGTCGTTGATGGGCTCATTGTCGAGTGCCGAAGTCATGGAAGCTGAGAGCTGTGCGATGTACGTCTGACAGAATATGACCGCAAAGAACCACCACATGCCGCATACCCATCGCGTACCGAATGCCCTACAAGCATTGATAGTTTCATTTACGTTTCAGTAAAAACCTTGTCGAAAAATTATTATCAGTAGTAGTTTGATGTCTTGGGGTGATAAACGTAATGCAGTGCTACGCAGTGCTTTTTATGGAATTAAAGTTCTGGGTGGCACTGCAATTGTTATGGGCAGGCGTGGCGTTTACCATCCGGCGAACGATATGCTCGTCTCATCGCTCAATTCCATAAAAAAGTTTGGCTTTTTAAACAAGTAAAGTTTTACTTAGGTAAGATATCGCATCCTTGCGTCATAATAGACCCCATAGTCAGCCATGCACAATTTTTAAACGTCCATATATTTTCCAATTCTTCTGGGTCTTTGTCACAAGGCTCCGGATTTTCCCAATCAGCTGGCGATATTCTGATGAAAGATACAAGTAATTATATTAAACAAGGGTAATAAATTACATCGATAAAAATTAAAGAAAGAGACAGCATTTAAAATATTACCTGGCACAGACAAACAAAACAATAGAAACCCCACAATATGCCGTACAAGCATACATCCAAACATCGAAGGTGAAAGGGTTAAGAAAGGAAAACATTCCAGGCATAATTTTGTGCTCCTGTACATAAAGTATGCTTATACCTAGTGACATGAAAGGCACCGAAAAATCTACCACTTTCTTCCTTTCTTCTGTAATAGTGAAATCACAGACAGCCAAATCAGCTTTCTGTTAACAAAAATATTAATGATTTAAGTTAATTATCATTTTACTAACGTCACATAACTTTGAAAGAATGATTCGATAGTTCTCACCTTGTCCAACAAGTCACCTATCATTCCCTTCCATTTCTTTTCTTTATCATCATATTTACCGTAGTTATATTCTGGATCTGCATTATCAACGAACTCATAAGTATAGTTGAATTTTTCTTTTTTAAGGAATTTAAAGATTTCTTTGACGAGGTCTACAGCAAAACCTTCGTATTTCTCTGGATTATCGGGATCCTCATCTTCTTCGCAGTTATCTCCTTCACATTTTTCCTTTTCGTAGAAATAAGGCTTGTTCTTTTTTGATATTATCTGCAACAGTAAGGTCGAATTAAGGTCTGTAATTCAAAACACTGCACCTATTGATAAGATACGGTTAATGATGAAATCCGAATGATAAAAACTATAGTGCATGCCTCTCCCCGCGTGATGTTTTTGATGTCACGTTTGAGTTAAGCTTAGAAGAAACCGGCGTGCTCTGCTTTATGCATAGTGAGTATTTTCACCAAGATCACCAGTTCTTCCACCACTATGAACACGTATGAGCGAGTGTGGCTCTGCGAGAACTTGTACGACTTACGATCCGCCCCAACGGAGTTCGATTCCCAGTGGATGACTTTCTTCAGTTTTATGCAGATTAAACACTTGCTCTCAAAACGGTGAAGGAAAACATGGAGAAGAAACCGGCATGTCCAAGAATGACAAAATTCAAAGATATGTGACGTTTATGAACACGCACTGGGCCAACGTGGTGTATTATGGCCCTTACTAAACCTTGAAGGAAAGCCCGAGTCCCAACATTGGGAACGTAATAGGCTGATAATGATGATGATGATGGTCATAATTTAAATCAGTATGTAGAATATCTATGGCGATCAATGAGGAAGGCCTATGTTTAGCAGTGGATATCTTTCGGCTATGATGTAGTATGTAGTCGTAATGAGTTGATGATGATAATTTCAGTCGGTATGTAGTAAAAGCATTTACTTACTCGGAATTTCCTAGTAGTTTCCTGATTAATGGGGTCTAAAGAAGTCCTCGTTTCATTTATCGCCTCGTCATTGGCTGATTCCCATTTACCGATTACTTGAATACCTTGTCCATATTTTTCGTTCACATACAACACGTAGTTGATTCTCTGTCCGTTTTCATCAAACTCTATATTCCCAGTTACGCCTTGAGTCTGCGTCTGAATTATGAGAAATTTATTAAACATATTAACATTACAGATATATTTATTTGATGATCGGTTTATGATGCCTTTTTAGACAAGTTTTAGTAGCCTCCTATATGGTACTCGCTAATTTGAAATGAGATTCAAACACAGTATAGAAGATACCAAGTAGATGAGTCCCTATACATACGTATCAATTCTTTTTCCATTATCAGCTCATAAATGTCACAATATTGTATTGTCACCGGTATGACGTGCGTGTGCAGAATGTAAAAGCTCTATTTCAAAGGAAAGTGGGTGAGTCTTTAAAATAAATATGAGTATTATGTGATATGAATAATTAACTCTACAGCCACAAACAATGTTTTATGGCCTACGTAACAAGCTATTCTTATACTCAGAAATAAAATATGAGGAATCGTTACTTTCATCGAATTAAATAATCATAGAGGTAATTGTTACCGCAGTTATAATACGAGTATAAATTACGTCATCAATTTGATTGTTTTTACATTAACTCCCTGATGGTGAAATCACTTATAAGACTAATTTTATATTGCCTAGTCACAAAATTATACGTACAGTTAATATCTGATGTTGAAACTTTGCTCCGTACTGCCATGGAATAACATTTTCGCCACACATGGGACTTTGCGGTGTCCTTTTTATGCCCTTTAGAGACTGCATTATGTGGTTCGCTATATCATCCATCATTAAAGCTTCGATCTGCAATTAGAATAGAAAAAACTCTAGAGAGGTCTCCACAAAGTCAATGGAATCTTATAGTCTCTCAATGTTTATTTTTGAAATTAACATTGAGAATAATCCTGAGTCAATTTCATCTTTTTGATTGTACGTACCTCGAAATGTTGAACAGCAACTCTGTTGTTTTTATTGTTAGGATCGGGACCAATCCACTTGCCGACCCTTGAAACCAGATCTGGTCTGTCGTATTCTGTGAAACTCAACCAAGTACTGTTACAACTCCGAGTCCTAAGATGATCAGCGATCATTGTTGTGTCCAATGAAGTAAATATATAATGCTGAAATAAACTTTTAATTAAATCCTAAGATTGTATTCGTTACTCTATTCATGTTAATATGGTTCTAATGGATACAGTCATTTAGGTACTACAATTGGCATCCTGCAAACCGTAAATCATGATCACATCTTGATCAAGACAGATCAGTTTGACTATTTAATGACCATTATTTACGAATTCTCACAATTTGGAATTACTTACGCTGTAAGGATTAACCATGTGCATTTCTTCAGCTTCGTCTAAATATTTCTGAATGCGGTTGACGTGGCAGTCTAGTATGATGCGGCTTTCTACGTACAGGAACAACTCTTTGAAAATCTGAAAGAAGGTTAAAATTTTATGTAATTAGTTTCACTACAGGGCCGTGTCGAAGAACGTCCGATATCCGTCTTTTCTATTTATGATGTACACATGGAGACAAACATCAAAAATAATAATAGATCATAAGTATACCTTATGATTACTACCCTCAGGATCCAGTCTGCGGATTGTGATTGGATATTTATTAGTGTAATTTGCTAAAACCTTCTGTATACGCATGAGTCCTGAAATGACAATGAAACTAATGAAAGGTATGTTACATTCACAAGAAATCAACAATACCAAAAATCGTTCACAACTCTACCGTTCAGTTTGTTTCTCAGTCGAATCACTTACTCACCAAAATCATCTTCGTACAAAACTGCAAAGTTTTCCCAATTGTAATACTTAAGTAGTTTTGCCAAAGCTGTACTAATTTCGTCAGAGTTTGGATAGAAATTAATGGAAATATTTTTGAAGGTCGGTTCCTCTTCTTCCTCTGCCTCTTCTTCTTCTCCTCCTCCTCCTTCTTCTGCTCCTTCTTCTCCTTCTCCTTCTGCTCCTTCTTCTTCTCCTCCTTCTTCACCATCTTCACCATCTTCAGATGTTTCTTCCTCGTCTTCAACATAATTCATGTCTGGGTTTAAGGGCTGCCATGTAGCTTGAATGTGTGGGATGTTGGCAATGAAACATTGGTCTCGGACAGCCCCGTCAGATATTGGGCTTTGAGGTCCTATGACTGCTATTGGACGGATAGCTTTATTGGTGCACACTGAAAGTAACAATTTGACAACTGTGAAGTACACGTACTTTTATTCAAATTACTTTTAGGTGTAATAAGGAGCCTAATGATGGATTATGCTGGTCTCAATTAGAAGTGTATTATTTTATTATATTCTACTAGCTGCGCCCCGCGGTTTCACCCGCGGTTTTCCTGGATAAAAAGTAGCCTATGTGCTATTCCAAGTCCTAAAGTACCTACATATTAAATTTTATCAAAATCGGTTAGGTAGTTTTTGCGTTAAAGAGTAACAAACATACATCCATACATTCTTACAAACTTTAGCGTTTATAATATTAGTAGGATAGGAAGTAAGATAGGATGAATGTATATGTATGCTCGTCTCTAAATGTTGTTGTGGAAATAAACTTAGAGAACTTGGACGAAAAGCCTTTAAAAGTCTTAAAACCTTTACGTGTAAAAGTTTGGCGAACTGGCTCAGGAGCAAAGCAATGGCCGTATCTTTAGTAAAATTACTGGGCCTATACGCTGTCGGTGTTGCAGTGCTGTGGGTAATACTTTGCAATTTAAAGTCTAGGTGGCATTGCAGATGTAATGGCCAAGCGTGGCATTTAACATCGCGTGTCTGTTTTTTTTCCCAAAGATGGACTGTTTTAACTAACTGGTAGAGATTTAATGAAAACTCAAACAATGACAATTAAAAAAACACTGCCCGTGGGGACCAGGAGCACTAGAAATTTATAAGGATTTGGCGGGGCGGCTGGTGGAATCCACACGTGACCAAAATGCAGGCGTGTATTTTGGCCAAAGAATCCGCCTCTCAATTCAGTGAGGCAACGCCGCCGCGCCGCCAGCATTTTCGGCACGTTGCCGGACGACGAGTATCGGTTGAATTATCTGTAGGCCATTCAGTTGGCTCAATCGATACCCGGCATGTACATAGTATTTAATATCTTTTAGTTTAGTTTTATTTAGTTTTTAAATTATTAAGCCTTTTGTTTAGTTTGTTTTTCTATTGCCAATAAAAATCCGTTAATAATTGGACGATTGAACAAATGAATCGGACTAGAGAAAAAACACTCACGTTCTCTCCACATTGAGTAGCTGTCAGTTCTAGAAGGCTGCAGAATGATCGGATGCACTTTGAATTCTCCATTGTTGGAGTGGTGCATGCTCTCATTGTAGGCATATAGCTGAGTGTTCGCATATTCAAAAATACCAGCTGAAAATGACAATTTAACAATGATTTCACCATCCTACAGAAGGTATTTAACACCTTAGGCGCAATGTGTATCTTTTTGTCACACAGTGTCTGGAACACTGTGTATTCAAAAGTATACACATCTTTCTGCTTAGTAAAAGCGCCGTGTATCCTTTAGGAACACGTTTTCTATACATCTATTACACAAAAATGAACGCCCTCTCCTGTCGCAATTTGTATTTTTTTAAACGGTCACTTAGTGTCTGGCGCTGAGGGTGTTAATTAATCTATTATCGCGATGCTACTCAATATGCTTTTGGTGATCAATTTAAATCAATCAACAACACTATGCTTATGACGTCTACTTACTTTGTTTAGATAAAACATTGATTTATTATAATACACATAGATAAAATGAAACAATCACTATTTTGAAAACACTGTCACGTGCCGGACTATGTGACCACAAACTCACCGATTTGTTTGGGCGTCAGTGGGGGTTTGTAATTATAGATAAACTGAGCAGCTCCGTTTTGAACGAACACACAGAAAACTAGCAAAATACTCCACATTTCGATATCTACTATGTATTAATCCATAATTAACTATAACATTAATTTAGGAGTTGAACTGTAAGCAACTGCTGCTTCTAAACGCACGTCTGGTTCACCGTCAACTCAAACAAAATTAACTCGCGCGGAATTAGAAAGTATGGAGGTGGCAGTTTTTAGTTAAAAATTCATGTAAAACTAGCTGCGCCCCGCGGTTTCGCTTGCGGTTTCCTGGGATAAAAGTAGCCTATGCCCTTTTTTAGAACCTAAAGAGCCAACATACCAAATTTCATCAAAATCCGTTTAGTAGTTTTTGTGTTTTGATGAAGTATACCTACCTAACAATAAAACAACAATTAAATGAAGGCGCGGCGTAATGGTATGGTACACTGAGTTTAAAGACGATTGGGGGGCAAGGGTACAGATACACTACTTACTAGTTTGATGTGCATATACTAACTGCTCTAACAATTTATTTTTGCTAACATACGTATTTAATAGTATTTATACATTAGGGGTTTCTCTGAAGGATCGAATAAGCTGAAGTGGCAATGGGCCGGTTACATATGTCGAAGAACCGATAACCGATGGGGTAAACGAGTTCTGGAGTGGAGACCACCTTTAGGTAAGCGTAGTGTAGGTCATCCTCCGGCCAGATGGAGCGACGACCTGCGTAAAGTAGCTGGCAGCAACTACATGCGAAGAGCCGAAGATCGGGCTCAGTGGCGTGCATTGGGAAAGGCCTATGTCCAGCAGTGGACTCGAACAGGCTGTTGATGATGATAATCATGATACATTAGGATGATTCCTTCCTACATTGACTTATTGATAACCTCACAGCTCATTATACACGTTCGCGTCCTTCACACTGCCACATCTTTATTTTTATATTCCGGACACTTTTACGTAAATTCAACTCATAACCACGAATCGGCGTCAATGAAGTCGCCGTGAAACTATGCGACGTCGCCGACGCCGCCCATCTGACCTAAAACTGTTTGCTAAAAATACCTATTTCAGACAGTACGTTACGGCTCGGCCTCACTAACTAACCGCGGCGAGTCCAGAAACTGAATTCTGGCGAAAACAAATGGCTGCAGAATGGTGTTAAAACTGTATACAATATTTGTTTTTATTTCTGTTTTTGTATCGCAATCCGCTGCTGCCCATGGCACTCGGAGTACCAGCTCTCCAATCGGTATGTGACAACTTTATTATGAAGTTTTGTTTTTGTTTTATTTAAGGTTATAATTATTATAAACAATAACTTATACCTACCTCATCATCGTCAACTGCCTGTACGAGTCCACTGCTGGACATAGGCATAGAATACTAACTTTTACTAACATAGGCTTCTCCCAATGCACGCCAGTAAACTCGATCTTCAGCTCTTCTTATTTATATTATCTACCTATCTGCCAGTTACTTTATGCAGAGATCATAGTTCCATCTTACCAGAAGGCGTCATACCTACATTACGTGGTCTTCAGTCTCCACTCTAAAACTCATTCACCCTATCGGATATTGGATATTTGACATTATGTGTCCGGCCCATTGCACTTCAGCTTACTTAATCCTCGGTTACTTTGGTTCTCTGTCGGATTAACTCGTTGCGGATTCGCTCTTTCAGAGAAACCCTGAGTATAGCTCGGTCCATAACTCCATCATAGCACTTATACCTATTTGTCAACGTATATATTTGATTTTAAGCATTTTACATTTTTTGTACATATTTCTTTTGTACGAGTTAATATTTGAGAACATATAATAACTACACAAGATTTTGTTCGAAAGTATATCACATTTTTTTTCTGTTGTTGTTCTAAATTAGAGTCAGTGTTTTTTTATATATTTATCGTTGGTAAGATTATATATAGCGGCTATAAAATATAATATATAAAGTATTTTTCTCTTACTTGGTTGACCACACTAGAGACAGAATATTTAACTAAAGCCCTACAACACCCTATAGAAATGCGCTGTTTAGTTAAATATTATATTATTTCTTATCAGTGATAGGAGTTCAACGAGGCAAGCTGTTTAACCACATTTCATACTACATAAATTTGTTTTTTTACATGATACTATGATTTACTATTTTCTTATGTTTAAAGTGCATATTTTGTTTCTACCTATTTGCATTATACACCTTTTGATTTTGATTTTAAAAGATGAAAGAAAATGCATTCGAACTCAGCATACAACGACATAAAAGGGATTTGTACGTTTTCGTTTTCAGGAGGGCTATTCAACAGCCTGACTCTAGCGAGCTCCTTGCAGGCCTTTAAGAACATCGCGCCTCAAAGCGACGTGCAGACGTACTACGGCCGCTACCTCGCCTCAAACGTGGTTGATACCTACTCTACGTCTTTAGAACGTACGTAGAGCTGAACTTCACAAACGCAAAATAGGATCAAGCTATTCCGGATCTAGTTTTGTTCTGATATGAAAATAGAAAAGGAAATCTCCGTTTAAGTAGTCTATTAAATGATAATGATAATTGTACGGAATGGACCTAAATATAGTTTAAAATGTTTCAGTGCCACCTATATTAAAAAAATAAATTAAATGCTGTTCGTTGGTAAGCGCATCATTTGAAAAGGGCTGGACTGCTTTGGCTAATTCGTTTTTAAGGAAATAAGCTAAATCGCCAATTAGTCAAAAATAATTTATTTATTAGCTTTTTATTGTAAGAAAAATTTTAAAAGTTGCCCGAAAAATAGTGAAATTCGGGAAAAACTGAAAGTGTTTATTTGTATTGAGGGTGACGAGCGGAGTGCAGTGCTCCGCAAGATTTTGCCGTGTTGTTGCAACTGTTATGGGCATCAGTCGCATTGCTTATCAGAACGACCTCGTCTTGCCACTCAATTTTGTAAAAAGCATTTAAATATTAAATAAATAAAAAATCTCTACTAACCTACTACTTACGTAAATTATATCTAATCTTTCATAATTCCCACCCTTTTATATTTTCAGTTTGTGCATTTACTTCTGATAATAAAGGAATTGCGGCACTGGTCGACGTCCGGCCCACCGATGGGATTTGTGATACTGTGTGTTTGTTGTGCAACAAATATAATGTAAGTTTTGCTAGTACTCAAATGGGTACTTATTTATTAAATAGAAACCTATCTTTTGCTGGGCAGAATAATATGAAATAATAATAATAAAAGGAAACACATCACTCACACCCTCACACACAAACACACACCCTCACACACCCTCTCACACTCCCTCACGATCTATATCACTCGTACGCTGGTTTTATTAATATGTTTTTAAATGTTTTAAGCTAATATTTAGATATTTTTGTTGGCAATTGTTAAATTAATATTAAACAATGTATATTCTCGCTAAAGTCACCCAAACGGACTCAACGAAAGACCAGCGCTGATCTTACGACCAGCACAACGCTTAGTTGAGGCCGTTTTGCGACAAATTAAATTATTATTTAATTTATATAACTATTTATATGTTTAACTTGTTTTTATTTATGGTGTTTTTAACTATTTTTATATTACTTACACCTTATATAATTTGTTTGCAAATAAATAAATGTCTTATGTCTAAATAAATCCTTGTTAAAATCGTACTTATTTCACAAAACTGTAAATAGATTTTTGATTAAATCTGTACACATATAGCTGGATGACTTCAAAGTTCGTGTTAGTTACATTTTCACGTTTTTTGTTTAATAAATGCAGCATATCATATTAGTATAATTTACACGTGATGGTATATCTTTATTTTTTCAGGTACCTCATTTATCTCTGGGATGGGAGCCAATAGATACTAAACTTGAAAACTTGTTCACATTGTCGTATTATCCTCCGGCAGATATCATATCGAAAGCATACACGGCATTGACAAAACATTTGGGTTATGACAAGTTCACAATTTTTTATGAAGATGACAGTAGTAAGTAGTATGACCTTTATTAATAAACGCTGCTTAAACTTAATATAATGTTTAACTCTTTCTAACATATTCGTTTCAATGTAAGTTGAACAGTGACAAAACATTTTAAAAATGGTTTAACTTTATTTGCCGTTTATTATGGTGGTATACTGGTGGTAGGTTACTCGTATGCGAGAGGCCATCTGGGTGGGTACCACCGCTTTGCCAGTTATTCAGCCTAAAAGCAGTAGTGCGCAAGCATTGCTGTGTTCTGGTTTGAAGGGCATCATAGCCAGTGAAATTACTAGGCATTATGAGACTCAACAGCTAATTGTCTTAGGGTGACGAGCGCAGTACGGCGCCGCGCAGGATTTTGCAAAACAAAGTTCAGGGTGGTGCTGTATTGTTATGGGCTGGCGTATTGCTCACCATCAGACTAACGACCAGCTCGTCTCGTCATTCAGTTACATAAAAAAAAATATAATAAGGGCCTAATGTTCAGAGGATTTTTAGAGATCTACAAAGTTGAAAGAGAACATACTGTGTTCCGGTATGAAGGGCACTGTTACGAGCACACCCCACCGAGGTTGCGGGTTCGACTCTCGTGACTGGAAAAATGTTTGTGCACAGAAAAAAAAGCGCCAGTATTGTAATGTCTGGGTGTTGTGGAACCATGGTCCTCATACTTCTTGGTTTTCTAGATACAGGGAATCAGGGGTCTGCCCCCCTACCCATATGTCGCTCAAGCGCCAATCGTATATCGGGTTGAGCTCGGATTAAGGTGTAGATTCACTGCGACAATTTTTTATGTTGCCATATATTGTCCCATTAAGTTTATCTCAACTCGTAGTCATCGTAATTTGGTATAAATGAATGTGATTAATTCGATTTCTTGCTTGAATCGACAATAATTATACCGTATCTTATTAGTCGCAGTGAAGCTATACCTTAATTCGATCTCAACACGATATACGATTGGCGCTTGAGGGTCATATGGGTAGGGGGGCTGGAACTACGTTGCGATCATTGGAAATAAAAAAAAAATTAGGTTGACTAATTTGACAAACTACGCGAATCCTAGCCGTTTTATTAAATATTTATAAAAAAGAAACTGTTATATGGAGGCATGTTGCTTAACATCAGGTGATCCACCTTAATATTTTTAAAACTAGTCAAACGATATTTGAATATCGTCTACTACTGATTTGACTAGTTTTAAAACTGCTTCAAAAATGCAGATATTATTTTCTCCAAAATTATACCCGATGTTTCCTAAGAAACGAAATTCCTCATTGCAAGGGAAAGGTTACCTACCCTGAAAGTCTTAAAATTTTGCCACATCCTGTACCTTATACTCTTTGACGTCCTTCAAACAATTCATAGTTCTTAATGGTTTATTGATCAGGCCTAAAAGAATTTTATCTTAGACTATAGGTAAGTACTTAAACCGAAACGTTAAGATGTCATAAATATAAAATAAGAGGATATGGCACAGCCGCGGCCAGCGAGCACTAGGTATTTGAATAATGGTTTACGGTCTCGCGGAAAATGCGTAAATTAAATTAAATAAATTAACTAAATAATAATAATAACTTAACTAAATTCGTATCATGCTTCAGATTTTTGTTAAAATTAGCGTTTCGGGAGAAAACGTTTCTACCACACTAAATCTCAACCAAATTTGGTAATTTTGGTCTCATTTTCTTAAATGAAAAGAATAAACTAGGTTTGTAGGTTTTCCTTTTTCTATTTTTAAAGTTTATGTCTATTTTTAAAGTTAACAGCTTCCAAACTTCAAAAAAAATGTCGAGTAAATATCGAGTTTTTTGAGTCCATTTATTCAAATTACATAGGAATTATCGAAAAAATAAAAACCTACAAACCTCAATAATGATAACATCTCTTACATGACCAAATTTCTTCGAATTTGGTTATGTTTAGGGGTAGAAAAACGTTTTCTCTTTTTGTAGGAAAATTTTAGCGTGCCGTTCCCTCTTTTATCCATTTTTTTTCAGGTTTCATTCGTCTTCAAGATGTAATAAACTCTTGGAATAATGCAGAACCTATCATATTAAGCAAACTAGACCCTAATGGTGACAACAGGGAGACGTTTAAAAATATTTTAAAAGTGGAACATATGAGCTATCACATATTAGACTGTAAGGTCGAGAATACTTTCAAGTATTTTAGAGAAATAACTCAAATTGATGACTCAACCAAATATCAGGTAAGTAAGAGTAAGTAAACTACTGGTGCGGTTTCACTGGTGGTAGGTTTCTCGTATGCGAGAGGCTGTCTGGGTGGGTTATTCAGCCGCCAAGCAGTAGTGCGCAAGCATTACTGTGTTCTGGTTTGAAGGGCGTTATAGCCAGCGAAATTACTGGGCATTATGAGACTCAACAGCTAATTGTCTCAGGGTGACGAGCGCAGTGCAGTGCCGCGCAGGATTTTGCAAAACAAACTTCTGGGTGGTGCTGTTATTGTTATGGGCTGGCGTATTGCTTACCATCAGGCAAACGACCAGCTCTTCTCGTCATTCACTTACATAAAAAAAAGTATATATAAACTAACATTTAAAAAGCCCCTGACCCAAAAAACCTATAAACAGGTAAAAAACGGTTGAAAAATAATCCCTTTTGAGACCTTCATAGACTTTGACTATAGTCATAGTATATTTCTACTTGGATACAACATTCTAAATGCACAGATTACACGCAAAATTTCACTACTTTCGTCATTCTGTGTTTTACTAGGTGGTAGTTCTGACGTATCCGAGAGGCCCTCTGGGTTAGTACCACCATATTGCCAGTAATTCTGCCACTAAGTGGTAGTGCGTAAGCATTACTGTTCCGGTTGGAAGTGCATTGTAGTCAGCGAAATGACTGGGCATACGAAACTTAATATTGAAATATTAAAAAATATAAATATAAAATTAAAATATATTTAAATATTTTTTGTCTCGAGATGAAGAACGATTGTAGTGCTACGCAGTACTTTGCAAGTTAAGGGTAAGCGTAGTGCTTACCATCAGGCGAACGACATACTCGGCTCAATGTCCTGCTGCATAAAAAATACTAAACTGTATAATATGTTTGCAGAGCTTTATTTTGTCGAATCTTGACGCTTACACGCTTGATCTTCACGAGGTACCTGCGCTCATGGCTAATGTTTCTACGCTACACTTGACCACCATCTCGGAAAGTGAAGACAGGTGGAGAGACATTGGTATGAATATGGGGTCGTCAGTGCAGGTGAGATTGGGTTTTCCTTGACAAGTTAATACTTTTCAATGTGCATCACATGCCATCTACTACGAAACATGTCAAGAGCACAAAAAAATCTAGTGAGCCTATCAAACGATCAAATTCATTTTGCTATATTTATTTCTTTTCCAGCTAGAGACGGCGCTAACAGCAGACGCTCTTCATCATTTAGAGCGAGCCATTAAAAAAATGCTGAGCAATGAAGAAGCGGATCCAACCATAGAACTGCACGATCCTCCAGCGTTATGCTACCAAGACACTAAAAGTGATTACATGGAACATGCCTGGCCTTTAGGAGAGAAACTACGAGACGCACTGATAGAGGTAGGTACACTGCACACTTCAAGGTGATAGTTTATTTTGTTCAAACATTTTCGGCAATATATAGTTATGGAGTGATTATCCAACTAAAAATAATAGTGCTCTTATCAAAAGCTCCCAAGTCCAACTATTTTAAAGAATATTTAATAATGGAGTAATTTCACAAAACACTTAATGAATAACTTATTTTAATTGTGTACTTTTAGACTGAAGCCTATGGATTCACAGGGCACATAGAATTTAACGAAATGGGAAGAAGAAAAAATTTCGTACTACATTATTCGAAATTAAATCAAGATAGTGAATTTGTTCACGTTGGAAAGTGGGATTCGAAAACAAATATATTAGAATCAAATGACAACGATGTGTCTGATCGATCTTCGGTGATAGAAGCAAATTCTAGAATCAGGGTAAGTAAACCAAAAAAACGTAGTACTAGTATTTAGAGACTTTCAATAACGTTTCGCAATGATGTACATTCCTGTTGTCTCTTTTGATGGGGACAAGAAAAAGTCAGTATTTGTAACTTCATCACTCTGTGTTATTGATAGGACGAACCATGAGAGGTCTCATTGTTAAATGTTGCCACCTAAACTTGTAATTCCATTAAATTAAAATAACGTTCTAGGTTACAACTAGAAAAGGTGAACCGTACATCTATGTAAAGGAAGATGGAGAACTGGAAGGTTACGCAGTGGATCTTATCAAAGCCATATTTGAAGTAATTAGAAAGAACAAAAAAGGTAGTGCTGACTTGCAGTACGACCTTACAAGAGTCCCCGATAACAAGTACGGAAATCAAATGGAAGGGTCCAAGAAGTGGGATGGTATTATTGGAGAACTGATAGAACATGTAAGTACAATGCATTAGTATTTTATCAGGCAACAATTTTCATACTGTACGAAAACCAACGATATATGTACTTCATTTAAATTAACTCTCAAACATCATATTTATGTTGGATGTTGTGCCTTTTAAGATCCCTTAACATTTTTTGATGAAGTGTTAATAAAGATATGATTTATCATTTTAGTTTATTGCCATAAACATTAAGAGACTAAAGTAGAATAATGTCTCGACTTATTCTCGTGAGTGTAGCCGGTTAGTAAACAATAATATGAATAATTCTCACGCTAGTTTTAATAATAATGTATATGTCTTGAATAAATGTCTTTTCTTTCATTCTTTTCTATAAATTATTAATAATTAAAACTGAAATGTTCATTCTATTTAACCGACTTCAAAAAAAGGAGGAGGTTCTCTGTTCGATTGTATTTTTTTTATGTTTGTTACCTCAGAACTCCGTCATTTATGAACCGATTTGAAAAATTCTTTTTGCGTCAGGTTCAGTATAGCTACGAAGTGGTCCCATATAAATTTCATCGATATGTGACCTTGGACTTCTTTTTTTTTTTTTTTTTTTTAATCTAATATTTTTTTGGGACTTTTTTCCACATTGGCAAGTCAGCCCCATCATAACCTAAACAAAATTAAACACAAGTTACAGAAGTTCATTGATGCTTAAACATCTCGAATAGCAATATTGCAGCTTCAGATGTAGGTTCTGCCAAGATGTGTATGAAAGCTCCTATATCAAATTGGCTCAAGTTTAGTTTAAGCATCAATGAATCCCTTTGGGCTTTGTTCAGGACACATTCCATCAGCAAGTGGTGCACGTCTTCTATTATCCCACATGTCTCACAATTTGGTGATGCTTCTTTTTTCATTAAATACCCGAACTTTTTTGATGGGATGTGTCCGGAACGTATTCTTAGTGCTAGAACAATATTTTGTCTGCTTAATTTAGTTATGACAAACCACGGTACTCGAGGAGGCTGACATTGAATAGTTTTATACCAAATACCTTTCTCTTTACTTCTCTCATCAAAATATTCTTTAAATTTATCACAGCATTTATTTTTATATTTATAAAGATGTTCCGAAAAATTTGGATTTATTGATAATTCCGTTCCCTCTGCCACTGCCAATTTAGCCAATCTGTCAGCCTCCTCGTTACCTTTTATACCTATATGAGATGGAACCCATTGCAACTTCAGTTCATTGTCACTCGCCATAAGATTATTAATCTTACTTAAAATGGAGTAAGCTACCGAAACACCTCTGTAGCCAGAGGCGCATCGAGCTAAATGCTGCAGTGCACTTTTACTGTCTGTCAATATTACTACAGATCTGTGGCTAGAATTACATGCCGAATCAAGAGCTTCTGAAATGGCAATGAGTTCCATAGTCATAATAGATACATCAGATTTTGTTTTAAATATTCCTGAACTGTGATCACTAGAATTGTAATAGGCGGCTCCAAGGCCATTTGCATTTTTAGACCCATCTGTAAAATATTTAACCCACCCAAGATACTTGTTATTAATTTCTTGAATAATATTAAATTTCAGTGTTGTCATTTCGTGACTTCTTTTTGAACCTTTGACGCATTCTAAATTACACTGTATAACTTCGCTTACTTTAATGTTAGTAACCCAAATATCAAGTGAAAACATTTCAAGAGGATTTGACGAGTGAACGTCCAAGTCCTTGCAATCATCATATGCTGTAATTAACAAAGGTTTTTTTTTATTTCGCCAGTATCTGGAATTTATAGAACTATGGAGGTCACCTAAAAGCTGTATGATTTTGCTATTCGTATATGACAAACTTTTCAAACTAAATTTATAAGCAAGATACAGTCGTCTGAAACGTAAAGGTGGCAAACACAGCTCCGTCTCCATGACATGTATAGGCGTGCTTTTGATGAAACCGCCTATTATTCTCATAGCCTGATTTTGTATTTTATCCAGCTTAAACATGTGCACGTTTGCACTGTTATCATAAAGGAAACAGCCAAAGTCTAGTCTACTTCTTACCACAGAGATGTACAACATTCGTAAATATTTTGGATGTATACCCCATGATGATCCCGCTAGCACTTTCAGAAGATTTAAAAATTTGGACGTTTTTTGTGACATTTCATTAACATGTTTGTTCCATAGTAAAGATTGATCAAGCCACATTCCTAAATATTTGACATTAATTACAGTATTTATCGTGTTATTATTAATTTTAAGATTGATGTTATTTCTTTTATGACCCCTACTAAATAAACACAATTTTGATTTACTATCTGAAAGTTCCAATCCTAAGACCTTTAATTTCTCGACCATAGAATTTAGTGCAATTTGCAAATTAGCTTCGCAGATGTTTATATTTTTGTTGCTAAGATAAAATACAAAATCGTCAGCATATTGTGAAATAGATATTATTCCAGTTATCTCAGTACATATTTTATGCGTCGTCAAGTTGAAAAGCAGAGGAGACAAGGGATCTCCTTGCGCAAGTCCTTTGTTTGTCCATCTACTATGTATTGTTTTATTTGAATTTGATTTTATTTGAAGACATCTGGAACTCAAAACTGACCAAATATAATTACAAATGTTAGCACCTACATTCAGTTCATCGAGGGTGCTAACAACTTGATCAATTAAGACATTATTATAGGCATTCTCGATGTCAAGAAAGCATGCAGCCGTTGGGGTATTCTGAGAAAAACCTATTTGTATACTAGTTATTAATCTAGCCAACGAATCCAGGCAAGACTGGCCTTTCCTAAAACCATTTGTATTGGATGATAGTATTTTATTTTTCTCCGCATACCACTCCAGTCTTTTTGCAATCATATTATGAAATATTTTACATAGACATGAAAGTAATGAAATAGGTCTAATCTTCGGTTCCTCATTAGCATTGTTAGTTATTTTAGGTATAGGCACTATTGTTATTAATCTCCATTGGTGTGGTACTATTCCTGACATGTATATATTATTATATATATTTACTAAATACACTTTACACATATAAGGCAAATGGTATACCATTGAGTATGATATTTTATCATTACCCGGAGCAGTATCTTTCTTCTTTAGACAGTTTTCGAATTCTTGTAAATTAAATGGCAATTGTAATAAATCATTTTTAGATACAATACTAGGTTTATGGTTTAAAACGGAATCAGGTGCGAGATTATACAATAACTCCTTTTGCTTGGATTCAGAAGGATAGTGTCTCTGTTGACGGCGGCCCTTAAACCAGCGCATTTTTTGCCACATTTCAGACACTGATGTATTTTCATTGATGCTGCTACAAAACTTCCGCCAACTTGCTGTTCTGGACTTATTTAGTAATAATAGTGCATTTTTAGATTTTTCTTCAAGTTTACTTAAATTAACAGGAGTAGGATTTCGTCTAAAAGTACTTAGTGCCAGTCTTCGTTCTGCTACTGCTCCGGATAGTGAAGGATTCCAGTACTCTTTTGGTTTAAATTTAGATGTAGGGCTTGTACATATTTTAATAAGTGGGATATTTTTATTAGCGGCTATGTTAATACTTTCCTCTAAGTAATTATACATTGATTGAACATTACCAGCATAAGGAACGTCAACATTAGAAAACAAGTCTTTCAGGTCTTCGGTATAAGCTACCCAATTCGCTCTCTTATAGTTCCTTTTACTACTGAATTTAATAGAATCTTGGAAGTTCATTGTTATTTTTATAATTAAATGGTCGCTGCCAAGACTTTCATTAAATATCTGCCAGTTAAAGTTTACCGCAATGTCAGAAGAGGCGAATGTTATGTCAGGTGTGGATCTTTGCATACTACCATTAACCAATTTTACTCTAGATATATCTCCATTATTTAATGATATGAACCCATTTTCTAAAGATGAGTCTAATAACTGCGTACCTCTATGGTCAATCTTATAGGACCAATTAGTATGATGTCCGTTAAAGTCCCCTGCAATAAGAGTTTTCTTGGGGCTTATAGAGAAAAGCCTATCCCAATCGGTTGAACGTGTATTTACTGACGAAGGGCAATATAATGATATAATATTTTCTAAATACCTACAGTTTAAAACTCGAATATGGATCGCTTCTATTCCTGTATGAATAACATTCATCGGACATACACACGAACGTATAGACTTGTGTACAATAATTGCTACACCACCATAAGAGTCAAATCTATCTCTTCTATAAACGTTGTAGTTACTGATATTCAAAGGCACATTTTTTTCTAACCAAGTTTCAGACAGTATAGCAATATGAATTTTTTCCTGATTTAAAAATGCATCAAAACTAATTAATTTTGGCTTTAAACTTTGTGAATTCCACTGAATTATATTGATTGCGAAATCTTTATATGGTGTGTTATCCATCATAGACGCTAAAAATTTTTTTTAGCATCTCTCCCTCAGTAAATAGACTAATAACAAAAGATTTAATTTCAACAAACACGAATTTTGCTATCAACAATACTTTTTCCTCCAGCTGTTTCTCAGAAAATATTAAACATTTTATTTCTTGGAAAATCTTCAACCACTCAAATTTCCATTCATTCTTCTTTTTTCTTTTGTCTTCTACCACTTCAGGCTCTTCAATAGACATAAAACCATCTACTTCCATATTCCATTCCATATTCTTCTGTTTTTCTTTTTCTATTCTGCTGTTTTTCTTGTTAGTCTTCTTTTTAAAGCTTTGCCTTTGTCCACTCTTCCCTTGCTCACTCTCTCCTTGATCACTCTCTCTTTGGACACTCTCTGTTACGCTGATCTCTAACTGGTTCTGAGTAATTGTAGAATTCCTTTCTTCGTTTATTTTTTCTAAGTTGATGCAAGGCCAAACTGCAGCGGCGGGGGTGGCTGAGGTGTTGATTCTATTATTTATACTAACATCCTTATTAGTTGTATTTAATAACGGGAAATCACCGGTATATTCCAGGCTCCTATTGATGTTTGTAACCCTCTTTTCTTCTAAATATATATCCAAAGCTTTTTTATATGTTATGTTTTGCTCACTCATTATGATACGTAATCTTTTTTCTTTCAAGAAGAATGGACAGTTTTTATCCAATGCCATATGAGGCCCTTTACAATTAATACACTGAAAGCTATCTGTTTCGCAATTTTCATGTTCTTTTCCGCATTTAGGGCAAAGAAGCTTATTACGTGGACAAAACTTTTTTGGATGTCCAAACTTCCAACATCCTGAGCACTGGGTTACAGGAAATACATATCGCTCCACTTTGAACCTACAGCCATACGCATAAACATAGTCAGGACAAATAGGATCTTTGAAGCAAAGCCTGACCGTCTCACTGTCCACCCATTCTCCATCATTGTTCATACGTTTTAGTCTTCTAATTGATATTATCTCGGCAGAGCTACTTAATGAATCCAAAACTTCCTGATCACTCATCTCCAAGTCAATTCCTTTTATTAGTCCGTATGATAAATTACCCTCGTCCGTAAACTGAGTTCTTATGCCGGATTGTAAAATTGTTGAACAATGAATTAATAGCTCGGCCTGTTTTTTGTCATCAAATTGTATATAGACCTTGTAAGGACTTTTATATTTAATTCTGGTAACATTTTTAATATGTTCATCTCGCAAAAGTTTTGCCATAGCCATCTTTTTTGGGAGTATCTGGATCGATGTTAAGCATACTTCAAAATACTCATCCGCTGTACTCACCGTCATCCTTTCGTCACTATTGTTTACTAAACTTTGGCTATTATTCTCATTTGCAGAGTCACTTACAATACGTGTCTTTCTTGGCCTTCTTCGAATAACCCTAACAAAACCTTCTTCGCTACTTCCTTCACTTTCCTTCTTCCCTCTTTTATTGTCTTTCTTCATTGCTTCCCCTCTTTTATAATCAACATTCTTCTCCATAGTTGGCAGCTCGGTCTGCTGCAATTGGTCATAGTTGGTCATCTGCTGCAATTCTCGTTCACACTCTTCTATTATCTCCGTATCGCTTTTATCAGATAGGTCAACACTACACGAATTATTTTCATCCATCATTAGATGCGGGTATGCACCCGCTTACCGACGTAAACAAAAACAATGAGCCGTAGGTACCAACCGATCACTACGTGCGCTCGACACTGCGCCCGGCACGCGACTGACCTTGGACTTCGAAGATACATTAAAGAGTCGGTTTTTGTTTTTTTCTAAAAATTAATTAAAAATACAAGGAAATATTAAAAGCTATTCTTAGTTACGTTTAGATTAAAGTGAAAAGTAATGTATAAATTTTAGAGAGCTGATATGGCGATTTGCGATCTTACCATCACGTCAGAACGAAACGCAGTAGTAGACTTCTCCCTCCCGTTCATGACCCTGGGTATTAGCATGCTGATGAGAGAACCAGACGCTGAAGATCCGCAGATGTTCTCATTTCTCCTGCCACTGTCATTAGATGTGTGGCTCTATTTGGCAACAACTTACATCATCGTTTCGTTTATTTTACTTATTTGTGCACGGTAAGAATATTTTCTCTACTCTATTCTTATATTAGAATAATAAACTTTTAGTTTGTGGAATCATCCCTCAATGTTTAAAATAAACTAGAGTAGAGAATTAAAAGAAACTGCAGTGTATAATTTTATACTTTTTTAAATATTGTTACCATTCTAATGTTTTTTCTATAGTATGAGTCAAGAAGACTGGGTGAATCCTCATCCATGCAATCAAAACCCGGAGAATCTAGAAAACATTTGGAGCTTCTATAATTGCATGTGGCTAACTATGGGAGCTATTATGTGTCAAGGATGTGACATTTTACCTAGGTAAGGTTTTCTATGATGTGCTCTATTGTTATTGCTTATTATCATACATATTTCAAGTTTTAGTTTTAATAACATTGTTTTCATGGTACACTGTGTTCAGTTTATCAAAAAAAGTTATTGAAAGTTTTGTCGCTACGCCTTGTCATAAAACAAATTATATTGGATTGAAAATAAATTGTCCATTTCTAGGGCAGCTGGTTCTCGCTGGATAGCCGGCATGTGGTGGTTTTTCGCCCTGATCATCACGTCATCGTACACAGCCAACATGTCCACCTTCCTCAGTGAAGGCCGGCGTAACGAAGACATCAAAGAAGTTAAAGACTTGGCCGACCAAAACAAGATTTCTTACGGAGCCGTGGACAACGCATCTACGTATAAGTTCTTTCAAGTAAGTTCGTTAAACCGCCACATTAAATACTTTTGGTTTTGAATAATAAAGTATTTTTTAATTTACAGAGCTCAAATGATACTAAGTATCAAAAACTTTGGTCGGTGATGAGTTCAGCGAAACCCACAGTATTTACAAAAAACAATGATGAAGGCATGGACCGTGTTCTTAGGAGTAAAGGAAAATATGCATTCTTCATGGAGTCTACAGCTATTGAATTTTATACTAACAGGCATTGCCAATTGAAAATGGTTGGGTCTAAGATAGATTCAAAAGAATATGGTATCGCTTTTCCAAAAAGTAAGTGAAGGTTTACCGTGTGAATATATATGAAAATTGGCGCTTATGTATATATTTTATTATCGAACCTGTTTCTTTATTTACAGGTTCTACGTTGAAAGGGCTAGTTGATTTTGCAATATTGTCTCTACAAGAAACCGGTCAGTTGGAAGAATTAAAACGGATTTGGTGGGAAGATAAATATAACGAAGAACATTGTCAGGTTCGATCATTGCCTCTACTATTTTTTTTAATTTAACTGAATGACGAGTCGAGCTGGTCGTTTGCCTGATGGTAAGCAATACGCCAGCCCATAACAATAACAGCACCACCCAGAGCTTTGTTTTGCAAAATCTTGCGCGGCGCTGTACTGCGCCCGTCACCCTGAGACAATTAGCTGTTGAGTCTCATAATGCCCAGTAATTTCGCTGGTTACAATACCCTTCAAACCGGAACACAGTAATGCTCGCGCACTACTGCTTGGCGGCTGAATGGCAAAGCGGTGGTACCCACCCAGACGGCCTCTCACATACGAGAAACTTACCACCAGTGTAATTCATTACAGTACAAATTTGAATTTATCTTTTGGTTTTAATCATTTGATTTTAACATACCTAATGTATTTATGGAATTAAAAATGGTATTCAAATTTAGAGCCAGTCTTCATTAAATAAACATTTGGAACGGTTGAATTTTTTAGGCTCGTTTCAAAAGTATCTTTTTTTTTTTGTTAGAGTGTAAATGCAAAAAAAGAAGAAGACAGTGGATCGCTGCAGATGAAGAACACCAGTGGTATTTTCCTGGTGCTTGGCGTGGGCGCTATTCTGGGGTTCATAGTGGCGATTATAGACTTTATGTTGAACGCGCAGTCCATCAGCGTCAAAGAGAGGGTATGTTTTACGCTTTGCCTACTACAGTTTTTATTAGATTAATCATCATCATCATCAGCCCTTCACGTTCCCACTGCTGGGACACGGGCCTTCTCTCATCGAGAGAGAATGGGCTATAATCCACCACGCTGGCCCAGTGCGGGTTGGTGGATGTCACATGTCCTCATGTTCCTCACAATGTTTTTCCTTCACCGTTTTTAAAGCGAGTGTTAAATCCGCACATAACTTAAGAAAGTCAGTGGTGCGGGGCCAGCGGGATTCAAACTCGGGTGCGTCGGATCGAGAGTCGCACGTGCTCCTACTGAGCCACACTCGTTCTTTGCATAGGTACATAGATAAAATTATCATTAGATAGGCAAATTAATATTGTTCACTTGGTCATTTTCATCTCTACTGATATTTACTAATATAAAGTGTTTAAGCATGTGCATGTTTATAGCAGGTAATTTCTGGAACTACTGATTGGATTCTGAAAATTCTTTTACTGCATTCCAGAGCTATATTTTACAGGCTTTTATTTAACTTGCAATGTATGTTTGTTCGGGTAGAATCTTGCAAGCTGAATTAGAGCCACTTACTCTTATCCAACGTAGTTGAAACTTGTCAAAGTCCGATGACAATGCAATATTATGGTGATAGCCAGCTGATCTGATGATGAAGACGGAAGGTGGGCAATGGAACTCTTTGACGGATAATCGTAAACTATTTTTTGGGCTCATTTTAATCTGCTTGCGGTTCCGATTACGAATTGGTTAAACCGATTACGAGTTTGTCTTGATAAAAATATTTTTCAACAAAAAACTTATTCATTTTCTTTATCTTGTCAAAACTAATAATGACTAATACAACTTTCAAGTATTTTTTGCATTTAGGTATTTATACATTTTAGTTATTTAGCTTCAGAAGTTATTTAGAGTTCAGAATTGATATATAGCTAAATACGTAAAACCTAACCTAACCTAAAAATTGGAAATTAATTTGATTTGTAATCAAAATAAATTTTGGCAGTTATAGAAAACTATGGACGTGTAGTTTGTAATTATCACATTATTTCCTAGGTAACGTTCCGCGAGGCTTTGGTGAGTGAGTGGCGCGCATCTCTGAACCCCAAGGCGCTGCATAAGCCAGCCGCGCCGCCGCGCTCCGCGGCACCCTCCACCGCTTCGCCGTCGCCGCAGCGCGAGCGGGAGATGTCGCGAGCCGTGTCCGTGCTCAGAGCTGCCTCATCATTCATCAACTTTGATGAAATTTACTGATAACTTGTATACTTTTAAAGTCAAGCTTTAATAAAAGTAATTTAATTTTGTTTAATAATAGGTATAACTGGGTATGTGTGGCTCTTGGGCATTTTTGTGGAAAATAAATAGTTGTGAAGCTATAGTTTTGCTGTTTTTATTGCATCAAAATAATCAAATACATAACAAGTATACGTTATATGAAACCAAAAAAAACCGACTTCAATGTATCTTCGAAATCCAAGGTCAAATATCGATGAAATTTATATGGGACCACTTCGTAGCTATACTGAACCTAACGCAAAATTTTCCAAATCGGTTCATGAATGACGGAGTTCTGTGGTAACAAACATAAAAGAAAAAATCGAATAGAGAACCTTCTCCTTTTTTGAAGTCGGTTAATAAATAAACACCTTCAATAAATTCATTCGGCGAAGGCGCTGTAAAAGTTAATCGTGTAATCACGTCGTTGACGCCGCACCCCGAACGTGAGAAGTCGCGGCCCGTGTCCGTGCTAGAGCTGTCTCGTCGTTCATCAGCTTTTATGAGACCTGCTAATAAGTTGTATGTATTTTTTAAATGAAACATATGAGATAGTTACTCGAACCTTAATAAAATTAAATAGATCTTACCCCTGAATTTTAACCCCTAACCCAAAAAGGAGGGTTGTCATAAGTTTGACCACTATGTGTCTGTCACTATGTGTCTGTGGCACCGTAGCTCTTAAACGGGTGAATCGATTATATTGCGGCTTTTTTAAATTGAAAGCCGGTTATCTAGCGGTGGTTCTCAGATATATTTTATCAAAATCGTTCAGCCGTTTTTTACTTTTATAGGTTTTTTGTGTCAGAAGCTTTTTATATTTTAGTTAACTGAAATTCGCTTATTAAGCTTAACTTTTTACTTTAAATAATGAGGAAATAAAAGAATTACAATATATTAATAAGGTTAGTGTAGGAAGAGAATAATTTTACTTGCACGCCCTTGTGATTTTCGTTTTTTATTCGATTTCGTGCACAAAATAAACTTAACGTTAACGTATGTAAACAAATTGTGGGCACAGATGTTCACTTAAACAGTTCAATACGGAATAAGTCGGCAGCAGAGCGCAGAACAGAAGAAGCTCTTGAATGATCAGAGCCAGAAGCAGTGGACGACGGACGAGAATGCTTCACTGGCTTTTCCGTTTCCCAGAAACTAAGTGCGAATGCGAGCTCTGCCCAAAACGCTTCAGACTGGGTCATCTGGAAAAATAAATTGTGATGAATTGAATCAGAATGAGACGTGGATATTACTGTGCGTGAAGAGTCAAGCCGTCACTCATCTGATGTTAAGTAACACGTCCAAACGAATTGCAGCGCAACCCAGACTTTGTTTGCAAAATTATTGCGCTGCACTGCGCTCGTTACCCATACACTAAATGCCAAGTAATTTCGCTAGAAATAGTGCCTTTCAAACCAGAACACAATTATGAGCAAAATTTACTGTGTTAGCAGTTGAATATCTTGCAAAGGAGTGGTACTACTCAAGGCAAACATCGGCTGCAGAAGAGTGCATAGATTGACCATTTACAGAGAGACTAAAATGAAAACCCTATCGAATCCATTGATCAAAATTATTGGGAAACTTTCCTTTGCAGGGACTTTTTAAAGAGATCTGGAGATTGTGAATATTCTTAAATTTTCGTCCCGTTTTTCTTTACCATGGCTTCATCAGTGTTTCTTGTAGAATACGTACCCGTTGTTCTATAGCGACTTCCCGCACGTGCCAAAGGAACTCGAACATTCCCATGACGGCCGCCATCCCACAGCCGATCCCTAGCACCACAAACACGCCGCCCACGTTATCTACCCCCAGCTCAGCTGCGCTCGCACCACCGTCTTCTGCTTCTTTCATCTGTAGGTGGACACAACAAAAATTGGCGAAGCGCAAATCGGAGGACAAAGATGCTTTGAACATTCCACTTCAGCCAATTAGCAAATATTCCAAGTAGCCAGCTGGCACTTAAGAAACAACAACGTAACAAAAGGCTTAGAAATGCCCCTCAGTTTTTTGCCTAATTATTGATAAGTCATTCTGTTTCCGCTGCAGTGGTAGAGTCTTTGCGATTTACATAAATGACCTTTGAACTCTGACCCCGCGCAGCCATGACTCCGCAAAATCAAACGAAATATTTGTTTTTATTTGGGTAATTAAAAACCCATTATGTAAAAAAACCTGTAATTTGTTTATGATTTGGCCTCCAAAAGACGGATACAAAGTTATAAGTGCATTATATATCTATTTCGTTTCGTTTCGCCGTGTTGGTAGAACGCCAGAGACTTTTTCGACCAATAATAATTCTGAAAACGACTGGTTCCTATTTTTACGATTTTCATTTAGATTTTTGCACTAACCGAACAAAAACCAGCGATGACCTCGAGCATCTATGGTTTTACAATGATGTTTGTATAAAACAACCTAATCTGTGAAAACTTAAAGACATATTATATTAAGGTCATATGGTTTTTATGATTTTGTCCAAGTTTGGTCTAAAAGACCCATGACAAAAGACAAGCACAAAGACACAAACGACATCAAGAAATTCTTTTAGAAGTGAAACGCCCGAGATAAAGTCAACTCACCACACAAGCCTCTTCCTCGGAAGCTTTCCACCATCGGTTTTTCAGTTCAACCAATTTCCCGCTCTCAGCCAGTTTCAAAACCGCGTTGTCCACAGCCGTGCGGTACGATGCAACTGAAAATGAAATATGGTTGAGATAATCCTCTTCTTGTTGTGTTGACTCTTCCGCTAGTCCTAAACATGACTAGCAGATGATGATGAATGGACAGTTTCTCAGCTTCGTTGTGCTATGATTGCTTAGCGATAACTTGGTAGTCCGGTGTACTAACGTAAGATACTCCAAGGTATAAAGTAAGATCATAAAACGCGGCTCAAAGGTCATTCCCGATCCATCCAGCAGGTTAAGGTGTCATTGAATGAAATAATACAAAATTAACTTTAGTACTAATAACATTATTAAAAAGTACTTGCTTTAAACTTACAGAATGGCAAAGCAATGCCGTAGCCTTTTGAATCTAGCAGACCGCCAACTTGCATCAGTTCGCAGCGCCTTTCTAGCTGATACTCTATCATCGTGGACTCCATAAAATACGCATAAGTTCGTTTGCTCTTCAGTACCCGATCTAACCCTTCGTCGTTGTTTTCCACGAAGACAGATGGACGCGCCGCCTCCATGGCGGCCCACATTCGTTGGTAGGTAGAGTCATTTGAACGCTGGAATAATATGATCGTTGAATAAGCTTATAATCAATTTGACATGTTAGTAGGTACTGTAAGTAATTACAAAGTATTAGAGGTGTTTCTTTGAAATGCGTCTTTTTTTTAGTTTGTTGTAGAAACGGGTTGTTAGAACATCTGCCGTCTTAGTTCTTGTACTGTAGTTTATAATATAATTACTATAATAGAATGATTTACTGTCTTGTGTTGTGTCTTGATATCAAGAGTTAATCGTTATCTTCTAGACAAGTATGACCCATTATCGACTGCGTCATAACGTTCCATCAAGCAAGACTACGGTCAAATAAACTTAGTATAGTGTACTATTAGATATTACCTATGTGGTATAAAGAAAAACATATACCTTAAAAAATCCATAAGTGGATCCTCCCAGGAGCGTCCCATATTTGACTTTGGTCTGCATGGCGAGGTCTTCTGCGCTCTTGATGGAGTCATCCATCGCTGCGTTGGTGAGGAAGGCGGCGAGGTTGGCGGTGTACGACGAACACATGATGAGAGCAAAGAACCACCACATGCCGCACACCCAGCGGGTGGAGTAACCCCTGATGACATTATCAACTAGTTACAGCAGCTTATTGCGTTGCTGCTATTGAACCCAGAAACCACCTCTCAAAGAATATGGGCCATAATGCACCACCCGGGTTCAGTGCCTCATATTTTTAGGTTTCAGTAGGTGCCCAGAAATATCATGTTTTTAAATAATAAGATTTAGGATTTTCAGAATTAGAGTAATATTTAGAATCTAAGACTTTTCTAAGCATGCACAACCATTACATTTATTAGGTCCCGATTAAAAGGTATGCGAATTGATCTAATCGATCGAACAAGAATGCTATGCTTGAGGATATCTACGTCAACAAATACGAAGTAGGTAGGTACTTATTTTCTAAGATATTATGCGTCATCATCATTTTCTACTCAGTTATGTAATGTTTTGTTAAAATAAGTAAAATGTTAATGTTCACAGTATTATTTCCTTTCATTTAACTGATAGTTGGACTTACTTTGGTAAGATATCAGAGCCTTGGGTCATGATGGAGCCCATGGTCAACCAGCAGGAGTTTTTGATGTGCCAAATATTTTCCAATTCCTCTGGAGATTTGTCACACGGGTGGGGATTCTCCCAATCGTTTGGTGCAAGCCTAAAATTAAGAGAGAAAATTTAATATAAAATAATCTAAATAAATAATGTAAAAGCAATAATAATGAGTAATATTTGCATGCACACTTTGCAAATAATACTATCTGACCACTCTTACAACGTGTCATAAAAGCAAAAGTCAGTACCTGGCCAGAATGTGTAGTAACAGTGAAACCATTAGGTATGCCCCTGCCATGTAAATCCACACGTCGACCGAGAAGGGGGACAGAAAGGAAAAAAGCTCCGGTTCCGACGGAGGCGCCTTCGAGTACAGAATACTAATGCCCAGCGTCATGAAGGGCGTCGTGAAATCCACGTACGACCTCCGCTCGTAAGTGATAGTCAGGTCGCAAATTGCCAAGTCGGCTTTCTGGAACGTAACTTATTGTGAGCACTTAGACTGTGGATTAAGTAAAACTTATCGAAAATGCATTAGAAAACTATTTGTCGTCGAAAATTATGTCACAATCCAGAGTAAACATTAGATTCTCAGGTTTACATTTAACTCGAAGGGTAAGCGTTAACTATTCCTAGAAATATTCTTGATCAATCCTTCTGGTTCACCGACGATTAGGTCGTTTTCTAATTGTTAACGTTGGTTATTAAAGATTTACTAACGATTATTAAATGTTGGCGAACTCGAGCCTTCTGTGTAAAACTGATTTTAATAGCATATTAGCATAGCGTGATGGCGGGACACTATTTAATGATACGCTATGGACAAACTATGTCGCATGGCTGACAAAACGCCCAAAATTTTATTACTACCACGTAACAGCAGATATTGTAGAAAATTATAGACTTTATACTCGATTGAACGATTTTAAGTTATATTCAACAAATTACTATAATTTGCTTAACTAACTATTAATAATTACTATAACCTGTTAGTAATAAATTGCTAATTACCAAGTTAGCTTTCGAACACGTTGAACTTATTGTTAGCTTTCCACTTAAGAATAATTAATTAGTTACATACATGTGTAACGCGTTCACTAACTTCAACCTAGCATTGGGTTTGCTTGGATACAGCTGGCATACCTGAAGTAAGCCACGAGCTAGATCTGTTAATGGGTTTCATTTGTTTGGGTAGGTAGGTAATGGAGCTTGCTTATTTGTTGGAATGAGGTGGAGCAATGTTCGTGCTAGATGTTTGGAACTCAAATTATTATAAATACCACACCTTAAATAATAATAATAATAGAAAGAGAAAGAAAGAAAGAAATAAGTTTATTGTGGAAAAAAAATAGTAACAGAAACATGAATAAATACACTAAATTATTATTACTAAAAATCTAAAATATACGCTATAAAAGAAATATACTTAAATTAATAAAGTAGCTTTTGCCACAATACGGCCTCCACTCAGCAAAATGCTTGTTGTCGCAACCAGCGCTGATCTTCCGTAGAAGCCGTCCGGCGACATCACGGACACACAAAATATTTTTCAAAGTTGGCAACATCACAAAAATACCAAGTTACAAATACAATATGACCAACTAAAAAGACAGAGAAGACAAATAATACTATTACCTATTGTATTTATTATTGAATTTGACTACTCCATAGACAACCAGAAGTTATCACGTACATCTACTACCAGGGATCTTGGTGTCTTATTAGATAATAAACTTAGCTATGATGCCCACATTGACCACATATCCAAAAAGGCTTCATCAGCTTTGGGCTTTATTATCCGTAACGCCAATTCACTGAACAAGATGAACCTTGAAAGTCTTATAGTGCCTACGTCCGTAGTCATCTCGAATATACCAGCTAGGTATGGAACCCCAATTATATACACATACATAGGTCAGAAAAAATACTGAAAAAGTTCACTCGGTATCTAGGTTACAAGTTCAAAATTCCTCGCTGAAGTTATGATCAGCGCTGTGCTCGTTTTCATTTCCCTCTTGCAATCCGTAAAAATGTTTCTGATATGCACTTTTTAGTTAAAATGGCACAGTCCAAAATTGACTGTCCAGACCTTATTGCTAAAGTATCCTTGAATTGTCCACCTCGACAGCCCAGACCTAAAAACTTATTACATGTACTCTGGAACTCTTATGTCTTACTTTCTTTTGTAGCATTTAATAAGCTTGCGAAGTCTGAGCATTCCAATATCGATCTATTCACAAGCAATCTGGCTGCGGTGAATACAGCCCTAACGTCATCACTATCATCCATCGGGAGACCATCGGGGAGACGGGTCTGAGCAGCCGCTCAACTTCAGCCGTCTCTCTCTAGATCTATGTGCTCCATCTTAGGCCACATCATCGCTTCACATCAGGCGAGATAGTGGCCAAACATAGGTCTATTAAGCGTTTGCAATGCAATATCTAATCATTGCAGTTAGTAAATGGCATTGCATGGTGCTATCACGCATTTCTTTTTTTCCTTGTCATTTAGTTGTATTAATACGATTATTAAATGCTGGTGAACTCGGGCCTTATGTGTGAAACTGATTTTAATACGTTTTTTTAGTTAACTTCTATTTGTGGAGGCTTGTAATTGGCTTTTTTTATATTAAATTGACAAATTATTTCATAATAACCACTCCAATCAAAATAAAATAAAATACTTTATTAGGCAGAATAAAAGTTCACAAATAGCCATGCATCTTATATGGTACTATGGTTACTAGGTTTTAAACTTGACAATAAAATCACTCACCTTGGGCTTACCAGTGATATTAATAACTGATTTTCTAAATAAAGACATGTAATAGGTCGTGTTAACTCCTTGAAAGGGTAACAGATTCATAGATAGAAGAGATATTGTTTTGACAAGAAGCGGTTATTACAAGCAATGGCTTGTAATAACCGCTTCGTGTCAAGTTGTAGATTTCTAATTTTCCAATTAGCTTCATGCAATTTTTTCTTGTTGTTTATATACGATATACTTAGATTTAGCCTTTTAATTATCGGGAATAACGCATCTAATACATTTTTATTAAAACCTAAACAACGTTTCGTTTCGGTATATAAAATGTAATAAAAGGAATCATTCAAATACTTAATTAAGGTAATGTAGATACGCGAAAAACATTACCCGCCTTTGCTGACGGGTAATTAGAATATTAATTTGAACTTACCCGTTCTAAAAGATGTCCGACAAGTCCGTTCCATTTCTTTTTCTCCTTGTCATAAGCCCCGTAACTGTTCCCCGGCACGATTTCCAGTTCATAGTTGAGATGCAAGGTCTCCTTCAATATTTCGTGTATTAAATCTTTGGAGTAGCCTTGGTAACGATCGTTTCCAGTCAGCACCTCGCCGTCCTTTGGCACCACTTCGACTAAGTACGGGGCTCCGATGCGTGAGACGACTTTGAAGGTCTTATTTTGCCATTTCTCTGCTAAAAGGCCGGAGATTTCGCTCGACGAGCGCACATAGTTGAAGCCGGTGTCGGCGTTCCACTTGGCTATACTATTGAACCCACTGTTCGATACCTCCATTATTTCGACGTTGAAGTTCGTCCGCTCGCCTGTTATGTTGTCAATTATAATTTGGTCTGTTATACCGAATATGGGATTCTGAAAAGGTCAATTAGTTGAACCCGATCCAAATGTAAAGAAAATATTAACCCGCACCTTTTCTCATCCAATATTTTTGATAAAGGACTATTATAACAATTTACCCTCAGTAATTTACCTTACCCTAATACGTTCCCATTGCTCGGATACAAGCCTTCTCTTAGAGTGATGGAGTGATTTGTAGACATGCCGGTTTCAGGCGGTTTCCTCAAGTTTCCCTTTAACAGCAAGTGTAGGTAATAAATAAAATGCAATCTTTCATGTCATTAGAGCAGTGTTGAGCTGGGCATCAAACTCCTCTGCGTCAGATTAAAAGTCCAGTCAACAGTCGCTCCATTTTAACCCACTCACCGTTAGTAAATGATTTGTGAACTCTTCCCCCACTTCCCACTGGTCCTCCGACCCGCATTCAATGGCCTGCGCTTCTAGTTTGAACTCTTCAGGGGCGCTTTCTACTGCGTCTGTGACCAGTCTTGCGGCGTCGCTGGCTAGAGCCACTTCTACCTATAGCACAGAATAAATAACAGTAATCGTCACCGTGACCAGCTCTAAAGTCTTATCATGCTAAGTAATTTCACATAAAACAAGCCTAAGGTGAACTTTAACCGGCCTACAAAAAGTAGCAAAAATGACACATTAATTGTAGAACTATTTATAGTTACAAAATGAATGGATATTCAAATTCAAATTCAATTCATTTATTTCAGTCATAAAAACCATATTACACTCATTATTTGCATGGTGAAAATAATTAAGTACCTAGCCTACTGTCTAGGTAGGTATAAGAAATAGAAAAATATCGTCAACAAAGTTGTAATCAAAATTTCTATGGAAATCATAACCATTATCATGTTTAGATTTTGGAAAACAACTCATTTTAGATAGTAATCGATCCGGATGGTTTCGAAAATATTTAGTGTATTTAATTATGGATCAATTAATCATTTATAAATTTTATTGATGACATTTCTGACACGGATTATATATAGATCTAAAAAGATATTGTAAAACAAATAATATAATTATTTACCATTTTCATTATTTGTCATTGCTTTTGTTCTACATATTATTTTCAATATTTATTCGGTGCTCGTTATGAAATAACTTCTCGAAAATCCTACGGTATAACAGGAAAATAACGAGCGAAGCCGCGGGCGGGCTGGTATATTTATTGGGCTTTTTGAAATATGTCAGTGGGCTCAATTATTATATTATGTTTTGATTTAATTATATAACTAGACAATAGAATAAAGACTATTAGACCAACTGACACATTCTCTTCAAATTCAGAAATGGCTTACCGCTCTATCATAATGATATTGCTGCGGGCGCGGCTCATGGCTGTGAGTACGGGTACGATGACGTTATGACCGATTTTTATTTTTTTTTATTTTTGGAGCAGTTTTTGAAGTGCAATTTTTGAGCTGGTGACAAAAATTCTCATGCTATGATAACCCAAAATATTTACTATTTTGCCTTTAAACATTTATAAACCTTTACAAAATTGCATAAAGGTACTGTATAATTTACAATATTATTGTTTTTTTTTAATTAATGATCCTCAGTGACATTTCGAAATAAACGCGCCGTGTTTACATACATTTCCTAGATGTGCTCCAAAAAAAAACAATCATCCATCACCATGGCTGGCCACACACGAGAAGAATAAATAAAATAAATAAATAAATACGTCCAACGATCACAAACAGATCCTGACTAGGATTTCCTGTATTTTGGGAACCAGGAAGTATGACGAACATGATCCCACAACACGAAACAAATGCTTACGCTTATTTAATTTTTCTGTGCACAAACATTTGTTCCGTCGCGGGAATAGAGCCCGCAACCTCAATCGTGAATGTGATTTGAGGCAACCTGCCCAACCACTACTAGCTATCAAGAAGAAGAAGATCAGCCGTCACCGTGAACAGGATCTTATTATTTGTTGGCCACTTATAATACAACATAGGAATTTCTATTATATAGATTTTCGCAAAGAAATGGGCCAGGATAAATAAGATAAGAAAAATAATCTTCATCAGCCGACCCTCGCACCTTCCAATCGCACAAGAACGGGCGGGTTTTCAAAATACAAAATGTAGTTTATGTACCAACTTGGGACTGATATTTTAACTATTGCACCCAATGGCACGCATAGTAAAATCAGTAGCCAGTGCCTCTTAGATCTTGAATTGCAAAGTCCTGTACGGCGCTGATGATCTTGAAAGATTTGATTCTTATTAGCAACACTATCATATAGCGCAATAATGCAAAATTTTGGTTTTGAAAAATAAGCAAGGTTGATTCTCGTCGAAAAATAATATTTTTCAAAAATTGTATTATTTGGTTTTTGCCAACATTGTGATCATAACTTTTTTATTCTCTTTATTCTATAGTTTTGGAGATGGCTTTATAAAAATCACCCTGTTTTCTTGATATGCTTCTGCAAGAGAGCAATACAAACAGTAAACTTGATACGCGACAAATCTTCATACCACAATAAATACCTACCTAGTACAGTTATAAATATACCATCCTACCTGTTGTTTGACAGTAGAATGCCTTATATCACGCTACTCACAGTAATCTCATGACTCTGCCGCGGTATCTTCACATCGGCCGACCCCCGCACCTTCCAATCGGCGAGGTACGATCGTGTTCTCGCATCCGAGTGGTCGAAAATCCGCAAGCATGTGACATTGGACAGCCCGTAGCGGAGTTCTTCAAGGTCTAGTGTGTGCGCGTCTAATGATATTAGCACGTAGCTCTGGAAAATAAACTAATATTGGGAACCCTAGGCAGTGACTTCGGTCAGCAGGCTTAATACCAAATTATTTTGAAAGCTTTTTGTAACCTGTCAGAGACGTGAGGACCAGAGAAATGGACAATATCCCTTTCTAGGACGGTTATATTAGCCTTCTAGCTAAAATTAGTGTGGAAGTAATTGTTCAAGTCCATCCGATTTGCATCGGATCTATAAATAATGGAAATTAATCGTTTAGTGCCCTTTTAATTTATATGGATTCGTAACTGTTTGAACGTATAAAACCGATACTTCTAAGTTCAATGGTTACCGATACTTCATGATATGTTTTCGAACATAATATCTCAGTAATACATGTTTATGTTATACATTACTAGCTGCGCCCTGCGGTTTCACCCGCGGTTTCCCGGGATAAAAAGTAGCCTATATGTTATTCTGATGAATATATATCTATATTATTGTAAAGTTTCATCAAAATCCATTCAGTAGTTTTTGCGTGAAAGAGTAACAAAAGTACATACATCCATTCTTACAAACTTTCGCGTTTATAATATTACTAGGATATTGCAATTGTTATGGGCAGGCGTACCGCTTACCATCAGATGAACGACTCGCTCGTCTCATCACTCAGTACCATATAAAAATGTATATTATATCGCTTAATTTCATCACTTAAAGTACAGTCATATCATACCAGTAAGCTATGGCACTTGGTAATACCAATTAATAAAGTTCTTAGTACTAAACCATTGTAAAGGCAGTTTGCAAAAGTCAATGTGGTATGGGCTTGTTAATTTTCCAAGAAAAGCCTAGCACCGTATATAGCAATACATTTGTTAGAATTAGTTTCCTTTCGACAGGGACGAGCTAGACTGCCAAGGTTTGAGAGTTATTGTTAACAGAAACTTTCGCTCGTTAGCACATTTACAGAGAAATTATTATTGTCTTTCAAGTTAATACTCGAAATACGAGATAAAGTGGATTTACAACTTTGAAACAACAAGCTGTGTGGGTGGATTAAACATACTGAGCAATGCTTTATTTGCGAGCGATGTGTGTTTGTGTGGGTTTCGGTATACTGGACCGCCTACGCCGTAGGATGTATTGGACAGTTTTACTTTGTGCGAAAAATCGTGTTACCCATTAATACTTTTATACCTATGGAAAAAACCTTGATTACCTTTTTTTAAATTTATTTGAAGGGCTTTGTTGCTGTGCGACCGCACCGCTCTGTGATACAATCAGAGCCTTAAAGCTAAATCCGCTAATTTTAGTACTAGGGTTTCTTCAGACATATGGTAAGCTAAAATACATACAAAGACCGATATTCATATCTCTCATAGAACTTAATTGTGTAAATCTATACGCTGCATTCCGAACACCTAAATTAACTTTATAATTAGGCTTGCGCTTGACCATTCAGTTGATGATGTAGCACGATTGTTTACAAGAAACGTGTTCACTCGTTACATGGACCAATGATACAAGCTCGTAACTTAAATACCTGCTGGAATGCTATTATATTACCAGGAAGGAGACGTCGTCACGCTCAAAACACGTGTAGCCTTGTAGATATCACATCCTACCTCGACTTTATGCAATATCTCCAATATCATTAGATCAGCAGAATCTATCAGGTAGGCAGGTTATGGCTGAAAAACGTACCGTAACGTTCCACCTTAACTTTAACACATTAATCAACATTTCAATCATGTTATATTATATCACTTACCATATAATCCTCAAAGAACTTGACCTCATTGGCTTGCCTCAGATAATCCATAACTCTGTTAGCTGGACAGTCAAGTATCACTCTGGTTTCTCCAATAGCTTTCAATGATTTTAGGAGTGTCCGGTTGTCTTCTCCAGGCACAAGTCTTCTTACTCGCCATTTGACTTCAGGATCAGCGTGTTTCAGGATTTCCTGCAGTCGGATCAGTCCTGGGAATATAAGAAGCAACAATAAAATAAATTAAAGATGTTTCAAGTTACTAAAAATGAACAATGACATAGTAGGTCGAGTGTAAGCATAACGGTGGCGGGACGATTTAGACGCTTTCTGCAGATATGGCTTGAATCGTAAATAAAGGTGGCTTCTAGGTTCAAGGATCGAGATCAGAGACGGATGAAAGAGATGGCTGATATATGTATTTATCAAGCAGTGGGATAACATGGTAATGACATAACGTTAAAACTCTTATCGGCTCAGGCGTGACATTGCGGAAATTAATAAGGCCTATATTTGGCGAAATTACACCAAATATTTCTATAAAATTTCAAATAAAAAAAAGTATACCTATGGGTAGGTAATCTAGGTATATGGGAAATTGTATTAAATGACTTTTATTTCGATGTGAAATCTTTAATCATTAGGCTAATAAGAAGTCCTTGAAGTGTCAATAATAAAACTGGATCTGATTGGTGGAAAAATGAGGAACAATTACTTTAATATTTACATGCCTAATATTCGCATAAAAGCGTGATTACCATAATCATCGTCATAGAGCAAGGTATATGAGTTCCAATCACTGTCCTTGACGAAAAGTGCGATCGCTTTCGATAGAGCTACGGCTTCAGGATACAAGTTGATAGCAGGAGGACTCGGTCGCTCCAACCCTCTGTCAGGCGGTGGGTGCCAAACGGCCTGAAACCAGAATGGATTTAAGTACTTGAACTTTCGGATCTAAATTGGCAATAACAGTAAAAATGTCGTATGTCTCATTTCAGGACCAAAAGTAACGACACACCCAATCCAATTCAATCCAATTGTTAAAGTAGGATGATGATGTGAAAACGTCTTTTATTTTGTAGTTATATTAGTTATATTAAGTTGTTTAGAAATAAAACTCATTTTCTTTCTTTCTTTCCCCGATTTTTGGGAAACGTTTACCTTAAAAGACAGGAATACCGTTAGAGACACGCTCTTACCCGTGCTTATACACACCTACAACACGATAAAATGTACATAAATTTACAATTTTCCATTAAACACTTTGTTCAAAAAACGGAAAACCGAAAGTTTCAGTTACAAACTTTAATATTACCCTGATATCTCAATCGAAGTGAGTGTTGGCGTCGCCACCTCGTATATTTTCATTAAGCTCTTTAAGCGCTTGGCCCACTGACGAGGGATACCGATTAAACGATCAGCTAGTTACAGAACTATAAGTAACTCAACTCAAAGCTGGTTCAGTTATGCAGATCGCCTGCATATGAATTAGTAAGTTTCAGTTGAAACACCCAAGTTACTATCGTTTTAACTGCAGGCGGTGGTTCCGCTTGCGCTGTAGGTAGGTACATCATGATGAGCTTGTATGTCTTCCAGACAACATAAAAGTTGAAAACTTCGAATCAATTTTCTTAAAAAAAATTAAAACAATACCTCATTAACAAATGCTACTACAACTTAGACGAATTTTTTAATGACAAGTAAATAGATATTTTAAATCAATATACTAATAAAATTAATTCATTTTATGACTATAAAATACCTATGTTTATTTAATGGATTGGTCCGCTCTCTCCTATTACTCCTATTATCCTATACCCTGTCAGGGTCATATATGTTAACTAACCTTTTCATAAGACCTCTTCAAATGTACATACATATATGATTGCAATAAACTATTGAGTATTGAGTATTAGAAGTGAGCCAAATGCACTTCCAGCTCATTAATTTTAAAAAACATCTGCATCTTAATATTTGTCATTAAAATTCTGAGTGGGAAAAAATATGAAAATAAATAAATTAATAATTTTTAGCTAGTGATTTTTAACAACAATAACGGATTGATTATATTTAAATCGATGTAGAGCGTATGCATATTCGTATATTTGTAGGACAAGAAAAGGTGTGCAAGTATTGCAACCAGCGAGGTACTTGCTAAGGTAACTCAGTTCTTTAGAGCGTTTCTTGTACTGAAGGATTCAAACTTTGAGTTCATACCTCGGCTGCAGCCAAATATTTTCCTAAAAAATTTGTTAACAACTACGGTTAATTACTCACTAAAGAATAAAATTCTACTTCCTACTCTACTTTCTATCTTACAACCTCCTACTTCTATTCTGTAACTATAATATTATAAGTGGCGTTTTGACATCATCAGCCTACTTCAACCACTGGATGTAACTCAGATTTTTATGTAGGATTTTTACCTAGGTTTCGAATCTAGGTAAAAATCCTACATAAAAATCTGGGTTTAGCTATGAGACATAAAAATATATCTATTCAAATTGTCGAAGCTCAGGTATCAAACCTATTTCCTTCAAATACATTTGACAGACGAAACTGGTCCAATTTCAGACTACTCAGGACAAATGTGCCTTAGATATTGCCGCATGACACGAATAGAAAATCGGAAAGCAACAATATTTCTCCTGACTTCAATAGAAATCGACACGTTATGCTATATCTTCTAGAATTGACACAACATCTGATAAAAGTATCTTGTTACAATGTTTCTGAATAGCAAAAACGAAAATTGCGTTCATTTTTCAGAAACAAATTGTTGTTTCTGAAAAAGATTAAAGATTGTTCTTCAGGATTTACAAAATAAGAAAGAAAAAAAGAGTTGGGGTAATATCATTTAGTAACAATAGAATCCTTCTAGAATTCTCCTAATATTAAAAACGCGAAAGTTTGTAAGAATGTATGGATGTATGTTTGTTACTCTTTGCGCTAAAACTACCGATCCGATTTTGATGAAATTTGTTATGTAGGTACTTTAGGACTTGAAATAGCACATAGGCTACTTTTTATCCTGGGAAACCGCGGGTGAAACCGCGGGGCGCAGCTAATGAATCATAATTTTATGAACTAACCTACTTTAGTTTATAAATGGTTCTATACCAACCTGGATCGGCTCTACACAGATGTATGCGATAAAGCACGAAAAACTACTTCAAACTTCAAATAGTTCAAATAAATCATAGATGAGATTTTTAACATAACGCAATCTCAAGTTCTTAAATTGAGAAAGTTGGCTTAGTGCGATCAGATGTTAAGTTATAATAGTAGGAATTTTGCAGAAAGTCGGCATTTAGCTAAATTATATTTATTATATTAAACTATCTTACGGATTTTAAACTCCCCACAACCATATTTCATGCTGAAACAAAGCTTGTAATGGTATCCAGAGATCGTGTATGCAAATTAATCCAATATGAAGCGTATGCAGCTTGAGGAATTCAAGATCCTCGGTATGGCGCATGGCACCGGGTATTTGGTATTAGAATCGAATGCGGATCGGAAATTGATTATTAAGAGTTGAAAATACTGCTACGTGGGTTTCTTATGCGATAGTGTACCTAGTTATAAAACATTGCGTATTAATCGAAAAAACTAAGTTTTCCTTTCTTCATTACAAATTATACCACTTGGTTTTGGCATAATACATACCTAATATCTTAATGTATTCTTTTCAATATCATCTTAATCAAAGGACCAAGCTTGTAACGGCATCCATATAGAGCGCGTATGCAAATCAATTTAATATCAAACGTATGCAGCGCTGTGTGCATGGAATCCCAGCTCCTTGGTATTGCCGGTTTGGCATTGGAACTATTGAATTGAATAGTATGAATCGAAGAATTCAATAAAAAGGTACGTCAACCGTCGAGGGAATGGAATGCTTTGCCGTTGTCTGTGTTTCCACATAAATACAATCTGCGTGTGTTCAAATCAAGAGTGAACAAGTATTTACTGGGTAAGAGTGCTACATCTTCGATCACATCGTCACTTTCCATTAGGTTAGATTGTGGTCAAACGCAGACCCAGTCTGTTATAAAAAAAATAACATACCTACTAAAAAAAACTCTTGACTTTTACTTATAAACTAGTAAAGTAAGTAGTAAACAACAAATACAAATGATAGTTAAGCATGACTTCTACATAAAGTTTCTATTCAAATGTATCGAATGTCAAACGTATGCAGCGTGTGGAACCTCAGCTCCTTGGTATGGCATTATCTAATAAGTACCTAACTATCGGAAACTGAACATCAAGACTTTAGTTAGGTATCGTTAGAACGTCCTTAAAAACAATATTTGTATTTAGCTAATGAAAAATTAAATAAATCTTTCTTGTAAAATAATAAATAAATAAGTTTTAGGCACCAATTTGCTTAGCACTACTCAGTGAGCGTTTAAAATTAATATTAATTTAAACCCTCAGTGATTCAGGGGTACAATTTTTTGGTAGTTAATTCAAACCTTGTTCCAATTATTATTCATCCAGCCTGTCAAAAACAATTTCGAATTTCTTACAAAATATCCAGCCATTTTACGACAGACAGCTAGTCCGATTCTAATTGCGCTACTTAAATAAAAGTCACAAACAATGTTCAATTGAGTTTTTAATTAAAAGCGTACCATAAAAAGGCCATGCATGTATTGAAACATAGACTCACTTGGACATGGGGAATTCTGGCAGCACGACACTGCGACTCCACTGCCGATGCCGACACCGGGTCCGTGGGTCCAAATATTGCGATTACTCCACCGCTTATCAGCTCGCATGCTACAAACCAATTTTTTTAAATTACAGAACAGGCAAGCGTTTGACCGCAGTCCCACCTGATGGAAAGTGACGACGGGGTCGACGACTAATGCTCTATGTTACGAATTCTTTTCACTCCAGTCCGAATTCAGGTTCCGAATATTAATGTCTTGATATAGAAATATTATAGGTCCTATGATGGGAAGAATTCGGATGACCTTTACCGTGCTGAGACACAATATAGGTAGCTAGAAATTGATTAAACGTTTTTTTTATTAAATTTTACCACATGTGGGAGACACAAAAACGATTTTCTAGAATTCTAAAGCAACAAATACTAGATATTCGTTGTTTCTCATAAAACCTCTTCTTGCTGAAAGACTTGTACGTCGTAAACAATAAAATTAAAAGTGAAAACAATTTCAGGCAGATGCTTAGTCTATATAACGTTTTATTTTATTAGCTCATCACTCTCACCAGCCTACATAATGGATAATGCTAAAACAAAATTCAAACAACGAAAGCTGAAATTAATTTCGCCACGTGTCAGTCATACTCGTTGTACGTTATTCAGAAAGTTAAACAATGCTCATAGTGAAAATACCCATTTTCGTATTTAGATTAAATCGGGCACGCGTATGAATGTACGTTGTATAAACAGTAAACACTGGAATTGTTGATTAGATTGTAACAATATTAGCAAATCAATTTTATTAGAAGAAAACTACATGCATGGAACTTTCCGCTTCAGCTAAGTAGCCAATTGGCACATAAGAAACATAATATTGTCAAAATAAAATATTGTAACAAAAGTTCTAAAAAAGATGCCTCAGTTTCTTGCCGTATTTTCTGAGTAGTGGTTCTTTTTCCGATACGGTGGTAGTCATTGTAATAATTGACGTTCATAAGTGGGTCTGTGATGCCAAAAAAGAACAAAGAACTTTTGAACTTTGAATTTCGAATCAACATTTTCGTAGGTTAAAAAAAATTAGAGATACATCATTTAAAGGCTTGGGTTTGTGAAAATGAATTGGAAAACCATACGACACTATACTTAGTTACATCGATCATTATGTTATTTTAAAATAATGTTAGTTGCATACTACCTAGTACTATTGAGTCAGCATCAGCCTCTCACGTTCCCACTGCTGGGACTCAGGCTTTCCCTCATAGATAGAGCATGGGCCATAATCCACCACGCTGGCCCAGTGCGGGTTGGTGGATGTCACATGTCTTTGAATTTTTGTGATAAATTCTTGGACATGCCGGTTTCCTCACGATGTTGTCCTTCACTTTACTGTTTTTAGAGCAAGTGTTAAATCCGCACATAACTTAAGAAAGTCAATGGTGCGGGGCCAGTGGGATTCGAACTCAGGAGCGTCGGATCGAAAGTCGCACATGCTACCACACAGCCACACTCGCTCGCTCGCAAACGTTGAGCTGCCCACTTTTCTGTCTGTTTTCTATTAGGTAGCCCGGAAAACTGACTGCTATTTGAATAAAATGCCGATAGCCGCTCTGGCGTGATTCGATGGGATACACACGAATTTGATTGATTATTAAAGATATAGCACACAACCGAACTTGATGAGTATGTATAGTTATAGGATGAACTCTGACAATTCGTTTGTTAGTAAATTTTATATGAGATAGACTATCAACATATTGCTAGTCTGTTATTTCAAATGGTACAGAAGGAGATCAACAGAGATTAGCGTTCACAAGTGAAGTTTTACTAACAGTAATTAAATTTTAAATGAAAGCCTTGTATCAGCTTCAGAGTTCATCCGCACTGCTCGTAGGTAGTATGTAATCGCAAATTTTATACTCGTGGTTCGTACATATGGTGACATAAAAAGGTATAAGAAGTGGTCATGAGAAGTCTTCTCCTTCTCTTCATTCATTCTCTCAACTAATTAACCTCAGTACCTTTTACGACCGACTTCAGCAAATACTTATAGCACAGTGCAATGAGTATTTGCTGTGTTATTATGTGAGCGAGTGTGGCTCAGTGGGAGAACGTGCGACTTTCGATCCGACGCACCCGAGTTCGAATCTCGCTGGCCCCGCACCACTGACTTTCTAAAGTTATGTGCGGATTTAACACTCGCTCTAAAAACGGTGAAGGAAAACATCGTGAGGAAACCGGCATGTCCAAGAATTTATCACAAAAATTCAAGGACATGTGACATCCACCAACCCGCACTGGGCCAGCGTGGTGGATTATGGCCCATACTCTCTCTATGAGAGAAGGCCCGTGTCCCAGCAGTGGGAACGTGATGGGCTGATGATGATGATGATGATGATGTGTTATTATGAAACAAAGTTTTTAAAATAACTCATCAGGAACTTATGCATGAAAGAACAAATCATAAGGATCATGTTACAAGAAAAAATCGCAAGAAAACCTCACCAAAAAAAAATGAGATAGTTAAATTAACGATTCCAGCCGAAAATTCTCAAAAAACATTTAAATTATAACTCAAAAACTACAAAAAATTGAGAAAATTCGGGGAAAATTCGAGGGTATTTTCAATTACCCCCGGGTGTGGGGAAATTAATTATGTTTTGGACGTCATTGTTTGGCCACCTGTACTTATATGAATGCCTCTTATCAATCCTTGTTCTTCGCGCAGATATTTCAGGTTCGTCAGATATCCAACTTCTAATACGCCACAGCTGCTCCTCGCATTAATCATTTCTTAGTCTAGAGTCTAGACATGATTTTGGGAGAAATGTACCTAAGTGTACCTACAATTTAACTAACGCCCCAAAACGTTTTAAAACGTTTTTTACCACTTATAGATTTATGTTTGGTCATCTTGCCTGATCAGCACTTTCTAAAATGTTATTGATCTCATCAGATAGATAGGTAAAAACTTTACATAGGATTATATTTTAATTTGAAAAAAAAGTTCTATTAAAATGTTTACTTATCTATCTGACGAGATTAATAAAATGTTAGAAAGTAGGTAAAAAAAATTCATTTGAAAATGATTTCACTAACAACTTATTTTTAGCCAAAAAAGCGGGTACCCACGAAACGTTATATCACTACACCGAATTAAAATTCGTACTAGGAGGTAGCTCGTAAAACTACGATAAGCAAATAAAACCATTTCATTTACGAAAACTCAGTTTCGGTGCCTAAGTTTTTCATGAGATAAAAAAGTGCCAGAACATTTACGTTTTTAAACTATTTTGGTCTCTGACATTGGAATTTGATATAGAAACGTCAAAAAGCATTTGTACAAAAACATGGTAAATATCCCGTTTTTAAACGCCAGAAGTTTTTTTTTATGTTACTGAATGACGAAACGAGCTGGTCGTTTGCCTGATAATAAGCAATACGCCAGCCCATAACAACAACAGAACCACCCAGAACCTTGTTTTGCAAAATCCTGCACGGCGCTGCACTGCGCTCGTTACCCTGAGACAAATAGCTGTTGAGTCTCATAATGCCCAGTAATTTCGCTGGCTACAATGCCCTTTAAGCCGGAACACAGTAATGCTTGCGCACTACTGCTTTGCGGCTGAATAACTGGCAAAGCATTGGTACCCACCCAGACGGCCTCTCGCATACGAGAAACCTACCACCGGTAAATACTGGTAGATTACTTGCACCGTGAATAAGCTACTGTTTAGTTTGATTCCTTTCATCTTCGATCGGGTATATATGATCGAAGCCTTTCATGTAATTTAATGTGATGAATTGCCTAAAAATAATTAATAATTTTAGAAAAAAACAAAAACCGACTTCAATGTATCTTCGAAGTCCAAGGTCAAATATCGATGAAATCGATATGGGACCAATTCGTAGCTATACTGAACCCAACGCAAAAATAATTATCCAAATCAGTTTATAAATGACAGAGTTCTGAGGTAACAAACATAAATCTTAATAAAAAAAATAGTATCGAACAGAGTCTTCTAGCCTTTTTTGAAGTAGGTTAATTATGAGAAACTCACCAGCTTTAGAAGCAGCGAAGCTATCTTCAAACGGGGCGTATACGACTTTCATGACAAAATGGTAGTGTTCGCTCTCCATAGAAGCACGGGCGAGAGCAGACGCGAACGCTACTTCTGTCACTGTGTTGGGTGGAAATATTGCACCTGGAATCAGAACACTTTATACAGTACTTCTTATCGACCATAGTACGATGATCACGAATCTGAAACGCGATTCAGTACCTACATAAAATAATACAATCTTTATTTTTATAGTAAAAAAGTCAGACTGACTGCAAAAGTTTTTAGCGCCATTATAATTTTTATTTTTTTTAATTAACTAGTAGGCGCGCAGTGCTAGTGATCGGAAATTTAAAAAAAAAGTACTTGTACCAATGAACCCTACGAAATTAAATTCGATACATTTGGAAATACCTTAAAAGCAGCTTACAGGTAATTTTGTAATTATGTTGTTTTCATATATTCATATGCATTTATTCATGCTCATACATATATTATTACAGACAGGTGTTAAAATAGTGTCAAAAAGTATGCTATAAGTATGTACCCTGTAAGGGTGTTGCATAATGGGTGCAGTTCTATTATAATTCAACATTCTCATTCTAATTACTTATAAGTATTTACATTATTAATTTAATTTAATTTAATGTCATAAGTAGTCTGTGCTTAGTCACTATAGTTTAATAATGTATAAAATTAATTAAATAATTACAATTTGAATGTCAGGTTTAGTATCTATAGATTTTGTCACATGCAAGATATAATTTTATTAGGAACACAACAACAGACAACAAATTTAAGAATAATTTAAACAATTCAATTATTGCAAAAACTAGTTGTTCATCATATATTCTTAATTCAATTTATTTTTAACTACCTTCCTTATGTTTATTTTGTAGTCCAACATGAGTAGTAAGTATTGATTTATTACTACAAATCTTGAAATATTTATCTTACCAATATGAACTGTTGTTTTCAGAGTCTCAAAGTTTCGAAATACGGCTCCAGTGTCCCCCAGAGTTAAGATTATAACAACTGTCACGTACTTCTCTGTAAACAATTCGTGGAGTTTAGCATAAAAATATGGCCGAGACAAATGCGACTTACGATTTACAAGACGAATGTAAAAATCTCGCTGTTTATATACCCAAATTACAGATACAAGATTATTGATGAAAAATATACTTTTTAAGACAAGCTATTAAAAATTCGTAATCGGAACCGCGAGCAGATTAAAATGAGCCCAAACACTAGTAGTTTACGATTATCCGTCAAGGAGTTCCATTGCCCACCTTCCGTCTTCATCATCAGATCAGCCGGTTGCCACCATAATACTGCATTGTCATCGCACTTTGACAAGTATGCAAAATTTCAACTCCGTAAGATAAGAGGAAGTGCTTCTGATTCAACTTGTAAGATTTGACCGAAACAAACAAACATTGCAAGTTAAATAAAAGCTTGTAATAATCGATGTTAAGTAAGGTTTGAAATAGCGATATTACATCATTGCTCGATATAACGTATAATGCAATTTCCTTGATATTGGCTGAATGGACAAACTATGCAAAACCAAATTATAAAATTACATACCTACAACTTTTTTCTCACGAAACCACAGAATATTAAGGGACAGAAGCATTACTCCACAAAGAAATTTAAACAAATAGCGACTCTTGCTATGACGCAATAAAATTCAATTCAGCTCGCGTAGCGCTGCATACCTACCAGTCATATTAACCTACAGAGCGCTTCTCTTTCTATCGCATAGCTCTTATCTCTTCTGACACGTGCACGTGGCACGTGTAACGACGCGCGACCCGCCGTCGGTGTCCGTCGGTGTCCGCTATGTACTTGTAGCTTCGTACCTACAGTGTGGAGTGCGCTATGCCTGACCAAACACAATTATTATTTTGGCGCTTGAAATAAAAACTATACAGCCTAATTTAACATTTAAAACATAATAATAAAAATAGTTAATGTATAGGATTTCTGATATTGACTGCATTACCGCATGCTAGGCGAAAATCTCAAGATTTCCCGATTTTTACTGCCCGAGCAATATCATTTTTCTTCTTGCTATTTATTTAAAGTCTTAATTTATAGAATTCATCTCTTAAGAAATCACATTATAAAATTAAGTGAAATTAAGGAGGTATGTAGGTACCTGATATTAAATTTGTTATTATAAATACAATCATCTACTTATCACTAACGCTTTTAACAGATAAATAGGCATTTGCTTTTGACGCAACCAGATCGTAAAACGAACTCTTCACCCTTTCAATATTTCACCAAAGTAGAAAGTTGGATACTTGCCCCGCAGGAGTAACATTTTCTCGTCGGAATCAGAACTGGCGAACTAGAACAATGAGATTCAGCAGAGCCGTTGAATTACAAGTTTGTCGCCGGCTGTTGTTTACCCGGCATACGGCACATCGCAAACAATCAAGGAATACGATGCTGTCGTTCAATGCTACTGTCACTTCACACTTGCACCGCGACGTGAAACTCGCGATAGCTCTCGAACTCCTATACCTACATCTAGTACTTATATCTAGTTGTGCTTTTGCCAATAGCATTGGACAATAATTGTATAAATAGATCTAGATAAATAGGACGAGCAATTTATAGCCCTCCCAATTGTCATAGGTAGGCACGTTTGTTTTGATTCATTGGTTTTCGATGACCTGTATGAGATAGGCTGGTATTCCATTAGGTACCTCCGCTTTAATTTGGGGCGGAAACTCCGTGCTCGGAAATTCGAATCTCGTTATTAAAAGTGATAATAATAAAAATTTGGAGCATGGCTGACAATAGCGTTACAAAGTTAATTATTGGGTGTTTTATAAAAAGAAGATCGATTTTATTCCGAAGCTATTGTAAGAAATTCTAATCAACCCGAAAGGCGAACAAATTTGGTTCTTTTAGGATTATCGAAATCCAATTTCTTCAAGCCGGAGAAGAGTTTATGATGCTCAAGGAAATCAGGCTACCTGTATTAAAATCTCAGTTTTATGATAATATAAAATCTAGATTTATAATGATGGCGTTGCGATCGAGTAATGATACCCAAATCCTATATTTGGGAAACGAAAAGTTTAGCTATGGCTTCACACAAGTAATACAATTTATAAATATAATATATCAATTTACAATGACATAACTCCTTTTTAATCGAATTCAAAAAAAGGAGGAGGTTCTCTATTCGATTGTATGTTTTTTTTAATGTTTGTTACCCTAAAACTCCGTCATTTATGAACAGATTTGAAAAATGATTTTATGTGTTGGGTTTCAGTATAGCTATGAAGTGGTCCCATATAATTTCATCGATGTTTGACCTTGGACTTCGAAGATACATTGAAGTCGGTTTTTTTAATAAAATGTATACTTGTTATGAATATCAAAATTGAATTATTTTGTAGCTATCAGTCTACTTAGACAAATTTGGGGGCGCGTGTCTTATATAAAAAAAGACAATTTTTAATTAAATTGAACTTTATTTGGTCTACTGGTGACCACACTTATGAACGAAGAGAATAATAATGAACAATTATACTTATTTACTTTCTTATATAACCTTAGTTAATGCGTGGGCGATATAGAAGCTTCGAGAACAAAAAGTACTTAATAAGCAATAGGACAGTAATCGAGAAAAAATCTAAAATGTAGTTAGAACGAATGTTCATCGAACCAGAAAGATCATTCAATCAATATTTTTGTGAAATAATAATGATTTATATTTTTAAGTCAATAAATAATTATGACATTTTTAATCTGTACTTCATCGCAAACGAAACAACAATCACAGCGCATGACGTCATTTGTAGGCAAATGCCGTGAGTCAAGCTTGTGTTTATTTGCGAAATTTGATATAAAGAAAAACATGTTGACAATGATTGGTACATAAGAGAAATAAGACGACATTTAGTTATGACGCATTGAAACTTCAGAGTACATACCAGGGCTTATGGTAGGTATAACTACTTATCCATTTGTTTGGTAAAGACAGAACTCAAGCAATTTATTGATGAAATCATAACCTACAGGTCGGTATTTTATTTTTCTTTATAGGTAGGCATATTATGGCTTCGCATGGTTTGTATCAAGTATTATACTAGCAAGGTTTCTTTTTTTCAAGTAATTATTTATTTACATTATTTTATTTTATTATTTATTTATTTCAGGCAGTGTTATTTATATCATGGTAAACAGGCTTTATTTTATTACGCTAATATACTAGACAAAAAGGAATTATTGTTTTTGCCTACTTTCCTTATAACGGCGGTAGACCCTGTAGGCCAGAAGTCCGGGGGACTTCTGGCCCACAGGGGTAGTCTACCATCATAAGGAACATCTTTGCGTGTTCTGTTGGAACCTGGAGCGTAGAAATTATGTTTGTGGTAGGTATACAATAAAGTGTAATTGTGTTGTATTATATTGTAAATTATCAAGTTTTAATTATGCTTCCAGCTTTTTAATTTCCTATTTTATCATTCATTATTACTATTTGCTAATTATTTTATTTTGCTCTTCACATTGGTTACATGAAACCTGAACATGAATTATGAAAACCAATTTAAATTTATTTTTAACTATTTTGTTTCATTTATATTTATACTCGTGTACGTTTACAAACACGTAATGGTTTATAAACCGCCAATATCATCATTATTACTCGAATAAACAATTGTTTTGAAAAATACTATAAGAAGAACTCCATTTTATTTAAGTCCATCCATATATTATACATCTATTGAAATCGCATACTGTCAGATTCTTCAGCTCTTTCTTGCCGCACACTTGCAGGACATGAAATGGATTACCGGCCCGGAACTTTAAAAGAAGGGTGAAAAGGGACCAGCACCAGTAATGCCCCGATTGTTGCAGGTGTCTATAGGCGACGGTAACCGCTTACCATCCAGGCGGGCCGTCTGCTTGTTTGCCTATAAATTTTATAAAAAAAAACAATTTACTTCCCGCAAGAAAGCCCGTTGTCTTATTTTGCGTTTTGTCAGATGACGTCAGAGTGCATGCTCTAGCAGGTGAACTGAAAACGTCATGGTCACTTGGACGTGTTCCAGTGTCGTGGCCTACTGTCACAGTTAATGTTAACTATTGATACTTGCTGCTATTAGTTCTATAGAATACGAGTATACATACTAAAGAGAGAGTGTGGCTTAGGAGCATGTGCGACTTTCGATCCGACGCACCCGAGTTCGAATTCCGCTGGTCCGGCACCACTGACTTTCTTAAGTTATGTGCGGATTTAACACTCGCTCCAAAAACGGTGAAGGAAACCGGCATGTCTAAGAAATAATCACAAAAATTCAAGGACATTTGACATCCACCAACCCATACCATGCCATACTCTCTCTATGAGAGAAGGCCCGTGTCCCAGCAGTGGAACGTGATGGGCTGATGATGATGATACCTACTAAAGTGGTAACTTTCGCGATCCGAACATATAATATGACCGCGGTCGATGCAGCTTAGCCGAAACATCGCTGTCGAGGTAAAAATAACAATGTTACAGCACAATTTTTAGTTCCGTTTTAGATATCTTTAGAACTTAGAGCCGAAATTGGAAAATAGTCCATTGTACTATTTCCTGTACCTTGATAATTTTTGTTTTGGTGTATAATAAAGCATTTTTGAAATGTATTAGTTTTTATAACTCGATATCTTGTAATGGTTTGACAAGTTTCTTTAGTTTCAAAGTCATTGCTGTTATCACTGTTATCAGTTGCGACGAGATGCTGCTCGAGGTGTTCATAAAGGTATATCGGAATATGTGCGGAACGGAAAAAACCGCGGCGAGATAATGTCAAGCAAAGCAAAAAATATATTTTAGGATTCTGAGCGAATGGCTGTTCTCTCAGAATCCTAAATTATATTTTTTTAGTTTATTAGATGTTTGTTTGCTCCAATATTTTGCTTGATGTTAAGTGACGATATGGTCGAAGATAGAGCCATAGCCATCTACAGAAATTTTCTCATGGTTCACCGAACATCATCCCGCTCTTGTCCGCTCGGCTTTGTTTCATCATCAGCCTGTAGTTGTTCACTGCTGGACATTGGCCTCTCCTAATGAACGCCACTGAGCCCGGTCTTCGGCTCTTCTCCTCCAGTTTCTTCCGGCGGCCCTCCTCAGGTCTTCGCTCCTTCAGGTTGGCTTCGTTCAGTGGTTTTTTTTTGCTTTTTGGTTTTTGGCTTTTGTATTTCAACTTCGGCCGGAGCCTGACCACCAAATTTCATTGTACTTGTATCCTTGTTGATCTGCGAACAGAGATTATGTTCAACAAGGTCCATAAAAAAAATCATATTATTGTGTGGTACGTTACTTACACATTTGCATTTTAATTTAACTTTTAAATTGCAAGCATACAGAATTTAATTTAAGTCAACCTTGTTTTGTTTGTACGCCTGCCCTACGTGCATAAAATTAAAACTAAATAAATCTCTGGATTTTTAATTATGATGTGTTGCAATCTGTTTTCAGTTGTAATCTTTCAACGTTTTTTGTTTAAAATCTTTTTTTTTTTTTTTTTTTTTTTATCACCTGATAGGCTAGCATTTGACCACAGTCTCACCTGATGGAAAGTGACGACGCGGTCGACGATGGATCATGCTTGCCTAGAAGATACCGATTCACTCGGGACTTGAAGACACCTAAATCTGTACACTAATTAGGGAATCTTTCAGTATAAGCTCACAAAGCCTTTAGTATTGAAATGAATTACTTTTCCAGACGGAACTTTTTTTTATGTAAGCCCCTAGAACACTAAAGAATACTGGGCACTGGGGTACTAAAAGAGTGTTGGCGAAATAGCATTTATTCAAGGAGATGGCACATTTGACTCATCAATAAACGATTTATAACTCGACTCCCTCAAATATTTTTGTTACGATCCTTTTAAAACAGGATTAGTCGGATTTCAAATTTGCATAAACTCCTTTTATCCTTCCTCAGTTTTTACAATAGGGAAGAGGGTTAAAACTTTGAATAAGCCGTTCTCTCTGCGAATCATTTCAATGTAAAATTTTGTTTCTTTTTCAAACTGTACACACGGCATCATGCGATTAAATGTAAGGCGTTTTCCGTAATGTTCTTCATGATCCATATCATAGTGTCGTGGGACGCTTACCGTAAGAAAATGATAATTGAGTTCTAATGTGCTGTACGACTCTACCTATACCTATCAATGTATTTAATAATTATATTATTATGTAGAAACTGTTCTAAGTTCCTTCAAACCTACTTAATGTTATAAAAACAAATATGTGTGTGTGAGTGTGTGTTTATTTGTTATCACTTAACTTCATAACGACTACATAGATTTTTATGAAATTTGGTATGTTGATTTGTAAAATTACTTACCATTTCACATTCATAAATCAATGAAGATCTCAGGACGCGTCAATCATTTTTTGATAACGAGGGCAAAGAAAGACATCGAAAATCATGACACAATATAGGAGATTTTTCAGAAATAACCGGGACCAAGGTGAACCAATTGAACATACTATTGATCTAGAATAAAGTATGCTTAGTGCAAAGCATTTGCGCTTCTAAAATTATAAAATGTATATTTTTTTATGTAGCTAAATAATGAGTTGAGCAGTTCGTTTGCCTGATGGTAAGCAATACGCCTGCCCATAACAGTCACAGCACCACCCAGAACTTGAAAACAGAACTGAAAAATGCTGCGCGGCACTGCACTGCGTTCGGCATTTAGAGGTAATTAGCTCATAAGTCTCATAATGCCCAGTAATTTCGCTGGCTACAATGCCCTTCAAACTGGAACACAGTAATCCTTGCGTACTACTTGGCGGCGGAATAACTGGCAATGCGGTGGAACCCACCCAGACGGTCTCTCGTATACGAGAAACCTACCACCAGTATAAATAGTTTTCTGTGACAAAACGTACCTAACTCGAACGTGCACGGAATTTAAAGCCCTAATTAATCTTCCTAATTTCTTCGACTTCGTAGAGCTCTTAGCCCCAACATCTGTTGCTAATTTCAGCACACAGTGAGCACTAGACATAAAGGTTTGTTTGTTGAAAGCTAACGAACGTTCTCGCTTATATGTTCAACTATGTAGTTAATGTCGAAAATAAACGACTTTTACTTTGATAAAGCAAGTAGTTTACATGATGTGCGTTTCGCTTTGTACTTCGTTACCTAATGAATTAGTAGAGTTTGCGTGTCACCTTAAATAATATAATTCATTTTATAACAAAAAAAAAACGCCTTTCATTCTGATGCATCTTCGAATTTCAAGATTGAATATCGATGAAATTTATGTGGGGCCACCTTGATGAATATTCTAAACCCAGCGCAAAAAGAAACAAGAAGGTGTGCCCATATACACAAAAACAATCTATTTTTGAATTTGGTGAATGTCATTAAAGCATTATCTATCTATAAAAAAGAAGTACACAATAAAAAAAAACCTCATCATCATCATCATCAGCCCATTACGTTAAAAAAAAAATCATAAATAGAAAATACTCTATTTAACCTCCAATTTATAGCTTAATACCATAATTTCGTCATACCATTAAAATGACAATAAAATTCAAAGAAGTCTGCGAACATCTGCAGACGTAGACTAAAATAGCTCAGAGTCACAGACACAATTCTATCGAAGACTTGTGGAGGGCCACGTGCGATGCATACGGATCAAGTGTTCTTCTGTCTCATTCTGAAAGACAAATAGCTTTTGTACTTATCTAGTCTGAACGACCCCTCTCAGTCTGCGCTTAACATTGATATATGGATTCAATTAAATGTGTTCTTGGTGTAGTTCCTTTGGGATCTCGTCTACAGCTGGAATGAATAATTATCGTTTCAAATTAGTATAGAACAGTATATAGCATGTATTGGCCTTTTAGCAATGTACTTTGTTACAAATTGATTGACTTTTAGCTGTTAGCTTTCCTTTGAAAATAAAATGTAATAAAATTAACTGCTATTATATGTAATTGCCCGTATAATGTAGTATAGTGTCATATGGCTCTTGAACTGGATTCAGAAAAATGGAGACCAGACCTTCTCCATTTCTTTGTGCCTGAATTAGATTGTATAGTGCCAAAAAGGTCTTGGCCTGTATTTGCGGTACAGTGCCACAAGGGTTTTGGCCTGTACTGGCCTGTATAGTGTGGTATGTAAGCAATACATCGATAATAGTATAATGCCACAAGGATCTTGGCCTATATTGAACCTGTGTATTATGGGGTAGTGCCACAAAGGTCTTGGACTGTATTGGCCTGTGTATTGTAGGGTAGTGCGACAAAGATCTTGGCTTGTCTTGATATGTATATTATAGGGTAGTGCCACAAAGGTTTTGTTATGTCTTGGCCTGTATATTGTAAGGTGCTGCAGGGGTGCCACAGGGGTCTTGGCTTGTATTGGTTTGTGTATTGTGGGGCAGTGCCACAAATGACTTGGCCCGTATTGGCCTGTATATTGTGGGGTAGTGCCACAAGTTTCTTGGCCTGTATTAGCCTGTAAAGTGTGGTATAGTGCCACAAGTCTTGGCCTGGTATGAGAACTTTGAGATTATGGTATCTATTAGTGCTTATTATCCTACTTCCTACTTTACTCTTTTTGTAGGTTAAGCCAACGTTAAGTACTCGTACGTAGTTTCCTTCCTACGTAAATAAAAATACAGCTGTAATATCATCTGTGAGAGAGAGCGCAAAAGACAAAGGGCCGTAAACCGCAGGGTCTCTACATTGTCCCTACTGTATGTCTGCGTGGTTCGGAATAGTTTTAATAGTTTTTTTTTTTGTGGCCTGTGCAAAATATATTTAAAAGGGGACAGCCCCTGGACCGTTTTTTAATTACATAAAGGGCTGTCAAACGCAGGGTCTCTATTCTTCTTTTGCACTTTACAAAGGTCCAACCAACGAAAGCCGAAAAAATTTAAACCACAATTATAAAACAATTTGAATAACTGCGATTATAAACTTTCGCCTTGAGTGCCTCCGTCGACATCAGACTTTTTATAGGTCAATTTCAAAAAATATATTTTAGGATTCTGAGCGAATGGCTGTTCTCTCAGAATCCTAAATTATATTTTTTTAGTTTATTAGATGTTTGTTTGCTCCAATATTTTGCTTGATGTTAAGTGACGATATGGTCGAAGATAGAGCCATAGCCATCTACAGAAATTTTCTCATGGTTCACCGAACATCATCCCGCTCTTGTCCGCTCGGCTTTGTTTCATCATCAGCCTGTAGTTGTTCACTGCTGGACATTGGCCTCTCCTAATGAACGCCACTGAGCCCGGTCTTCGGCTCTTCTCCTCCAGTTTCTTCCGGCGGCCCTCCTCAGGTCTTCGCTCCTTCAGGTTGGCTTCGTTCAGTGGTTTTTTTTTGCTTTTTGGTTTTTGGCTTTTGTATTTCAACTTCGGCCGGAGCCTGACCACCAAATTTCATTGTACTTGTATCCTTGTTGATCTGCGAACAGAGATTATGTTCAACAAGGTCCATAAAAAAAATCATATTATTGTGTGGTACGTTACTTACACATTTGCATTTTAATTTAACTTTTAAATTGCAAGCATACAGAATTTAATTTAAGTCAACCTTGTTTTGTTTGTACGCCTGCCCTACGTGCATAAAATTAAAACTAAATAAATCTCTGGATTTTTAATTATGATGTGTTGCAATCTGTTTTCAGTTGTAATCTTTCAACGTTTTTTGTTTAAAATCTTTTTTTTTTTTTTTTTTTTTTTATCACCTGATAGGCTAGCATTTGACCACAGTCTCACCTGATGGAAAGTGACGACGCGGTCGACGATGGATCATGCTTGCCTAGAAGATACCGATTCACTCGGGACTTGAAGACACCTAAATCTGTACACTAATTAGGGAATCTTGGCAGTGCCACAAATGACTTGGCCCGTATTGGCCTGTATATTGTGGGGTAGTGCCACAAGTTTCTTGGCCTGTATTAGCCTGTAAAGTGTGGTATAGTGCCACAAGTCTTGGCCTGGTATGAGAACTTTGAGATTATGGTATCTATTAGTGCTTATTATCCTACTTCCTACTTTACTCTTTTTGTAGGTTAAGCCAACGTTAAGTACTCGTACGTAGTTTCCTTCCTACGTAAATAAAAATACAGCTGTAATATCATCTGTGAGAGAGAGCGCAAAAGACAAAGGGCCGTAAACCGCAGGGTCTCTACATTGTCCCTACTGTATGTCTGCGTGGTTCGGAATAGTTTTAATAGTTTTTTTTTTTGTGGCCTGTGCAAAATATATTTAAAAGGGGACAGCCCCTGGACCGTTTTTTAATTACATAAAGGGCTGTCAAACGCAGGGTCTCTATTCTTCTTTTGCACTTTACAAAGGTCCAACCAACGAAAGCCGAAAAAATTTAAACCACAATTATAAAACAATTTGAATAACTGCGATTATAAACTTTCGCCTTGAGTGCCTCCGTCGACATCAGACTTTTTATAGGTCAATTTCAATTTCAATTTCAATCATTTATTGAGTTCCATAATGTTATTACATAGGTGTTGTCAATAAATAGGTACAGCTCATTATGGACCCTGTCGGGCATAGCAATTAGAAGAGAGGAAGAACACTAGTGAAAATAATAATTAGTCGGTTAATTATATAGTGGTCGTGTAGTCGGTCTGATTTTTTCACCGTCGTTTGTCACCTATTTTGTGACCGACTTTTTGTAGGACGTGATGTGAGTTGCAATATGAAACTACGTTCATTTTCACAGACAAAAAATCGTTGACCGATTGTATGACGTGGGCGGGCAGCCAGAGAGTGCGTACTTTCTTTAAAAAAATGATTTTGAATTAACTTAAAAAAACACCTTCTATAATTTTTAATGGAGAAATTTGTGGTGCTAAAAAGCGTACTAATTCAGTAGTTCTAGCTGTCAGCGGTATGTAATAAAGAACCTTTTTTATTTATCAACAAAACGCGCAATAATTTATTGTTCCCCTATCCGTCTTCCACACAAAAATATACTTTCTTTTTATCCGACGAACAAACAACGGTCTCACAAACAACAACAAAAAACTTATTAGGTACATATTCCTCGGAAACTTGGCAATCGAACTCGCATTAGTATATCTATATATAGACTATATGTATGTAATAGTAAACATCATTAAATCCGATCCAAATAAGGCTCGAGAGGACCTTTCCATTATTCAACAGGTAAGGGTGCTCGTATGTGAGCTTCGGATAGAGTCCGATAGCTCCTACCTGAAGGCTGGCAACATGCCAGACAGGGTAACATGTGACTGGCACAAGGGTAGTTACCCTGGAACTGCAGACGGTTCAAATGCCCAACGATATACGAGTGGGTTTTTGCCTAGAGACAAGTTGGAATTGATCACATCTGTGTTGCTTACTGAAATCCACGACATTTTTACGGCTACTTTTGGAGCGCACACGTCCAAGGATGTAATCTTTGCATTTTACATTTAAACTAGAGAAGAGTTTGTACATTTTAAAGTATGTGACTGTCGTTTTGGATTTGGCAGCTCGACTTGATGAGGCTCGAATTGAAAAGTGTACACACCTTAATTATTTCACTTGATGAATAAAAGGAAAATACTATTAAGAAGCTATTTTATTCCGAGAGGATACAGGCTTTTTCTTTTATACACACTTCTTGGAAACAGAAGTAAAAGGAGCCGCGGAACGACGGACGCAGCAAGTTCCAATCTATAATCTGTAGATAATTATATTATATTCATAATTCATAATCCATTTATTGCATTCATTGTACTTTCATTTCACATTTAAGTTAAGTTAAAGCAGAGGTCTTCACATATGCTATTTTAGTAAGTATGTACATTGACCCTGTAAGGGTGTACCTATATTATATTCTTGAATGTATTTAAAAAAATATCTATGTTAACGGTCCACGTTGGTAAATAGTAAAATTACAATTGGAAAAAATGAATGTTTTGTTATTCCAGCCTCGTTTTAGATAAAAACATGTTTGATCCAAGCTTCTAAAACGAGCCTGGAATAGCAAAAACATAATTTTTACCGATTGTTATTTTACCATTTACCTACGTGGACCGTAATAAAATTTTATTGTTATAATCAAACTTTTGTTCATCCACTTAACTCTATGTATTGTCTAAGAATATAATGGAATTTTCCTTACAGAAAACATCAGTGTCACGTACAAGCCAACGATTCTTACATTTAGCTGTTTACTTTGGCTCCAGTCTGGAAATTTTAGTTCAGTCGAAATCTTTTCGAGCGGAGATACTTAAAAACTGAAATATGGTTCAGTTACATTGTAACTTCTGTGGCACATGCTCGTTCCACTACAAAAATACCTCGCAGCGTAGGGTTTGCGCAAAATATTTTGCGTAATTCTATGGTATAGCTGGCGTCTATTGGATTAACCTAGTTTAAATTATTCTGTATTCTTCAGCAAGTTTGTCGTCAAGCTGGTTAGTTTTTAAGCCAGACTCAGAAATTCCTAGTAACGCCGAAGCTGTTGAGCACCCCTGACGGCTTCTGGGACCTTCCATTGTGAACTAGAACTAGATCGCACAAACTTTGATCGTTTGTATTGCATTAATTATGTTTGTATTATATGTACGTATGGATAGGTTTTAGCTAATCTATAGATGTGCCTACATCTGCTAGTGAAACTAATATATTACTGGTTGGGCTTAAGTTGTCGTCAGGAGTCTTGAATTAGATAAATAACTTTTTTGGCATTATTTTTATGATGGAAAATAGGTTTGACTAATTATGAAATTGGTATTTTCAGCTTCAGAAATTAAGTACGTATAAAGTTCATACTGGAGTTTAGAAACTGAAATAAATGTAGCATAACGTCTTCTTTTAAAGTTTGGTAAAAGTAACCTACAACGCATTTTTTTTAAAAGAGGGACCTCAGACATTTTTCCAATTCTACTTTTGCCATTTAAGATAAAGAACTCTGGAAAGTCAGGGGCGGAACCATTACCACTCTCGAATCGAAGCCAAGTTTACCAACTCAATAAAATTTTATGTTTAATATCTAGGTTAGGTTAGGTACGTATACGTATGTATGTAGGTATATGAGTGCCATGTCAGAAATCATGATAATTAATACAGGCAAGCGCTAAATGCGCTTCCTTATTTCTGAAGACACATTGAATTATTTTAAACGTCACTTTCAAATATATTTTTATTTATGCATTCAGTGGCAGATTAATTAATAGACTTGTGTTTAAGACCGTTTTTCTGGTGATTGGTTTCTCGTAAGCGAGAGGCCGTCTGGGTTTAGCACCGCTTTGCCAGTAATTCAGCTGCAAAGCAGTAGTGCGCAAGCATTACTGTGTTCCGGCTTGAAGGAAATTGTAGCCAGCTAAATTACTGGGCATTATGAGACTCAACAGCTAATTGTCTCAGGGGGACGAGCGCAGGGCAGTGCCGCGCAGGACTTTGCAAAACAAAGTTCTGGGTGGTGCTATTATTGTTATGGGCAGGCGTATTGCTTACCATCAGGCAAACGACCATCTCGTCTCGTCATTCAGTTACATAAAAAAAAGACCACGTCATCTATCTCAAACAGTCGTGTACTTGTAATCTTGTTACGCGATGTCAATTGTTTCTGTACAAAATGAGTTCTGGCAATTTAGCCAAGCCTATATGTATATTAATTTTAGCCTGATTTCAGCTGAAGAAACATAAAATATTAAAAGCAGTAAAAATGTATTTGCGGCATAGAGTAGCAAGCAAATACTAGTTATGAATATGTAAGTTTAATTATGCCTTCGGATGTTGCATGCAGAGGCAACTCAATTTCCTAGCACTCAAACGGTTTCCCGGTCTTAGGGGATGGAGGTGGTGCGGTAAGACGTAGGGAGGGGAGGACTCATTTCCTCGTCATAAAGCACTTCTCCTATGTAAACTTGACATGGTCTAAAGTCGTTTATAAACTTATGTTATGCTCGTGATTTAATATAATTTTTTTAATAACGTTGATGAAATAATAGGGAATATGCCTGTTTTATAATGCATGAATGAAAAAAGAGCTTTTTAATGCATGAATCGATTTATTATAGACGACTATTAATTATAAAAAATGTTTCAACATTTTGCGGTAGCATTTGTCGTTAAAATCATTAAATGAAAAGTTTAATCAATTTAAATTAACATAAACGCTGCATTTGCCTGTGACGTCAAAATGTGGGGAAATCTACCAAACGGCCCGCCCGTTTGGTAGATTTCCTATATGTCAAAAATTGACTAATAAACAGCGAGCCGCGTGACGTCGACCTGTGGTTGCACGTAATCAAGCACTTTGCAATTAGGTTCCGTTTTACGAAAAAAATAAGAAGAAGAATCATTTAAATAAAAAATAACGCTATTAATATTAATAATTATATCTACTTAAATGGTACAGGAGTATAATAAACAACAATTTTTGGATTTTTCAACAACACTTGCATGTAGGAAACATCCAGCAAGTTCAGTTGTTCTACGCCTTGTTGTGACACAAAAATTCCAAGACACCAAAACAAAAAGTTTGTCCGTCCAAGTGTTGAAAGTCTAATGAAGTCACGATAATGAACGAACCAAAACTTTTTAATAAATAACCGAAACACTATTTTAATCCTAAATAAAATAATGAATGTTGAAACTTACTAAAATTAGGTTCGTCACTGAAATCCTTATTATGACAAAGTTACTTTACTTTCCTGGCAACAAGAAAGGTATATAAATTGTACATTATTTGAAAGAGTTATTCCAGCGATTTATGCTACTTCAAAGAAAAGTGTTTACGGAAGCAAATTTTTGTATCCGAGAAAAGAGGTTACCATAATATATATTTAGTTACTAACAAGAGTCAGCCGATATTATGTCTTTGAGAAATGTATTTATATAATTATATTGAGCCAGTTTTTTCCGAAAATTAGATATTAATTAAATTTAATGAAGAATTAATTAAATGAAGAGAATTAATTAAATGAAGATAATCTTTCTCCGTTTTGTATCGTTACCTATACTTACCTAATTATTTATATTAATTAAAAAAAAAATATTAAGACATTCATCATCATCATCAGCCCATCACGTTCCCACTGCTGGGACACGGGCCTTCTCTCATAGAGAGAGAATGGGCCATAATCCACCACGCTGGCCCAGTGCGGGTTGGTGGATGTCACATGTCCTCGACTTTTTGTGAAAAATTCTGGGACATGCCGGTTTCCTCACGATGTTTTTCCTTCACCTTTTTAGAGCGAGTGTTAAATCCGCACATAACTTAAGAAAGTCAGTGGTGCGGGGCCAGCGGGATTCGAACTCGGGTGCGTCGGATCGAAAGTCGCACGAGCTCCCACTGAGCCACACTCGCTCTAGTAAGACATTATCTTTTCCGAATATTAGATAAAAGTAAATGAATATCCACCTACTTAATATTATAAATGCGATAGTTTGTAAGATGAATGGATGGATGGATGTGTTTACACTATCACGCAAAAGCTATGAATCTACTGGAGGAAAGGGTTTTGATGAAAGCCATGTAGGTCCTTTAGGTTCTGGTAAAAGACATACATTTTATACCGGGATACCGCGGGTGAAACCGCGCGGCGCAGCTAGTAAAAAACAAATTAAATTAAGATGATCTTTCTTCATTTTTTATCGTTACAAAAGAATACACACGATACAATTAAGGAGGCCCGCATAAAAAGTTGCCAACTGAACGTTAACTTTTCTCCAAATGAGTTTCTTAAACGACTCAGGTAAAAACTTGAGAAGTGCTCTTTTGAGGAATTAATTTCAAAGTTAGCTGGATGCCCGAGCAACGTTAGACACTTTTTAGTGCGCTTCCGAGGCGTGGATGCCCATTACTACTTCTTGGAACGGAGGTGATTACTTCTGCAGCGTTGAATTTTCCACCTTGCCTGACAACCATCGAAGCACATCGAGAGACCATTTTCATGCCTACTGAATGTATATATTATAATTGGAAATCTTATTATTGAAGTTACACATAGTGTTAACTATTTGTGCGAGCGAGTGTGGCTCAGTGGGAGAACGTGCGACTTGCAAGTTCGAATCCCGCTGGCCCCGCACCACTGACGGTCTAAAAATCGCTCTAAAAATGGCGAAGAAAAATATCGTGAGGTATGCGGCACGTACAAGAATTAATCACAAAAATTCAAGGACACGTGACATCCACTAATCCGTACTAGGCCAGCCTGATGTAGTAGTACTTTTCGTCAAAGCTCTCTCTACGCTGCCGTCGCGTCGTTTCGTGTAATATTATAGTGCTAATTAATATCTGTGTCATCGCAACGGTTTAATGGGATATGAAAACGAGTTTGAAAAACGAATAAACAATATTTTGCTGACTTGCCTGGCATGTGGCCAGGAAAAACTGCCCTCATTTTTATACTACTTTTTTGAACGATTCGCGGTATAATTCAAATATACCTACGAGCCGAGCTCTAGATACGCTCGTGCAGTTTGAGGGATGAAATATGACTTTTGAACTGACCAGTTTTTGCAAAACTTTATGAGTGCCAACTGCCAACCTTTTGTACGTTTGCTTTTTGTTTTTATTTAGTCAGCTGTGTTGACATCTCTCGAGGAAGATATGGGCTTTGATTTTACGAAAAGATCATAAGTTTGACCTTATTAATTACGGGAAAAGACAACGGAGAATACGACCCGCCTGATTGAAACGGTATCTGTGGCCATGCACGTCTGCTACTCTAGGAGGATAGCCATTGTACCCATTTAAAGTGAAAGATGAATGATAAAGAACCTATTTATGGATGAAGAACCTATATTTTAAATATAACCTTTTTCTAATTAAATTATCTATATATTATGTAAGTACAGGTTTTAAGTTCATTGATAGTATGGTTTACATAAAGGGCTTTAACTATAATATATACATACATACAAAAATAATTCCTGTATGGCACTTCACAATTTCTTAAAAATACATAAATCCGCTTCTCAAAAGAGATGTTGCATCCATTCCTCTTTAAAAATAATTGTCTTCTCAGCACGGCTATTGTGTTCGTCACATAATACTTTCCTAACGTTACCATTCCCACCCCTCAGCCTCAAAGGGTGAAAAGCAGGGGCGTAAAGTATTCAATACAATACTTTTTATGTCAAAGAGTATAATATTCATCTGTACCTTTGGCGCGGGAACTTTCATAAATCCCTTTGTAAAATTATAGTTGGGATACGTTTATGTTTTTGAAGTAAGTTGGGATACAAGATAAATATTATCGGTGGTCTATGGTGTATTTAGAAACACATTGTTTGTTATTATGAGGGTCCTAATAACTTATTTTATAAATAAAACACTCACATAGGTCACTGTTAGTATATATTGTCACTAATTATGGGCAGAGTTCACTTAAAACTCGACATTTAGAATCAAGGCCGTAGCCCTAGTTCTTCTCGTGTAGAGCCAATGCTGGAAGTGCCGGAAATTTTAGACCGTCCGAAAGCCTCCTACATGGACTAAACATTATTGTCCTAAGACACATTAGACTGATGACTTAACGGCAATATAATGTTAGTGAAAGACTAAAAATTTGTAAACGAAAATAAAATTCGAGAATACCTAGGCATAATTACGCCTACTGTCAGTTAGGTGTACGTCTTTTTCTTATTATAATAAAATAAAAATTGAGATACCTTACTCATCTTATTACGAAAAATATATAAAATGACATAGAATAGAAGCGTAGAAGATTCTGCACAATTGTCGAATTATAATAAGCGTGACATTCACTTGTCCCAATTCAGTTTTGAATGTAATCCAATAATGAATTTAACTCTCGCCGATGTTTCGCATTTTATTTCGGTGCTAATAGAAAACATATTGGGAATAACTGCGTAGGTAATGCTATATAAAACTAAGGGGTGGTTAGAGGTCAACATATTTACGCAATATCACTTAGAAGGTATTCCTCTTAAGTGCTATTACGTGATTACTTGGCGTAGGTGGCAAATTGCACGCAATTTGGCTTTCTATTACAGGCGCGGCCGCTTCAGGCGCTTCCTAGTTTGTTGTTTATTCAATTAATAACAAGTAACTATATACCTAGGTAGGTATACATGTAGCTACTTATACTTACATAATATATCTTATATAATGTTTGCAATCACTTTGATTTGGAGAGGATTTCTACAGGACTCAAACAATCACTTTTTGAGTCACTGTTTTTTTTATATAACCGGATAGGCAAGCTTTGACCGCAGTCATAACTGATGGGAAGTGATGACGCGGCCGACGATGGAGTATGCTTTTCTAGAAGGTTTCGATTCACACCAGACTTGAAGACTCACAGATTATAAAAATCGGAAAACAAATAAGTTGCTGGTAAGGTTCTATTTTGAAGCGGGGTACGATGACACAATTTCCATCGTGCGGGCGTAGCAATTTGCTCGTACAATGGAAAGGGAAGCCAGTCGTCTCCCGTCACGCGTCCCATCCAGTGTGCTAAGGACCTATTTGTGTGTGTAACAACATAAACTGTAATGCGAAATAAAAGACAAGTGCCAGCAGTGAAAAACTATTTTACTCAACTCCAACTCCCTAGAACACTTACCTTAAACGGAGTAGGACAGTAGACTTTCATAGTAGAGCAATTTAGCTATCTTCAGAATATAAATTAAGTTAAAACATTCTCTAGCTGCTTTCGGGCAACGCTTTGTTCAGGTAGGAGGAATGTCAACTGTTATATGGATGCCGAATTTACATACGCCTTGTCTGATAGTCTTCTCTCGTGCGGGAGTGTGGCAAACACTAGTGTCAATATTAATATTATATAATATATGTCAATATATATATATGTCAATATTATTAATATTTTTATACCGCCCGAAGGCCTGATGGCTGTTGTCCTTAGGCGACAACTGGGGCCGGCAAGGCTCCGAAGCACGGGAGCACTCAGATATAAATACCACACAAAAACGGTCACCCATCCAAGTCCCTGACTGGCGGTAGATATGTATTTTTCTCCGTGATATATGTGTTAGTCGCCCAACCGATTATAATGCAAATGGTAGGTAATATAACTGAATATATATTAAATGATTTAATATAATTTCATATATATTAAATGGTAAAACGATAAACTACACCACTGGATTAGATAGGTCACGAGAAAGAATTCGGCAATTACTGGGTGTAATAACGAATTTAAGTAAACTATAAAATGTAAAAAATGGCTTAACCGGTTTTGATAAAACATGTCTAAGAGTCACCGCTAGAAAACCTGCTTTCAAATAAACAAACCGCATCCAAATCGGTTCACCCGTTTAAGAGCTACGGTGCCACAGACATGTGGTCAAACTTATAAAATCTTTTATGCATCGGGGGTAAAAAAAATTACTACCACGCGATGATATCAAATGAATATGATTATAGTTAAGTTGCTCCCAATTCAGTTAGGTAGGTATATTATAGCAGAACAGCAGATGTTCCAACGTAAGAACACACAAAGGTCGTACGACAAAATAATACCCGTATCCGATTTGTTCATTGTATTCAACCCCATGTTTATTTTCTAAAGCAATATTTGCAAATCGTCCTGGATGTCTGCTTGGGAAATAGGGATGTCAAGGAGCTACTACCCGAACGATATTTTATTACAGTCTCGGGACAACACTGGAAAATCGCTTATGTGCGTGAGCTTAATGGCGCCGAAAAGATTTATGCGATACCCCTAGCCACAGATAGTGTACTAGTTGCTTAACCCTAGCACTCTCTGAAAGATTAACCTCCGAACAGTGTCGCTATAGCTCTTCGGGATTATTGGGCGGAGAATCGATGACTTATTAAGATATCACGTTGGAAAAGATGAGGTATACCTTCATTTAACTCTTTGACATCGCGAGTACGAATTGCTTACGATAAGGTGTATGGCGAGGAAATCAATGAATTAATAAGATAGGTACCTGTACGGCGTGGCTTGAAGACTAATATTAGTAAATACGAATTGTGTTTTGCTCAATGAAATAAGTTGTGTTAAGACATAATTATAATTAAATGGTGAATTGTTAAAATAATTACTTTACTTTGCGCAACAACTAAAGCTTCCAAGAAAATGAAAGATCTAAAGAAGGTAATCGTTACTACGAATTAACTTAAAGAATCTTTTAAGCTCCTAAATAAGTCCACGGAATTCCCGACCAAAATTAAACCTAATTACTGTCGACAATTAGGTTAATCTCTTACGCCACGAACATTAATCCAAATATAGATCAAAGGCCACACTCGTGAATATCTCTTAGAAGCAATTATCCGGGTAGAACTCTATTGAATTAATTGATCACGCTTTGACTCCGGATATGTACCTACCTATATATCATCCGGATAGTACAACATCCGACCGTGAAATTTCCTGATTAGTGGCAAACGAGAGCGCACTACCAATAGACACCATCGACCACCTCTCCCAGACCCCTCCATCTCGTTTGTCTTATTCAGCCGCAGTCAGAAATCAACGGCAACCGAGATCCCTAATAAGCTGGCCATTACTGCTGATGTTAGGTTTGGTGGTTTCGGTCTTATCAACCCTCCTATTGGTTAATTCAAGCTGTGCTGTTTGTTAGGCAAAACGAGCAAGTGTAGGCGTAAATTAGGTTATTTGGCTGTGTCAAGGGATGACATAAAACGTAGCACACGACCTGGGTATCGGATCCGTGCGCGTGTATTCATTCCTAAAGGGGTGGTGAAACGCAAAGCGAATCGGTGCGTGGGATTGGCTTGCTCGCAGTACGGTGGCATTGTCAAAAGCCGACTGGAAATGAATTCCCCCGGAGGCTTACGGTTGCCACCCGTGGAATAGAAATTAAACGCAAAACGGGCTCCTGTATGATACACGCGTTTAATTAGTCGCTGAAACAGACTCGCTTATTCGAAATTGTTTGTGCCAGAATGTTTTGTATTCCTTGATATTGCAGAAAGTAACAAGTGATAAAGATTATATGTATAGTAAATGCTATGAAATCGACATGAACGTACATAACTGTTACGGAACGGCTGTTTAACGTTGCTCACAATACTCAGTGGGAAATGCTCATCACTGAAATTATTTGAAATATTCTAATGTTTTCTAAAATATTAAAGTATTTTCTTAATATGTGAAATGATTACTTATAGTCAGCGATAAAAAAAACTAAACATTTGTGAATCTTTGATTGACTACACCTTCGATCATGATCCAAGGACTACACCTCCAATATTTAGCTTATTTCTCTGAATTTTGCATTTAAAAAGTCTGTTAATATCTTGTGTGAATAGGGAAATTGCAAAAAATTGCCCGTAATTTGTATATTTTCAGTGTTACTGCGATTGAAAGATTGTAAAAGTTCAGCTACTTATGTCGCTTAATGTACCTACCTATTTGAGGTTACGTGACGCAATACAATATTAGCACGACGATGAGCAAGTCCATGAGGAACTTCTGACAATTAGAAGCACGCCTTCCCATATCATTGTCATCCAGAACTGCCGTATTGGCTGCACTCTTAAATGCTCCTGATACATCGGATTTTGAACGTTAATTATGAAGACGAAGTTACATAGTCGCACCAGTCGTAGAAGAGACCACATCATACATCCAAGAGCGCGGACCACTCATGGTATGAGAACTATGAGTTTTGTAGGAGTACAAATTCTACTAATATTATAAACGCGAAAGTTTGTAAGTATGGATGTACCTTTGTTACTCTTTCACGCAAAAACTACTGAATGGATTTTGATGAAATTTGGTATGGAGATAGCTTATACCCTGGATTCGCAGGGCGCAGCTAGTCTATAATAAATTTCCAAAGGAGTTGAAGAATGCAGTTCATTTAACATTTTTTTAAATAAATTCACTAAACACATACTGAACGACATAACATTAGTATTCTTTGACATTACTAAGATAAACCAGTTATCAATCTGATGTTGCTTTCACTGTGGTGCGTACCTACCTGTATTCTTACCTGCCATGCCAATATTGTACGTCCAAACCATTGAGCTATTATTACTACGTATAGAGAAGACGCCGCACATCAGTACCGTGTTCCGTTCAAGTGAGGACACTGCTCTACACTTCACTCAGTTGCTTGCTAGCTCTTGAGCGATAAAGTCTTGTTTGTATTTAAACGAAAAAACGTTCAAACGCATTAACTATGCCCTCGTGTGTGTTAAGATATTGCTTTAATAACTCCAGGAATAAAGGCGAAGTGTAAAGGAATAACTTTCTATCGATGAGTAACTAGTTTAACATTTTAAAATTCTAATTCAAACAAATTTTAAGCGTACGCCATGTTGCGTCATTTGTCACAGACTAAAAGTTAAGATGTGACATTGTAATTGTAACAAGGGTAGGTAAAATTAGTTGATCTGTATTATCAAACATAAATTAGGAAAATAAATGTGGTGATTCAATGAAATAAAAAGATAAAATATGTACGATGAAAAATTATTTGTTTTAGTCAATAGTCAACAGTTATTTACGAACGAAACATAACAACACATTGATGTTTTTCATAATATCTATTACATATACATATGTAACAAATTTTATCAGAACTAAGCTGCCACTAGTGCTTCTAGGCAGTAGAGCTCGTAGGTATAAAAGAGCTGTCCATGATTATGTATCATCACGGAAATCAATGATCCACCATTGGACCACAGTACCCACAGCATTTCAGTCATTAGCATAAATCCGAATAAACCGAGCTCATATTTTGTTAGCAAACAACAAAATGTAATTTCATTGCTGTGGAGTGCATAATGCTAGTCGAAACACGACTGAGTGTTGATTAGTGAGATAGACCACGGTTATGTAGCGGATTTATATTTGACAACGCGGCATTTAGACCTGTCAGCAGTAAATAAATCTTTGCTGTTGTTCATTGAAATATATATAAAATTTTCTGATATTGAATGCATTAGCGTGTGCTAGGCGAAAATCCTAAGACTTTATAATCAGGAAGAAGAAAAATGAAATTACTTGGGCAGAGATCGAACCGGCATCTTCGGTATACCGTCCCAACGTCTTAACCACTGGGCCACCGAGCCTACTGCTCGAGCACCCAAATTTCTTATATCGTCTTACGGGGACGATTCTACGTCATCTGTCGTCAATATCAAGACGGCATTCCGAAGAGATGTGTCTTCGGAATATGCGTTCGATCCCTGCCAGACAGTTTTTTCCCTCGTGTCTATTTAAAATTTTAATATAAAATATTGATCATTTTAGTGCCATAGGCTGGAACGTATTTTTATAAGAATAAAATTTATTCTTATATCAGCAGCCGCCTGGTATGCAAAAATAAGTACATAATTTAAGAAATAGAACTGTTATTGCACATAATTATATTCATACATCCATATATCCTCATAAACTTTCACTTTACAATATTAGTAGGAGAAAACCTTATCTAGGGTTTAAACCTTATCCTTACCTTTACCTTATTTAACCTTATCTTAATCTTATCTAGGGTAATACCATAAGAACAGCTAAAAACGTTATTGTCTATTCCTATGACAATACCTACAATTTGCGTAGGTATTAGGTACCTGTCCATCACCAATTCTGCATTATTCATTTTGTTGCTTACCTAAACTTATGAACCTGAATGTATATCTATTACTAGTAGCATTACTAAATGCAAACCACCCTTATAAGCGCAGTCAGCCCTATTATATAAAATTAAAACCATAAACATTTACAAGAGACCACCTACCTATTTGAAAGGAGCATTTCAAAGCAAAGCTTGGCAAAACGAGATGAATGTAATATTTTTGCATTTCCATCCCCTTCCACTTTCATCCCGTCCGTAATGAATACAGCTGCTAAATTATTATATTTCTCGGATGAGACACCACCCCCAGCCATTTTGTGACGACAAATGACTTGCCATCACATTATCTTTGATATTTATTTTAATTTATTTTGAAGGGTCGATACTCTTCGGGAAAGTTTTTTAATTGATATAGAGTACATTCACCGCTTTATATCTTGCTTTTGATGTATATTTAATATTCATGATATTATATGAAGAGACTTAATATCTGATGTCTCGGGGTGATGAGCGCAACGCAGCGCTTTTAATGATATTAAAAGTTCTGAGTGGCGCTGTGGCTTGGAATTTTGGCGGCCAGGCGTGGCGCTTACCAACAACGACTTGCTCGTCTTATCACTCAGTACCATAAAAAATATGTATATTTAAGTTTTAACTAACTATTAATTTTTAACCGACTTCAAAAAAGGAGGAGGTTCTCTGTTAGATTGTATTTTTTTATTATTATTATTATTATTATTATTTTTTATGTTTGTTACCTCAGAACTCTGTCATTTATGAACCGATTTGAAAAATTATTTTTGCGTCGGGTTCAGTATAGCTACGAAGTGGTCCCATATAAATTTCATTGATATGTGACCTTGGACTTCGAAGATACATTGAAGTCGGTTTTTGTTTTTTTCTAAAAATTAATTATTATCTACGTTTACATCAGTGGGCTAGTTTGAAAAACTTACAGGCACTTACAATGATTATGTGGTAACCTAGCCCTAGACTTTGATCTCATAATTCTGTAGCAAAAAGCATTTTAAAAGGCGTTTTTTGAACAATTTAATTTAAACGACGTTGTCAGCGATGATGAAGAACTTGTGCCGACATTAGTGCGGTCGTCGTCGGCAACACGACAGCGCGCGAGAGGCGCGTGGCGCTCCCCGCAGGCGCCGCCGACGCCACCTCCCCCCTCGCGTCGTGCGGAGCGGGCGGCCGCCCGCGCATCTCGCCTCGACACCGCCAGTGGTCGCCGCGATCTCGCAGCGTAAACTCGCCCCTGATGAAGAGCATCGGACATGCTCGAAACCTAGGTCGACTAATTCGACAAACTACGTGAGTCCTAGCCGTTTTATTAAATATTTATAATTTAATTTAAAGTTTCATTTTTGTAAGGCATTCATTTTGGTTGTTGGGAAGATGTGGATGAGAAAAACATAAGACCGAAAAGGGTGGCGTGATATAGAGGAGGGTTACACTCAGCAGTGGGACAATAACGGCTAAAAAGGAAGCAATACTGCCACGTTAATATAATGAAACAATTAATCTACTCTTTTATGTAGCATGATGTATATTTACAAGCAAAGCTCCATGAAAACAAACCACATTGTTCCTAACCACGCTTTAAGAAGTCTCTTTGGCGTGTTCCCATGAGGGTACGCCACGCGGATTAGCATCTAGTGGACTATAAATCAGCTTGATCCCGCGACCCGTATTCCATTTTACCGTATACGCCAAACGACACCGGCGACCCGCCTTTGATAAATTATGCGTCTGTCACGCTTCCCGCCCGCCTATCATCGACGCTGTGACGACTGAATCACACCCAATTTACGCTGACACGTGCTATTTGTATATACAATGGCACATAAGAAATTTTATTGATATTCCATTCATATATAATATCCAACTACGTGAAAATTCGGTTCATTCACAAGTTCTGACAACTGTCAACATAACGCGTGTTAAGGCGACATTTTAGTAGGTGGATTCCTTTTAATAAGACCAAATTATTGAAGTTTAAATGTAACTTGGATTTAAGGCTAAATCTTTTAGGACTTCGAGGAAACCATAATTAGTTCGCGGCTTTCTAACTGTCGAACAGGATTTTCGATTTTACGCCTGAGAAATTTCTTGAATTATTCGTGGCATGAAGGCTAGAAAATCGATACAGCTTTGTGAAAAGTTTCATTACAAGGATTCTTCTAAGTACTTCAAAAGTCTTTCAGTAAAGGATCTTTCTTATGAATTCCATCAAGTCAAGTAGTCGAGTCTACGCCTTAGTATTTATTTTTACCTTCATACTTTATAAGACACTCGCTCCTAAGATTTGTCAGAGCTCATAAATTCCACTTTGTATGGAGTAAAGAGAATGAATCTTGTATTAAGACATAAAATATGAATCCTACATTCGTCTCTCCGCTTTAGTATGTGCAGGTCTCCTTTATATTTCCTTGGAAAGTGTAGGTGAGTATGATATTAATAATATATTATGTCATATATAACGGCAATGCGGGTGGGTGACTTTTAGGTACTTATATTTTAAAAGTATGTTTATTATAAATAAACCAAATTGTTCCATACTTTCATAATTATTGTATTTTAATACACTCTAACTTAATTCAGGCTTATTTTTAACAGTAAGGTATAAACCTAAGGTTTTACATTTTCCTTTCAGTTTTTATTTTTCACGTCCCGGGAAATTTCCTGAACATTTTATCAGTGTTAGTTCAGCACCAAACTTAGAGCGGTAATTCGCTGCGTATTCTTCAGAAGCCCAAACAAAACTGGGTTATTTAGGAAAAATCGGGTCATTATTTTAAACCGAGCTCATTTTAACTCTTGAAACAAGTCCTCTGGGCGTATTCAAACAACCATTCTGTAAGCAAGGAGATCTTTTAACCGGATCGCAGCAGCTATGGCGGTAATTTACTGAAGGCGGCTGTGGCATAGGCTTATTTTTATTATTGTCGCGAATTTATATAACGTTTACTTAGGTCCTAAAATGGTGAATTTGCTTTTCAGTTTTTTGTGAAAGCAGCTTGCTCAAATAGAAAATAAAGGGTTTCAGTTTAACTAGCGAGCTTCGCGTGTTCTAAAATACAAAGGTTTTGAACTATGTCAAAATTATTCACTGAAGCAAGCACGTAGGAAGAAACTAAATGTTAATACTAGTTTTAATAAGCTAGTTGAATGATTTGTATTAACAGTTCTTAGACATAGTTATAATTAACTATATTAAAAAAATATTACTAATAATTTATTGTTGACATGAAGATAGGTGCTTTTATACTTTGCACTATAGCTTCTAAAATAATAACCCACCTACATATTATATAGATAGATTATTATAGGTCAGATTAGTAAAATGTATACAAATCTAGCATGTATAAGCACCAATACGATACGGTGTATAACGTAGTAATATTTAGTTTTCTTTGGTATAACGCTCAATTTTCTTCTAACATCTACATAGTCGAAATTTCCTTTGATCACAATAAAATTGTTGGACCGAGATAAGGCGGCGTTACAGGTAGAAACTTTGTACAAAGGATCATGAAGGACAGTAATATCCATTCTCATCTCAGATATCGAAATAAAAATAACGTTGAAATATAGTTATTGCTTTGATACGTTGCTACTTATATGTGTTTGTACTGTGACGTCCTGGGATTGATATGGCTGAAACTGAGTGGGGCGTACACCTATATATAACCATTAATTTCCATAAAGAACACATGAATAAAGTGTCGTGTGATAGGGTGAACTATCAGAGACAATAATAAAAGTGTTAATGGTCAAATTCTTAGAGTAAAGTATAATAATAATAATAATAATAAATTCATTTATTTCAGGCAATAATACAGTTAACAAATTAAAAGTACCAGAGGCCCATAAAATATATACCTTACAGACTAGCATATATACAATTTATAAACACTAAAGCTACGATTAGGGAATCAATTTCGGCTTCGCTTCCTTGTAGCGCCGGAATACTATGCCTTCGGGCCAAAACTCAGGAGCCAGGAACGTCTCCTTATATTTCGCTGGAAGCCGGAGCACGGAGGACTTGAAACTCGTCGTCCTCGTTGACTCCAACCTCGACAGCGACAACTGGTTTAGCTCCTGGATCCGTCCGCCGCACCTCTCCTTGATATACCGAACGACATCGTCTCCCGACGTGCTCTAGTCAAATCGGGAGAGATATATCGCCGTCCTGGGCTCTGCAGCACGAAGCGTTGTTGTTGTGGATTATAGGTAGTCTATTTATTTGTCTAAGTTACATTAAAATCACTTATTAGCCTTATCTGGCTAGATTGTTATAAAAATAGAGCATGTACTTACGATTGATATTAATTGCGTGTTTGATATTAAGATATAATTAATTTTTAAACATAAAAATACCGACTCAAAATTCTCATGTATCTTCGAAGTCCAAGGTCGAATATCGATGAAATTTATATGGGACTTTGACTGAACCCAACACAATAATTTTCCAAATGTATTTATAAATGACGGAGTTCTGAGCTTACAAACATAACAAAAAAATTGAATTGAGAACCTCCTTCTTTTATCGGTTAAAAATACGGCAACATGCACAAAGGAAAAGGTATGGCAAAGCTAACTATACCTCGCCAACTAAGCCGCTCCGATACTATGTCCGAACGTTTCGGGGCACTGTCTGCCGACATCATTATAATTATACTAGCTGCGCCCCGCGGATTCACCCGCGATTTCCTGTGACAAAAAATAGCCTATGTCCTTTCCTAGAAACCAATGAACCTACATACCAAATTTTATCAAAATCCGTTCAGTAGTTTTTGCATAATTGAGTAACAAACATTCGTCCATCCATCCATCCTTACAAACTCTCGCATTTATAACTTTAGTAGGATTATATAGGATGTGTACGCGCCTCCAGTGCAGCGGTTTCCTAGGACAAAAAGTAGCCTAAGTTCTATTCCAGGACCTAGTTCACCTACATACCAAATTTCATTTAAATTCCCACCTATAAATCTCTGACAGCCTCTGTGGTGTAGTGGTTGGGCAGGTTGGCTCAAATCTAATACATCACTAAGGTTGCGGGTTCGAGTCCCGCGACGGGACAAATGTTTGTGCACAGAAAAAAAAGCGCAAGCATTAGTTTCGTGTGTGAGTGTTGTGGGTCCATGGTCCTCATAGTTTCTGGTTCCTTAGTTACAGGGAATTCTAGTTAGGGGCCAGGATCTATGTATGTGATCGTTGGACGTTATTTATTTATAGTAAATTTTACGTGATTGAGTAAGAAATGTCCATCCATCCATCCTCGCAAACTCTCGCATTTATAATATTAGAAAGAAAGAAGAGACATTTATTCATGACACACACACAACATTACATTAAACTATAACACTATACTGTACATAACAAATAACAGAAAAAAAGATAATATATAATACCTAATACTATATAAACACACAATAAATACATAATATAATTATAGAACATTGAAACGGAAATAATAATAAAATAATAAATAATATAAATAGGAAATAATATTAATAGGAAGGATAGGATGTGAAGTAGGAGAATACTAGGATAGGATTATTTCCTAATTCCACGCGGGTGAAGTCCTGTCTACATATTTACATTGCATTTACAGTTTTCCTAGAAACTAGATGGTGTTCTCGTTTCTTTGTGAACGTATCCTGAGGGCGTTGAGAGTCGCGCCGTCATGCGTCAATCTCATCCGTATCCAGAGCTTGGTCGCAATCGGATTTATAAAATGGCGTAGACGAGATTTGAAATTAAAGGACATTTCTTTTTTATTTATTTGAATCACAATATATAACATCAGAACAATACCTAATTAACAAATGCTACTACAACTTACACGATTTTTTAATGACAAGTAAATAGATACTTTAAATCAATATGCTAATAAAATTAATTCTTTTTATGACTATAAAATACCAATGTTTATTTAATGGATCGGTCCGCTCGCTCCTATTACTCCTATTGCAATACCCTGTCAGGGTCATATATGTTAACTTACCTTTTCATAAGACCTCTTCAAATGTACATACATATATGATTGCAATAAACTATTGAGTATTGAGTATTGATATGTTACTTTGTTTTTATTGCAGAGTTAAATATTTACCTATTCTGTATGATAGAAGTGTCTATCATTATTGCTGTTATCTCGTTCATTGTAGATAATAATAATAACGTTAATAAGTAGGTAAGGGGGCGATAAGTCCTGCACTGACGTCCCGCATGGGGTGTATTGTGCATTCCCTCCGCCAGCATCTACCCAAGCCATCCCAACTCCTTGAAGTAACGGAGTGCGGCTTTGGGGCGCTGGCATAGCTGCTCCAGTGTTAAGGTTGTTTGTAGGGAAGATGAAGATATTCTATAATGATAGAAGTGTATATCTATGATTACTATTATCTCGTTCATTGTAAGTAATAATAATAATGTTAACAAGTAGGTTAAGTACTTGTTGAAATAAGAAACTCATTTCATGCACATAGCTTGCACTGATCGATCGACACCATATAAGGGTCTTTTCTTTCGCCAACACGTCCTGAGGGCGTCGCGAAGCGTCGTCAATCTCATCCTTATCCGGCACTCGTCAAATCGTGAACTACAAACTTGTCCTTTACCCTAGAGAGGGGGCAACGGGTGAAGTCATTAACCGTGAGCAGTTTACAAATATTATTACCGGGATATTTACCATGTTTACTCGTATTTGTTGAGTTTTCGATATTTCGGCACCATTACAAGCGCCATGATCACGAATGAACTGAAGTATTTGCGGGTAGGCGGTTTTTCTAAGGGCAAATATCTTATGTTTTTCTCTGGGCTACAGGCTATCTCTGTGCCAGTTTTTATCAAGATTGGTTCTGACAGTAAGTCGTGACAAGGTCACAAATAGATAGAGTTACGTTTTTATAATACTATCGTATTATATATTGTATGTATGTATGTATATTAATTAGGTATATAAGTATATTTATATAGTCATATATATATTTAAGTAATTAGATTATATATTGTATATCATATGTAAGCCCTTAGTATGTCTATTATATTTTCTATCACCACCGTCTGTGTATGTTTCGTTATTCCTCTCCATCCAAAGGTTGTCTGGAAGAGATCGCTTTAAGCGATAAGACCGCCCATTGTTACACCACTGTAAACATTTGAATTGTACTTTATCTCTATTTTTAAGGTGAATAATAAAGTGTTTATCTATCTATCTATCTATCTATCGTATAATATATTACTAACGGGATTATTCACCATGTTTATAATATTCGTGTGGAATTTTCTTTTTTTAAGTCTGATGTATATGCCTTTTTAAAGTATTTTTAGTGCAACAGCTATATTATCGCCATTGTAGGTAACCATAACATTTTCTTAAAAATTTAATAGGTAGTAGAAAAATGTAACACTATTCAAAACGAAGGAGCTATTTATTTTGTGTTAGTAATATTAGAATCATTAAGCTCATTGTCCGTCAGCTTCGGCATGTGATCATAGGATCTGCTACAAGAACGAACCGCAGCTCCCTGCCTATTACCCGGCCGCATCCTCTAGGGACGGCGCCGCGCGTGCCTTTGGCAGTATGTCGGAACGTTATTTTTTATACGAACGTGTGTTGAGATTAAAAATACACGCTAGTTCGCTGCAGGCGTTACACATCGTACATCATCGGGTGTCTAAAGAAATGATGGCTGGCATAGAAAAGGCGGTTATTTTTACAGCTTAATATTGCATCTACGTGTTTAATCTACGAATTGTTTGTATGAATGTTTGAGACATGTGATATATGTAAGTAGGTACCTAACTTGTGCTGTAATATATGGGAAGCTCTGGTCGTCTTGATAAAATAAAAGATCGAATACCGATTTTAAAAGGTCTTGGGTAATGTGTAGGAAGTTAAGTTATAATAAGAGGGAGCTCCGACGCGATACCCATACTAATTCTCGGTTGAACTCTACGCTCAAGTCTAGAAAGTTTTCAGCCAGGGGAGCGTCTTTGCATAAAAAAACTTGGAATAGAAGAGGCCGTACCGGCCGGAATAGGTTGAATTTTTACCTCTACGCCTATATGTTTTATTTATATTATTAATTCGTAAGATACTATAAATATTATGTACTTATAAACCTGTTCGAAATACCTATTGATAAAGGTATAAGGATATAGATTTATATAGATTCTGACGTAGGCAATAAAAGTGCCAGGCTAAAGTGGGAATGGGCAGGCCACATCTGTCGAATGCACCCGGAAAGATGGGCCAAAATAGCTACACAATGGGTGCCTGAAGACGGGCGTCGACGCCTAAAAAGGCCCAGAAAGCGTTGGCGGGACGATTTGGACGCTTTCCGGAGTGAATGGCCTAAGATCGCAATGGAGAGAGATCCATGGAAGGAGATGGGGGAGACCTTTGCCCAGCTGTGGGATCAAATAGGTTAATAAAAAAAAGGTATAAGAATATCCATCTAGAACAATACTGTATTAAACACAATGCGGTCACTACATTATAAGCTGTGTCGGCATTAAACCATATGTGGGCATAAATTTTATATGGCAGCTGCAGCAATACTTTCCGATCTTTGTTGCGATTTGCATTTTAAGCACCTTTCAACGAGCAGTTTGTGGGAAACGCACGCCACGCGGAAAATACCTACGGCTTTCCGATACTAGCGATATTTATGACCTCGATACTGTGTTGTAAAGTGTAAACACTGCGACCACCCGCTATCTAAAATTGATGCATCAGCCCGAAAGATCCCGCAGCTCACGATCCAGTTTGTCAACACGAAATTATTTATGAGGAAAACTTCGCCCTTCCGACAAGAAAAGGAAACACCCAAAACAAATACGAGTAATGAGCCTTTTGTTCAAGTGCTCGTTCAGAAAAATGAGGTGGTGGAGGGGAACAAGTAAAATGCATTAAAATTTCTTCGCCGTAATAAAAATTCTTAAAATGCTAACGGTGTCATTAAAACGGTTTGTTTCAGTAGACATTCATCAGGCGGTGGTTTAATTAAAAGGAGAGTGTTGCCTCTTGCGGCGTCCCTTGCCGTTTGCTGGCCTAACTGGTAAATGAGGACTCCATTAATTTATACTAAGCGTCCGTCGTCGCCGGCGACTGGTATTGCACGCCTTGTCGGCAAACAAAATGTACCAGTAGTAATTTTTACAGAATTACCATGTACAATATTAAAATGTACCATCCAATGCATTAATGATAGAAAACCGTGAATCTTTTAAAGGTTTTCCGGCACTTTAATGACTGTTTTACGAGTGTTTCTCGTAAGAGCTTTTTCAGCTGTTTTGTTATTGTAATTATTTTAAAATTTAACTGTATTTTGGAGCGTGAAATGTTTATTTTTACATTCGAAATAATTCATTCGTCTACCGCAGTCGTTTGGTAACAATGTGGTCAAAGATGGAGCATGCTTTCTGGAACATAGAGCTTAAACAAAAAACGCGGCGAAACAAAGCTCGGATGTAAACATTTATTTCTTGGGGGTTGCAGTATATCAGTGAAATATGTCTTGATTTAGTCACAATTTAGTGCAAGGCCATGTGAGGTCCCGCTATTTATCTTAACTTTAGACACTTACATAGATAAACGAATATGAATGGAGGTTGAACATGGTATGTATGCGCGGCGAAACATCAATGTTTTCTGAACAAAAACACAGAGGTCGGAAATATTTACCGGGTACCACATTAAAATATTTTACGGTCTTGAAGTTTACTACCTACATTTTGAGAACAGTTCCATTCGTTTTATCGGCGACCATAAAATTAGGGTGGGCTGAATTAAGCAACAATGTAATAGAACTATTGGACCACTGGCAGATCGCTATAGGTCGGAACGGCCCCGGAGAAGCAATAAAGAGGAAAGATTGCGACGATTTATATTTGGAATCTCTATAAATTCGGTTTACGAATTATATCGAGCCTGGGTGTGACTTTGTAGCCAGTAGACCAAATCTAGATGTATGATCTAAAAATCCAATTTTATTGAGTTGTGTTATGTAGAGGAAACGGAAATATCATGTAGGATACGCGTGATACGGCTATGATAAATCTTGAAATAGTCTTAAAAGTTATGCGAAGCCGGTGCATGTCACTAGTATATAATATTTATCAAATACTAGGCATTTTAAGTGATAGTTTAGGTTATGCCAGCAAGATAAAAAGCCGAATATTATGATGAAAAATAATCGATAAAATTATTATTTTTAAGTCGTGTTGGTTTGTGGACAGCTCAGATAACTGAGCTGTCCACAAACTAACACATATTATATTATATATAAATATAGACTGCTTATAGGCTTCCGACATGGCCTAACGACTGTTCTCCTAAAACAAACAATCGGTCACCCGTCCAAGTGGTGACCGCAGCGAACGTTGCTTAACCTAGCAGATCTGTTACGAATGACTAGGTACACTACTAGCGCTTAGGTCGTAAGATACATCTGTTTTGGAAGGCTTGTGTGGGTCCAACATATATTCCCTTAGAGCATGTAATTTACATAGGTAACACTAATTAAATTTAATAGCCAACACTTATGGGGGACTATCTCTGAGTACAGAATCAAGAAGATGCAATCAAATACAGCCCCCGATGTAAACTTAACTTTTTATTTATTTATTATTTTAACGAGGAACTACATTTAATTTACCAAGAACTATAAACACGGTCCAGTTTAATTTGGTTTGAAGTCCAATAGGAGAAAGTTTCTGTATACAAAATGAAATGCACGCTCGCTTTGCCTATTAAAAGTTTATTTTACCGGATCTGTAGCCACCGGGCAGCCGCCCGGTGGCTACAGAATGCAAACTTTTAGTATCTAGAACTTATACTTGGCCGAGTTGGTTTTAGTTCAGCAAGTGAAGTAAGTTAGTTGTTATTATCATCATACGTTTAGAAAGTTGTCAAAGTTTTGTTTAAACTTTAACAACTTTCTCATGAGTAAGTATACATTAGGAATGAACAGAGCGAAACAGAAGCGGTATTTTGCATTAGACGCATAAGGCTCCAATTCTTGCTCAGTAGATATTGTCTAAGGTATTTATTTTTTATTAACGACTAAATGTAGGTAGCTCTCAATGAATCCCAAAAATCAAATCCCTATTAATATTTGTCGCATCTTTTTTTTAATGTAATGACTTGTCTGACATAAAGACCCGCCATTAGAATTACAATCTAGCCTAATAAGACTAATAAGTAATTTGAATTTAACTTAAACTGCTAAGTAGAGTAAAACTAAGAATATGTCCATCAACACTTTTCTTATTGTCTCTATAAGGCATAGACACTAAACCCAAATAATATTAATTTGAGCTCCTACCAAATCCCAATCATATTTTATTAAAAAAAATAATCAAAATATGCCTTTGCTTTTGTTATTTTGTTCTTTAAAGTATTGTCGTTTACCGAAACGTTCTAGTAAAAATTTGGCTTATTGATTATTGAAGTACCTACCCAGGCTCCTCTTGTCCATGGAAAATCTTAGGTCGTATTTTCTCTAGACATACAGGTGAAAATAGAGATATGAATTTATATCGAAAAAGAACGATTTAGTAGAATCTTAATTTTAATGAATTAGAATTGCCCATCTGAACATCGAATCCAAACTAAGTCCTGATGTGGGCCTAAAGTATTTATACCTATCGCTTATACTTCTATGTTCTATGTTTGTCACTAAATAGCCTGATGTTAAGCGTCGATTACAATAAGCGCAAAAAGCGCAAGCCCGAAACACGACAATTAAACACATTACTGCCAGTAGTTTTCTGGTAGAAATAAAATAGAGGTCTTATTTTTCAAATTAGAACAATTTCGCAGCATGGAACTGCAGCTGTTGTCTTTTTTAGAATTTGTTTTACAATTGTAAATACTCCAACGCGATTCGAGCACGTTTTCGTCATCAAATGCGGTCGGTACAGTCAACGTCAATAGTACCGTACCATTTTAATACCGTGTCCCTATAACGGATTTCAGTATCAAAGTATATGAGAGAAACAAATGTGAAACTAGTGATTATGACTTTGTACTAAATAATAAAAACTCTAATTACCTCTTCCCTCCTTTGATCCCTTTTCTCCATTTTCTAACTTATTACTCTAATTACTCGCGAAAATGTTTCCCTGCGTTTATGTTACAAAGTACCCTAGTAAACCTCAACCTCATACTGAACTCGATCGAACGAAACTTGACCTTGGCAGAAGCACAAGACGTGCAAAGACAAATCCCACAAGCGGGGAGAAAGAAAAAAAGCATCCTATGATCACTTCATAGATCTTGGCCCTAACTTGGCTTTGCTGTATCTACGAAACCAGAAACTACTTGGACAATGGCTCCACAACATCCAGGCACGAAAAAAAATATTACGCTTTTTCTTTCTGAGCATATACATTTTTTCCTTAGCGGGAACTGAACCCGCAATCTCAGCGGGATATGAGATTCGAGCTGACTAGCCTAACCACTACATCTCAGTGGTATATTTATTTATTTATACTTTAGCACAAAACAGTTTGTACATGGAGGACTTAATGCTAGATAGCATTTTCTATCAGTCATCCATTACGTGCAAAAAAAAATGGTAGCGGTTCAGTAAAGTGCGTGATGGGCATACGTGAGGATGGCTCGAATCTCTTACACCACTGAGATTGCGGGTTCGATGCCGAGACAGGACAAACCTTTTCTTACCGGGAATCTGCGAAATTTGTACTCTCTATGACGCGTTATAGAGAATACAAATTTCGTAGGTGATTCGAAGTAATTAAGGAATCGACGTGATGTCGATTTCCGTGACGGAACAAATGTTTGTGCACAGAAAAAAAAGCGCAAGCTTTTGTTTCGTGTCTGGATGTAGTGGGAACATGGTCCTCGTAGTTCTTGGTTCACTAGATACAGGCAATCCTAGTCAGGGGCTTCTATGAACGTGTATATGGGCGCAAAAAACACTAAAACGCGCTACTCCTCAGAGACTGCCTGAATATGTCCACTTATTATTGGTGCTGACTACCCCTTTGTTATATTATAAACCACACGTCCTCATTTACAAAGGTTATTATTATTATGACAATACGACTTGTGGCCCGCTTTGTATAACATCACGTTGGGGCGTTAAACTTATTACGTCACCATTATGATTTTGAAATGTGATTGAAGTCTGGAGTTTTAATATATTGCAATGCCTAATTAGTTATGTAAAAATTATTAATCACTAGACCAGACTAGACACTACTATAGATAACATACATATATACAATACAGCATACCTACCTATATTTTAGTTATGTAATTTGTCTCAGTCTCAGAAGGGATGCAGTAAAGAAACAAGGAAGCAATAAAGGCGGTCAGAAAGGAATGGAAGCAAAGAGAAGGAGCGATACGATAGGAAGAAGAAAAAGAAAAGTAAGGTTAGAAAGTACTTTACTATATGATATACTTTTTTGCTGCATACGTCTAGCTCGTGTTTCTAAAAAGTGTATTTCATTAAATCAAAATCTAAAACCCGGCTATAAAATACAAATGCCAAATAAGTTAATAAAAATACTATAACATCAAATGTAGCCTATGTCACCCGGACCATACTAAAAATACTATAGCATCAAATGTAGCCTATGTCACCCGGACCATACTAAAAATACTATAGCATCAAATGTAGCCTTTGTCACCCGGACCATACTAAAAATACTATAGCATCAAATGTAGCCTTTGTCACCCGGACCATACTAAAAAATACTATAGCATCAAATGTAGCCTTTGTCACCCGGACCATACTAAAAATACTATAGCATCAAATGTAGCCTTTGTCACCCGGACCATACTAAAAAATACTATAGCATCAAATGTAGCCTTTGTCACCCGGACCATACTAAAAATACTATAGCATCAAATGTAGCCTTTGTCACCCGGACCATACTAAAAATACTATAGCATCAAATGTAGCCTTTGTCACCCGGACCATACTAAAAAATACTATAGCATCAAATGTAGCCTTTGTCACCCGGACCATACTAAAAAATACTATAGCATCAAATGTAGCCTATGTCACCCGGACCATACTAAAAAATACTATAGCATCAAATGTAGCCTATGTCACCCGGACCATACTAAAATCGATTGACACCTCATTTATGAAAATCGGATGAGTAGTTTAGGTGCTAAGGTGGAACATATTATGTAAATACTTAAGTCAGTGGAACTGATCCCTTCTTCTCCTTTCCCTCTAAGGAATTTCAAGCGGGGAGAGTCGATTCACCTGTACGTCGTTAATATCCCACCAATCCGTACTAAGCGTTTCGCAGATTCCTTCATCATGCGGACAACTACAACTTGTGTCTCTTTATGACTAGAGTGAATAGGCATCTCATGGGCAAGCGTGCTGTATCTTAGGCCGCATCTTCGATTTCCATCAGGTGAGATGTCGTCAAACGTATGCCCATTTACCAATAAATAAAAAAAAATACAATAATATGTACATAGACTGCTAAAACATAACTATTTCTTTTGGCTTTGCAAAAGAAAACGGATGATATCAAATTACGAAAACTTTCAATAAACATGTAACTAAATAAAAAAAATTATAAATATTGCAAATACGATTGTATTTCATAGTGATTCGCTCCCTTGAACCACATATAATTAGGTTGGTTATATGCACGTTAATAACTACTGCATGTTTCTAACAATTTTACGAAAACACCGAGCGCGTTTCCATTTCCAAACGCACTACACAAGTACACAAGCACCCTCTGCCAACCTCGTGATCCCATTTCCGTGATTATTACGAGAACTGCGGGTTACTTTCAATTTACACGACACGATATTTTATATACCAGTACTGACAGTCATTGAAGACAGCTAATTTGGAAGAGAAATCTGACCCAATTATGTGGTTTTCTTTTTTTACTCCCACTTGTGTATAAATGGAAAGCACTACTGTGTTCCGGTTTGAACGGCATTGTAACCAGCGAAATTACTGGGCATATGAGACTTAATATCTGATGTCTCGAGGTGATGAGTGCAATGCAGTGCTGCGCATTGCTTTTTTTGGTTTTAAAAGTTCTGGGTGGCACTGCAATTGTTATGGGCAGACGTGGCGCTTACCATCAGGCGAACGACTTGCTCGTCTCATCACTCAGTTCCATAAAAAAAATCTTTTTTGCATAGTTTACAAAGCTTCTGTGGTGTAGTGATTAGGCAGGTAGGCCCAAAAAATAGAGGTCGCAGGTTTGGTGCCCGCTACAGGACATAACAAGCGCACGAACTTGTTAAGTGTCTCGATATTGTGGGACCATAGTCCTCGTTCTTCCAAGTTAAATTAATACAATTATTATGCATGGATATAACTAAGATTTTGCATAACAATTGTATTAACTAAACCGGGAAGAGGGAGGTCCGACATCAAAACACTAAACAAGTTCTTGCGCTTGCGCAGAGTACTAGTTTAGTTAGAGTTATCTATATATGTATATATTTATAATTTAATCTGCATTTGTTTCGAAAAACCACCGTCCTTCCAAATTATGTTAGTCCTTTCTATTCAGAGGTTGTCTGGAAGAGATCGCTTTGAGCGATAAGTCCGCCTATTGTTATGCTGATTACTGTGAAATGTAGTTTTTCATGTACCTATTTTTAAGGTTTCTAACAATAAAGTGTTTATCAATCTATCTATCTAGTTTTACCGAAGAACCGAGTACCAACAAATTCACTGATGTGTATGGAATTTGGCGGCTCAGTATTACGTTTCTACTAGCTGTGTTGGATTGCATCCTCGACGGTCACAGTATATCACTGTTTATGGCGACGGTGTAATGAGAATGTGTCTTGTAATTGCCTATAAACAAAGCTCACACTCATCTTGCGTACATTTTGGTATTAATTTCTAAGACTTTAATGAATAACTGCTAGGAGCTTATTACCTACGTTTTTAAATTATTAAGGGATCGTCCATTAATCGAAGGGGGGAGGGGGTTAAAAAAAATCACGAAATCACTAGGGGGAGGTAGTGTAGTGAGATAATTTTTTTAATGTAAGTGAATGACGAGACGAGCTGGTCGTTTACCTGATGGTAAGCAATACGCCAGCTCATAACAATAACAGCATCACTCAGAACTTTGTTTTGCAAAATCTTGCACGGCGCTAAACTGCGCTCGTCACCCTGAGACAATTAGCTGTTGAGTCTCATAATGTCCAGTAATTTTGCTGGCCACAATGCCCTTCGAACCGGAACACAGTAATGCTCGCGCACTACTGCTTGGCGGCTGGATAACTGGTGAAGCGGTGGTACCCACCCAGACGGCCACTTACATACGAGAAACTTACCAACAGTAAAATAAAATATATTTATATCACGTGTTGTTTGTTATGTTTTTTCGTTGAACGCTCAATTTGCTAATCGAAAAGCGGCGCGTGACCTTGACTCACCTTTGCCTTTAATATACTTTGTACTAACAAAATCCACCTTGATTTTGGATAGGTAGGAGGGGGGGAGTATAAACCTCACCACGCACCAGGGGGGTTGGGAAAATGTTAAAGAAAACATCACGTGATTAACTAAACAACAACACATCACGAACCAGCTGAAGTAATGTAATGGATTTTGTTGATGGAAAGGGAATGTCAATTCCATAACTTAAGGGAGAGTCCCTTAAGTACATAGTGGACCCTTATTTAACATTCATCTCCAAATATCAACTTTAAAGACTTACTATACTCATTATTTTGTTTCTATTAGACTATAAATAAGTAGATAGAGATAAATATTTTAGATCTATATTCAATTTACAAAAATAGACTGACACAAAACCCTAACTATACTGTAGTATAGTAATGGGCGGTCTTAATGCTTAAAGCGATCTTTTCCAGTCAACCTTTGGATGGACAGTATCGGAAGTAGACGGCGATTTACAAAAATCACAATGTATTATATTATGACTAGTGATTTGCCGGATCGTCAATAATGTATATCCGCGGATACGGACACGGATACGGATCTTTATTTTCTCACTCAATCGGTGTCCGCGCGTGACCTTGAAACGATAGTTGACGTCACGCCCGCCGGAACGACGGGCAGGACAGGTTTTGATTTGCATTGCTTAGTATCTTTGAGTTATATACTATTGGTATGGTAACTTACTAGAATATATGTTTGCAATTAAAGGTGCCAAATATTTGATTTTAAGAAATAAAAAATACTCTGAGTGGTTTTTTTTTTAATTATACTACTTAATCACATAATCTAAGTTATTATGCAGCATTTTATCCTGTCAATTGAATTTGAAAATTCATAAAAGATCCGTAAAAGATCCGCGAGAAAAGTGACGGATACGGATACGGACACGTACCTTATTTCTCGTGATCTGCGTATCCGCGGATATCCGCGGAAACGGATACGTATATGGATATCCGGAACATCACTAAATATGACGTATTTTTCTAGTGTAAACAACCTATACCTACCTAATAAATAGTATCTAATTACCTACCCATACGCACTGATTAACAAACACAAACCTAAACAAATTAATGCTATTATATGAATTATATTATTGTACTAAAAAACCGAGTAAACAAAATACAGCAAAACAAAAACCACAAAGTTCGCATGATGCCCGATATAATATTGCGTAGCACTCGTAGCACTCGTAGCACTCGTAGCAGATGCTACGAAGTGTAGACCCCGCCACTCGGTTATTGTGAGAACGTGGGATTTCAAAAAGGTTTCCGCTCTCTTTTTAACCGGATACGGAAACCCATGTTCCATAGAGTATTGCTGAACTTGACATCTGAATGCGTTATTTCGTTTCTTTTTCGTTTTATTCATAACTTTTAATACGAATTAATGTTCAAAAATGTTATTCATAGCTTTCATTTCCCACGAGTTTCCTTATCTATGCTCTTACCGCCTCATTATTCAGAATGTAAAGCCACGACCACAAAAAAATTATGTCAATGGTATAAACAAGTGACACAACGACAGTTATTCAGAATTTGTCACCGTGTTTAAAATCCTCGGTTTATAATAATAATCCCCCGTGTTATGATGTCCACGTATCGCACGTGAATACAGAATGTTTGCTCTGTCTGATACTACCGCTGTTTGGCGTGTAGCGCAAACACCGTAAAAGTACAAGTTATCAGAGGGTCCCCGCATCACGCCGCGCCGGGGGCGCGCAAAAACAACCAGCCATTTTGTTTTGGTTAATTAACGTCGAATTGTCGCAGTATACCCTCGGGGCTGAAGTACCTACAGACACACTCCCGGCTTCGTGCATTGTTAGTTCAACACGAAAAGAGCGTCTCAAAACACGCAGCCTCCACCAGCCTCAAGTAAAACGAAATACCCAACGAACTAATATTATTTTATACGGTACGTATGGTTATTTCTATAAAATACGACTTTACAACTCAATTTATCTCTTTGCCATTATATTTTCCTTGACTACATAAAATTCCCTTAAGTGTTTTATCGGACACGCAGGGTAAAGAGGATTCGTTGCCCTGTACGTTGCTAAGTCATTTCTTTCGAACATTTTCTTTGTTAAAAGTGATTTACTTATATTCTTCTCTGATAAAATTGTTTACCACAATTTTATCACGAAATTTCAATAGCAATAAAGTTGTAGTAGCCACAAAGGCTGTGAAATAGTTTTATGGCTTCCATATAATAAATAAAAAACACTTTACGCCTTTGACAAAGCAATATTTGCTAGGTGTTAGTTTTTACGATATGCTGGCTCGTATACATTACGGCTGTGGGCGTAACTAGAGATACCTACGCCGTATAAAAGATATAAAAATGCCATCAAGGAAGGTTAACTCATTTACCTGTAGGTGTTTACCTTATCTGTGTGTTACCGTTACTTGAACTTGCACAGAAGCCATTTACATTACGATTCTGTTTTGACAAGCATAAAGTTATATCATCTGGCGTTGTCGTTGTAAGATATAACGCTAAAATGAATTGTCATGTATTTATGTAGGTACTTCCCCTATTTTCCAAAGTAAACAAATGAAAACGTCCAATGAGCCGTGGTTTTATTATGCAAGTTCAAGTATGACGTCACAAGTAAGTGCGAGTGAGATGTTTGCATTGTTTGCCAGAACTACAGCCAGATTGATGATGTGTTTTTGTACAAGACCAATGCATGCAACCTGCTGCTTGCATGTTCATGCAAACTTACGTTTCCACTTCTCAATAGTACAGAATACTTCACTAGAAACACCAGTGACTCGTGTTACCTTATTGAAAATACTTGCATAATTAATAATAATGTATGCTAATAAATAAAAAAGAATATAGGGATATTCTAAAAGGTCAAGAACGAGAAAAAAATATTTCTTTGCATAAATACATGGTAAAATAAAATCGTTTGCGGAAAGTTTTATGTACAAGAGGATATAATGAAACAAGTTTCATAATAAAACGATTTATTTTATTTTAAACTTTTTAAATGTAAACTTACAAAATATAGTACAGGAGAGAGATCAAAGTTATTTGGCACTGCTTGAGTCGCATTATTGAATTGCTTTTTTTTCAGTTTTATATAAAACCCGCTTACATATAAATAATACTGGTCAATTTTATTTAAATGCTTGTCATTTAATATGACGATGAAGTTTTTTGTAAAGTTTCCATATTACCATCCGATAACCTTGCTACCTTGTTATTTTCGATGAATTATTTTTCTCTAGCTGCATGCAGATTTGTAGCACTAATCAATACGTAGTAAATCTAATTTGTGTTTTTACAAGTTAAGTATATGACAGCGGCGAAGTCCTATTGCAACATGTGCACCGTGCAGCGCCTCCAGCTAGAATGATCCAGCTGTTCTGCGCTGGCCCTTTTTATAGTCTGATGGAGTGGGTAGATGACGCGTTGCCTTGTTGGGTTGCCCGCTGCACACGGTGTTTATAGCAATAGGACTCGCCGCCGTCATATACAATGAATAATTTTGATTTGTCTAAGTTCCAAAGTAAATTTAATCAATGGATGAGTGCCACATTATAATAACATGTGATACTGAAAACCAGTTATTAATAAGATATTTAACATCAAATAAAATCAAAATTATATAATTCTTCGATGTAATTCGATCGTGCGAAACATAAGAAAAATATGTTTCGTATAATCGTATAAATAAATTAATATAATATAGGTATAACAACATTTGGCAGTTTCGAATAATTATCATAGAAGATGGATTTATTTACAATTACGTAGGTAATTACTTATTTTTATTGAAATGTCTCAATATATTTATTTCTATTTGCTTATGTATATACAAAACTTCAATTAACTAAACTAACTTTTATTATTTAGGGTATGATTTCTTCATAAAATCATAGTGCCCCGATATATCTGTCAATAACAGCTTCTTGAACTCTTGGCAAAATTTGGCACATGTAAACAACATATTTGGCATTCTTGGGTTTATATCGTTGTCATTCATGCTGTAACTTTTTGTTACCAACTATCTTGTAACAATGTATATGTGCATACCATATAAACTGCATACACCTAACATGATCAGAGACTTTTCGTGAGTTTGATTCATTATAAATCCTACTAATATTATAAACGCGAACGTTTGTAAGAATGTATGGATGTATCTTTGTTACTCTTTCACGCAAAAGCTACTGAATGGATTTTGATGAAATTTGGTATGTAGGTATTTTAAGACTTGGAATAGCACATAGGCTACTTTTTAACATGGGAAACCGCGGGTGGTACGGCGAGGCGCAGCTAGTATTTAATAAAACGGCTAGGACTCAAACTTATTCAAAAAGTACGTGAGTCCTAGGCGTTTTATTAAATATTTATTATGATCACAATCAGTTAAATTAGGTTTAAAGTAAAATATGTATTACATTTATTATAGTTCTAACATTTAAATGCACAAATATAATAATACTTCTTATTACACTAACTATACCTATGTTATTAGGTTTAGCTACAAATTATGTCACAACTGATCTGAAACCAAAGGTGAATCTAGAAACTCGACATTTGACTCTGTAAAGCAGCTATTAGAGACGTAACACAGTACACAGACTTGTGAATATTATTTCTTATCGAGTTACAGACCCACAACTGATTACTACTTATTAATAAGATATGGATTATTATTTACATTCCAACATGTTATCAAACAATAAGTTCTAATTTATTTAAAGTTGGCACATATATATACTACATGTCCTTGTACATTGAAAATCCTTTTGAGTTGAGCTTTTTCTAACCACAATCCACTTGAGCTTCTCTATTCATGATGCATCTTTGCTTAATGTCTAGAAGTTAAATCTGAGCGTGGGAATGAGCACACGTAACGCTCGCTTCGCTCAATCACTTCAATATAAACCACTCTAAACTGTCACAGAAGTCATCAGCCTACACATCGCTAGGGGGCGAGGAGGCCGGGTCCGGGCGCTAGTGCAGCTGGCTCTTTGTACTGAATCCATAGTGGAGGTATGGCGAGCCCGCGCCGTCCCTCGCTCCGCTCCCGGTCGCGCCGCTCGCTCCGCTCGGGCATTTCAGAGCGGAACGGAGCTCTGACGCCATTTCCGAACACAGTGACGCCTGATGAAAGAGCCAGTGGGTAGAGTTCATTCGAATGCGTGATAACACTAATTAAAATAACATTACCTCTTCCTTCTTTTTATTGGCAGCAATGAAAACGAGAAAAATATTTTGAATTAGTGCAAACGTTTTATTACTTATATTTTATACTAGCGAAATAATACATACTTCTTATTATACAGGGTTTGGCAAAGCTTTGGAACTTTCAGGTAAGGTACCTTTTCTCTTGCAGTCAGGAAGTTTTGTTCTTATGATACATCGGATAAATTTAGGAGAAAATAAAAACAGATAATTTAAAAAATAATAACTTCTAAGACAAATACAACACGATCTTAATCATTCGTAGGAAACATTCCTGATGAGATACAGGATCGATTAAGCCCGAGTTGTATTTTTTTGATAAATTAATTTTCTTGGCCTGACTAAATTTTTTCTAAAATCCAAAATGCAGTTTTATTTTCTCCAAAATGTAAGCTATGTTTCCTCAGAACAGAACTTCCTCACTGCAAGAGAAAAGGTACCTACCCTGAAAGTCCCACAACTTTGCCACACCTGTTACAAGCACACCGCGGAAACGATCGTTTACTTATTTTGGTCTTTTTCTTGTTCGTTAAACAGGTAAATAAATCAAATGGAATGTCTATGGGGTATCATTTCAATAATACGGGATTATAAAAGTTTCCATCCAATTCATTTTTAACAGAATGCTTGGTTGATCAAAAATATTAACTTTGCGTCCGATATTTTCTTCGTAATTTTCCGTGTACTTAGCAAATTGACCTACTTAGCTGTTATACCCATAAAACAAGGCAAAAGTACAGTTTTCTAGCTATGAGATTTTTATTCTACTAAACACACACACGCATAAGGAAAATAGTTTACCGCTTTCAAAAATAAACCTAGAACAAAACAGAACGGCAGTGAGACCCAAAAATTTTACTAATATCATCATTAGACAAATCTACTTAGTAAATAAGTATAGGGCTACTACATTATTCATACCTAAATAAGGACGCTGCTTTAATTTGGGGGTAAATTAGGCTTTCTGTATTAGGCTCTAGAACTCTGCGCTCATCAAGAATTAATATCTAGTCATTATAAAATCGGTTTTATAGCCCGATGCTCATCCTGACCAGCGTAATAGATTTTTTGACAGGTTTCTGTTTGCACTTATAATAAGCAATTGTTAGAAGTCGCTTCGCTTCCACTTCGTTTGAATCAATTTTGTGGAATTTTATTTATTTATTTATTATTATTAAGATCACTTAAACTTACAAGTCAGGAAATTGTATATAATATATTGTTAATATATTATCATTTTATCAATATCATTTTTAGTCATCATTTTGTTAGTAAAGAATTCGTCTACTGTATGGTATGCCCTGTTGAGCAGTAGGGTTTTAAGAACTTAGACTAGGCGCGTTAGTTATACTCTCGGGAAGAGTGTTGTATATTTTTACACCTATATACTCCAGCTGTTTCTGCGACTTAATAAACTAAGATAACGAGGAAATAAGGGAAAATTTTGTAATTTATGGTTTGTGGTTCGTAACTTCTTTTTAACTGAAAGAAAAGTTCTGTTTGAATACACTCCGAAATTAGGATTTTGGGCTAAATGTTAGAAAACAAATAATAGAAGCAAGAAATTATCTCGTAGGCGAGACAACTTTGTACGACAAACATCTCCCACGAAGGTAACACCCACTCCTTCGCACACGGTGCCTAATAGCTACTAATGTAATAAGTATTATAACTAACACTCTGTCACATTTTACGTAGGTTTCAGTAATATTTAACCGACTTCAAAAAAGGAGGAGGTTCTCTGTTCGATTGTATTTTTTTTATTTTTTTTTTATGTTTGTTACCCCAGAACTCCGTCATTTATGAACCGATTTGAAAAAATCTTTTTGCGTCGGGTTCAGTATAGCTACGGTGTGGTCCCATATAAATTTCATCGATATGTGACCTTGGACTTCGAAGATACATTGAAGTCGGTTTTTGTTTTTTTCTAAAAATTAATTATTCATGCCTCTGTATAGCCGCTTTGCCAAACAGTCTTAGACTTCATTATTAAAATGAATATTTATAATTTTAGTGAACATCATCTCAATTAATAGAAAATAAATAAATAAATACACCCAACGATCACATACATAGATCCTAGCTCCCAACTAGGATTCCCTGTATATAGGGAACCAGGAAGTACGAGGACCATGGTCCCACGACACCCAGACACGAAACAAATGCTTGCGCTTTTTTCTTTTTTGCACAAACATTTGTCCCGTCGCGGGAATCGAACCCGCAACCTGAGTGGTGTAAGAGACTTGAGCCATCCTGCCCAACGACTACACCAAAGAGGCTGTCTGAAATGTAATTATTATAACAATAACTCTTTCTCTCTCCACCATGATGATTTTCACCCGTATTCATAAATAACATTTGGCTAAGTAAGGCACAGCAACCAATCAGAACCCCATATTTTGCTGAGCCTTACTTAGTTGTTCAATCAAGTCATATCATATCAAGTGTTTCGACAAGTGTAATTCATCAATAGTATTAGGCGGTCATCCTAAATATATTTTTTATACTTATTTGGGGACAGTTCTAAATTTTATCAATATGTTATTTATTTATTATTTTAATGATATGTTATTCAAATGTAAAAAGTAATCTTCAATTCTATACACAACAAATCATCTTATCCACCCTTGGGACCGGATATAAAAGCTTAACTGTCAACATGAAAAATAAAGCCGTGATATCCTTGCTCCACCTTGTCTGACACGACAAACTTATCCTCTAAATATAGTTCTTAGTGATGAATTATTCAAGGTACTCACTCTTTCGTCAACGGCGACTTTACGGGACTTCCACACAAACTCGCAGACTGCGATAACGCATGCCACGCCCATGCCACCCATCAGCACGACAAAAACTCCACCCACGTTGGCCAAACCCAACTCGTTGGCAGTTGACGATGACTTTGACGTCTCATCCTGGAGAGAAAGTTTAATTTAAGCGCATTTTCCGGAAATATGTTAGACTGTGACAAGGCTTGGGTATGAAGATTTATCGTGCTACGTGCACGTCATGTTATCTCTGAAGTAAATGAAGACAAAAAAATATGGAAGAAGCCTTGAGCCCGCGCTACCCAATGTCTCCGCATAATTTGTATCTATACAGGCAGAAATCTAATTTCGTTTCATAATGTACGAAGACAAATACGTATAGGTAGGTATATGAAAATACGTTGTACTCTGTTTGTAAATAGGTAAAAGTTAGTCGATCCTTCTGCACTGGACAAAAAGCTCTTAGCCCGACGGACTTTCTTAGAAATTGCGAACGTGAAGGATTCATGCCTATTCAGCGTTGTCACTTGACGAAACATGTCTGTCTCGTAAGTTCAAAGACTGTTTTGCAATTCCATTCAAATGATAAAATGATGTTATACTTGTGTTAGCAAGATATGCTTATCGGTATTTAGAAGCAGACACGTGACAACTTCAAGTTGAATAACTTAGTTAACAAGAAAATGCTGGTTATATTTGACCCTGGTAATTTATTTCGGCTGAGTTTTGGGTTCGGTCCAGTGAGCGAAGACCTTAAGTCAATTACACCCGCGCCGATGTGGAAATGTTTGCGGCGTCTACTTCCTTAACAAAAAACACAAAAGATTTTATTGTTTTCGAATTTTATTATGAAAATAGGATAATGCCATGGACGAAGGAAAATAATTATTTTAATGTCTTCGCACGCTTTGCTAAGAAATTTAATGGTCTCGTTTCCGTTTATACGCACCCTGCAGGACCCGCCGCCTCGCTTTTCCTTCCACCATTTTGTTTTCAAAATGTGCAATTTTCCTTCCTCTTGCAGTTTAAGCACGGCCCCACTTATGGCGGTGCGATACGGAGAGTCTTTAAACAGAAAATTATTTAACTTAATACCATTTGAAAATGGAAATTAAATTATAAAACAAAGTGGCACTCACGCGCTCCCAGTATTAGTAATTGGATGGAAGCGGGTGTTCAATTAGCTAACATGAACACAATTATAATTTAAATACCAAAATACCGCCGCCGTAAGCTGTAGGAATCTTCCCTAAAAGCGACGAGCGCTACATTCATTTAAGTTCTGGAATGAGGCCGCCTACGCTTTACCTTCGTTATCTAAGTTCTGCCTTGTTATTTCAAGTATTGTTAATCAATCACTCAATCTGGGTCTGGGAAGCTAATTCAACTAGACTTAAAGATTCCCAACTGATTGAAAACAACGGTTGTTGTCCCAAAAAAGCGTTCATTCAGCGGTTTACTTTTAACTTGTTTCGGGGCTTAAAATATCTATGTAGGTATTACTAGTGTAATGTCTCTCGTATGCGGGAGGCCGTCTTCAGGTACGAGGTACCAGAGCTTTGCCCATTATTCTGCCGTCAAGAAGTAGTGCGCAAGCATAACCGTATTTCAGTTTGAAGGGCATTGTAGCCAGCGAAATTACTGGACATATGAGGCGTATTTCCGAAGCATTGGTAGAGTCAGTTTTCGCATTTCTTTTCAGCACTCAGACTTCAATTTGAGCATAGGAAAGAAATGGGTAAACATACTTACTTTTTTTTTCAGTCATGTTAACATAAGTTACAATTTTTAACATATTTTATTTGTATCATGTGTTTATGACCTTTAAAAGTGCACTTTTGTGCCTATTTAATAAATGATATTTGACTTTGACTTAGTATCTGATGTCTCGGGGTGATGAGCGCGATGCAGTGCTACGCAGTACTTTTTACTTTATATAAAGTTCTGGGTGCCGCTGCAATTGTTATGGGTAGGCGTGGTACTTACCATCAGGCGAACGACTTGCTCGTCTCACTACTCAGTTCCATATAAACAAATCCTTAATAGCAAAAACCTTATCCTTAATGACAACCTTATCCTTACATCCTTAATAATGATGTTTATCGGTCGAGTAGGAATAATAAGCTCGGAATTACATTATTTACTGGGAGTAAAAGGATTGCTAGATAGGCTTTTTTAATTATATATATCGTATCTAGAGAATAGAAGTGAAGTTCTTGTTGACGCAGAAGCAGATTACATTAATCTGCTTCTATTAAGATCGTAGCGCGAGATTTCCTTTACACGAAATCGATTAGCTTGAAGCATAAGCGCCAGAGCCTTATCACTGCTCTTTCCGATAGGTATATATATGGATTTACGGAATAATAAACATCATCAAGATCAAACCTTTTCAATCGATTTGATATAGTAAACTCGTAAAAGGGATTTATTTTCTTTCATCTTGTTAATATATACCACCTTATTGCCATCTTACATACTTTAATATCATGTTGTATCATCATGTTTTTAGATTACGAACTTTTCTATAGGCTTTTTAGTTATGACTACGGCTACTCCTACTCACGCTACCGAAGTGCACATTATTGTTACCACAACTGAAGGAAACTACGTCAAAATTACTCTTTAAATTCTATTATAGTTATGTATATTATAAATAGAAATCTTATACGCGAAACTTTGTCAAAGTTGACTTATGTTAACGTAACATAAGTTGCTGAGTGGAGTAGTAGTTGTTGATGAACTATGGTGGTAGCGTGGTAACCTATATTTATATAATATATTGAAAAACACCCTACTCTTTTATTATATAGATTATGTAAGTACTTTTCCAAGTAAGGTCAGTTGCTTCTGAAAGTGTCTACATCATCCCACCAAAGCTTCTTAGGCCTCTCTTGGCATCTTGAGTTGGCATTGGAAAGAGATGAATGAAAAAGGATGGGGATATCTATGCCCAGCAGTGTAATTTAATAGGCTAGATAAAAAGGTACTTACTTGGTGGCATAGCAATTCCATATCCCTTGGAGTCGAGCATGCCTCCCACTTGGGTGAGGTCGCAGTTCCTCTCCACCACGTACTCAATGGTCGTGGACTCCATGAGGTAAGCGTAGGCCCCCTTTCCCCTGACCACCCTCTCCTCGCCTTCTTTATTGCTACTCGCAAACACAGAGGGCCGCGCGGACTCCATAAATGACCACATGCGTTGGTAAGTTGAGAAATTCGAGTCCTGTTGGTTAGGGAATTGTCAAAAATCAGATTGGAGTTTTCAAGTTTAGAGTTGGAGTTTTAGGAAGGTTGAGAAGACCATTATAATATAAATAATATTTTTAGCAGTTTGAAAATTATGATGTTACTTGCAACATTAAGAATATACACTCGAGAGCAATGAATCCGGGTCACTTAAAGAATGTTAAAAATCTCGGAAACTAAAAATGATAGGTTAATGCAATAAATTGTATTTAATAGACAATGTAATACTCCTTAAATGAAAGTAAAAAAAATATGAGTCACCATACATTTTATTAACACAAAATTACATAAAGAAAAAAACTGCTGATCTCTCCTTAAAACAAAAATAGGAAACATGAAATTTTTGAACTTTATTACGATTTTCTTGAATTTTAATACTTCGTATTGCCTCCTCGTGCTTCCATTACTGCGTTTACGCGGTTTGGCATGCTGTACACCAAGTTCCTTATACGATTTTGGGGAATATTCTCCCATTCCTCTGTGAGAGCAATTTTGAGCTCACGAAGCGTGATTGGGGGAGGGTTTCGTTGTTTTACGCATCTGCCTAGCTCGTCCCAAGCATGCTCGATCGGGTTGATATCCGGGCTGCGCGCTGGCCACTCCATACGAGTAATGTTCATCTCTTGAAGGTAGTCCGGCCCACACAAGTACAGACCCACCACCGTAGGCTACTTTTTCTTCTAGTTATGTTCTCCGACGAATCAAAATTTATGCTCTACAAGCACGATGGAAGACACAGAGTGTATCGAAGACCAGGGGAAAGATTCAAGCAAGCATGCATCAAAGAAAAAGTAGCCTACGGTGGTGGGTCTGTACTTGTGTGGGCCGGAATTTCTTCTGAAAGTCGCACAGAGCTGGTGATCATAGAAAACGGCTCTTTAACTAGCGTAAGATATGTGGAAGAAATCCTCAATGATCACGTTGGTCCATTTATGGTCAATTTAGGTGAGGATGCTATATTTATGCATGACAATGCCCGACCTCATACAGGTAGGATTGTGAATGACTACCTTCAAGAGATGAACATTACTCGTATGGAGTGGCCAGCGCGCAGCCCGGATATCAACCCGATCGAGCATGCTTGGGACGAGCTAGGCAGATGCGTAAAACAACGAAACCCTCCCCCAATCACGCTTCGTGAGCTCAAAATTGCTCTCACAGAGGAATGGGAGAATATTCCCCAAAATCGTATAAGGAACTTGGTGTACAGCATGCCAAACCGCGTAAACGCAGTAATGGAAGCACGAGGAGGCAATACGAAGTATTAAAATTCAAGAAAATCGTAATAAAGTTCAAAAATTTCATGTTTCCTATTTTTGTTTTAAGGAGAGATCAGCAGTTTTTTTCTTTATGTAATTTTGTGTTAATAAAATGTATGGTGACTCATATTTTTTTTACTTTCATTTAAGGAGTATTACATTGTCTATTAAATACAATTTATTGCATTAACCTATCATTTTTAGTTTCCGAGATTTTTAACATTCTTTAAGTGACCCGGATTCATTGCTCTCGAGTGTATTACGGAAACATACGTACGTTGTTAATTAAATTAGGCAATTTCATGTTTTATTTGGGTATGTATAAAATAATTTTACTTATACCTACTACCTAAACCAAGTATAAAGTAAAGTTGCGCAGAGAATTCTAAACAAGTGATCTAAAAGAAATTTTAAGGAATAAGAATTTGAATATTGACTTTAGCTGGCTTCGAAAGAAAAAACTTTTACCCCAAAAAAGTAATAGACACTTCTCAAGCAACATAAAGCTTATGTCAAGAGATGTAATACAGAATACCGCACTGGGCGGCCCTGAAACTTTTTTGATAGCCTCGGGCCCATAAAATTGAAGCCAAAGTGAAAACATGGCGAGTTTCCTTGTTTCACAAACATCGCGTTTGGCAAATGTGGCTTCCTTGACCAACAAGACTGCTTAAAACTGTATCTGAAAATACGAGCTTGTGTGCTCGTTTGTGTAATTATTAAACTGTTGGTTTGTTAGTGAGAAACTCGACTAAACTTATCCACTAATGTGTGGATTCCCATTTGCACTTATTTAAAGTTTCCTTCAGAGTCTCCACTACAAAACTTGTGTAAAACTTTTATCTATCTCAAGGGTAAATCCAGTGAAACGATCATTCAACAACTTCCAAGCACAATGGAATGTAAATCTACTTTTCGTAAACAACGCGAAGCAAATTTATTCGATGTCAACCAACCACAGCGGTCATGAAAATTTTCGGTCTGAAAATGGCCGTATTTTAAAACGCTCGATAAATTCCGTAATTTGTTTTCGGAGAAAACGGATTTATTTTTAGTGCAAGCATTCTTTATTTATTCTATTTAAGTGAAGTTTTCTTTTACGTTCCTTATACATTTTATACTTCACTTTAATACTCACCCTGAAGAATGCTGCAGTCGATCCCCCCTTCAATGCTCCATATTTGATTTTGGTTTGTTTGGCGAGGTCTTCAGCGCTTTCTATTGGTGAATCCATTCTTTCCACAGTTAGAAAAGCGGCCAAATTGGCTGTGTACGACGATATCATTATCAAGGTAAAGAACCACCACATTCCTGCCACCATTCTGGTCGATACCGCTCTAGATGGAAAGAAAGGTATTAACTTCATACCAACAACCTATGTGTGTATTTAATATTTCCAGTGTAATTGCAAGTGTCGACGATTCCTAAAAATTACAGCAAATTCAAAAGTAACTTCTCCCCTTCTCTGGTATTTATTTAGTGTCTCAAAAACAACCTACGCAAATACGCTCGAATATTAAAACAGTCTAGCATCAAAAAACTTTTCATTAAGTTATTTCTTCGTTATATTTACTAGGTACTTAAAATAACGTAAAGATAGATTTCACGTCTGCACAACTTTGTAAGCTGGTGGAACATTAAACATTCAGCGGAGTTGGTTTAACGGATTTTATCGCGTAATAATTTTAAACATTAATACTTGTATTTGTAAGACTTAGCATCATTCGTGGTCACGATAAAGCAGGGCTTAAATTATGTGAAATACCTACATAATACCTATAGACCGCATGAACTCTGTTATAAATTGTTTTATTTAATGTGTAATGTTACCTAAGAAATTACACTTCACCAAATTACACTGCTGTGTGAAATCTATCTTAGAACTTAGTAACTAGTTGTATCTGAAACTTTGATGCAGCAAGCTGTGGATACTAAACAAGCACAATCGAAACACCAGGTGCAGAATACTCAAAACATTGTCGAAGCTACATTATTCAATTAGCAACTAAGTCTCCAAGTCTTTAGCTGAATACACTGGTATAGAAACGAGGGCTATTTGATAATGCCGACACGTTTCTATTTAAATTGGGCGCTCTAGGCGACTACCGATGCTTGAAATTCACAAAGGGATGTGGTCGCTTTGAAACTAATTAGTGAAAGGGAGTTCTTCATCCAAGCTCTGCAACCAAAGGCTACATTTCCGTATTCTAATTACGCCAAGATTCGTCTGCGAGTCAATTTAGCAACTGTCGATGTTTAAGTTTCAGTGTTCCGATTTGACTTTGTGATTAGTGCGGTCCGTTTGAACGGAAGTGTAGCCGGGTTGTGATGGCACTTACTTCGGCGCGATATCCGAACCTTGCTGCATCAAGGATCCGATAGTGAACCACAGCGAGTTCAAGAGAGTGAACTGATTCTCCAGCACCGGCGGCTCGTCTAGACAGTTGCGCGGGCTGTCCCACTCGTACGGGCTGAACCTGTGCCCAAACACCACCCTTTACTCGGAATACTTATAATGCACCCCTTGCAAAGTTCCAATACCAGAAGTTATGTTTGCAGACGCTAAGTACGCCGTAAAGCTCCTGGGCCTTAAGGGGAGTTCGTGCAGAGTGAGCTTTTATGTTAATACCCATAAATAAGGAAAGAAGACACCTGCGATGGTATTATTCTATCCCATTGCCTCCTGTACTTTTTCATGCCTTCCCTTCATGGGAATTGTATAGGCGTATATACCTATACACAGTGGTTTGAATAAAATGTTTTATTTCACATTTCTTGTTTAGGCATCCAATTTATTCAAAGTTGAAAGCCTCAGTCCATTTATTACCATGTCACCAGCTCACAGGAGACGTGTGAATAAAGCCCCGATATACACCGCCTTTATCACGGAATAAATAAACGGCCCTTGCAAATCACGTCAATCCTCATTCCCGATTCGAGGGTATGAATGACTAAAGTTCGGGTATAACTAGTTTATGGAAGTCACGCTGAAACTCGAAGCATCGGCATAATTTGATATGAGACGAGTGTAACTTTCAAAGGAATAACTTCCGTCATTGAAACTCGCGAAGGGCCTCGTTTGATTCGAGAGCTCTTTTAACTTTTTACCTTCTTATGACTTCGCTGAGGTTACTTTATTTGTTGCCAGAAATGAAAACTTTTGTAATTTGATGAAATATTCTTTCTTAATCGAGTTTTCATTTCCGTAACAATAACTAAGTCCCAAGTTGACTTAGGTACTGATGTAACTTAGAATGGGTTAGGTTAACCTTACTTGGGTAAAAAGTCACAGGATTGCTGCATTAGCGATCCAATGGCGAACCATAAACAGTTTGCGAGTGAAAAAATGTTCTCCATTTTCTCGCCATCAGGTGAATGAGTTTCATGCCATTCGTATGGAGTGAACCTATTGAACGAATACATTTAGGAAACGAGTTTTGTTAGCGTTATTTATTACCTACGTCTTGGTAGGTTTCCTCTACGTAAATCAAACTTTGTGATAAATTTAACAAATACACTTTTTAAGTGAATCTTTTATATTGACTACCAACCGCCTGCGACTTTGTTCGCGTCGACATGATGAAATATACCCTATGTTACTCAGAAATAGTGAATGAAAAAGAACTTTCAAAATCGGTTCAGCAATCATCAACAGCCGAAATGAAAAGTATCATATGTTTAAAATAAATAGTATTCTACTCGTATGTCCTATTTCAGGATCTAAAGAACCATTTCTTAAAAAAGTCATCAAAATCTGTTCAGCATTTTTTGCGTATAATTAAGTAACCAAACATCCATACTTACACATTTATAATTTTAGTAAAATATTTGTAGATTTGGATTTGTCTAATAAATAAATATATTCTAATTAGTTACACTTATGCAGTTATCCAAAAATTCACGTACCTCGCCAATATGAAAAGCAAAACCGACACTCCCAAGTAAGCCGTGGCCATGTAGATCCACACGTCGAGTGACAAAGGCGAGAGGAACGAGAACAGATTGGGCGGTTGTTTGATCGGTTTCCGGTAAAGCACTGAGATGCCCAGGTTCATGAAAGGCATTGTGAAGTCTACCACTTGTTCCCTGTTGGAGAAAACTTTAAGTTAGATCAATATTTTGTAAGGGAATAAATTATTTTACAAAAAAAAACTAAACCGACTTCAAAACCACAAATAGGCACTCAAAAGTGAAAAATAAATTAATATAATTATCATAAGCGCTACCCACTCATATATTTGAAGTCGGTGCCATTAAAGTCACCGTTAGGTAGCAGATAAATACTATGTATATAGTAAGTACTACTTGTAGGTAGTATCTATCTACTACCTCTTAGACTGACTTACGTAGGTATTATAGGCTCAACATTACAGATCTCTATAGCATTATATAAGTATGAGTATTATTATACGAGCAGAACAATTAAGTCTTATGTTGAACTTTATATTCTTGAACCTTAGAAGCTGTTCAAGTTTATATTATTATGTATTCCTGTTACGCTTGTGAATTTGATATTTACACAATGTAGGCACTGCTGCCAAACACTTGAATCAACGTAAACTAGTTAATTAAATAGAATACCTATAACATCACGTTTACTGGCTATTTAGTTCATTAGTAGTAATATTCCCGTCGATTCCCGCGACGAGACAAATATTTGTGCACAGAAAAAAAGCGCAAGCAGTTGTTTCGTGTCTGGGTGTTATGGGATCAAATTCCTGGTTGTTCCTGGTTCCCTAGATACAGGGAGTCCTAGTTAGGGGCCGGATCTATGTAAATGATTGTTTGGTGTATTTATTAAAAATGATCGATCATATTATAGACGCCCGATTTCCTTTAATATGCTCGTATGTCATTCATTTTACTTTATTATTTCACACGTAACTTTATTTATTTATAAACCTACACATTATTTTTTCTTAAATGCAATGAGAAGATTTTTTAAAGTCAAACCAGGAATGAAATAGAAGTCTAAAACTGGTTACCCACCCAAACGGAGAATTTAATTCAAATGTCTATTCTGACGTTCCTGTTTCGTTTTCCGGATTGATATTGCATCAATATCGGGTAGGTAACGGTATACTGAAACACGAGGGGACGTTTTCCACGATTTTCACGTTCACTTCAACGTATTTTTTTTTCGGATACGACTAACAAATCAAAAGCTATCTTTAATGGGGAATGGGATAATTGTTTTATCAACGACTTAAAAAAGGAGGAGGTTCTCAATTCGACGGTATGTTTTTTTATTACTTTTTTTTTCGATTACTCCGCCAATTATTAATAGATTTTGATGATTATTTTTTGTTTGGTAGGTCGTACTTCAGAGGTGGTCCATATAAATTTTCCCTTATAATTATCGAAATTGATTAAGCGCTTTTCGAAAAAACTAACAACAACAAATAATATAAGTTTAGTCTTGCAGTCGGTTCTTGTTTTCTTTTTTAGATTAATTAATTTGCTTTAGTTATAAGCTGTGCAAATTAATTTCGAACTTTAACAGTTCACTTTGTATGTTTAAAAGGTTGCAACACTATTTCAATTGCAAATCAAGGAAGGCGAACCGAGGTTGAGCTGTTGTGATGTTATTTCTAGAGAGAATTAAAGCTTTCCAGTTGGAGTTTCTCACTTTAAACAGTTATTGAATACAGACAAGTAAACTGAAAAATGTGTATTTCTTAGGATGTTTAACTTTTTAAGAAATTTTTATTTGTTTTAAAAATGTTAGTATAAAAATCTTAATTTTAGAGCACTCGGTGAGTGCTTATTAACCAACTTCAAAAAAGGAGACGGTTCTCTGTTCGGTTGTATTTTTTTATTTTTTATGTTTGTTACCTCAGAACTCCGTCATTTGTGAACCGATTTGGAAAATTCTTTTTGCGTTGGGTTCAGTATAGCTACGAAGTGGTCCCATATAAATTTCATCGATATGTGACTTTGGACTTCGAAGATACATTGAAGTCGGATTTTGTTTTTTCTAAAAATTAATTATTTTGAGGCTTACAAATAGGGTAGGTATACTTATTAAGCTATTTAAGGTCCACTAGTTCCCACACTAGGATTCCCTGTGTCGTGGGACACTAGTCTGTTTACTCACATCCTTTTAAATGTTAGCTTGTGAACCAAGTGATCTAATACACATCATAGGCCTATTCCATCTAAAGAGATGATTTAATCAGCGCCCGGAGTAACGATGATTGAACGGCACTTCCGCTCATGACAAATATATAATTATTATAAATATTTTGACTTTACTTAGATTCTAATTTGACAAAATGTGTTATTTTAATTGTTGTATGTTAATTTTTTTTTTTAAATTGTCATCTTTTATAAATGAATTGCTTGTGACTTTGTGGTATTATAATTATTAAATAGATTCTAATTTTTATTAATTTTAAATTTTGCATGTCAGTTATTTATCTGACAAAATATGTGATACAATTCATTTCATTTCATGACTCAAAAGGCCGACACGGGAATAACAGCCCCCCTACCCATATGCCCCTCGAGCGCCAATCGTATATCGTGTTGAGCTCAGATTATGGTGTAGATTCATTGCGACAATGTCTTATAATGCCATAAATTGTCCCATTAAGTTTATCTCAACTTGTAGTTATTGTATTTTGGTATAAATTAATGAGATTAGTTCGATTTCTTACTTGAATCGACAATAATTAGACCTATCGTATTAGGGGCAGTGAAACTATACCTTAATTTGAGCTCAACACGATATACCTACGATTGGCGCTTGAGAGACATACGGGGAAGGGAGGCAGATCTGGCCACACCGTGTGCAGATGTTTAAATGCTGCGATCCCATAACCGATGTGGGGTTGTTAATCCGGTCGTGCTTTTTTGCACGTTTGCTTGCAAGGAGCGCAAATTCTAATACCTACCTACTATAAACTATAGTAATACTTATAGTATAAGAAATAATCGTAATTCTGACTATTATAAATAGTCAGAATTGACTATTATAAAATGATTGATTACTTAACACATTAGTTCAAATTTATAACACCTTTATCTTAATGTACACACATTAATCTTCATTCTAATTGTAAATTTCAAACAATTAAACCTCTTAAAGGTCTTAACCCGCAATTATAAAGTTATTTCATATTAGCGTTAAGTTAAATTTACTTAAGTATTTTATTATAATATCACGTCAATTACTTTTTTAACCTATTCAATCCCACTGCTGGGAAAAGGTCGTCAATTACTTACATAGGTAAATTATGGTGCCCATCATAAGGGTCGTAAAAACCAAAGGGAAAGCAAAAAAGAAAGGACGATCTCCAAAGTTGACGTACCTATGAATATAAATGAGAAATCAAACCAAGGCTCGTTACCTATCGTAAGTAATGGTGAGATCTGCAATAGCGAGGTCGGCGCGTTGTTCCAGTAACTCCCTTATCATTCCATCCCACTCTTTGGTCTCCCGGTTGTAGGAGCCGTATCGACCGTCCGGCGCCAGCTTGAATGTATAATTGAAGCCCAGAATTTTAGATATCTCGTGAATTAGATCGATGGCGTATCCCTCGAACTGCGCGTTGCCGGTCAGCTTTTCGCTCGCTTCCTTCCTCATGCAATAAGGTGCGCTCTGGGGGAATACAAAGTTATATAGCACAATACATTTAAAACTCCTTTGAGACATCTTTATTACATATTGAATTTAGATCTCTTTGTAAAATATCTATATATTATTTTATATCTTTATATCGAAATGAACTTAGTTACACCTAGCATAAAATTTTAGAAGTAAGTATATAGTATTATTAAGTAGGTATATAAAGTATATATAGTTTATTATTAGTAAGTAAGTAAGTATATAGTAATTTATTTTTTCATTTTTTTTTTCCACTGTGCCTACGTTCTTATGTAGGTACTTACCGTGGGTAATAGAATCAGAAACAAAACACCAACAATTTTACCATAAATATGCGTATGGTGTGGTAAAGTTAAAAAGCGTTCCAGAAACTTATTTATATGCGTGAGCAGAATTCACGGAATTTTCTATACTTATACACAGCGTTTTTATTCGTACAGTTTTATCTATATTTCTTCTCACTGCTAAAGCTCCAGTATCAAGTCGCGAATACGGATATGTCTCGCATGAATGTTTTCTCTCTGGGAATATATTTTTACAGTGTGCCAGTCTACATAAATCCCCTTTTCTCGTCTCTCGACATCCATACATACAAGTACGATACGCTAATTTCGCTTTTGTGGGCCGCAAGAGAGCAGTAAAATGTTCCGAAGAAATAATGGTTCACATAATTTATAGCATCGCTTACCAAAATCGTGGTGACGATGAGGGTCTTGTTCTGCAGAATCTCCACAATTTGTTTTTGGTTATCTCCGTAAGACCTGGTGTAGTTAACACCCTCCGACGAGTTCCAAGTTCCGGCTCTTTGCAAGCCGTCCCTAGTTAATTCGATTATATCTAAAGTGAAATCGCTCCTGAATCCTTGATGGTCAAACTTTATCACTCCGGTTAAGCCTTTCATTTCAACCTGTTCATTGAAACAAACGAGTGTTATTCAAGTTGTTTGTGTTTGTGAAGTTTGCGGATTAATCCGTAATCGTCAAGCGGAAACTTTAAGGTCGCTATTGTTACAGATCGTATCAACATTTCAATTTCTACCTGAATGTTGGGAGACAGTTTGATACAATCGTCAAACAAAAGTATAGGTATTCTGTGGAACTTGATAAAATGGAAATACTGTGTACGATCGTTTTACGAGTCTGAGATAGGCGGTTTTGGAGACATTTTGCATTATGATCAGTTTTACGGTATTCTGACACGGAGAAATTCAAATGTAGCGTTACAAAACGGCACAAAATGGAATAAGTAAATTCAATTCGTGGGTCTTGCAGGAAGGTTGTTAAAAAATACATAAAGGAATAATATTACGAGAGTTCTGAAGTTTCTCATCCCCTGAGCGAATTATGATTCACTCGATGACCCTTACTTATTGCCTTATTAAAATTATCTAGGGTAATAAAACCTAACAACTTGAAATTAGTAATCAAAGAAAAAGCAGTAAAGCGACCACTTAGTAAAAGTTTAGTGGTCGTTTGAGCTCGGTACGTTTAATGACTTTACTATTATAGTGTTAGTAACAAGTTAAAGTAACGTAATCAAAGGAGAACGCGCTAAAGCGGCCAATTGAGTACAAAACGGCTAAAGTCGGTCCAACAGTGCTGTTATGCTAATCCGTCAACTCGCGTCAGCACTTAATCCCGCTGTTCCCGCCACCGACGGCTTCAAGCTTCAAGCCCGTTGCTGGAATAATAGCCTCTTGTTGTAATTGTATCTTGAGAGAATAGTTGAGTATCTAGTTTCAGCGATAATTTACGGTATGTAATATTTCAAAGTAAATTATCAAAGAATAAGCGGCAGCTTCAGTAGGTTGCTCGAGTCGGTCAAACAGCGCTATTGCGTTAATAATCAGCCAATTCGTTTTTTCTGCTACGGACTGCTTCGAGTACAATACGCGAGTGATGAACTGGAACACTTGTTATAATCGTATCATAAGAGAATCATTGAGTAGCCAATTGAGTAGGACAAGACGTTTATTATTACTTACTTTTTAATGGAAAGCCTATTTATAACGTTGCAGCTTTTTCATAACGTTGAATATATAAAATATTAGAACGTGTTTATAGCATTGACATTTTATCAAGTTCCAAGGAGTATAAATATAACTGGATGAGAAAAGCAAATTCGTAAGTAACAATAGTAGTATTAGTAGGTACGATTTATAATTATAATATATTACTCACAATTTTCATGTAATTGATGAGGCTGTACCCATGAGGCCATGTATCTTCCGCCTCGCATGATAGAGGCCTTACATCGATCTGCTGGGAAGTGTCCAGATCGTGCAACGCTTTGGCGAACAAATGTACTGCATCGTACATTAGAGCTGTCTCTGTCTACACAAACAAACGCAATTTAAATAAAGAACTCGTCAATTCCTAAAGAAAACTGTAATCAAAAATAACGAGGGCTACAGGATAATATACAGAAAGTATCCTATTAAAATCGAGAGCGTATCGAAAAAGAGAATATCTAAACAAAATCAAATTAAGCAAAGGGACGGACCGAACCAATAGATTACTTTTATTATTGTTGATAATAGTGATACCGCACTCTGCCCTCACCTTTATAAAGGTCATGTTATCCTGAAACATAATTAGAAAATTAATATTTATTTACACAGTTCTAATGTTAAAGGTTTTAAAAGTGATTGTTACCTTAGCTGTGGTGTGTCCAAGTTGTAGTTTCCTGCCTTTCCTTGCTTCATCGTACACCCAGTCTCTAACCACTCTTTGCACGTCAGCTCTATCTGGATCAAGTAACCTTAAAGCTGTTATATTTGTGCCACCATATTTAAACTCTTCCAAATCGACGCTGTGAAGGTCCTGAAAATTGTAATTTACGTGTTGAGTTGTGTCCAATCACGATTTGAAGTCTCCCATTATACTTGACTGTTCTCATAACACGTTCATGTGTCATCTTCATCAAAATTTATTTATTTATAAAGACACACAACATCCCAATACGATGCTTTACCTTGCAATGAGCCTTACCAGTGATGTGATGAGGTAGCTGTGGTAATCAGACATCATTCCAATTTGCTGCGCTTGTTGGAGTACGTCCCTGATCCTTTCGGTTGCGCAATCAAGCACTATGTGGGATTCCGCTGAGTTTTTAATTTGTTTCAGCAACGGCCTGGAAAACAATAAATAATGTAGTTTTCGCCACTACATTGCTATAATATTGTCTTATGATTTGATTATTTTCTTTACGATTAAGGATGTACCTGTAGTCATGCGATTCTGGTAGCTGTCTAACGGAAACAGGTAATTCCGATGGTCCATGTGCTTTGAGCAACTCTTGAAGTCGAACTAGTCCATCACTATTTTCATACACGATTGTGAAAGATTTCCAGCCCCATGCCCTCACTAGGTCCACGTACGCCTGAAAATATTTTATATAAGACGAAGCAATCTATAAATTCCATTCATCCGTATTATATTTTATGGGCGTTCGCAGCAGCTGTTACTATGTCCGTTTTAGCAACAATAGGGATCCCCCTAATTGCGGATGTCCCGTCTTCCGCTTGGGTTCACAATTTCATTTCTCTCCGAACAAAGGCTATGCATTTAATAGGAAGGCCCTTACATATATCTCTTGCGTCCGCTTGGCGAGGGAAAATATTCCCTTGATAAAAATAATAGTAGCACCTTACCTTTTTGAAGCTAGTGGGAGCAGTAGTTGACTAGGGATACGATGGATATAAAACTTATTTATGTTTTGTTTTGAGATAGTGAGGGTAGGACAGATTCTTACTCGACTCAACGCAGCTGGGTGAGGGTAGAGGTTGACGAGGCAGGATTCTCTTCGGGTCCTGTAGTCCCATCTGGTTTCCAGATGTGGGAGCTCCATAGTGTCGCATATGGATTGAACATGGGCAGCAGCTGGCGCTGATTGTGGTCCGAAGATTGCCGCGACTCCACTTCGGAGCAGGTGACAGACTGGGCAAATTACAGGTTCTATTACAATTATTCTCGTATTTGAAGATACTCATCAATTTTAACTCTATAAAATGTTAATAACAAGTAACAATTATAATAAAAACCTCATTCTACAACATTTCGTTAACGCTTTCAGTTACAGCTAAGGATGTAGGGTAAAGTACAATTAACATATAAATGATCTGCGAAACTCAATTTGCATCAACGTCGTTCACACTCCACGGTTCATTAAAAATAATGGGTACCTACATAACAGGAAGGTATAGGTGAATACAAAACAGGAGATTAATTTATCACATCTCAATTTCATGTTTATTGTCATTATTAAAATGGCATTAATGAATCGTGACACAATTGACATTTACAGCAAATCCTATTTCAACAAACATATATTATATCATATTATTTTATAGGGGAAATGGAGTTTCATGGGCTGCTGACAAACATTTAAATCCAAATACTCGACCAATGTCTGTTTAATCGAAATAAACCATATTATGGTACGACGTGATTCGAGAAAGACATTGTTGAAACAATGTCTTTCTCGAATCAGCAGCAGTTAGTAATGTAATCCGCAAGTAAGCAGTTGTGGTCCAGCAAGCGACAAAAAAACCTAATGAATTTAAATTTTTCATAAGCCCTTCGACGTCGATATACCTGGGTATGCCGTGTGTCTTCAGCGGGGTGAAAGAAAGTTGATAGTACTCAGTGACTTTTTTTACTGAATGTACGACTACTAGCGGTCTAGTTTCCAATAAACATTAGATTCGGTTATCAACGATATTACTCCTAAGCGCAATGTATTTTTCAACATACCTCTCTTAGACGCGTGAAAGCTGTCCTGCGGCGATATAGTTTCCACTTGGGCCAGGAGTTTCGCCCTCGGCAGTACTGCTCTGTCTGCGTTAACCCGTTCTACTGCATACCGGAACGCTACTTCTTGCTTGTCGTCTTCCGGATGGAATAGACCACCTGTTTCGACAAGCGAACCTATGTTTTGTAATTCTGAATATAGGTAGTTTTGATATGATTAATGATTCTATAAACGCGGGGTGAAAGCAGTTCTGTGATAAATAAGTATTAAGTTACATTTTGATTGATGCGAAACGTTAGTTGTTTGTTTTCTTTTACAAGAGTAACATGATGATTACATGATACGTTGTTTTTACAAGCTTTTATATAACTTGCAATGTTTGTTTATTTGGGTCAAATCTTGCAAGTTAAATCGGAACCACTTCCTCTTATCCTACGGAGTTAAAATTTTACATACTTTTCAAAGTCCGATGTACCTACCTACATTATACCGAGAAAGCTATCGTGAGAATTAGGAAATAACTACTTGAAAGAACTAGGCTTTTGCCCAGCTGAGGGATAACATAGACTTGAAAAGGGTAATTTACCCTGCGCCTTTTAATGCCATTGCTACTGTTATATATTCTGTGTCATAGCTATGAAGCTGTCTGTTTCAGTACGCAGAGTTTCAATATAAATCACAACTCAAAAAATATTGTAATTTACATTGAAGCGCTAATCAACTAATAATAAAATGGATTTCATTCACTATTAAATTTAAAGTGACATAAAAAAAATTTACGCAATATAATAATCAGCGTTTAAATAAATTGGGTATCATAAATAATGTTTCAAATACATTTAGGCCATTCCATTATTATTGCCAGAATTAGATTTATTACTTTATTATTTTGAAGCGATAACTTTAATGAGTTACTCAAAGCCAAATTAAATTGTTTCCAAAACTATCTTGCTCTCTCCAAATATACTTTTATTTTTTAACCGACTTCAAAAAGAAGGAGGTTTACAATTCGACGGTATGTTTTTTTTTTTTAATTTTTTTTTGTGTGTTTGTTACGCGATTTCTCCGCCAATTATGCATTGATTTCGATGATTCTTTTTTTGATTGGTAGGTAATACTTCAAAGGTGGTCCCATATAAATTTTATTGTAATTCATTCAGTAGTTTTTGAAAACAATAGCAAAAACAAAAAATATAAGTTTAATCTTCAAGTCGGTTCTTGTTTTTTTCGTAACCAACTTTCTAAAGGTGGAGGTTTGTATTCGACTGCTTCACCTGCTTCACCCAGGGTTGACTTCCGGTGAGGGAACTCCTCAACGGTGAATAGTACAGACACAACATTTCGTAAATGGATTTAACCATAATAGCCTGTTCTAAATTCCATCATGACGTGGCAGATACATCCAGGATTGACTTCCGGCGAGGGAACTCTTCAACAGAGATATAGGACAGACATTAAATTTTTTTGTACATGCATTTAATTGTGATAGCCCGTTTTAAACTTCGTCATGTTGTGGCTTCTAGATCATAAAAGCTTGTCTTTAAAAACTTTTTGAATTAATTAAATTAAAACTTGTTTTTCACTAAAAAGGGTAAAATAAATTATTTTTCAAAAAAAACTAAACCGGCTTCAAAACCACAAATGGCACTCAAAAGTAAAAAATAAATTAATATAATTATCATAAGCGCTACCCACTCATATATTTGAAGTCGGTGCCAGCCAAGTCTAAAAGGTAGTAGATAGATAGGTAGTATCTATCTACTACCTTACAAGTAGTACTTACTATATACATATTTATCTGCTACTTTTGAGTGCCATTTGTGGTTTTGAAGTCGGTTTAGTTTTTTTTGAAAAATAATTTATTAAGTATCTTTTTTCTTATTTTTTGTGGAACTGGGTAATGAGCTAGTCGTTCGTCTGATGGTAAGTGCAACGCCTGCTCCTAACTATAGCAGTTTCACCCAGAACATTTAATACCAAAGCATTGCGTAGGACTGCATTGAGATCATCAACCCGACACATCAGATATAAAGTCTCATATGCCCAGTAATTTCGCTGGCTACAATGCCCTTCAAGCTGAAACACAGTAAAGCTTGCGCACTACTTCTTGGTAGAATTTGGTACCTACCCAGACAGCCTCCCCCACACGAAAGACCTACCACGATCTATTAACATCTTCAACTTTTATATCTTGGTGAGAACTTTGAACTTGCATTTCAAACATCTATGTTTTATGTTTCAAGTCTTAAAAAGACTAAATTACTCTTTTAAGGATCATATCCAGAACTTATTTAACTATAAAAATATATTAGTCTTGTGCTATGTTCATAATTTTAACATTCTCATCACTGAAGTTCAAATAATCATTTGCAAGCTCATTAGTGAACTTGAGTGTGAATTAATGAACCCGAATGGGATACTCTAATAGTGAACTTCGAGTATCATTCACCTTATCTTGACTTAAATTAACTTTGATCGTTCTTCTAAATGGTACTGATCAATCAATATAACACTTTTGGGTCCGTTTCAAAGGTATTTATTCCGTGCAAAAGGCTTTTATATTAAACTAGCTGCGCCCTGCGATTTCACCCGCGGTTTCCCGGGATAAAAAATAGCCTATGTGTTAATCCAGCGTATAAGCTATCTCCATACTAAATTTCAACCTTATCAGTTTAAGCATTGCAGCGTGAAAGAGTAACAAACATACATCCATACATTCTTACAAACTTTCGCGTTTATAATATTAGTAGGATTTCATTAAGTGATCTTCTTCATGTTCTCTCATTTTAGATATTAAAAATAAGACTTATTTACGACTTCATTTTTCAAGGAACTGAGTGATAAGACGATTATTTCGTCTGCCTGGTGGTACTCGCCACGCCTGCCCATAACAATTTCAGTGTCACCCAGACCTTTTAATATCATAAAAAGCACTGCGTGGCACTCATCACCAAGACGTCAGATATCAAGTCTCAAATGCCTGGGAATGTTCTGGGTGGCACTGCAATTATTATTATAATTATTCATTTATTTATTTATTCAGATACTCGCTGTGCTTACAGTTGTGACCAAAACACACAGCAAACCACAATTTACAATAAATAGTAAATTAAACTTAGGTACCTAACCAAGCACAATCTATGTAATTATTTTTATTGAAATATTTATATTACATTAATATTATGGGCAGCGATTACCATCAGGCGATCGACTTGGTCATATCATCACTCAGTTCCTTGAAAAAAATTAGTAAATAAGTCATGGTTCTAGAAAATAAAAATATCGTTAAGAAAATAAGTTGAATAAAGAAGTACCTAATTTATACGGTAAATATATCACAACTCAGTGACCGTAAAAAAAGTAGGAAGCAAAGTGTGTTTACCTATTCGTATAGTATCCGGGAGCGCGGAGAGATGGCCGAAAAATAATATAAGGAAAATCGCCTTCGCTCCTCTCATTCTGTAACAAAGAAAATTAATATTGAAGCTTTTATGTAGTGTTAGGGAACAATGATTGGAAATAATTTATTTGTATTCAGGGTGAGTTTCATGTTCAGGATTTTTTGAAAAAATCGATTTCCTTTCCAAAATCGGTTTCTTCAAACATCCAAAAATGCAGTTTGAATGAATTAGAAAACCTCAAGATGGATTTCTAACAACAAAGTATTCTATCTCTAACGTTTAATTGCCAAAAATTCACCTGTATAATATACCTACCTATATAATTATTTTTTATAGTACTGAGTGAATAAATGCCCAATAATTTCGCTGTTATAAAGAATTCCCTAATCGTAGTTTTGGTGTTTATATATATATATATAATAATATTAATATATTTATATTAATAAATTAATTATATATATATATATATATATATATATATATATATATATATATATATTATATATATATATATATATATATATCAAATATATCATATCAAATTTAATATATATCATCACAAAAACGTTTCAGCTCAATTTAATACAAATTGTTCCACACGAACCTAATTTACAAAAGATATTACAGCAAAGAGACGTACGCAGTACTTCATTGTTTGAGAGAATCATTAAAACAGATTAGTGGCGATCAAAGGATTGGAGGCGGCTATCTCGGTGTTTACAGAACATTAAGCGTAGTTATAATGGATGTAATCCACCCGTTTGTGCAATTCGTAGTAGGTCTCTCGTATGTAGGGGGCCGTCTGGGTAGGTACCACAGCTTTGCCAGTTATTCTGTCGCTAACTACTGCTTGGCAGTTGAATATTTCTGTTAAAGATGTGCTACTTCCCAAGGCGGGCTCTTGCAGACAGAAGAGTCTAACCACTACAATTATGATGTCAAGCCATGTCGCAGGCCTTCGGGTGGTCGAAAAACTCCGACACCAGGGTTGGCCACACAATAGAAGAAAAATAATTACGTAACTTTGTTTTTCTATTATAGAGTTTAATTTCGTTTATAAAACTCTTAATTTGAGTATTTTGAGTCTACAAATGTAAAGGTTTAGCCAACATTCTTTAACTAAAAATGTAGAAACATCAGGAACTTTGTGTTTAAAGCGCTGAAAGTTATAATTAGGTTCAATTAGGATAAAGCCAAAATAGGGTTTACCCCACATTCACGCAGCCTAACTTTGTACTACACTGACATTTTTAAAGCGCGTATTATAATACCTACATCTACATACGTTTTATATACATATGTTATCTTTAGGTGAATACATAACCACCGGTAGTTTGGGCCTAGTCCCGCTGCCGGCGGCATTCTCGGTTTAGGTTTATTATTATGTAAGTATTGAAAAAGAGCTATAGCTAAGAAGGAAAATAAACACGTACTAATAATACGTAAGTAATAGCACAGGTATTATTATTGATTATATATTATAAACAATTCATTTGTATTAGGCTATAACACAGTAAATAAAGTAGAAATACTAGCTCGTAAAAACGACAGACCTTACATACCAACATATCAAATATGTATTCTACTGTTCTTATATCATCATCATCATCGTCATCATCATCAGCATATCACGTTCCCACTGCTGGGACAGGGGCCTTCCCTCATACAGAGAGTATGGGCAATAATCCATCACGCTGGATGCGTGATGGCTGGTGCGGGTTGGTGGATGTTGCATGTCCTTGAATTTTGTGATTAATTCCTGAACATGCCGGTTTCTTCACGATGTTTCCCTTCACCGTTTTTAAAGCAAGTGTTAAATCCACACATAACTTAAGTCAGTGGTGCTGGGCTAGCGAGATTCGAATTCGAATTCGGTGGGTCGGATCGAAAGCCGTACATGCTCCCACTGTGCTACACTTGCTATTCTAATATACAGTTTATAAGACAGTGAAAACTATGAGTAGGGAATTCATTTTGGCTGCGCCTCCCTGTAGCGTCGTAATACTATTCCTCCGGGCCAAAACTTGGAAACCGGGAACATCGACTTATATTTTGAAGGAAGCCGGAGCACGTAGGACTTGAAACTTAGCTTCCTCGATGACTCCAGCCTCAACAGCACAACTTCAGGTCCTGAATTAGTTGTTGAATTTATTGTTGTACCACTAACCACCGCAGTGTTTGTTAAGAGCATTTGGTATTTATAGATTTTTCTCCTAAAATTCGCAATGTACAAACACGTGATTATCTCTCTAAAGGAAGCTATCAGCTTCTGCAGTTGCACCTACATTTTCTTTTCTTTTATCAAATATATGATCTGTTGCTAAGTTGCTACTGCCTCAGCTACTAAGTTCCTGCAAATCCTATTCCGTTACCAACTGTCAGGAAGATTTACTGGGAAACATATTTTACTACCTTATAAAAAAATCTAAGAAAGTGAAAATGGCTCACTCTTTATCTATTTATCTGAGTTTTATCTAAAGTTTGCAGCCAATTTAATTTTTCAAGTTTGAGAGAGGTATTAAAAGGAAGCATTCCCGGTTCAGCACCAAGTTTTTCGGCACCAATGCGTTCAGCATCAAAACTATTCCCGATTTAGCACCAAGCATAATTTATTCCCTTTTCAGCACCAAGCGTAAAGTAGCTGCTAGGGATGTGATGTATTTATTTGGAATAAAATATAGGTATCGATAAAATCAGCTGCAGGAGCCCTTGATGAACGAATTTGCAGTTCCAAGGATTTCCAACATATACTAAAGTATAGTTCACTTGTAGAAATGATGCAGTTAACGCAGTTCACAACAAACTCAAAATTTCCTTTTAAATTTTATGTGAACATCGTTTTCTGCACTGTTCTACAAACACAGTAGATACATTTTATGACTCTTGCTTTCCAAGCAACTTTATTCATGCAACAGCAATGAGATGAGCAAGTCGTTCGCCCGATGGTAGCTCCACGCTTGCCCATAACAAAGTACTGCGTAGCTATGAATAAATGCGCTTATCACACCGATATAGTCTCGTATGCCCAGTAATTTTGCTGGCTAATGCCTTTGAAACCAGGTGCCTTACTCTGAAAAAGTAATTACGATCTTCGTTCTGTCGGATGAAAGGGACAGCGCTATGCAACAGGCATGAGAGTGTCTCTTTTAGTCCGCACGAACGAACGAACGAAAGCAACTCGGAGTAGGCCCCCAGGACACATCAATTATTATACATACATACATACATACATACATACATATTTGCGTGCTACTGCTTGGTGGCAAAATAGATGGCAAAGCGGTGGTAGTACCAAACCCAAGGCCTCTCATATACGAGAAACCTGCCACCTAGTAAAAGGTACCGTTTACATGCCCGGAATTCTATTACACATAAGCTGATTTTGGACATTTACCCACAAGTGGAGTCTCCCTCCTAAACGGCCATTTACAATGTCTGTGCCATTAACTCGGTGAGTATACTTTCACTCAAGCCAAGCGTAGGTAATCATGACGAATGCCTGTATTAAGGACCCTGTAAACGATCAAACATCTTTGACAAAGCTGGCTTGATTGTCTCAGGCTTTGGTATGGTTGGCTCGGTTTTTATGAAGTTGTTGACATAGGCTTGTGATGTTTTGTATTGCTAAATATGAACTAAATAATAAATACGAGTAGAAACCTATTTCCTCAAGTGACAGTTCTCTTTCCTCAAGCGTTTGCTGGAAGAGAACTCTTCTTAGAGTTAAGCTCGCCTTTGTACATATACTTTATAATCCACGATGTAAATGCTCTGACAGTGTACAATAAAAATATAACAACTCTCTTAATGATCTACAAAATTATTTTTAACTGACTTCAAAAAGAAGGAGATTCTCAATTATTTTGTTTTTTTTTTGTGTTTGTTACCTCAGGTCTCCGTATTTTATTAACTGATTTCGAAAATTCTTTTGCGTTGGATTCTTTTGCGATGAATCGCTATTCGACCTTGGACTTCGAAGATACATCAGGAAACTCTTGAGAAGTCGTTTTTTTTGTGATAAAATGTATGCTGGTGGTATCACTGGTGGTAGGTTTCTCGTATGCGAGAGGCCGTCTGGGTACCACCGCTTTGCCAGTTATTCAGCCACCAAGCAGTAGTGCGCAAGCATTACTGTGTTCTGGCTTGAAGGGCATTGTAGCCAGCGAAATTACTGGGCATTATGAGACTCAACAGCTAATTGTCTCAGGGTGACGAGCGCAGTGCAGCGCCGCGCAGGATTTTGCAAAACAAAGTTCTGGGTGGTGCTGTTATTGTTATGGGCTGGCGTATTGCTTACCATCAGGCAAACGACCAGCTCGTCTCGTCATTCAGTTACATAAAAAAAAAAATGCTTGTTAAAATAAACGTTATTAGGTTATTGAAGCGTTTAAAAACAATTGCAGATCCATAATACGGACAGCCAATGTGGTGTACAGACAGATGTGGCTGGACAGATTAGCTTAAATCTCTTAGATCGTGAAGATTGCGGGTTCGATTCTCGCAACGGGACAAAATGTTTTGTGCATAGCAAAATTCAAGTATCTGTTTCGTGTCTGGGTGGTGTCGGACCCGGAACCTCGTAGGTCCTAGTTCCCTACAGGGAGTACTAGTACGTAGTAATATTTAGTTTTCTTTGGTACTAGTGAGTGTCCAGGAGCTATGTATGTGATTTTCTATATATGATCATTGGGTGTTATTTATTTATTCATAAAAATAATTATGTATCTACAATAGTAGTAGGTATATGTGTAGCAAGAATATGAAGAGCAGCTAGAAGAATCGTAGGAAGACCTGAAAACGAAGCAAAACTGCTGTTGACGAAACTAAGGGATTCGTTAGATTAATTCCTTATTCTTTTGCAAGAACTTTACAAACCAGGTGTTAGTTTGTCAAGAAGTTGATGGTAAGTCAAGAACTTGTTGCACATGATGCCGAAGTCATAGTAGAGTTGACCTAAATTTTATAATGCACAAGAATATTAAACTGTAAACCAACTAACAGGAAACGTATTTAAGTCAAACAAAGATGATTGGTAAAGAAGCCTTTTTTTACCTCACCTACATAGATCTTGGCCCCTAACTAGTTCCTGTATCTAGGGAACCAGGAACTACAAGGACCATGGCCCAACACCCAGACTCGAAACAGATGCCTGCGTTTTTTTTCTGTGCACAAACATTTGTCCCGTCGGCGTCGCGGGAACCGAACCCGCAACTTAGTACAGTAGTGATGAGATTTGAGCTAACCTGCCCAACCACTGTACCAAGGCTGGCTTTAGTTTATCAGCTGTCTAGACTGTAGACTATAAAAGCGATCGTTTCAAGCGCTTCTTATAAATATGTTGCCATTTTCATGCACCGGGGAGAACCCAACACCCAAAATGTGAACGCCACTTTACTTGAAAGCAGCGGCGCTTATTTCCCATCCGATCTTGTGAGCTGCTTACGGAGACGTACAGTCAGCATTAATAATTTTCATACTTTTATACCATGACAGAATCACTTTAAATCGTCTTTCTTAGCGTTCCGAACCCAAAGGAAAAAACGGGACCCTATTACTAAGACTCCACTGTCCGTCCGTCTGTCTCAGGATGTATCTCATGAACCGTGATAGTTAGACAGTTGAAACAGATAATGTATTTCTGTTGCCGCGATAACAACAAATACTAAAAAACAGAATAAAATAAATATTTAAGAGGGCTCCCATACAACAAACGTGATTTTTTTGCCGTTTTTATAGATAATGGTACGGAACCCTTCGTGCGCGAGTCCAACTCGCACTTGGTCGGTTTTTTGTTATTTCTCAAACAAATTGCGATCAAAATCATTTTGACATGGTACTTTAAACTCAAATACAAATATATTTTTTCCAATAAACAAACATTCCAGTAGGTAATACAATTTTGACACTAGAGATCTTAACTAAGCTGGGCTTGTAATGTATTTACATTTGGTGCGCAGAACCAACATTGAGAATTAACTTGTGCCGTAGGTATCTGCTAACTTTTCCATTGCACAGTTTTTAGACAGTGAATTTGGAATGTTTAAGTGTTTACAAGTATGATTTGTTAATTTTTGTCTTAAAATTAAATTAATTTTAAGCTTATTGCTATTTAGACTTAAGTCTCTGGTGTGTATATGTTTGTGTCAAAGGATGTGAGGGGAGTGTGTGTTTGAGTGTGTGAGGGTGTGCGAGTGTGTGCTGTGTAGATAAGTTTTAACCGTGTATTATGTTATCTTATATCGTCTTCATAAAGTCTTCGGAATCACAATATATACTTCCGATGCTGACTGTACAATGTCAAATAAATTTTTGTACCTTTAATATTTTATGCTGATATTTTTTTGAGCTATCTGATGCTTGGAAAAGATCGCATTTAGCGGTAAGGATTGTCAATTTGTGTAGAATTGTTGTAAACTCTTCGTAAGTACATGGTATAACACTTTTCTTACTGTATACTTGTAAGCAAATTACCTACTTACGCTAAATAATCATATACGTATGTATACGTAGGTAGGTACTTACATCTGATAGGGAGCAGCAATCAATTTAATCATTGTTAACTAGGTCAATGGAAACCTGATTATGCCATCGTAATCATAAATTGGGTGAGAGTGTATGTCATAAATAATGCATAGTATACGCATTAAATAGACTGGACGCTTTCTTCTGAAGTATAAAGAACTATAGTAGTCAAAATAATAACAATGTCCACATACCTGTATAACGATAGAGTATCGTATTCATTAACAGTGACCTCCACAGCCCATTACAGCCAACAATTAAATATCCATTACAGAAGCACACGCACCGTCCACTAACAAATCACAATGCTTCATATTGTTTTAAACGGTCCGAACGATTATCGCGCCGGGACCGCTCGCAGCACTCAATTTTCTTATTAATTTAGCGGATACGGTGTCAATTTTGGCACGTGATTCGGTTTGATTTCGGTTGATTAATCGAGTGAGTATCGATTTACAATCGAGGGGGTATCGAGTGGTGGAAGCCGGTGGAGCACGGCCGGCCGCGCGGGTGGCGACGACAAGCTGACGTCTCGGCCAGGAGCGCAGAAGCCTTATAGCGCCTGCGCGCCGCCGACTCCCTGGGGTTGGTTCCCCAGCCATATAGACTGTAGAGTCAGAGAATCTGGTTCGGACATAACGTATTTTTGTAAAATATTTGTAAATATAACATGGAATTCGCTAGAAAACGAATAATTTTGTGAAGTACAAATAAAATGAATGTACATAAATTGTGTATCGAGTTTGCAGTCATGAATTTATTCACAAAAAATTGAATTCGGTCCCATTTTAATGAATACTTTGGCTTAAAATGTGTGCTCATTTATTTTCCTTAATAATTGGAGACGACGTAAACAAATACAAAACAAGCAAAAGAAAGCGGTTTCAGGAAAAGCCTTGAATAACTAAAAGAGACTGTATTATGTTTATCGTTTGAAACAGAGATGAGAATCATCTACGAGGGTGCTTGGTGCCAAGCTTGCCCGCCGCACGACGGCCGCGCCGCTCGCACGCACCCCGGCGTCCGTTGAACTCGCGAGAATTCGCATCGTCGACGCAAATTGTCTTTTCATTATTCACACCGCGATTATTTCGCCCTTTGACACCGCACAATGGCACTGCCCAACGGAAATAGACTCGCCAAAGTTGTAACTAAACAAGAGACAAACAAATGGTTAACTGTAAGCGGAGATTGCGCGACTAAAGACAATACCGGCTGATCATACGCTGTGCTGCATATACTACTAACTTGGACACGAGACCCTTCTAGAATAGAATAAGAATATAAGACATTGACAGCCCCTGTGGTGTAGTGCTTGAGTAGGTTGGCTCAAATCTCATACACCACTGAGGTTGCGAGTTCAATTCCCGTGACGGGACAAATGTTTGTGCACAGAAAAAAACATGTTTTTATACAAGCACGCATTTTTTCGTGTCTGGGTGTTGTGGGACATAATATATTATTTATTTATTTGCAACCAATACGAAGTATGGGTGACATGAGACATAAAATTAGTATAATATTTTTTTAATCGGTTTCAAAAGAATTGTAGATTAATAAAATAATAATTTAAATTGTGAAATCGGCCTCAACTCAATGTTGTGCTGGTCGTACGATCAGCGCTTGTCTTCCGTTGAAATCGTTTGGGTGACGTTCTACTTATATACATTAATTGTTTGTACGAAACCTTTGTTGTTTAGTTTTAGTTTAGTGGCAGATTACGATAGTCGCGAGCGTAGAGATACGCATAATGTGTCGCAATAATAAACTGAAGGTAATCATCAGGATCTAATTTGATTTGCACAGCATTGAATTTTACATACAATGTAATATAAGCTAGTCTATCTGCTTGCGCTTCGCACGTTATATGCTCGAATACGTACCTTTATAAGTACTTACGCTACAATAGAGTTTAAAAGACACCACAGATATGGAGAACACTGTTTTTGAATAAAAACCGGCCAAGGGCGAGTCGGACTCGCGCACGAAGGGTTCCGTACCATTATCTATAAAAACGGCAAAAATATCATGTCTGTTGTATGGGAGCCCCCTTCAATATTTATTTTATTCTGTTTTTTTTTGTTATACCGGCAACAGAAACATCATCTGTCAAAATTTCAACTGTCTAATTATCGCGGTTCATTAGATAAAGCCTGACAGACAGACGGACGGACAGCGGAATCTTAGTAATTGGGTCCCGTTTTACCCTTTGGGTACGAAACCCTAAAAACGCATCAATCAATGGTTTGTCACTAGCCAATTGTTAAAAATACAACCTCTGAATCTGAATAATTATTTTACAGCTTTCCCAAAATTTTTACAATAAAATATATAAAACAGATACAACATCATTTCTTGAGTTGCCATGTTCTTTTTTTTCTGTAATAGTAGCTTTTCACATTGGAAACTACAAACAAAATATTTCACAAGTTTAATTTAGAATGAATTTAGGTTATGATTTCTAACACAATTAAAACAATAACTGAACCAAAATATTTATTCGAGTTCTTTTGTCCATATACCGTTTCAACATATATGTAAACTTTCATCATGAATATCAAGCCCGGGAAACGTTCTGTTTGTTGAAAGGAAAATAGTAGAAGGTAATAAGATTCTCTGTCTTTCGGAAAAGGAAAGGTATCTCGCATAAAAGGATTTATTCACCGTGAAGAACATTTTTGAGGGTCTCAATCGAGACTTGGACGCAAACACAAAGGGATTTCGCTCATCATTTGCAAACGAAAACATTAGGATAATAGGGAGAATGGACAGCACTTCTTGGAATAGCCAATTAGAAATAACGAGTTCGCTTCCAAAATATTTTCAGTAGCAATAACAAACAAAATTTATTTTCGCTTCTAAATCCAGATTTGGCTAAGCTAACCTTACTGGCAATAAAATATTTACATTTAGTAAAAATATGAGTAAAATGAGATAGCAAATAAAAATCATTGTTTGAGGACTGAATGAAGTCTCTTCTAATGATATTAATATACTGTTGCCAGACATGAGATTTTTAAGTGAAGGCAGAGTTATAGCTTAGGTAGGAGCTAAGTGTGTTTATGGGCTATTTAGATAGGCAAACCTCACCTACGGCTTAGCTTATAACATCAAAGGTACAGCGCATTTAGAAGACAGTAGGGGAAGGCAAGACGTGGTAGTTAAGGTTCGATGATAAATATTTTAAGTTAATGATATATATTTTTTTTGTATTTATGTAGGCTTTGGTAATCAGTCTTTGAAATAATCGTCAAAAAAGGATAATTCACCCTTTAGTTTTAACATAATCAATTTAACGGTACTTAAAAAGTCATTTTGCTCCATCTTGCCATGGGGCAGAATGACTTAAAGGTGGGGTAACACGGGGTACTCTATGCAATGGGGCAAGATGGGGTGTGGTGAGAACTAATAATAAAATTAAACTTTTTAGCTGCAATATCTAGTTTTTTATATTTACAATAAAAAAATATTTAAAAAATACGCACACGTAAGTCCTCGATTACCACTCCTTTTATCGCTCTATCTCTAACAGTCGTGGCAGACCTTGATTACTTTAACTCCGATATCACGCGTTAAAAAAGTTGAAAATAAATCAAAACCAGTTTTTATAATAAAGTCAATATGCGACCATGCACTTCAATGGTTCTACAGAGAGGTGACTGAGGGGTCGGGTGGTGCATGCTTTAGTACTATTTTTTTTGTGCGTTTTGTATTGGGAATGGGCTATACATCGGGTACCCCATCTTACCTCACTTCCCCGTCTTGCCCCGACTACAGGCGACCAAAAAGCTTGACGAAGTTTCAAATAACTCATGACCTGATTCAATTCAAAGAACACGAGTGGTTTCAAAGCGTAAGTAGTAAAAGTATGCTTTTAGAACAACTTCTGAATGGTACCACGAGGGCACTAAACTTACACTGCAGCTCGAGAGCCGACCAATCCTGCTTTGGCAGTTATCCAACGGATAAAAGTCAAGCAAACCATGGGAAATGAACATGACAAACAGTTCTATCAATTTTCCCAGCACTTAGAGAAAAAACGGTGCGGAAAGATATGAAGCTACGGATTGGAAAACAATACGGAGTCAATGAATGCTATCAATTACTGTTATTTAACGCCTTATTTGTGAGCCTTTTGTTAGCTTATCGGCTAAAGAACTTATCGGCTGGATGTTTTACATACTGAACCAGCGAAGTTGATTTAGGAGTCTGACCTTTACAATTGTTCTAATTCTAATAATAATCTTACTAATATTATACTATTAATTATTCTGTGCTAATATGCGAAATTGTGTGAGGATGGATGAATGTTTGTTACTCAATCACGCTAAAACTACAGAACGGATTTAGGTGAAAATTTGTATGTAGGTGACGTGATGGACTGATGATGATGAACTTAGGTACTAATTAGGTAGGACATCGGAAGCTCTTTGTCTATTTTTATTTTTATATTGCGGGAAACCGGGGAGCAAATAGTTTATTATGAATGCGAAAGTTTGGATGTTTAAATACGTGTATATTTGGATATATAAAAAATCAATCAACCATAATTGTTTTATTTCCACAAATAATAATAATAATTATGAATGTCATTTGTGTTTTCTATTAAATACAACCTGGGTGTGTTCAAGTCAAGAGTAAATAGATACATACTAGGCAAGCGTGCTTCATCTTCGACCAGATCATCGCTTCCCATCAGGTGAAATCGTGGTAAACGTTGGCCTAGTCTGATGTAAAAAATATAAAAATTTGCCTCTATAAACTTATTTATATCTGTTCCATACAATCCACCAGTACCTCCCGGCTATAGATGTTTTATTTTTAAAGTAAATTTCTTGTGACATGGAAATATTTAGGTTACAGAGGTCCATTTTTATTGTTATTATCCAAATTATTTATTTTCTTTCTTAAATTTAAGTTTTTTACATTATTTCTATAAAAAGTATATACTAAAATATTATAATAAACCTAAACCTAGAGCGGGGCAGGGCCCAAACTACCGGTGGTTAAGGCTGCAGAGTGAGGAACCTCCTGACAATACGTGCCGTGTCAAGGAGTACTGCCTTCTGCATCTGACCCTTAATCCAACCGTCTAGCGAGAGCCTCTTGAGATGTTGGTCGAGGCTCTTCGCTATTAAGCCGTTATTATTATTATTACTATGGTGAACGAGAGCAGATGTGGCTCAGTGGGAGCACGTGCGACTTTCGATCCGACGCACCGAGTTCAAATCCCCCTGGCCCCGCACCACTGATTATATTTTTTTTGCGTTTCAGTTTTGATATTAATTTCCGCAACGTCGCGACTGATTCCATTAGATTAATTTAATTTGTCGTTAAACTTGAAAAGACGCAGACATCTTACAATTGTGATCAAAGTTTCAACACCGTTCATTGATAGTGGACGCTTTTAGAAGCGTTAAATAATTTCGACAATCTGGGTTACCATTAGCAAATAGTTCAATATTTAATCAGACCCGGCCGTTTGCTCCAGTTGCCGGCGAATTGCTTTGAATTGCTCTAGGATACACATGGAGGCCTGAACAGACAGGCGGGAAATGACGGAATTCTGAGGTAACAAATAAAAAAAACAATCGAAATGAGAACCTAACCTCTTCCTTTTTTTGAAGACGGGCGGGTGAGATATTTTATCTATTTTTATTTTTAAATATGTACCTACTTTCTAATTTTTTTATTGGTTAGTTTAGTCATTATCGCTATATATCTTTTTAAATAATTTTTGATAAATATTTATTGAGAGCGCGTACTACGAAGAGGTCAAGCTGTATCTTCTTTATCACCTAACCGATGTCGATGCAACATATATATTCTAATCTCATGTGATCTAATTAATTGGGGCTTATGCTGCCATACCCTACAATCACATCGAAATCTGTTCAGCAGTTTTCGAGTGTATAGATAACAAATATAAGAATACATTTATTCGTCTAAAGTGAACCTTACTTATCTAATAACATATCGTTAATTAATAACATAACTCGCTGTTAATAACATAATATTTAAACTTTCCTTGAACAGTAGATTGTACCATAGTCAATCACAATAAAATCACTATTATTTTTAGCATTGGAACAAGTTAAATTTTATTTTTGTTTATAAGTGATGGTATTGGTATTACATGTGACAATAATGTAATAAGTTTAATTATGAATTATTTTTAATTAAATGATTCAATAAATATACAAAAACAAACAAACATACAGACACCAACATTCTAAAAGCCATCAATTCGTGTTCATTACCCTATAAAAATTATAGTCGATCCCAGCTAGTTTTTCATAAAAATCTTAAATGTACAGAATTTGCTCAGTTCCATTTTTGACACAGAAGAACCGTAAGGGCTAATTTACCGATTTCCATGGTGAAAAACGTGTGTGGACAAGAGGCTTTACAGGCCTAAACATGGATAACCTGCATGTTTCAGTTCATTACCAGTTGGCAGAGAAAAACGGAGATGATTTGCGATTACTTTTATTTCTTAACTTATATAAGATTCTGACCAGGATCAAGATAAATCATAGATCCTCCAATTTACGACTTTCCTTGACTCATCTGACTTGTCCATTGGTAAAATATAGCTGTGTCAGAAAACCTCCTTGGCTTCATTCCTGTTTAGCAGATCCAACATCAATATTATTAGTTTGCGGAACGATATCAAGTAATTTTAAAGCCATTCAATTTATCAATATTTATTTACGCCGTCACATTTTAGTGTTCTGTTACGATAAGTTTATTTTAAAACTTTATGAACCAAAAATTTTTAACAAGACGCATGGTTTATCTTGTGAAAAATTTAGTTTACAATTAACTTTTTGTGCACATTAAAAACATAAATCTATAATATACAAGTCATAAAAATATCTCAAACAATAAATATTACCTGAAGCCCTTTTACAGTTTTATGTATATACATAAGTTCAAACAAAGGTGAATAATCGTCTATATGCTGAACCTTCCCAAAGTTCCCGTGAGAACTGAATACCTAAATTGCAAAATCCTTACAGTAAAGCCGAGGTATCTAAATGTTTAAACTTGTTCCACATATTGCAGTGCATGCAAACCACAGGACAACGGGCTGCAAACCGAAATGAGATTGCAGAAAACTTATTCTCATGATATTAAAAATATCCCGGGCGTACGTGGTTCGAATAAAATTTAGGTACTGCCAGGGTAACTTTTCTCCCAAAATTAGTGGTTAAATGAACTATGTAAAATTTAATAGTTTCAATCCAAAATAGTTTCGTGGTAGCCCCGATTACTTTGATCATATAATCATACTTAGAAATTCAAAGGAAAGTGCGGTCCATCTGATGAAAAACAATTCAAATTAACATTTTGACAGCCTCTGTGGCATTTTGGTTGTTCAGGTTGGCTCAAATCTCATACCATTGAGGTCACGGGTTCAATTCCCACGACGGGACAATTGTTTGTGCGAAGAAAGCGCGAGCGTTTGTTTCATGTCTGGATGTTGTGAGACCATGGTCCTCGTAGTTGCTGGAATCGTAGTTAAGGGCCATGCAGGATATAGATCCTTGAATAATAATAATAATAATATGAGTACGCCCAACGATCACATATATAGATATGTGATCGTTGGGCGTACTCATTATTTATTAATATATATTTATTTATTACCAGTCGCCGTCATCAGACATTTTCAAGAAACATGTGGCTGACCCAAGCATAGTGCTTCCAAGAGGCAAGAGCGTAAAATAAACTCACGCTATTTAATTAACTTTAGTAGCGCTCAGCGTAGCTCGTCTAGCCCGTCTAGACGTTCGCAGCGGTCACCACTTGGATTAGTGACCGTTTGTGTGCTATTTATATATCTGAGCGCTATCACGCTTCTCAGTCGGCCGTCCGGGTCTTAGGACAACAGTCATTAGACCAAATTGAATTCCTTCGGGCCGGTTTATAACTCCGAGCCAGAAAAAAATACCTTTGAATTTCATACCCAGAAATGAATGTATGTAACTTTCTCATTCCAAGATCTCTAGAGAAACTGATTTATAACAGGATTTCGAGTTATCCATCTGGCAACACTGCCGCCAAGTACGACTGTGTTCGGATCCCGCGGGAGCACACACAGGTATTTTGTATTGAAACGTGCCTCTTCTATAATGTACGTAGGTAGGTATAGCAGATATATATGTACGCATTTTTCATGGTTATCCCTAAAGATCTATGTTGAGCTTTGCATTGAGTCAGCACTTTTTATAGAGCAACGAAAAGGTTTCTATTTTTGTCCCTTTTCTGCAGATTCAGCGGATAAGTTTCCCGGCATGTAATATATAATACTAAATAAACAATATATATATATATATAAAGTATTCAAATTTGTTCGATTTTATATTATGTACTATAAACTGTGATAATAATGCAATTTCTAATGTTATTCCAAAATACATCACATGTTCGAATACAATACTGTTTCTTGTAGAGATCAAAAGACTCTATGGGACCATTGTATATGTACCATTTATACCTGTCCTTACTGTCCCGTCTCAAAAATCTATCATGTATATTTTTAAACTGATTTGCAAAATTTTCTTGCGTTGAGTTCAGTATAGTTTAAAGGTGGTCCCATATAAATTTCATCGATATTCGACTTTGGACTTTGAAGATACATCAGAATTGAAGTCCTTTTTTTTAATGTTACTGAATGACGAGACTAGCTGGTCGTTTACCTGATGGTAAGCAATACGCCAGCCCATAACAATAACAGCACCACCCAGAACTTTGTTTTGCAAAATCCTGCGCGGCGCTGCACTGCGCTCGTCACCCTGAGACAATTAGCTGTTGAGTCTCATAATGCCCAGTAATTTCGCTGGCTACAATGCCCTTCAAGCCGGAACACAGTAATGCTTGCACACTACTGATTGGCGGCTGAATAACTGGCAAAGCGGTGGTACCCACCCAGACGGCCTCTCGGATACGAGAAACCTAAGTCGATTTGGTTTTTGTTATAATTCCTTATGTACAACCGTATGCGTTACACATTTGACACTGTGAAATATACAATACACAGAGGTAAAGTTATATACCTATTTTGTTGTTTAGTAACTTCGGGCTAGTCATAGCGAACCGGATAAAAGTGGTCGGATTGTTTGACCAGGGCTTTAATATGTGGCTGAAGTTGTTTCCAAGTTTGCTAAAGAAACGCCATCTGTATTCGCAGGGGATATAGCGTTTGTAATTAATAGTTGAAAGGGCTGTTGGAGGCTAAAATCGGACTTTTGCAAGGATATTAAGATCTTGTAAAATATATCTAATGCATTCCAAATGTGTCGAATCACCTACGCAGTTTAAAGTTCTGGATATCACTGGAGCTGTTTCACCCGCTATTTCTCGTGATAAAAAGTAGCCTATGTCCTTTTCCAGGACTTAAAGCACTTATGTACCAAATTTCATCAAAATCCGTTGAGTAATTTTTGCGTGAATGAGTAACAAATATTCATCCATCCATCCTCACAAACTTTCACATTTTTAATATTAGTAGTGACAACTTATAAACATGACTTTGATCATTATTAAACCGTCAGTTGAAAAATTATACAAGTGGTAGATCTCTCGTATGCTGGAGGCCGGCTGGGTAGGAACCACAGCTTTGCCAGTTATTCTACCGCCAAGCAGTAGTGCGCAAGCATTACTGTGTTGCAGTTTGAAGGGCATTGCAGCCAGCGAAATTACAGGGCATTTTTTTTTCTTTTATGATTACCTAAATGGGCTCACGTTTAACAACAACTAACCTGATGGTGATGGTGAGCGAGTGTGGCTCAGTGGGAGCCCGTGCGACTTTCGATCCGACGCACCCGAGTTCGAATCCCGTTGGCCCCGCACCACTGACTTTCTTAAGTTATGTGCGGATTTTAACACTCGCTCTAAAAACGGTGAAGGAAAACATCGTGAGGAAACCGGCATGTCCAAGAATTTTTCACAAAAAGTCAAGGACATGTGACATCCACCAACCCACTGGGCCAGCGTGGTGAATTATGGCCCATTCTCTCTCTATGAGAGAAGGCCCGTGTCCCAGCAGTGGGAACGTAATGGGCTGATGATGATGATGATGATGATGAACCTGATGGTAAGCGTAGTTGCGGTCTAAGGTGGAGCACGTTTGTCCAGGAGGTGACTAAGCATTCTTGTCTTAAGGAGACCCTGGTTGTAATTGGAAGGAAATAAGTATTCTGGTAAAGAATTCCACTCCTTAGCAGTAGGAGGTACGTATAATAAAAGAGTCAGCGAAGCGCTTTGTGCGGACTGGTGGTATGTGCACTACTATAATATGAGACTTAATATCTGATGTCTCGGTGATGAGCGCAATCCGGTGCTACGCAGTGCTTTTTATGGAATTAAAAGTTCTGGGTTGCAATTGTTATGAGCAGGCGTGGCGCTTACCATCAAGCGAACGACTTGCTCGTCTCATTACTCAGTACAATAAAAAAACACGAATTCAGGGATGACGTTACAGGCAAACAGATTTTTTTACAATGGAAGGCAAACTCAGCTCAAAGGGCGGCACAGAGCAAGTGCAGACGTACAAGCATGTTATTTATTCATCAGAGCCGGGCCCGGTGCTTCCGCCGGCTGCCATGAAATCTCATATTAACTTGTCTACTTTCGCAGACTCAACGAATTTATGTAGCGCGGAAAATTGTCCTGGCGCTGTCTTGATATATGGCTTTATCACGTCTCATATGCATAACGTTTGTTTACTGAAGAGATATTAAAGCAATATATACGTTAGTGAAATAAATACGAATTCAGTGGTGTAATTCATTAAATTGTGCGGCTTTCCGATCGATGAGAAACAAAAAACGAGTCTAAATTTATTTTAAAAATGTATTAAATTCCTACTTAATAAATGTTATTATTCTGTCAAAGACTTTCTCAATGACAATAATTTAATTACTTGATTTCTAATTTGATGTCAATACTAATAATTATACTCTCTGACATTTTATATGCATTTTTGTAAATTTTAATATTTTAACCTATAACATTTTTATTTTTTCTCACTGTGACTTAATTTAATTAACAAAGTAAATTATTTTTTCAATAATTATTAATTATTTAATATGAAATAAATAAACAAAATTATGTTTGATAATAAAACTGTTAAATATTTGTACGCCTACAAAGGCCGAATTTGTTGGAGAAAAAAACTACTGCGCTATGTCACCTAGCAATATGGTAACCGGAATTCTGACAAATAATTTTATTTCAATTAATTTCAAAAATGCTTTGTTAACGTAGGATACGTAACGTATTCACTTGAAGGTGGGAAAATTTAAAAAGCCCCCGACACAAAATACCTAGAAAAAGTAAAAAACGGCTAAAATTATTGACAGATAAAACATGTCTAAAAACCACCGCTAGAAAACCTGCTTTCAAATAAAAAATACCGCATCCAAATCAGTTCACGGTTGTGGTGCCACAGACACATAGTGGTCAAACTTCACACATCATTAACGTTCACTTCAGGTCTAACGGTCACACCTGTAGACAAACCGGTAGGTCTATAATATATAACCTACAAATATATTTAGAATCGGATTAGTAGTTTCAGAGATTACGTCCTACAAACATACATACTTACCTACTCGTACATACATACAATCAATTTTACCTCATTATAATTACTCATATCACACTAATATCAGCCTGGAAGAGATCGCTTTTAGCGATAAGGCCGCCCATTGTAACACTTTCTTTAATTGTTTTTATGTAATGCCTGTAATTTAATGTTTGCAATAAAGCGTTCATCTATCTATCTAATATCAGAAATGCGAAAGTTTGTATGTTGGTGTGTAAGTATATTTGTTTCCTCTTCACGCCGCAAAGGCTGTACGGATTTGAGTGAAATTTGCTATGGAGATAGCTTATACCCGGGATTAACATATACGCTACTTTTTATTCTGAGAAACCGCAGGTGAAACCGCGGGGCGCAGCTAGTATTAGTATAGATGTGAAAGTTTGTACGTCAGCTCTTCACGCCGATTCCGCTAAACATACAATACAATACAATACAACACAATAACACTTTATTGCATACCACAAACATAACTACATGAGAAAAATATAAACCTTAACTACATATTTGGATGAAATTTGGAATGCAGATAGCTTATACCCTGAATTAATACATAGGCTACTTTTAATCCCGGGAAACAGCAGGGTGTAGTTAGTTTTATATACCTACGTATTATTATAATAATTATTTGACGGGCTTTCTAGTTCCATAATTTGATTTACTAACCGACTACACTCACGGGTATTAGTTGAAACAGATCTAGCCTGAATTTTGGCACGTGTAGTTTCTCTTAGCTTTTATATGCTCACAAACAAAGGATTTCAGCAATTCTCACTGGTACTTGTATAATAATCTAAATACATACGTAAGTTTATAGAAGACGATGATGCATTCAATCCTCGTTATAGGGCGTTTATAATTACACTAGCGAATAACTTATTATTCACGGGAAAGGTGGAGATGTCCTCTTCTTTCATTAAATTTGTAATTGACTGACGAGACGTAAACGTCTCGTCAGTCAATGAATTATACACATAAGTAATACGTAAAGAAATGTTAATTTATCGTAATAAATAAAGAGAGTTATAAGAAAGTCACAGTGATACGTCACATTAAACAATAGAGATTTGTTAATGTGTAATGTAATGCCGGGTTCCCACGATTTTCTACCTCAAAGAAAATGCTTGCAAGCTCCCTTATTTAATGCCTAAATTGCACACAAACCTCGCCTACGCCTGCCCCTAACAATTTTAGCGCCATCCAGATCTTTTAATACCATATAAGGCTACGATGCCCTTCCAACCGAAACACTGTAATGCTTGCGCACTACTGCTTGGTGGCAGAATTACTGGCAAAGCGAAGGAGCAGCGGGGACGAACAATTGAACAAAGCTGGTTGGCGATGTGCAAGCTTCTCCATCATTGCGTTCAGTTCTTCACAGTACACATCTGCAATAATGTACGTCCCGTTTGGTAAGAAGCTGTGATGAATCACACCGGCGCTAGACCACCAAACAATGACCATGACTTTGGACATTGTTTAGGTGCTGAACCAGGATCCAACTAACTTGCTGACCGCTTGCGATTGTTAAACAGAATCCATTTTTCGTCGCAGGTAACAATGCGGTTTAAAATTATTTCGTTTGTGTAACTGTTGAGCAGCGCAAGGCACGTTTCGACGCGTACTTCGCGCTGGCGATCATTGAGTTCGTAGGGCACCCATTTGTCAAGCTTTTTACCTTGCCAATTTGACGCAAATGAACCAATACTGTTTTGATGCTAACGTGGAAAGCTGCTGCTTATTCAGACGTAGATTGAGCATCATCAGCTTCCACAATCGCCTTTAATTCGTCATTGTCGATCAATGTGTCCGGAGACCACGAGGTTCATTTTTCAGTTTAAAATTTCCAGATCGGAAGCGGGTAAACCAATAACAGGCGGTGCGTTGGTTAGTAGTGTTAGCTCCGTAAACGTCGTTGATGTTGTGTGCCGCTTGTGCCGCGTTGCTGCCGCGACGGTACTCATATTCCATAATTACTCGCATTTTTAAAGTATCTATGATGACGAAAAAGATTTAAATGCGATAAAAAACAAACCACTAATTACTCAGATACATTTGGCTGTCTACTCGAAGACTAATTAATAAACAAATGACTACGTTTAGAAAAAAATCCGTTTAAAAAAAACAAATTGGAATTCTAGGCCAAAAAAAATATTTTGATTTGAAATCGCCAGTACTGCAGAACGGCATCATAGGTACATAACGGTTCATACGTAAAGAAAACCTATTATCTACATATAATAATATGCGCAAAACGGGCAAAGAAAACTGGAAGTTAACGGTGCTCGTTTCTTAACTTATCCATTAAAACTCTAACCATAACCATTACTGACTTTAAACTATTTATGTATTCGCAGATGCTCCAACTCATCCATCACACAAACAAAAATGTTATCCAAGAACTTAAACCACGTAATGGAGCACCCTCGCTGCGGAAGCACGAAAAAGCTTATTTTAAATAGTGTTGTTATCGGAAATGTATGTATTACGTCATGATATAAAATTCCTAATAAAATCTATAGAAAATGTGTGAAATAAATTTTATTATACACATTTCCTAGGAATTTTATACATTTCCCATCAACAGCTATCGGAAATTTGGAATTTAAATTCGGGATGTCCAATTGTCCATGTTACAGCGGGGTCGGAGCGTGGGCGGGGTAATAGGCTCTCGCCAGAACTCTTGCTTTGTCATCAGATCTCTTTGCTGCACTCGCACACTCGAGTTTCTGGCTCAGCGCTCTTATATACACTCTAGGGATAATACCGAGTTGAACAAAGATGGAGTAGTGCGGCGATTGTTTCTGAGAAAGCGAAAGTTGTTTTAGTTAATTTTTATACATTTCCTAATACCATTTATGAATTGCATACAATGCCTAGGAAATACATAACATTTTCTAGGAAATGTATAATGTATAATGTTATATATAATGTATAATGTATGTATATGTAAAGAACCATATACAAATTATTTTACACATTTCGTAAATTTCTTCGGCATCGTATACATTTCCTAGGAATTGTATAGAACTCCTAGGCTTCATACATTCCAATAACATGTACATTAAAAACAGCGAACTATTCCAGAAGAACAAAGCGGTCTCGCAGGGGGAAGGCTTGGGTCAAGCCTTCATTAATTAAAGAGAAGGGTGGCTAATACCCTCATCTTGCAAACCAAAGGGGCAAACCACAGCGGAACTTACCAACATTACTTTGGTATTGAACTTATGCTGGTATATAGTACACGATGTAAAGATTATCGGACACCGCTGCGAACTTGGCTTTTACCCAAGAGGACTAGGTATATTAGACCTATCTTGTTATATCGTATCTAAGGGCGCGTTTAAGCGCTCGTTTCCATTTTTAACAACGTGGCAATTATACGTTTTATCGTTGTTCATATTTAAGTTAAAGTTTACACTCTCGAGAGCACCGTCCCTGTTCCGTTATCACGCACGTGCCGATGGCTGTGAAAGATTCGAGTTTGAAAATTAATTGCCGAGATAACAATTAAGAATCAATTAAGGGGTAATTGCATTAGACATTAATTTGCTCAGTAACAATCGCTGCACTACTCCATCGGTGTCCGACTCGATCTTATCCCTATAGAGTGTATATAAAAGCGCTGAGCTAGAAACTCGAGTGTGCGAGTGCAGCGAAAAGATGACAAAGCAAGAGTTCTGGCGAGAGCCTATCACCCCGCCCACGCTCCAACCCCGCTGTAACATAGACAATTGAACATCCCGAATTTAAAAAAAAATCCAATAGCTGTTGATGGGGAAATGCATAGAATTCCTAGAAATTGTGTATATCAAAATTTATTTCACATATTTTCTATCGATTTTAGGCATTATATACATTTACAATTAGTTAATTTGGAATTTTATAGCATGACGTATTACATACATTTCCGATAACAGTACAATTTAAAATAATGAAATATATTGTAATATAGAAATTGAGCAGTTCTCGACTAAGTTGTTAAATCGAAGTCCATTGCTGAGGACAAACCGCAAACAATTTCAAATGGGAAAAAATATAAAGACCATCAAAATAATCTTTAAGATCTCATACACTTTTACACGTATTATCGGCAGAACAAATTTAGTAAATGCCTACCAAATTTAGTAAATGCCCACCAAATTTAGTAAATGACCGCCAATGGCGTGATGGTAAGCGCCAACACTGCCCATAACATCAGTGCCACCCAGAACTTTTAATACTATAAAAAGCACTGCGTAGCACTGCATTGCACTCATCGCCCCGAGGCATATTAAGTCATATATGCCCAGTAATTTCACTGGCTAAAATTCTCTTCAAACCGGAACACAGTAATGCTTGTGCTCTACTGCTTGGCGGCAGAATAACTAGCAAAGCGGCGTACCTACCCAGACGGCCTTTCGCGTACGAGAGAAACGCACTAAAAATAAAATATTATGGTGCTTACTTATTATGTGTACTGACATCATGTAGGTACATATATAAAGAAAATGTTTCTTGAATGTTGCTTCTTGTAACACAAAACCTAATGCAGTCTCTGCGACGAACATACGAGAACACTTTCAGTGCATTTTAGGATTATCTAGCTTTCAGGAAATGAAATGTCCCGACTCCATTGCAACCTTCATATCCTTGTTAAATTATGTTCAGTATAAACTACTTCAAGCAAACATTTTTAAGGGTAATTTTTTAAAATATGAACTTTCATACAGAAACATTTTTACGATAGTGAGCTATGGTGACCTATTTTACCTGAGGTACGATTTTTGTACGGGTGATATATAGGTAAGTATACCTACTATTACATACTATTTATGATATTAAATTACTAGTGCGACTCCCACTCGTATTCAAAATTACCGGTGATTATTTTGACCAAATATTTTAAAATTCATAAACCTAAAATTTCCAATTTTAGTTTTTTTAGGAAGATAATTAAAATTGAGAATTATGAAAAAAAAACATTAAGTACGTAATATTTTTAATTTTTATAACGTAGAAACAATTATTTACAAATATATACAGTGATAAAGACTACTATAACAAAATTAAAAAATAAGTGTTTATTTATATATATTATGGTGACTTTCTTGTCATTCTTAATTCTAAGATCATCGAGATAAAAAGCACTTTCTCTTCCAAAACCCCATTAAAATACAGTTTACAAAGGGACAAGCGATGTCGCTTGATGATTCAATGTTGCAAGCAATTAAGACATTCCAATTTTTTCAAAGTATTTAATCTTGAAACAATTCTATAGTAATGTTTCATTCTCCATGCTCAATTTTTTCTTGTCAAACTAAGCCCGTTGCCTCCTCCGAGATGTTCTAGAAAATTGCCTGATGTCTGTATGGCCGTAACCCTCATCCAATTCTTTATTCGTTTGCCCTCCGGCATAGTTTGCGGGGTGTTAACCTTTGAAACAATGGCCTGGCCATTGAGTTGCTCCTTATTTCGGTCATTCACTGTAGCTTATATAGAATTGAGAATGATATCTGAATGAAAGTCGAAGGTAATTTTTTAATAATAAATATTATTAATAATATATCTACGCTATATGTTTTCTTTGAGACCCCCGACATTCCATACAAATTCACCGAGCTAACTGTCTACTAATAAGAGTTTTGTAGGGATGATCTGAGGCAAATGAGCGGGACAAGGACAGTGCTATACATAGGCAACATAAGTGTTTTTCTTTACAACTACTTTGATTACTTGTTATCAAGGTATAATTATTCTTCTTTTTTAATTTTTATAATTTATAATTTAGTAATAGTTAGTTTTCTTTGGTTATATTGTTAAATAAAACTTCGTATATAATACTCTCATTATATTACCACAAGCTACAGGGTTTTTTATGTAACTGAGTAACAAGACGAGCTGGTCGTTCGCCTGACGGAAAGCAATACGCCAGCCCATAACAATAACAGCACCACCCAGAACTTTGTTTTGAAAAATCCTGCGCGGCGCTGCACTGCGCTCGTCACCATGACACAAGGCGTTAGCATTAGCTGTTGAATCTCATAATGCCTAATAATTTCGCTGGCTACAATGCCCTTCAAACCGAAACACAGTAATGCTTGCGCACTATTGCTGGGCGGCTGAATAACTGGCAACTCTAGCTAGGTACTATAACCAACTATTATCTAGTATTGCTAGTATTAATCTCCTAGTCCCCGCACGAAATGAATAGGACAGAAAACATTGCTCAGATAGTCGCAGACACGGGCAGCGGAATCAAGCACCGCTTTTCCAAGACATTTAAATGTTTCTAAATATTAAATACTCAATAATTTATGAAAACCTTTTGAAAATTTCTTTTTACAGACCATGAAGGGTACGTATATACAGTGTAATTACTCCGGAAATACCCCTTACGCCTTCCTCCAACCGAGCTCATTGTCAACAATTTCCGCTTGTTTACAGCTATACATTAGCGCGGTTCGTTAGTGCTGGATTAATCTTTGCAAATGGGGACCGGCTAGAGAGGTTGTTGGTACGTAATTCCTCTTTAGATCGGTATCGGTCATTTATTGTTAATTGAAGAGCTGCCACGCATGGTCGCACGATGTAGGGAAGAGAATGAAATAAGTTTTATCTTAATTTAAATCAAAATGGTATTAGGTATACTTACAAAACCAACTTCAATTCTCGGAATTAGCGTTTAATTTTCCGCGTGGAAATTAGATTATTGGCGGATTAAATTTTATGATAAAAAGCGCAAAAATTAATGTGAAACATAGACATTAGACACGTATTAAAAATACACAGAGTCCCAGTGTTATGTGAAAGTAGCAAAGATGTCGAGGGAAATGTTTGCATAGTGAACCCATGATAACTTTGATGTTTATCTGTTACTAAGAGAACAAAGCACTGTATTGTTTGACAGAGATAACGTGTATGATAATGGTATATTCAGTAGGTGACAGTAAAATTAGATAGGTATAAGTATAGGTATGTATAACAAGGCTACATAGTAGATTCATGAGTGACTAAGTAAATAGATCTAAAAATTTTATCCAAAATATAACTTTTTCGATTTTAGTTGCAACACTCTGTGACTATCAATAATTTTCGCTAATTTAGTGCTGTATCACAACAAATGATAAAATGCATTCAATCGACCCGAGTCAAGATTAGTGCACCTATTCGAAACTAGATGGCGTTGGCGATCGTTAAAACACGCAAACGTTTAGTTCGCGGAAATCAAGTGACCGCCAGATTTGAATTTGTAATGTGGAATGGAATCTACTGGATTCGGATCTCACTAGCATTAGCGCTTTGCCTTAGCACTTCATCCAGCTCTCAAGCCTTTGCGACTGGATGTTGTCTACTGCATTGCCTATTGTCCGGTAGATTAACGAATTTCCCCCCCCCCGCTCTGTAAATTGTAAAACTTTGAATACAAGCCTGTACGTTTACACCCCCCCGTATTATTTACTTTCCCCTGCGACCTCGGCCTGCCTAAAGGACACCGATAGAACCCCTCCTATAGTGCATTATTAGATAAAAAATACTTACAGATGAAACGTTATATCCTTCGGCGGTTTGATGTTTCTGCCTTTTTTTTTGCACCAATATATTTTGCAACTTGGCATTTTGCAAGAGGTGTTCCGCCCGCTATGACAATTGGTGTTTAGCGCGTGACGCGCGGTCAACTAGTTTTATATAACGTCTTGGATAGCGTTTGACGTTATTGTCTTTGACCTTTGGTGAAAGGATTAGGCCTGTAGTATCGACTCCATTTGGCTGTATACTCGAAGCTGTTAGACACCAAACAAAATAATAATGTTGGAAATTAAAAAAAAAAACAAAAAACAAACCTCCGCCATAGGGCTTTTTGGTTCCATTAGAACCAAAAAGCCCTATGGCGGAGGGGAAAGTGCCTAGAACGCTGGCCGCATTGCCACTCTGAATGGTTATGCTGATTGTACTATTTTAATTTTTTATACTTAATAGAATACCATGTCTATTGTTTGTAACCAAACACTTCTTAAGACATAAAGGACGATAGGCAATTATACCGAACCACCTGCAGGTATTTGCCCTATATGATATTAGAAGATTAACAGTTCATTCCAAGTTTCGCCGTTAAGTACCTCGTAACAAACCTGCATTGTTGGACGAGGGATTAAGGCGAGGGTCCCTGATTGGAAAATCGATTGGACTCTGCGGTCTGAGGTCCAACCGAACTTGTAAGTAAGCTAAACTAACTGGGAACGAGCTAGGTAGAACTAAAGATCGAGTTAGGTAGTTGTTTTTTCTCGACTGGACAGGAAGCAGTGTTTAAAGAGTTTGAAAACTGTCGCGAGTAAGGGAAAGTGAGGTAATTAGTTCGGCGGGTAATTGTATATGTTACAGTCAAAACTCATAACGGCTCAAAACTAATTTTTAACTGCAGAAATTAGTCTAACCCAATTTTGACTAAGGACGTCGCGTCGGTCAAAACCAATTTTGACTGATTTTCGGAGTCAAAATCAGTTTTGACCGGCATCCTCTGTTAACAGTTCTAATTTAATCTAATCTAGTGTTTGGAGCCACTAGAGTATACGACAATTATTACTTTCGCTTCGCCGGCAGCTGCCGCGGCACGCTTGCTTCGATCGCTCAGCTTGCGTTCAGTTTGGTCACAGTTCTAACTTAACCCAATCTAGTGTTTGGGGCCACGAGATTATACGACAATTATTACTTTCGCTCCGCCGGCAGCTGCCGCGGCACGCTCGCTTCGCTCGTTCAGCTCGCGCTCAGTTTGGTCAAAGCTCTAATTTAACCCAACCTAGTATTTGGGGCCACTATATATACATCAGTCAAAACCGATTTAGCCTTATTTATGCAGTCATATTTAGTTCTGACCGGTTATAAGTTGTTAATGTAACATAATATACTGATTCTGATTATTGACTTATTAAATCAAAAAATATTTAGAACTACAATCCTTACAATCTTGAATTATTGCAAAGGATATTCCTTTTACACATCCTAGTTATTGTCTGAAATGTGGTCGGAGTTATTCTGACAAAATTAACTCAAGTTCACATAAAGCTTCCGTATATAAGAAAGAAGGACAATATAAAGGTCCCCGATATGGCAACCCCAAATAACATACACACGCTGTTGGCAATGCAAGATAAAATATTACCCTATTTTCTTAAAATCCTATCTAGATAATAAAAGCTCAGTTGGTTTATCTTGTCCTTGAACAGACAGAAAGTTTTTTCAGAACCTATTATTTGGGAGAACGTAAGGAAAGTAGGTACTCTAACGGTATACCTAATATCTAAAGGGTAATAAATTTGGAATGGAACAAAGGCTGGGTATATTGGCAATTTTCGTTTTACCTACCAAAACATGTTTATAAAAAAAATGTTAGCAGCTTTTTGGGAACTAATGAGATTTGGGTACATATAAACAAATTATTTTAAAAATATTCAAAGTACCTAAAGGCCGAGACGAAGTTTATATAATTCTGTAGTATCATTATTACGGTCCGTTTTTGTTTTGGATAAAGCGAAAACAAAGACTATGAAATCACTGGACTGCGATTACCAACCCCCTCAATCACGGAACATTAGCGGTTTTTATCTAAAATATCTCTGAATATTCCGGATGATAAAGTAAGTAAGTTAAATACCAAGAGTAGCTCTTTCAATTGGTTTTATAGTATGAGTGATTACAAGATGAGTTTCAAATTCTTTGTCGTGTGTTACCAACCCTAGTGTCGGAGTCTATAGACCGACCGACCTTACGACTGTTGTTCTTACCCTCCGCAGCACGGTAGCGTTCAGATGTACATATAACACAAACGGTCACCCATCCAAGAGTCTCATAAGAAGTCTGAAGACAACGGCTAAGCAAATTATGCCACCAGACAAAATTTTATTTTATGAAACTGAGTGATGAGACGAGCTGGTCGTTTACCTGATGGTAAGCGCCTGCCAATAACAATTGCAGGGCCACCCAGAACTTTTAGTACCATGAAAAGTACTGTTATAGCGCTGCATTGCGCTCATGAGAGTCCTACGTCTTATCACCCCGAGACATATGCGCAATAATTTCGCTGGCTACAGTCCCCTTCAAACCGGAACACAGTAATGCTTGCGCACTACTGCTTGGCGGCAGAATAACAGGCAAAGGAAAATTAAAAAAAAATTGCGTAAGTATACCAAAGAATTGTGTAAAGAACTCTCAGATATTATTTAGAATTCTCTAATAATAATAATAATAATAATAAGTACCAAAAACTAACCAACAAAACAGTATGAGTTTGAGATTATAGAGTCCAGCTTAAACATTCTAGGTTCAAGAAGTCGTAAAAATATCATAGTCAACAATCAAAATAGTTCTAAGAAGCCCTAAATTGAAGACATTCTGAAAATAAAACACGCAAAATATTGCTATTCTTGCTAACGTACGTTCACAACTGTTGCCTTTGCCTTGTTCCCACAGCAATTTATGCTAAACATCTGATATATTTGGGCTGGAACGATCAGGCGCATACATTCGTATGCAAACTGAAACATATGTCGAGCCCCGTTTGACCTTACCCTTTTGCGATGTTATTTGTCTAGCAAACAGATGCTCTATGTCAGGAATGGAGTGAGGTGCGGTGATTTGGGTTGAAACCCCAAATATAAACTTGGAATAAGTAAGTTTATATTTCTTTTATGAAGAAGTTGACCAAAACTGGAACAGTCGAAGAATCAGCAGTTTTAAGGCCCAGATGTTAGTTTTTTTTTTTATTTATTTATGGATCACAAACAGTACACTACAGATATTATTACATAGGTATAATAAATGATTACATAATTAGTGTACCAACATCGTTGACCACAGGTTACTTTGATAATATAATGTGAACAGAACGAATGTGGTTATGATTTGTACTGTTATTTACATATTAAACTAATTACCACTCTCGCACAAAACCTCCAACACTAGCTTCCGAAAGCAGCTAGTACGTTCATGAAATATATCGATACTATTAAAATGATCGTTATAAGATTTAGTCAAGCGATACAATGGTGATCGCTGACCTGCGTTGGTGCGACAGGCTGCGGTGGCAAATGTTTTGTGCACGGTGCGTGAATGGGTTCTTAATGGAACTTTGTAGCAAAGCCTATGCACCAACTCAGGGCAGTCGTAACGATTGTGACAGATATCATATAAAAGCATAGCACCAAGTTGCAACCTCCTCGACTTTATATAGTTACCTATAATTTTTTTAAGTATAATTATCGTAGACGTAAGTACTATCTTATGTTTACCTACTTGAACCTCTAGGTTTAAGTCTACCTACCTCAAGAGTTGAAACTTATCTCGATCAAAACAATTGTAAAAATCCATAGCACAGGCCCAAACGTAATGGCGATAAAAAATTACAACAAAATTCCATACAACATAAAAGTAGAAAGCATAAAATCAAAATTCTTAAAAAAGTTAAAACAATGCCTAATTAACAAATGCTACAATAACTTAGACGAATTTTTCAATAACAAGTAATATATTTTAAATCAATATATTAATAAAAAATTAATTATTTTATATGACTATAAAGTTACAGTGTTTATTAAATGGATTGGTCCGCTCGCTCCTATTACTTCTATTGCCAAACCCTGTCAGTGTCATATTTGTTAACCCTTTCATAAGACCTCTTCAAATGTTTTTATGTGATTGCAGTAAACAATTGAATTGAGTACCTATTGAGTATTGACTTAATTTGTCTATCAGTTTGAACTTCAGTGTTCGGGAGTCCTGGTAAAGCGAGACTGGCTGTGCACATTAATTTGGCAACGATTTCTGTTCAAGATAGGGGCTTCGCTTCAAGTACAGTTTATGAAGTAGAGAACGGCCCCTACGTGGCTCAGTAAAGAAACAATCAAACAAGCCCATATTCACTCGTAAATATGAATTAGGGTGGCACAATTCCACTAATCCTACATCCCATCCTATCCTACTAATAAAGGTTTGGAAACTATCGTAAGTCGAAATATTCATTATAAATATAAACGGGTACACTCATGTTATGATTGTGTCGGAATAACTCCGACCTTGGTTTCGGACAATTAGACCTACTACCTAATATTATAAATGTGAAAATCTATGTGTGTGTTTAACTTTTTTTTTAATGGAACTTAGTGATGAAACGAGCTATTCGTTCACCTGATAAGCGGTAAACCGGTAGCCCGGTAAGCGCCACGCTTGCCCATAACAATGGCAGTGCCACCCAGAACAAAGACTTTTAACACCATAAAGAGCACTGCAAAGCAATGCATTGCGCTTACCAGCCCGAGACCTTATGCCCAGTAATTTCGCTGGCTACAATGCCCTTCAAAGCGGAACACCGTAAGTAGCGCGGTTGCGCACTACTGCTTAGCGGTAGAATATCTGGCCATTCTGTGGTACCTACCCAAACGGCCTTCCGCATACGAGACACCTACCACGAGTAACTCCATATCAACCTGTCTTTTTCCAGAACCTAAAGTACCAGTATACCAGTTATCAAAATCCATTTAATAGTTTTTGCGTGATTGAGTAACAAACATCCAAACATCCACCCATCCTTACAAACTGTCGCATTTATAATATTAGTAGGATGCTATAGTGTGGTGTGCTATTGTCATAGATTTGATAGATTAAAACTTAAACCTATGCAACGCAAATATTAAGTAGAGCTCCTGGAGGTAAATAAAAATCCTTAGAACCAGTAGAGTTTGTAAATCAGAGCCATCTAGCAGCGTACTATAAAACACTCTGACGGTAGAGGTTGCTCTTCTACAAAGATAACTTGTAATCTGAATTGCGCCCTTGCTTGGTTGTATTTGAACAACAAAGGACGTGGAAAGAGAAGGGTCTTGTTTTTCATCTGTTGCAGAAAATTTCGTAGAGATGGCGTGAAAATTAATGCAATTTGACTTGGATATAAAATCATTGTTTGTTATCAATTGATTTCCAAAGATATATGATATATGTAAGAATAATAGAGTGTTTGTTTTAGACTTTATAGATGGGAAATTAGGTATAAAAGGTGAGGTTTAGGTTTTTATTAGTAGTTAGTTTAGTTTTAGTAAGTATAGTGTAGAATTATTGTTTTCAGTAAAATAGGCGGTTGTCCGTTGAAAAAATACTAGGTAGGTATTTCATTGTATCCAAAGCTACACGCAAGTAATATACATATCTACCTACCTCTTCTCGTAGCTGTTGAAATCTCAAACATGCTTATTAGTAGCATCGTTGTTCTACTAATAACCTAATAGGCTCAAATAATAAGTCCAATATGCATCACATGAAAGCAACGCTAAATATAGCCCAGACGTTCAGGTATTGCAACCAATAGAACATCGCAAACAATTGTAGTGGCTTGAACTGCTGCATTGATAATAATTTCGTTCCTAGAAATTCTAGAAAGATTTAAAACGGAGTGCATAACAGTAACTGTTAGTTCCAGAATGTCCTGCAGTTTATTGTTGAAGTGCTTTCTTACAATGTTTTCATTGACGGTCGTCCGAGGAGATAAAACGCTGGGTACGTACGTGTGCTTTTATAAAATAACCGGAACAAAATGAAATGTATTCTTTCTCTTCGGTTTGTGTTGTGATGACAAAGGACCGTTAAAAGCTTTCTAAGAAGAAATAGAATGGCAATTTTATGGATATTTATTGGTGACATTTAATTTTTAGCCTTAATAATTTTCAGTGGTAAATATTTTAAGTATATACTTCATAATTAGGCCAATTTTATATTAAGTTTATGTTGTAATAATAGCATATGTATATTTTACATATATACTACATTCATACATACATACATACATTTTGGTATATTACTATAGGTATTTTTAGGCAATAATTAAGAATATTTAAAATGTCCCATCACGCACTTTACTGCACCGCTACCATTTTTTCTTGCACGTTTGTAGAAAATGCTATCTACTCGTAGCGTTAAGTCCTCCATGTACAAACTGTTTTGTGCTAATGTATAAATAAATAAATGGAACTTTGACATTTTTTATGGAATAAAGTGGCTAGACAAGCAGGTCTCTCACCTGATGGTAAACGCCTGCCCATAAATAACAGTCGCAGTGCCACCCAGTACATTGTTTTGCAAAACCCTGCGCGGCTCTGCAGTGCGATGCCCAATAATTTCATGTAACGGTTAAGTCATATACCAATTCACTCGAGAGAAGAATCGGGAAACACTTACTCGGGAAAACTTATTCCTATTATAAGTGACTTTAATAGAAATATAGAGCTAAATGTATGATTGCACACTCAAATTATACTAGCGGCGCCCCGCAGTATCGCCCGCTGTTTCCTGGGATAAAAAAGCTCCCTTGTGTTAATCCAGGGTTTAATCCATTTCCATTCCAAAATTCATTTGAATCCGTTCAGCTGTTACGTTCATATTTTTCTTTTTTTATGTTACTGAATGACGAGACGAGCTGGTTGTTTGCCTGATGGTAAGCAATACGCCAGCCCATAACAATAACAGCACCACCCAGAACATTGTTTTGCAAAATTCTGCGCGGCGCTGCACTGCGCTCATCACCCTGAGACAATTAGCTTTTGAGTGTCATAATGCCCAGTAATTTCGCTGGCTACAATGCCCTTCAAACCGGAACACAGTAATGCTTGCGCACTACTGCTTGGCGGTTGAATAACTGGCAAAGCGGTGGTACCCACCCAGACGGCCTCTCGCATACGAGAAACCTACCACCAGTATCACCAGTATATTATGTATAACTTACGTTTGACTTATATAAACTCTCGATTTTTACCATAACTAGCTGCGCCCAACGGTTTTACCCGTGTTAAATCTTCGAGAATTAAGAGTATCCTAAGTATTTCAGAACCTATAAGGTACGTACCAAGTCTATCAAATCCAAATCATATTAAACGTCATATTATACACATCGTACAAATCAATTAAAATACGTTAAAAATTGTAACTTAAAATATCGTGACTTTATCTTTATCTTTTTCTTTATCTTTATCTTTGAAAAAAGAGGTGAGCATGTCTACCCATTTCTTTCCCTTACTCAAATTGAAGTCCGGGCTCAGAAAAAAAAAGCAAAAACTGACTCCACCAGTGTTTCGGAAATACGCCCGCTAGAGAAGATAGCACCAAGAAACTCTGCACCAAGAACTTATGTAGTTTCTGCGTGATTAGGTTACAAACTCACGAACTTTTTAATTAAAAATATTAATAAGTAGGTTTTTTTTTTTATTTGATACATAGACAAAAAAAAGCGTAAGGTAAGCGGTTACCGTCGCCTATGGACACCTGCAACACTCGGGGCATTACTGGTGCGTTGCCTACCTTTAAGGACCCTTTTCACCCTTATTTTAAAGTACCCTATGTTATAGCCCCGCGGGAAAACCTTGGGTGGTAGCCCATTTCATATCTTGCAGGTGTGCGGCAAGAAAGACCTGGAGAATCGGACAGTATGCGATTTCGATAGATCTATGATATGTGGTGTTGTGTGTCCTGATAGGATAGTAGGATTAAGAAATGTTTCCAAACTACCGTAACTTTTGGCAACTATAGTCTAAAATAAAAAAGACGTGTGGCACTCGGAGACTGCCGCGGTAAAGCTATTGCATAGCATTCGGAGTGGGGGGTGTTAGGTTATTTTCGTTACGGAATTTCTGGATTCGGTCTCCACGCTCAAGGCCCGCGATAGAAGCTATGCAATAGCTTAAAAACTAAAATCACTAGGTGCAATCTTCGACGACGGCGGATTCATCCTAGAAGCTGCGTTCAACGTGGCACTCACCGATATTTCTAAAGACCAGGAAAACCCGTTTGTCGCCAATGTGATTCGGGCCCCACCTGGTGACGTAGCTGAAGCGGAGAAAGCCATGTGTTCGATGCTGGAGGTACGTATTCTTAAGATAAGGTTTTCGTTGAGATTTATACATAGACTAAACTATAGTTACATACCTAGAAGCGATATGCTTTTTACCACATTTTTAATCCCCGACGCAAAAAGGAAGGGTGTTATAAGTTTGTTATAACCATTATGTGTGTCTGTCTGTGGCACCGTAGCTTTTAAACGGGTGAACCGATTTGAATGCGGTTTTATTCAATTGAAAGCAGTTTTTCTAGCGGTGGTTTTTAGACATGTTTTATTGTGTCGAGGGTTTTACATTTTTTAATTTAGGTAGGTATTGTTATTACGTCATTGTCTTGTTTGCCTGTTTGTCGTTCCGGGTGGAATCTTGCAGCTCAAATTTCAAGCACTTCCCGATTAGCTATGCGGCTTAAACTTTCAGAGTTGCTCACAACTCGATGACAATGCATTCGAACTACATTTATTAGCATGCAATGCTGACCTAACCTCAAAAGGCGCATAAAAACGTATTTTTTAGATTATTTTACTTAATCTGTCACTTTCTTGTTTCTCAACAAAAACTGCTGGCCAACCCACTGGTCTCCCAAGCGCCAATCGTTTATCGTGTTGAGCTTAATTTAAGGTGTAGTTTCACTGCAACAATATTTTGAGGATTTTGTGCTATGAAGAGCGAGTGTGGCTCAGTGGGCGCATGAGCGACTTTCAATCCGACGCACCCGACTTCGAATCCCGCCGGCACCGTACCACAAATAATCCAAGAATTAATCACATAAATTCAAAGACATGTGACATCCACCAACCCGCACTGAGCCAGCGTGGTCGATTATGGCCCTTACTCTCTCTATGAGTGAAGGCCCATGTCCCAGCAGTGGGAACGTGATGGGCTAATGATGATGATGATGTGCTATGAAAGTTTATCTTAACTTGTAGTTATCGTATTTTTCATTTGATCTATTTTGGTCTGTATCGACAATAATTGGAACGAATCTCATAAGTCGCAGTGATGCTATAACTTGAGAGCTAAACAAGATAGCGCTTGAGAGACCAGTGGGTAAACCGGCTCAGCATATAAATTACTGGAGACATAAAAAAGCTTTTGGGACATTAAATCGATATGGAAGCGTTTGAGAAAATTCTATTTTCTTTTTAGACTAATATATTTGGAGTATTTGGACCAATAATAAAGGGCCCATTGCATCATGTGCAGTCCATAGCCGACTTCCTCGAGATCCCGCATCTTTTGACGGAAGCCATCATCACGCAAAACCGGAATTGGTCAGCGGTCAACCTCTACCCTCATCATATTGCATATTCTCAGGTAAAATTGTAAAGTTAATTTCCTTGTAGAATAATTATACCTACCATTAATAGAACTTACCTACTTAGTATTAGACGTGTCTAACAATATAATTTCATTGTTGCGTACTAGCTGCGGCCCGCGGTTTCACCCGGAGTCTTCCGGGATACCTACATCGTGGTATCACTCGTGGTAGGTTTCTCGTATGCGGGATGCCGTCTGGGTAGGAACCACAGCTTTGCCAGTTATTCTGCCGCCAAGCAGTGCGCAAGTATTACAGTGTTCCGGTTTAAAGGGCATTGTAGCCAGCGAAATTACTGGGCATATGAGACTTAATATCTGATCTCGGGGTGATGAGCGCAATCCAGTGCTACGCAGTACTTTTTATGGTGTCCAAGGTTCTGGGTGGCACTGCAATTGTCATGGGCAAGCGTGGCGCTTACCATCAGGCGACTTGCTCGTCTCATCACTCAGTTCAGTAGTTTTTGCGTGATTGAGTAAAACATCCATCCATCCAACAATCCATCCTTCCTCACAAACTTTCGCATTTATAATATTAACCCGCCACTTGTGACGTCAATTTTACTTACGCCTTTGGTGACGCCGGTTCACGCACCGGGATTTTCAACCTAAGATTTCCCTAATAAAGAACACTCCGTGTTACATTTATAGATTAAGTAGAATATTAGTAAGGGGATATGATATTAGGTAATATGTACCAACCATAAAGCTCTAAATTTCTCATTTTCTTTGCTGGCTTAGCGATGAGTCTCAGCCCCAAATGAATGGTTATTTTAGTTTATATTGTAATACCTAGGTGCCTTCCTAAATAAACGAACCTCAATGTAAATCACTCTATGTGTACCATTCAGATAGACATTTATTATTGTTTCTAATAAAACCTTATTCTAGCTTTTCTCATTTCAGGTTTTCAGCGACATTATAGAAACTAAAGGTTGGACAGAATTCACGGTTATTTATGAAGGCGCTGAACTCTTGCCGTTTTTAGAAAATATATTCAACATTCAAGATTTAGATTCTGGACAAGAAAGGATTTTGATAAATGTTGTCCAATTACCTGATGGGGACGACTACAGGTATTTGCATATTTTTTACTAGATATATGAATAAGTAATTTTGTATTTCATATTTTATCTGAGATTTCAATGCATAAACTCTACAGGGTGGGTTTTTGAACAGGAATCCCTATGGCAACTACCCTAAACGTTAGAGAGTGAACAATATCTTGTTAGAAATGATGATAAGGAACAAAAAATTATATGAGCATATTTTTCTAAAGTTCCTACAACTTGCTGAAATCGATGTTATAATTTTCATACAAATCTGCCAGAATCGAATAAGATACTGTCGCGATAATAGAATCTGATTTTTATAAGGAACAAAATATTTTACAGGCATGCTCAAATTGTAACAAATCGATAAAAATCTGTATTTCATTCCGACCACACAGGTTTGGTCATAAATATTATAAAGGTATATTTAACTAATAAAAAAAGGCGGACGACTCGTCGCAAAATTCAGCACGACACGAAATGAAGCAATCAAGCTATGTCTGGCCGCTCGTTCGTACACAAGCCATATGCACACATTTATATCATGCTATGCCGATCGGCCGTCATCGGCTTGAAATCGGCATTCCGTCCACTCAAACAAACTTATCGCCACCGTCATTGCTATGCTTCAGTTACAAAGTGAGATTCCGTCCGCTTTTTTATTCGCTCAAAAAATACATTTTTTTATAGGTAGTAGTCTGGTAGTAGTATGAAGTATGTATTATATATTCTTAGTATAATTTATATCGAACGATAATGTAAGTACCTACATATACCATATCTTTAGGCAGCATTGTGTTTCTTATTATGTTTACATGAAGCATTAACGAATGCCAACAGAAAAACTCAAACAAGCAAAGCATATACATTGATATATTCTTATCTTATATTACTTTGATATATTTTTATCTTATATTATAGACATATTTTATTTATATACTTTCCCGCGCTGAGGGAAGATTGGGTTATGGGTTCAAGTCCCAGCCGGTGGTCGTATTTTGTCTTCCCTTGTTTGAGCATTATGTTTCTTTAATCGTTTATTTTATGTTGTTTTTTATCCTTTTAGGACCCAATTACAGAGCATTAAAAGTTCCGGCTCAGTAAACTACCTCGTGAACTGCAGAAAAGAAAGCTTAGAGCAGTTTCTAGAACAAGCGCAGCAAGTTGGAATAATGTCAAATGATCACAGCTATTTAATCATGAACCCAGACTTTCAAACTATCGACATAGATCCTTATAAACATGGGGGTTCTAATATTACAGGTACTTGTAAAGTTCACGAAATAATTCTTCGTACATCCAAGCCCTGCAAAATTATCTACCTATAATATGACAAAGTTTCAGCACAAGCAGAGGCTATCATACAAAGTGTATAACTTTATATTTTTAGAACAAAATATTTCTTTTAGATATTTTTCTAAGCTTACTTTATGGGGGTAATATTGTCAGATTGACGAATCCAATTCTTCAAGAATCTTGAATAGTATTGTTTTTCAGGAGTTCGCTTCTTCGATCCCGGATTGGAATCCATTCAAGACTTCATCACACATCTAAATGAGAAAGTAAAGGAATTATCCGAGGGTGGGATAGAAAATGCAATTTCTGAGAATGGTTTGACTTTGGACTTGGCTTTAGTATACGATGCCGTTACGTTGTATACATCGGCTTTGAACGATATGGGACTCGAAGACGGCGCTAATGTCACTTGCGAGCAAGACGAGAGCTGGAACTTCGGATCCACCATCATAAATTATGTTAGAACTGTGAGTTAATTTTCAATCGCAATTAACTTGAAAGTTACAGCTCGTGTCATATTTCTTTCTCTTCTTGCAGATGGAAGTCGACGGACTGACCGGAGTCATAAAATTTGATAGCGACGGATTTAGATCTGATTTTGAAATAGACATTATAGAAGTTGTGGCATATGGATTTGAAAAGGTATTTATAAATCAGCAAACAACATAAAATAAAATTGATTTAACGATTGCGGCTTTATCGCCATGGGTTTTTTTTTATATTCAGTTAATTTAAATACGATTATCTGCCACAGGTTTTATAATTTCGTAGTAAGTGGGTATATAATGATGTTATACAGGGTGTGTTTGGGTGTTTTTCGAGGGCCTCTGCGGCTAAAACCTGAACTGTTATAGTTATGGGAAAATGGTGTTAGGAACCTTGGGCTCGATTTAGGATAAAATAACATTTGCATTAAAAAATCATTAAAATATCCGAGCGTTTTAAATAAAGTTATGTTTTCTGAATAAATATATTTTCTTGCATTTACCTTACATCAAAGAAAATATATGGGTATGTAAGTATGGGTCCAAAATTATAGGAACACCTAGAAAATTATAATTTCAATGTTGAAAATACTAATTCCATTTCTATAATGGTTTAGATTTTAACCTCAGAGGCCTTCAAACATACCTCACATATATGTAAGTTCGTCATGGTAGATATATTTTGTTATTTATTTGTATTATGTTCAAAGTTCAAAAGTTCTTTATTCAGGTTTGGCATCACAGACGCACTAATGAACGACAATTATTACGACCGTATCGTAAACATAACCACTATTCATAAGATACTGATAAGATGTGCCTACTTACACGTCTCTTACAGTAATCTAATTACAGGTAGGCCAGTGGACAGCAGAAGATGGATACACTGAAACAAGAATAATAATTCCACCAGTAGACAATGAAGGTGCCGAGACGATGAAAGGAAAACATTTTATCGTATTGACTGCTTTGGTAACTTTTCCAACCCAAAAAACATCATATTACCATAAAATAATAATTGGACTCATTATTTATTTTATCTCAACATTTCAGAGTAAACCTTACGGTATGTTAAAAGAATCCGACAAAAAGTTAGAAGGGAACGATCGCTATGAAGGTTTTGGGATAGAAATCATAGACGAACTGGCAAAAATGAACGGATTTAACTACACCTTCGAAATTCAAGAAGATGGCTCTTACGGCTCTTTGAACACCAAAACTGGAAAATGGAACGGAATGATGGAGAAAGTTATGGATGGTGTAACCTATCTTTTATTTTCTTTTCTACAATGTTATCAGTATTAAATTTTTTTTTTTTAATAAATTTCTTTCCTTTTATCGCGACTTCGTCCCCGTGAACAACAGAGAAAGGCCATATTCGTATTTTTTCCAAGATTACATATTAGTGTCTAAAGTATTGCGAAGCAAAAATAATAATAAATATGTAATCGTCATTATTATTGATGATGATAGTCATGATTATTATTATTAATAAGTAGAATGTTGTAAAGGTTAAGATATAACGAATTAGTCTAATCTATAATGCTATAAAGAGTATTTTGATGATAAATAAATAAATAAACAAGATCTCACGAAGAGTTCAAGCTGTATCTTCGTAGCGACCCAACCGATTTTAATGAAACATTTGGGTCTAATGATACCAAACCCTGAAAACTGCATTAAAATCGCCAAGGTACAGGTCTAGACGTCTGGGGTCCACCGATAATCTAACATTGAATCAGTGTATGGGTAAATAAATATGTTATTTAATTGTATAGCGGATTTGTGTAAATTAGGAAAATAAATTTTCTGAGTCCTGTTCACCAGTTTCTGAGTTTATAAATAAGAAACATACAAAAAACCGTGTGTTCGTGTTCAGTACCTTCTAAATATTCGATCCCAGTTGGTTTTTTAAATAATATTCAATGTACAGAATTGTCTCAGTTTTAATATTAAATAAATAAATAACGCCCAACGATCACATACATAGATCCTGGCCCCTAACTAGGATTCCCTGTATTTAGGAAACCAGGAACTATATCCTACAACACCCAGACACGAAACAAATGTTTGCTATTTTTTTCTGTGCACAAACATTTGTCCCGTCACGGGAATCGAACCCGCAACCTCAGTGATGTATGAGATTTCAGCCAACCTGCCCAACCACTACACCGCAGAGGCTGTCATCATTATAATAGAAATATTAGAATATGTGTTTCAGTACGTTTTTTCGCTTACCCTTTGCGGTACTATGTTTGTACTGTTTATTTATTATTACATTTGTTATTATTTATTTTTCGATAAATCTAGGTAGGTGACATTTTATAGCTTTAGCTACATTTTACTTTATTTATCACACTGGATATTATTAGGCGTGTAATTTTCATAATAAATTTAATTTAATGTTTTATTGCAGAGAGCAGACTTCGCAATTACAGATTTGACAATAACGTCAGCTCGTCAGAAGGCCGTCGACTTTACTAGTCCTTTTATGAACTTAGGCATTACCATACTGTACAAGAAACCTACTAAAGAACCACCCAATTTATTCTCCTTTATCTCACCCTTTTCTTCGGGAGTAAGTGGATAACTAAATATTTTTAAGTCTAATTGCAACGTACTTGCAAGCAGTACTGTGTTCAATGGCATTGTAGCCAGCAAAATTACTGTGAATATGAGACTTAATATCTAATGTTTCGGGGTGATGAGCGCAATGCAGTGTTTCGCAGTGCTTTTTATGGTATAAAAAGTTCTGGGTGGCACTGTAATTCTCATGGGCAGGCGTTACGCTTACCATCAGGCGAGCGACTTGCTCGTCTCAAATCCATAAAAAATAAAATTAGATTTCTTATCATGCCAGAATTTATTACCATTCGCCACTTCAAGGCCAGCCTTGGCAGTGATACCCAAATTTAAAGCTAGTATGCAAATCTCGAATGGGATGACATTTCATGTAACTATTGGGCGAATAGAAGTATATTATTCTCGTTTGATTTTCTTGCCTGCTCGAGTTTGAGAAACTCTCCCTGCATAACAGTGCCAAAGGTTTTTGGTTTGCCTTGCCGTAGCGCTGCATACCAACGACCATATTCAAAACCTTTACATAAATACTAGCTGCACCCCGCGGTTTCCCAGGATAAAAAGTATCCTATGTCCTTTTCCAGGACCTAAAATACCTAAATACAAAGTTTCATCAAAATCCGTTCAGTATTTTTTGCGTTATTGAGTATCAACGTCCATCCATCCATTCTGACAAACTTTCGGATTTATAATATTAGTAGGACTTAAGTTGTTTTTCTTGTTGGGTACTCTATTGATTAAAATATTTTTCCAGGTGTGGACTTGGTTGGCAGGAGCTTACGTCGGAGTATCGGTGCTGTTGTTCGTATTGGGAAGAGTGGCTCCTGAGGAATGGCAAAACCCTTACCCCTGTATTGAAGAACCAGAAACTTTGGACAATCAATTCACTTTGGCCAATTCTTTTTGGTTCACTTTAGGCAGTGTACTGACACAAGGTTCTGAAATAGCTCCAATGTAAGTAACATATATTGTCTAGCCTCTGTGGTGTAGTGGTTGGGTAGGTTGGCTTAAATCTTATACACCACTGAGGTTGCGTGTTCGATTCCCGCGACGGGACAAATGTTTGTACACATAAAAAAGCACAAGCATTTGTTTTGTGTCCGGGTGTTGTGAGACCATGGTCCTCGTAGTCTCTGGCTCCCTAGATACAGGGAATCCTAGTTAGGGGCCAGAATATATGAATGTGATCATTGGGCGTATTTATTTATTGCTAAACTCCTAAGTGAATTATTTCATATATTATTTATTTATAATTATTTTTCGGTTATTTAGTGCTGTATCTACACGAATGGCTGGCAGTATGTGGTGGTTCTTCACGCTTATCATGGTGTCATCTTACACGGCCAACCTAGCCGCTTTCCTGACGGTCGAGTCCAAGTTCTATGCTATCAAAAGCGTAGCGGATCTAGCGAACAATCCTTATGGAATGACCTACGGTGCTAAGAAAGATGGTGCTACGTTCAACTTCTTCAAGGTAAACTTACGCCTAAATTAATTATTTTTTAAGTTTGTTTATATAATGAAATTCTCTGAAATAAAGCTTTTAAATGTTTGTTATAGGAATCAGATAACTTACTTTATCAGAAAATGTACCAATACATGTCAGATCATCCCGAATACCAACCTAGTAGCAACGATATAGGACTAGCAAGGTAAATTACATTAAGAAGGTACACACTCATATTATAAATGCCCTGGACATGCTCATATAAAAATGTTATTACAATGTTAATGAATTTTTTTTAACCTATGCTGTCCCACTGCTGGGCAAAGGTCTCCCCCAAGTCTTTCCAGCCGTCCCTATCCTGCGCCACTTCGCACCAGCCTTCTTGGTATGCATCCAAATCCATCTCCTTTTGGGCCGGCCTGGGCGCCGTCTTCCATCTTCAGGCACCCATTCCGTTGTGAATTATAATAAATTTATTACTGAAAAATTAATTTAAAATGTGGATTCCACCAGCTGCCCCGCGAAATCCTTATAAATCTCTAGTGCTTCTGGTCCCCACGGGCCCAACGTCTCTACCCCAAACGGCACAAACAGGTAACCCCTATCGAGACCTGAATATTTGCGCCGTTTGAGGCATTCTGCCGCTGTAGCAGCACCACCCACCCGTAAAGACGTCTCCGGAAGATGGGACGACGCCAACGTGTCTACACAAGTAGCATCCCAAACCAGGGGCCGTCCCATCCAGGGAATGAGCGTTATACCGTCAGGCCTTTTGCCATCGTCCACACGTGACCAATGCTGGCATGTATTTTGGCCAAAAAATCAGCCTCGCAATTCAGCGAGGCAACGCCGCCAGCATTTTGGGCACGTTGCCGGACGACGGGTATCGGTTGAATTATCTGTAGGCCATTCAGTTGGCTCAACCGATACCCGGCATGTACATAGTATTTAAAATCTTTTAGTTTAGTTTTATTTAGTTTTTAAATTATTAAGCCTTTTGTTATATTATATTAAGTATTATTGTACCATATTTCATTTAAAATGCATATTATAATTTTGACCCTAATATGAAATAGTAATTCTAATCGACATTGTAATTGATTTGATATAGATCTATGATCTTTTCTAAGATAACCGCTTCTCTATTTGCACATCTATATATTTATTTTATTTAACACGGTTAAGACCAATTACATTAACTAAATCACAATTAACATAACAGTAAAATGTCAAAAAAAATACATAAGAAAGGAAGTCATAATAACAGTAATAATACAAATTAATTTCAATGTCAAATACCTTCATAGTCATATAATATTTTAATTTAAATAACTTTGAACCTAACGTACGTAAAACAGTCATGCATCCTTCATATAGTCAAAACATGTCGTACTTACACAATTTTAAGATCTGCATGATCTGTATCACACATGTTTTACAAATAAATTTTCTTTATCTTATCTTTAACTAAATTAGTCAAGTCTCTCGTTAAGGACTTGAAATAGCGAACTTACTTGTATGGATATATAATTAAATTATTTTTATTTTGCTGATTTTATTAGCTCTTGTTCATATGTATTTAATTTAGGCAGTTGAAAAAAAATGATACAGCTCAATAGTTTTTGAACTTTTGCGAATTGTTTTTATAATAACAACAAACTCAAAGCTTTCAACACACAGTGCTTTACTTTTTCATTATAAGAGTTATCAACTGCCTTAAATCTATGAATGCTTTTTTATATGCAGTATGTACCTACTTGGTTTTATTTCTGGCAAGTAGGTACTATAATTATTTCAAATAATTTGTATTGTCTTTACCACTGCTTCATGGTGAATGATGTATTCGCCTGTAATAGGTGTACATATCAGCACAATACAACCTTAGAATGCCTTATATATTATAGTAATTTGTACACTGTTGGCGTTTCACAATAAATAAATCTTATCTTTAATGCGAAAGTTTGTATGTATGTGTGTTTGTTTACTCTTCACGCCGCAACGGTTAAACGGGTTAGGGATGAAATTTGGAATAGAGATAGAGTTTTTTCTTTACCCTGGATTAACACACAGGCAACTTATTTTTTCGGGAAACCCCGGGGCGCAGCTCCAATATATTGTTATCTATTATCTATAGGTGCGAGCATACTTGGTCGAATGTTAGTTAATTTTGTCAATTTTAGGGTGAAATCTGACGAGGAGAATTACGCATTTTTGATGGAGTCGACTTCGATCGAATACATGGTAGAAAGGAACTGCGATGTTGCCCAAGTTGGAGGTTTACTAGACAGCAAGGGATATGGAATCGCTATGAAGAAAAGTAAGTTTCTATAGCTCTACTTTACGGCTGACTCACGAAATTTGACAAAGTTGTCGAACTAAGGTTATTTAATTAATCAAACTCACGTAAACTTTCGTACTAACAATGACCTTTTTTTAAAACAACTGATTGAATTATTCCGGAAGAAGCAACTAAAGTATACTGTTGTGTAAATTCTTGAAATAAAGTTATTGATCTTAGTTCTTTTTTATGTAACTGATGACTGACGACACCAGCTGGTCGTTTACCTGATGGGAAGCAATACGCCAGCCCATAACAATAACAGCACCACCCAGAACTTTGTTTTGCAAAATCCTGCGCGGCGCTGCACTGCGCTAGTCACCCTGAGACAATTAGCTGTTGAGTCTCATAATGCCCAGTAATTTTGCTGGCTACAATGCCCTTCAAACCGGAACACAGTAATGCTCGCGCACTACTGCTTGGCGTCTGAATAACTGGCAAGGCGGTGGTACCCACCCAGACGGCCTCTTGCATACGAGAAACTTACCACCAGTAAGTAATAATTTTACTCGTTAATACACATTTTTGCTTTGTTTTTGTTACCTCAGATTCTCCATTCCGTCAGCCAATGAGCGAATCGATACTGCAACTGCAGGAGCAAGGCACACTAACGAGAATGAAAAACAAATGGTGGAAAGAGAAACGCGGGGGCGGTATGTGCACAGTAAGTTTGACAGTTTCTTTGAAACTGACTGAATCAGATGAAAACTTTAGTACTTTTCCTACAGGTCCCTTAACGTATTAGGTACATCAACAAATTGAGGAACAGCCAATTGATTTTTTCTAAGAATATTCACGATTGTTGAGGCTCTTGCTGACTCGCATTATAAGTTCAAGAAGAGCAGTTGCCAATCCTTTTCCAAAAATGTTAAAAATAAAGGTTTTTTTTTCTGATAAGTCTTAGCGCCCCAGATTCAAGTACCTGCCAGATTACCGGACACTATATTCCTATAGCAAATAAAAAGCTTTTGCCCATTTATAGGGTATATCTTTGTTTTCGTTTTTGTTATCAGGATGACGAGGCCGGAGGCGGTGATGCCCAGCCGTTGGTCTTGGCAAACGTTGGTGGAGTGTTCATCGTTCTGGTGGCAGGCTCGAGCATGGCAGTTATATGTGCCTTTATAGAAATGATCTTTGACGTTTGGATGATCTCTCGAAGGATGAAGGTAAATTTAATAATAAAATGCTGAGACGAAAAATGCTGAGAGTGGAATAGTATTGTCATATCGTACATATGTAGTGTCCGATATTGTGGCCGAAGATGGAGCATACATACACCTAAAGGAAGGCACAGCAGTTGTGTGACTTCTCTGACCCGTCTCCCTGATGGTTTCCCAAACACTAATAAGTCGCGTGACGGTATGACTTGGTTTGGTGGGTAGTGGTAATTACAACTTCTAGAGCCTATACATAGTTACTTACCTACCATTCCCCCATTACGAATTTAACAGCAACATAAGAATTCACTCGTCTATTCGTTTAACCCGTATTCGTATTATCCATTAAAAAATGCAATACGAAATTCAAATTCTGGATATACCTACATACCCCATACCTATAACTATATTACTACTTTTAATCTGTGCTATTGGTCAAGCAATGGACTTAGACATACTGGTGTCTGTTACTAGATGTGCATGTTCCAGAGTTACCCCAAATTGCATGAACGAGCGTGCCTCCAACATTGCACCCTTATGAGATTAGCGAATTACCCTCACTATATCCGGCTGTATATAAACTGAGTGAGTACCTATATTATTTTGTTAAATACGTTAATACTTACACTAATTCATGTTCATACTCTAGTTAGCAATTTAAGTTAAATTTAAATTACTTATGAGTTTTATTAGGCTAGATGAATGAAGTGATAGAGTGAATAGGCACCTCATGAGCAAACGGCTCCACCTTAGACCGCAACTACGCTTACCATCAGGTGAGTTGTTGTAAAACGTGAGCCCATTTAATCATAAAAAAAAGAAAAAAAAGGATGATGATGTTAATGAAGTGTCATTTTGCGATATGACATTATGAAAAGTATACATTTTATAAAAAAAAGACGTGTGGCACTCGGAGACTGCCGCGGTAAAGCTATTGCATAGCATTCGGAGTGGGGGGTGTTAGGTTATTTTCGTTACGGAATTTCTGGATTCGGTCTCCACGCTCAAGGCCCGCGATAGAAGCTATGCAATAGCTTAAAAACCGACTTCAATTCTGATGTTCTTTTTTTATTACCAAACAATATATAGATAGGCAAACATTTGACCGCTGTCTCACCTGATGGAAAGTGATGACGCGGATCACGTGATCTTCGAAGTCCAAGGTGGAATATCGACGAAATTTATACAAGACCACTTCGTAGCTATACTGAACCCAACGCCAACAATCATTTTCCAAATCGCTTTATAAATGACGAAGTTCTGAGGTAACAAACATAAAAAATACAATGCAATTGAGAACCTCCTTCTTTTTAAGTCGTTTAAAAATATAAATGTTCATATTCCTTTTCGAATTAAGAAGAATATAAGAAATATTACTTACTAGCTGCGCCCCGCGGTTCCACCCGCGGTTTCCCGTGATAAAAAGTAGCCTATGGGCTATTCCAAGTCCTAAAGTACCTATATACCAAATTTCATCAAAATCGGTTTGATAGATTTTGCGTGAAAGAGTGACAAAAATCCATACATCCTCCATCATCAGACATACAGACCAATAGCATAACCATATTTCAGGTATCATTCCGACAAGAGCTAGTGGCAGAGTTGAAGTTCATATTCACCACCAGTGGAGACACAAAACCAGTTCGTCACCGGGAATCCACCGGCAGTGGTTCTGGAAGCTCCAAGAAGAACGAAGAATATGAAGGGAAGAAAGAAGGTGAGCAACAGTCGGTGAAGGAGGAGGAAATTTTAGACGATCGGGTGCCAACACCGTCACAGCGGTCTACTCATTCAAGGCATACCTTGCACAGCAGGAGGCAGAGCAATGCTGTCCAAATGGCGAAGATGCGAAAATATAGCTTCAAAAGTTAAAATATTAGATCCAAGCTATGTAAAAATTAATGTGATATTCTTAACTCACATCAAGTGAGATGTTGAAGAAAATCATGACTTGGTGAAAGAAACAAAGAGTTCTTTAGTTACTTCCACAACTCATTGTTGCTAGCTAACTTTATTAGGTAATAACATAGTAATAGAACAAAATATATCTATTCATCTCTGTCACACCAAGTCAGATGTTGCTGAAAATCACGACTTTAGAGTAGAACTTTTTTTGTTACTTTCACCAAAGTAACAAAAAAGTTCTACTTCCACCAACTCATTGGTGCTAGCTAAACTTATTAGGTACATGGTAATAAAACAAAATGTAGCTATTCATCTCTGTCATACCAAGTCAGATATTGAAGAAAATCATGACTTGGTGAAAGTAACAAAGAGTTCTTTCGTTACTTCCACCAACTCATTAGTGCTAGTTAGTAACTATTATTCCTTACTATACCTTGCTAATTACCTTCGCCCCATTGTTAAACTGTTCACTCCAGTCAGATTTCAAAGTAACTTTAGTCAGATTTAAAAGTTTGATTTTCATTTGCTTTTTACAATATTCGAGACACTAGAATATTTAAACTGTAAGCAAGATTATTGTTGATATTTTTCAAGGCAAGCTTTTAACCATTTAGTAATCGGAACCGCGAGTAGATTAAAATGAGCCCAAACACTAGTAGCTTACGATTATTCGTCAAGGAGTTCCACTGCCCAACTTCCGGCTCCATCATCGGATCAGCTGGCTGTTACCATAATATTGCATTGTCATTGGACTTTGACAAGTATACAAAATTTCAACTCCATAGGATAATAGGAAGTGGTTCAAATTCAAATTGCAAGATTTGACCCAAACAAACAAACATTGCAAGTTAAATAAAAGCTTATAAAAATAACCAGTAAATATACTTACCTGAGTATAATTATGATGTAAGTACTTACTTACCTTAGTTTAGGTAATAGTTTTTAATAAAGTTTGGAAACTATCGTGACTCGAAATATTCATTATAAATTTAAACGGTTACACTCACGTTATGATTGTGTCGGAATAATAATGTCTGCGCCGCGAATCCAAAGCGTAAACTCCCGGAAGAAGGACATCCTAATTGTCCGAAACCTGGTCGGAGTTATTCCGACACAATCATAACGTGAGTGTAGCCGTTTATATTTATAATGAATAGTTTTTATACATATGGTATATATATCTTACATGCTTCATTGAATTAGCATAGCCAGTGTCCAATAAATTACCCTTTGTTACTAAATACTTGGTCTAATTAAATTAATTGACTCCGCAAGCTGCTTAAGGAGTCGAGACGGTATTCCGAAAACGCAAGATCAATCTCTGCCGATGTCATTTTTGTTGATACTGATTGTTAAAAAAATCTTAAAATTCGCCAACCATGCGCTAATGCTTTAAATCTCAAATTAAATACATATTTAGTATCTAGCTGTATTTCTGTGGTCCTCCAATTAAGGAGACCTCAACGATCATTAACAGTGGCATTTGACCTAACCACATAATTACTATTATTGGGACTTTGTAGTGAGCTAGACTAAACAGAAACTAGAATTAAACAACCCTACAAATTGTTACTTCCTAACTAAGACCAAAATAATGTGATGGATACATTGAGCTATTATTACTACATATAGAGAGGCTATCATAAGCAAAGATCATGCTCCATTTTGTTAAGTGTTTAAACTTAAGTTCGCTGCAGCGCTGAAACAATAAATAGCCGTCGAACCTAACAGTATAAACACGCAGCAATAGAGCGCTTTTATGTTGTAGTTTTCTATCGAACAAAAGGTCGTGATTTTTCATAGAACATACGCGTTTTGTCTAACGTTTTGCAACAGCTTGTCATTTCTATAGACTAACTAAACTGTTGTAGCTTTTATGATAAAATAGCTATAACTGAAATGGAAAATCTATGGTTTTGGATTGTCACCGAGCTGACGACAAAGGCGGGAGCTACACACACGTCCTTCGCCGGTAAGGGCCATTCCATATGTAAGTAGACACTAATAAGTATAAACGTTTATTAAGACTTCTAGCTTTTACTAAAACGCACAATCGTTTATGAAGATAAGTCTCCAGTCCTGTCTTCTCGCTCGCGTTGAATCTGGGTCTCGCCTTAATTGTGTGAGCCTCAAACTACGTTATGCCGTCGGCGACTTAATTAGTACATGTTGAGAAATGCGCGCCTGTCGGTATGTCCGTCCTTGTAATGTGTCCAGTTGAGGAGGGTGTAATGAAACCCGCTTGATTGAGAGGAGCCGAGACGCGTGGAGGTCAAGATGAAGAAATATAGGGACGTAGGGGAGTTACTTCTAAAGGTAAGTTAGAATATTCTTTTTGTTCTCCTAACGATCACTTTCATAGATCCTGGCCCTTAGGTACTAGGACCCTGTACATATCTAGGGAACCAGAAACTACGAGGACCATGGTCCCACAACACCCAGACATAAAACAAATATGAGATTTGAGCCGACCTGCCCAACCACTAAACCCGAGAGATTGTGTGTGTTGTTCTTAAAATAATCAGTTCCAATGCCATGCAACTTGTTTCTGAATGGAAAAAAGTCCATTCCTTTTCAGTCATATAAGTGAGGGGAGCGTGTATATACATTTTTATTACACAAAATATAAATTAAATAATAACGTATAGCGTATGGGTTAATAATCTTAATATAGAAGGTCCCTACGGCTCCCTTCATATCAGAGTTCAGTAATTCATAAAAAGTGGGACGCGTTCTAGATCGCAATTGCAATAAAATTTATCAGGGATTTGTCTCTAGCGAAGATAATTAATCATTTTTATAATAAATTAATTTACTTCGTGGAATTGAATACAAAAATATAAATAAAACTGACCTATAAATAATTTTCTGGTCATTTATTTTTATAAAATGAAAATGAAATGAAATAACTCTTTATTGAAACACACACATAAAATTATTATTAATAAAAACAACGTAACAAAAGTGTAACAATTGGCGGTCTTATCGCTTAAAGCGATCTCTTCCAGACAACCATGCAGGGAGAGGAATTACGCAAAACATATTAATTATTAGATTATTGTTATTTATTAATTATTTTATTTTTTATTTTAGCGTAAAGATTTATTCTAAAGCATGGACTGAGAACATACATTCCGGAAAAAAAACGAATTCAATTCCACCTTGCTTGCTGGGATATTACGATGTATTATGTTCTTTCTACCTTTGTCGTTTTACTACAATTTTTATTACTTATTTTATTCTTACCATCTTTTAACTCCAGTACTGAGTAGGCGAAGCACCTGCTTCCGCTTAGCGAGTAACTTAACTAAAGTATCCTTTGGTGTTTGCAAGTAAATCTTAACTTTGCGAGCATCTCGCAAGTTAAGTTATAAGTTTTGTCAAGCAATTTGTTAAACTAATGGAAGCGAGATGAAACATAGCGGTCAGGGTGGCGATAGCGGTGTCCATTCGCTATAACTCTTATATAATGGCATAATGTATCAAAGCCTCAAAGGAGCTAACTCGTGTTAGGTTACGTGGAAAATAGACGTGTTACTATGTAAACTAAGAGCTTATTTGCACCTTTGACGTGGGTGATGGGCTATTTATAATGGATGAGGCTAAAGCTGCTTCTGTTGGGAGTTTGAGGTTTACCGTAATATCCGTGGTTTATGGTTACCTTTATTTAATTTCGTTCTCAACTTCATAGTCACTTTAAAAATGCAAAAATACAGTCAATACACGCATAAATCTACATTATTGAGTGATTTTTGACACTATAGTAGGATCATCATCAGGGTATTATGTTCCACTGCTCTTATTTAATTCTATAAACGCATAAAAATAGCTACCTATCTAACTTCAATATAAGCAACAAAATAGTAAGTGTTGTTATAAAGTAGAGAGCCGAGAGAGCGGAAACACTTATTTTACTAGTATTTCATTAGGCACTCTGTGGTAATAACACCACTCTTCGTTGAAATAGTGTAGTTAAGTGAGACCTGCATTGTTTTCAGTCTGTAAATACAATTTCCACTATGTACCTTTTGCTACTTATTATAATAATAGAACAGAGCCAATTCTGTACATAGAAGATTTTTTTTAAACCAAACCGAGATCGACTATTTGGAGGGTACTGAACACGAATCCACGGATTTTAGAATAGGCATTTATCTGCATTTTTGTTTGTTTGTTTGTTATCTATAGACTCTAAAACTGCTCAACAGATTTGAACGCGGTTTTTAGGGTTTGGTCCCAACTTAGATTACAGGGTGTGTCACATCAAAATCGGTTATATACAGCTTGATCTCTTCGTAGTACGCGCTCTCAAATACTGGGGAGGACTTGCTAAGGTGGTTTGAAAAATACGAATATGCTTCCTCTGTCGTTTACAATTTTTTGAATTTTAGCTTCGTTAACGCGGACGAAGTCGCGGGAAAAGCTAGCCTAATAAATAAATATACTAATAGTTAATAAGACGTGCCCAAAGTTAAATGGGACTGGGCTGAATTTGTCTGCCGCATGTCAGATGTTCTCTCGGCCAAAGCTACCATCCTGGAGTGGACCTCGCACGCAAACGACTCCGCGGCAGACTAAGAAGATAACTCTCACCTGAAGGTACCTGAAGGTTGGAAGGACCATAGCACTATATAGAGACAGATGGAAAGAGAATAGGGAGGACTATGATCTTCAGTGGGACACATCAGGCTCACAATAATAATAAGACACTCCATCATCATCGACACATCCATTTGAAACACAATCTAGAACTTCTTCTATATCTAGTTTGATAGGAGGACGTTGTACAGGAGGCAATCGCCATAAATACTGTACCCGCCACTGGCTGTACTCGTGCGCGAAAGAAATGGACAACTGAAATAAACGAATTCATATGGCGCACATATTTAACAATAACAGATAATGAAACAAATACCCGAGCATACCTAGACCAACTTCATAAACTGTTCATAGAAAAAATCCCGTCAATGGATGTTTCCAAGCAAAGAATAGGAGACAGGTGTCATACTCAAAACCCTAGCCAAAAACCTTGAAACACTCAACATACAATCTTCGGCGTATAAACTGCTTCAAAAAGCGGTAATATTAAATACATGCCGAATAGTTAGGAAGTTTTTGTCCCTCTCATAGCACTTGGTTACGGCCCGTGCAATTTTTCCATCTCCAGAATTGGAGAGAAAACAAAAGTTTACACAAAAATAATAATAATAATAGAGATTTAATACTACCTATTCTATAATATAATTATGATATTATGATCTCAAATTGCTAATCATATAATTAAGTAAATGTGCTGTCAAACTATTTATTAAACGTTTTTGAATAAATAAAACAAAAACGATTAGAGCTTGAGTCAAGTACAAAGCAAAACAAGCTAACTAGGAAAACTTTCTTCTTCTTGCAAAGGCGACGCTCAAACTTCTCGACGAATGTCTCGAGCTATGAGAATGGCAGGTCTTATGCGTGCTGGTCGATTTTCCCGAACCTAGAGACTTCAAAGACCGAATTTCATCCTTCCCTTCCAATTCGGCCAGTGCTTCGGCGCTGCCTTCAATTGTTTTCGGTCCTCGTTTCACGGGCTTCACGTTACCACTAAATGTGAGGGCGAATTTCAGTTCTTCTATCAGCTCGTACTTGAAGGTTGTCTGGTATTTGACGGAGCGTTTGAAGACACCCCACAGCATATCCAAGGTTGATATTATAATACCGATGCCGCAACCACCACCCAGCACCACGAAAGCTCCTAACATGTTTTTCATGTTTAATTGTTTTTGCTCCTCGTGTGTTTTTTCCTGGAATTATTTTAATCTTGGTTATCTCTTGTTTTCATCTATTTAACTGCAATACTTTATATAGTAACCAGGTATAGCATATTCTCGGTAGGTCTCGGTTAAATGGATAAATTTTGAGTATCTATTAATAGGTAGGTACAAAGTTGTCTTGTCTGACAGTGTTAGGGAGCGTCCATTAATTACGTTAGGCGCTTTTTGGCCATTTTTTACTCTTCTACCCCTTTGGTGAGATGTCGTGAGCCACTCGCCTCGACCACCTCCCGCCCTCCCTCTAATCTCACATGAGATTTTTCAATATGCATGATTTTCGAATGTATTTTTTGTGTTCATACGTACACGACTTGTGGTAGGTTTCTCGTATGCGAGAGGCCGTCTGGGTGGGTACCACCGCTCTGCCAGTTATTCTGCCGCCAAGCAGTAGTGCGCGAGCATTACTATGTTCCAATTGAAGGGCATTGCAGCCAGTGAAATTACTGGGCGTTATGAGACTTAACAGCTAACTCTAAGGGTGACGAGCACAGTGCAGTGCTGTGTAGGACTTTGCAAAACAAAGTTCTGGGTGGTGCTGTAACTCGTATGGGCAGGTGTATTGCTTACCATCAGGCGAACGACCAGCAAGTCTTGTCGATTTTACTATAGAATATAAAACTTAAAATAGGTTAGATTTTTACTAACCTCACATTTACCCCCACCACGTTTCTCTTTCCACCAGATATCTTTCAATTTCTGTATATCTCCGTGTTCCTTCATCTTTAACAACGCATCGTCAATGTATCTCTTGTATGGTGATTCTGAAAGTTGTGAAGTTTATTTTATAATTGCTTATGCAGACAGTGTAGGTAGTATATGAAATATAATTACGTTTTTTCATTCCGATTCCATAGGTTTTCGTGTCCAGCAAGCCGCCAACTTGGATCAAATCGCAATGTCGTTCTTTGTAATATTCTATTGATGTCGACTCCATAAAGAAAGCAAATGTCGAATTTTCCGCCCTAAAAATCGTAATTTTGCAAATAAAACACTAGATTAATTTTAAAACAGAGACAGTTAAGTACTTTCGACGTATTTACCAGGCAACACCATAGTCGTTTTCTGCTTTGATCCAACCATTTTTATCCATTCTTCTATACATTTCCCGATACTTTTCATTTTTCGAGTCCTGTATAAGGAAAAATGAGTAAGTACTAAACTTATTATTGATTTTGAAATGAATACCGTGCAAAAGTAGGTTTTACTAGTTAACCCAAATGCTCCAGCCCACTACCTAGATGGAATATCCAAGAAGCTGACAGTATCGATCCGATGAATTCTAATGCTGTGATTCGTTGAACCAAATAAGTCCCAGCATTTTGGTTACACGACGCATCTACGGACGTTATGATGGGCTATTGAAAACACCAACATAAGTAAGTATACTTGCCCTAAAAAAAGCTACCGTTGATCCTCCGTATTTAGCACCATATGATATCGCCTTTTGGTTGTAAAGGTCATCTATTGTCTCAAACGGTAGGACATCCTTCTCGATTGTCAAGAAAGCGACCAATGTACCGACATAGGAAGCTACCATTACCAACGTGAAGAACCACCACACACTAGTTATCATACGTGGAGCCAGAGCACTAGAAAAAAGATTCAATATAAAAGTTATATAGTGTAGAATCTATTTTTTTATTTATAAATAGATATTGGAAATTTATATTAATTACTTTTCATTTACCATCCTAAAAACAAAAATTGTGACGGGGTTTACACAAGGGGCACTTCACTCATCTATTGGAAGCATACATTGATCTATCCATCATTCATAGCAAATATTGTTGTTGTCCTCGACTCTATTGTTTGTCCATTAATTAACGTTCCCTAGAAAGTAATAAATCATCTTCAAACTGATGACTCTACTTTGGAAATGTTAAAGTGTTATTTATCCATTAAGATTTGACCTCTAAGGGTGCCTGTACACCCAAGTTGCGGAACCAAAGTAGTGATTTGAGCACCTTACCATCAAGCGTACATGAGTTTGAATCCCGACTTCGTACGCCCCCTCTAAAAATGAATTATGGTAGTTTATTTAAATTGATGTTCAGTGAACCATCGGGAAGACGGATCTGAGCAGCCGCACAACTGCCGTCTCTCTCTAGATCTATGTGCTCCATCTTAGGCCACATCATCGCTTCACATCAGGCGAGATAGTGGCCAAACATAGATCTATTAAGCGTAAAAAAACTACTGAACTTTAGTTCATTAAAAAGCTAAAGTTTTTCGTGTATTAAAAAAGATAATGACATACATAGGAGCGATTTCAGATCCTTGCTGCATCACAGAACCAATAATGAGCCAGACAGAGTTAGCAAAGCTGAACTGATTGGTCAGTTCTTCCGGTGATTCGATACAAGGAACAGGGTTCTGCCACTCCTTGTTAGAGATACGACCGACGAATATCATCAACACGCCAACACCGAATTGGATTAGCATCATGTTGATCCACACCTGGAATAAAAACATAGTTGGGGATATTATTCGAATGATTCAGAGTGTTATGCAGTGGCGTAGCGTAGGGGGTGCCGGGGGGGGGGGGGGGGTCGAATATTTTAGGGGGGCAAAATCAGGAAAAATGCATGGCGCTCATTTATTCTTTGTCAAATTTAACAAATTTTTACTCTTTACAACCGAATTCACTCAGCATTATATCTAGTACCAAATTGGTCAAGCTGGTCCCCGAGCCCAAGACGCTTCAAGAAACCCATGCTACGCCACTGGTCTTATGAACTAAGACAGTTTTTGAAGGCTTCCAAGTAAGAGCAGGAGCCCGATGGAATGATTCAGGGGAATTCTTTCTTTGTCGTGCGGATGTGTCCTGCTGTCGCAGTTATTGACCGCCCAAAGGTTTTCGAAATAGCATAATGACTTTTGTCCTAAGACAACAACCGGGACCGACGGCTTAACGTGCGTGGGGACACAGTGTTAGATAAGTCTCATCATTTTCACTTATATGAGGAAAACGAAATGATCAGGCTTACTTAAATATTAAAAAAAAGAGGGTAGTTTACTAAATAGTGTTTGTTCGAACCGGCCGGCTGTCTCTCGCAGACACTCCAACTTTGCTCACAGACATGCAATTATTGTTATTATTAAGAGCAGGTCTAGGTTTTATTACATTTTTATTTTGTTTGACAACGTGAAATGAAATAAGAGTGTTCCATTTCTCGTGATTATATTTTGTACTTTTAGTCGTTATTAGAATATTTTTATTCGTTGTAGATACAATGATAAAGTAAACTGGCATATTTATTAAAAAAATATTATCTAGTCTATTTCAATGTTGAAGTAACAATTGTAGTAATATTTCGTTCATTTAAGTTTCATGTTATAAGATTATAAGAGATCGTCAATTTATAAACCACTAACTAACTTTTACTAAGTTGCGGCTTCCTCCACATTGACGGCAGAGAAAACCCATAATCGTTTTATTCCATGACCATTATAGCAATACCTCCCCAGTATCTGAGATCGTGAACTATGAAAAGGTCAAGCTGTATATTCGTAGTCACTAAACTGATTTTGATGTAACATACCTTATAGTCTAAGTGGAGACTTATGCTACGACGAAACAGTAAAAACTAAAATAAAATTTTTGTTTCTTCATTCTTAAATTGAATATGAAGTCAGTCTTTATAATTTACCTCTTTTGAAAAAACTGCCATGAAAGAGAACATTTCCGGTGGCTGTTTACTAGGTTCCTTGTACAATATACTTATACCGAGGGTCATGAAGGGTGTCGAGAAATCAATGCCGTCTTGTCTTTCTTTTGTTACAGTTAGATCGCAAATTGCTAGGTCAGCTTTCTGAAACAGAGTTACAACAATTAATCTTGATTCTTTTAATCAATTAATGCTTGTATTATTTATTAAATAGAAGTAATTATTCACTTCTTCTATAAGTTGCAGGACCATTCCAGTGAAGCCAGCCGTCGTCTTGGATCCATAATTTTTTTCAACTTGAAACTCATAGCTAAATCCGAGCATCTTGGAGAGATTATCTATGAGATCAATGGTAAATCCTTCGTATCGATCATTTCCTACTAACCTCTCCGAGGATTCCTTGACGTAAGCATACGGCGGCGTCTGAGGACATAAAGACAACGTCACAATGGAATATTTACAAATAGTTACAAGTAATAAATAAAAATTAAAATTATAATACCAATTAATAACATGAAACTAAAACTAAAAACCTTAAAAAATATAATACTAAAACATATTATTAAAAGGAGTCCCTTTAGGCAAGGTTCCGAAGATACTGGCAGCGTTCCCCCTTTGAATAGCTAGACTAATTCTTTGTCCGAGGTAGCTGCCAGCTTTTCGGTCTCCTGTGATGTCGACTAACCTTTTTGCTATTTCTTTAAAAATCTTTATAGCGCTAGGACCCCACGGACCAAGGGTCTCGACACCGAATGGGACAAAATCATATTCGGAGCCTAGACCCCTGTATTTGTGTGCAATAATTTTGTCACAATTGTATAAGGAAATCTAAATAACATTAATATGAACTTTAAATAAATTAAATCTTACAATTGCAATTAATACTTTCAAACTTTTGTTATTCAATATGTTTTCTTCACCAATTTCTGCGTCTGGTACAAATGGTCTTGCGATTTCCAGCGTGTCGAGATTCCATTGACCAATCTACAAACGGAAATATTTCATTAATTACTTCTAAATCTCATCAAATTCCTATTAATAGATTTTGTGTGACTGGGTAACAAATATCTATACCTACATCCTAACAAACTTTCACTTTTTCTTTATAAAGTAGGAGGAAATAGGATAGGATCAAGTTGTAGTACTCACCGTTTGATTACCAGCAGGCGTTAGTTCTAGTACATCAAATGCAACTTTTGATCTCAGACCTTGACCATCGAAGTGTATAGGTCCTGTTATACCGACAACTTTATTCTGTAAACACACGATTAACTTTAATATGATTGGAGGATGGTGTAAGTAAAACATTGTAGATCATAATTATATCATTTTTTTAAACTTCAGAAACTGCACGGTTACCACTTGTCTTATCAAACTCGAAAAAGTTGCGCTGCTATTGCTAAGATCTGTGATTTGAAGATCAGTTGTTACACTTCTTTAAAAACTATTGTTATTATGTTGAAAAGTGTTTATTAATCTAGCTATCTATCGAACGTAGTGCACATACCGTTTTAATAAAGTTCAGCAATGTAGACCCATACGTCCAAGACTGCATGGTGTCACAGCTGAGTTCTTCTTTTACCATGGTGTCTGATAAATTTCTCTTCTTGTATACCTCCATTGCAGCGTAGTAGGATTGTACCACATCGTGGATGAGGATTACTTTAGTTTTCAGTTGCTCAGGTAGTAAAGTTTGACCGGTTTGGTTGTTCAGCTGCTCCACAAAATCCCATAGTTGTACGTTGCCAGTCAAGTTTACAAGGCGAAAACCTGGTGCAAAAAGTAAAAGATAATTTGACGTCTAAGTAATTCAGACTTAAAAATAAGATTAATAAGTTTAAATTTTAAATGAGCAGGATGGATCACTACGCGTACGAAGTTGCGGGCAATTGCTATTACGTATTTTGAAAATACGTTACTTATATTTTTTGTAATAAATACAAGTAATCTTATTGCTTCATTATGTGACTTATATCTTAAATATTTGTTGTCATTCAGATAAACGGTAATTAAACGAAATCTTACCTGTCATATTAACTCCTCCATATCTATAGTTATCTAAATCCAATGAGAACAGGTCCGGAGACACAAAGATATAAGAATGCTCGTCTGCCATCAGACCCACCTGCTGGGCATGGCTGAGGATCTGATCTATGCTCGCTGATGGACAGTCCACCACGAAGTTAGTGTAGCCATTCTCTTTTGCGTCTATTAAGACATCTCTGGAAATTAAGAATTATGTTGAAATAGTTTTAAAAATCAATCGAATAACATTCTGTAAGCTCCCTACATCGATGGTGTAGGTTCATACAAGGTCATTTTTAAAATAAAATTGCTGTAAGCTCTTTGTTATTTTAATTTTAATTTATAATTTTTGATTCTAATTTATAATTTTGATGTATTTCAATTTCAAAATATGGATGTGTATTGTCCAAAATAAAGAATATTTTTTTTTATTATTCATTATTTAATCTCTCTTAAGCTCTCTATCGCAGACCACGATTCCAATAAATATATCTAACAACTTTTGTAGTATTTTTAAAACTGGCTAAATTTTTTGTATTTTTTTTAAATATTATTTTCCTTTTTACCGTAGTAGTGTAGGCCTTGGAGGTTGGTTCAGCTAAAACACTCTGAAGTATGCCGACATGTTTAGATTTAACTTTAACATTTTAACTAATTCATCTCTAATAGGTTCACGAGCACATTCCATCAAAAAGTGTTGAGGGTCTTCTATACTCCCACAAACCGTACAGTTCGGCGAGTCTATTTTTCTCATCAGGTGTTTGAATTTATTGAGAGGCATGTGCCCGGAGCGTAGTTTTGATGATTGGAATTGTCGTCTGCGATATTTTGGGTAATTTTAAAATGACTCTGAATATCGAATGTGACTCTCATTGCTAAGCAGAATTAATTTTGTATCTAAAACAAACGTACATCTACAATAGTACCTATGTACCTATTATTTATTATTAGCTTGGTTTGTGCTACTGCAAGGCAAAGGCCTACCCTCCTTCCACTCCTCGCGGCTTACGGCGTCTAGGCTGCACCAATGTCGTGGGGTCACTCTGTGGTGAGTTTGGCCTACAGTTCGTCTGACATGCGGCAGACATGTTGAGCCCAGATCCATTTCAGTTCGGTGGCTTTCTGGCCAACGTCGGCTATTTGGATTGTAATTTATTTATTTTATTTAATAGTTTTGGATAAAAATGACTTAATGGACAAGGAATCACTTAATGCTATTTAGCATTATACTACCAGTCTTCCAGGTCGTAAAAGAAATATATTTGGCAAATTATTATTTATGTAGTTAGGTCTAATTAATATATTATTTATTCAAAATTTACAATTGTCACTAAAAAAATAAACTATTAAAAAGATACTAAACTAATTACAACTAAAAATTTATATACAAGTGGTGTCCATGCGGCAAGGTGCCAAGAACGCTGGCTGCATTCCCGCGTTGAATGGCTAAAGCTAATCTTTGAGCCAGGAATGAGCCAGCCCTTTTGTCACCTGCAGCTTCGACAAGATAAGTATTTGCGATATATTTGATATATTTAATAATTTGGATTTGCAATGTTAAATTCAAATTTAAAGCAAACACAACTTCTCTTCAAAACATAAAGTACAAAAAGTTTTATTTTAAAATGCTTTTCAGAGTAAAGTTTAAAGCGCCCATGTGCACATGGACAATAAACAACCGGCGAATAAAGGACACCCACGCTTGCGAAACAGAGATACCAGCTTTTAAACTAACATAGGAGAAACACAGTGCACCGTTTTTCTATAAAGTACCTTTTGTTGTATTTTTAACCCCCGGCGCAAAAAGGCGGGGTGTAATAAGTTTGACAACGAAGCGTATCTGTCTGTGTGCCTGTCTGTGGCACCGTACTGACGCGGTTTCTTTTTATTTGAAAGCAGGTTTTCTAGCGGTGGTTCTTAGACATGTTTTACTAAAATCGGTTTAGCCGTTTTTTCCTTTTTATGGCTTTTTTTAAATTTTAGTTAGGTACTGAAATTCGTTATCTTATAAAGCTATTTATATTTTCTTATTCTTTAATACGCAGCTTTTTGAAATACTGCTAATATATAATATATCTGATTGTTCGTGGAAGGGTTCCGACTGAAAATCAGTGCTAAGGTCCCTACTTAAGAAACCTTAGCGTATGCTGAGTCGGAACCTTTTCCTGACATCGCGCAACATTTCACTGTATTGTTTTTATTGTTTTTTTTTTTTAGTATGTATATATTCAGTGTAATGTTGTGTGATGTCCGAAATAAATGTATTTTCTTTCTTTCTTTCTAATAATTTAGTTAATATAACGGCATTTATAAAACTTCCAGCTTTGCTCATAATCCTACCAGTAGAACCACACTTGTTTCCAATGATTATTTTAGTAATGTCACAGGCAATGTTTTTTGTGGAATTCTTCTCAGTAAAATTTAAAACTTCATCGCGCATAGTGGCTATCGACAATCAACTTTTCTGTCAAGAGATACGAAATAGCACCGCTGAAGCTAAAATGCTAAAAAACGTCACGTGATTTATGGACGGCCCCCTAAGCCCGGGTGAGCAAGTGTAGGTGACTTGGTAGGTCTCTCATATGCGGGAGGCCGCCTGGGTACCTACTACCGCTTCGCCAGTTATTCTGCCGCAAAGCAGTAGTGCGCAAGCATTACTGTATTCCTGGGCTTTGAAAGGCTTTATAGCCAGCAAACTTACTGGACAAATTTGAGACTTAATATTTGATGTCTCGCGATGATGAGATGCACGCAAGGTATTAAGTTTTAGGTGGCACAGCAATTGTTATGGGCAGACGTGGCGCTTACCATCAGGCGAACGACTTGCTCGTATCATCAGTCACGTAAATAAAAGTAGAAGTTAATACTTCACTATTTAAGCCTACTTATCATGTACCTGTAATCGTTACCGCTCAGCTCTCGGACAGCGACGGTGTATTTATCAGTGTGGTTGCCCATCTCCATCAAATCGCTCACTCTCAAAATACTGTAACCTTTCACGTACAAGATAGTGAAGTTTTTCCAATCTTTGTAGAGAACTACTTGCTCTAGGGCCTATAAAATTGAAATACATGTCATAAGAATAAACTGAATTCAAATTAAAAAGGAAAAAAAAAATAGAGAGAAAGAGATTGGCAGGAGCACAAGCATTAATATTATAAATGCGAAAGTTTGTGAAGACGAGAACTACTGAACGGACTTTGATAATATAAGTACGTAAGTAATAGTTAATATTCTTTGATATAAAGTAGGAGGTACTTTAGATCCTGGAATAGGACATAGGATACTTTTTATGCCAAAAAATTGACCACATGGGTGAAATCGCCGGGCGCACCTAGTAAATTAAGAATGAAAAGACATTTCTAACCTTATTATATGCATAAGGACTTGGATAAAAGTTCAAGAGCGACCAGCTTTTAGAATACATATCGTTATGCTGTATCGATATATGCGGCAGTTCCAAAGCATCGGTTAAAGCCTGTATGTTTTCGCTGCCTCGTCCGCCCACGCCGTCTATAATTCCCAGTACTCCTTCCTGCAAAGACTCAGTGTTTTGTAGAAACTCAAATACATGCTTTCGAATAAATAATACATTTTGTAACAAAAAACCGACTTCAATTCTCATGTACCTCGAAGTCTAAGGGTTAAGGTCTATGTCTAAGGTCGAATACTGAACCCACGGCAAAATTGCAAAATTTTTAGAATTTTCCAAAAGGAGCTCGAACATAAAAAAAATACAATCAAAATGAGAACCTCCTGCTTTTCTTTAAATCGGTTAAAAATGAATAAATATGATACGAAACCAGCCTTTTGAAGAGTTTTCATCTGTATGTTCTAAGTGCATCATTAGATCAACCAAATTTGTATGGAACTATCTTGTAGTAATAGGGCATGACCAATAAGAGTGATTCTTTTTTAGAAATAAAGGTGAGTCTAAACGGTTATTCCTAAAAAAATCAATCACTCTAATCGATTTTATAGTTATATAGTAACCAATATAGAGCATATAAAAAAATCATAGTCATCAAATTGAGAACATCCTCCGTTTTTGAAGTTCAGTTAAAAATCTCTATAGCACATAGCTTAAATTTGAATACAGCTCCTCCATATCCAAAGTTTAATTATTTATTAAATATTCAATAGATATTAGTACTCACAATACGAGAACCGAGTTTTCAACAAATTTATTTCGTTCATACATTGTACGATGTTGAGCAATTCTATGAACCCAGCTCCGGACAGTTTTGTTGGACGGACGCCCTATTGATTTTGAGCTAGAATTATCACTGATTTAGAAAATAATATGTTCAATCTTCAACCTCATACTGGGCGAGATAGTGGCGAACGGATCTACTCGTAAATGAAAACAAAACAAATCCGCAACAAATAAAAATTTGAAATCCAACCAGACTACTTACTTTAGCTAGGTCACAAACATGTTGACTAATTTCGAGTATCTTCCCAGATTCCGTCACTTCTTTCGTCGAGATGGTGAAGTTATACATCTTCCCACTCAGTATCAGAGCTTCCTTTAGTTCTTCTGCATCTTGGTATACTATCGCTCCTGTAATCATAAGATTTCCTTTTAAGTTTGTCTATTAGGAATTGATTACGTCACGCCTAATCACCTAGTCTACCTACCTCTATAGAAAGTATTTTGATATTTCCGTGGTAGTAGTAGTAAGTATAGCTTTTGACATGTTAGGTATGTGTGCTTGAACTTGTGTTGGATGTTGGATGGATGTTGAAGAAAAATTGCGTCTTTTAATATCCGCGCCCAAAACAATGTTATAACGCTGCTCCAGTGCTCCAACGAACTTATTTTGTTATTACGATAATAAGAGAGCTACATCCCATTTGATACAGTATTTTCGATAAGTAAGATAGTGTTTTGTAAAATGAAGTCAATGACACGTATATCGCCAGTAATATTGTTTACTTTTACATTTCAATCATACAACCGTTTGTATGATAAACTAGTGGATTTTTTACAAAAGCTTTCATTGCCTTCCATAAATCAGTAGTAATTCATCATATTTATATTAGATATTGTGTGTAAAACTCCCAAGAATAAAGAACCGTAAAATAATTTCAAATGGGGGAGTACCTAGGTAAATATTTCAATACTCTACACTGAAGTGGAATTCAGGCAGATCCATCTAATGTACCCTCATAATATACATGTAAAATAACTTACTAGGCGCACTGTTTAAAAGCAAAAGTCAATAGTTTGTTGACTTTGTGGTAATAAGTTGTTACGTGGGTTTAATCGGTTTCAAGAGATTACAGTGAGTGAGCGAGCAGTATGAACGCAAGACTAAAAAATTGTTTCACGTTATCGACGGGAATATGGACTGACTTCATTTCGGACTGTATCCATAGTATATATATATATATATATATATATATATATATATGTACTTACACAATACCTAATCATTAATCGAACATCATTATAATGTATTATGATTAAATATCTTTATAGGTTAAGTACCAACTATTTCTCTATGAATCTAGGCGTAGTCATCAATTTGTAGAAACATCGACATAAATTTGATTCAGCATAAAAATAATACGAAAATTACTAACCAAGAACTCGATTCTCCAAATCCGACTCTGAATCCGATAGGACACATGGCGACAACAACACAACCAGACACAAAACAATCACACACATTTTAATATAAATATCAACAGTCACCGGCCATTTATATCTATTTTATACACTACACTAAAAAACTAGAAACAAACGCGAACACTTCAGAATACAAGGCACGTTTCCGCGAACGCATGAAAAGTTACTGCCGTTAAATGCTAACGAGTTTATGTTTTACGAACATTGTAATTATCCCGATGTTTAGAGTTAATCGATGTTTTAAAACAGTGGCGTAATAAACGTTTGGAGCTTAAAGCGACTGTCGGTAATGTATTTAGACTTTAGATTGGTATTGGGACGGCGCGCGCGCGACACCGCGCGTCCGAAATAATCCCGCGCCTATATTTAGGACAAGTTTTCCACAAAACGACATACTTTATCCAGCTACCGTCTGTCTCGCGCATTGACATATTCACCGAAAAAATGCTGCAGTAAATTTCGTTAAAATGTCTTCACTGACTTTCTAGTGTTACAATATGTTGGTGACGGTTCCTCAATTAATTTAATGAATTATTTAGGAGGTTAACTGGAAGATAATGCTTACTAGTATTATAAATTAATTAATTATAAATTAATAACTAAAACAAAAAATGGTACTTATACAACGTCTTACATCAATCAATCACTAGCGGATTTACCGCTAGTGATTGTATATGAAAATGTTATGCAATTATTAATTTATTTATTTATTAATTAATGCTTACACGTAAATGTCCCAGACAAGTGTTAAAGATGTCTTATAGACTAGATACATGTGCCCTGTGAGAGCGCTGCACAATTTTTGAGTGGAGTTAGTTTATTCCTAGTAATTTGGTTATCTAAAGTATATATTTGTCAATTTCGATTAATGATTAGGCATAAATTTATCACATTGTTAATTAGGTATTTTAAAAGAATTGCATTGTACGAATAATAGAATAATACGTTTTTGCTTGAGGAATTAAAAATTGCTAGAGAAGAGAACGAGACTAAACAAATAATGTTGATAGTAAGGCCGACCTAAAAGCATTGTGGCACCCAGACAGACCGCAGACAGGGACGTATGAATGAACGATTACAAAGCGGTTTAGTATTCAAGAATTCCTTTATACATCTTTTTTTTTGTTTAAGCGGTCATTGATTATTTTGTGCCTGTTACCTCGCGGGGTATCCTGTATAAAATGAGAGCCCGCTATAAAATGAGCGCTTAAATTGATTGCTGGTATACTGTAAACAATATGAGCTCTGTTTACGGGAACTCTTGACGGTGTACGGACGCTTCATATAAGTATAAAACAAACATCGATAGGATGCAATAACTTTTTAATTATGTTAGGTAAAGTACTAAAAGTTGATTTATCTATCTATACACTAAACAACAGTTCTGTTCTGACTGACAGACAAAGCACAGCCTAAACCACTGATGAAAGAAATATGGGAATTTAATGTTCCCTTGTGAGCCTTGTGAGCGAGTGTGGCTCAGTGGGAGAAAGTCGACTTTCGATCCGACGCACCCGAGTTCGAATCCCGCTGGCCCCGCACCACTGACTATCTGCGGATTATATATGCGGATTTAACACTAGCTCTAAAAACTGTGAAGGAAAACATCGTGAGGAAACAGGCATATCCAAGAATTTATCACAAAAATTCAAGGACATGTGACATCCACCAACCCGCACTAGGCCAGCGTGGTGGATTATGGCCCATACTCTCTCTATGAGAGAAGGCCCGTGTCCCAGCAGTGGGAACGTGATGGGCTGATGATGATGAATGTCCCCTTAAGTGTTAAAAAGTGTAAAGTGTTAAGTGCTAAGGATGTTTCAAAAATTCCCAGGGGAATACGGAAAACCTGTAGGTGAAACCGCGGGGCGAGGCTGGTAGTTAGGTAAGTCTTATATTAATTATAAATAGAATGAAAATGAGTAGATGTTTTGTATAGGACTATAGGTGGAAGAACAAAGACTGGTTAGACTCCTCATTATGACCTTAAACACGATGCAATAGCAGTGAGAATTGATTAAGCGACCCAGTCTCCACGCAACCCTGGTGGCACGGGGTCTTAATAGAATTCGTCGTATAAACAACCGTAGTTATCCCAGGTCCACTGAGCGGAGCTAATACACATTTTTTTCTTTATATTGTATAAAACTTATTGATATTACTTAATAATTACTGCAGGACGGCCCCACAAGGTGGAACGACGACCTAGTAAGAGTCGCGGGGAGCCGCTGGATGCATACAACGAGCAACCGCTCGTTGTGGCGATCTATGGGGGAGGTCTATGTTCAGCAGTGGACGTCTTTCGGCTGATGATGATAATGATGATGATGACTGCAGGCACCATACCATATTTACCAATCCACAAAAGGCCTGTTAAGTCTTAGCAGTGGCAACGAAAACGATGATTATATATTTTTTTTAATATCTGTTTGTTACATAACAAAAGGTTAACATCCAAATATAGATTTATCCTGTGAAACTGAATGACAGTGAGAACGCAAGGTGAGTGTAGTTGCTTTAACCAATTGGTCCACATTTCGCAAACATTAGTATTCGCCGGCCGGAGCGCAGGCCGCGGCCGTTGACTCACTGGACGTGCCTCGCACTTTAGGATACTTGCAAATACTGCGACTTTGTAGAAACTCACTATTGCTAGACGCAAAAGTTTATTAAAATCACTTTTTTGTATAAAACACACAAGGAGACTGACTGTTCTAGCTCTGTGGCTTGCATGTGGCGAGCCACGCTTAGCCTGTCAATATTTCCACTGCCACCGCAGTGCCACCCAAAACTGAATAATGAATCCCTGAGGCTTACAACCCGTCAAACAGACGTCAATCGAATTTATGAAAATATTAATAGAATTTCTTTCCTTAACCAAAGCTGCAATATCGGTGTAGTTGTATTCTTACATTTTATTTTTTTCTCAGTTATTTTTTCTTCTTGTTCTTTTACGACTTTATAAGTTATAAGTGATAATAGATTTTGCACTATCGTATGTATGTGCAGTTGCTAAATGTAGAAGGTAAATATTTCCCTGCTGCATTACCTACTATTCAATGCTAACTTCGAGAACTTATGTCATAAAGTTCCATAATAGGACGATAAAATTATTACCAACGGTCAAACAAAAAGCCCTACATGTTTAAAATGTAAGTTTTTGGTTTTAGAGTCAATAAAGTCGCACCTCTGTAATTGCCCTAAATAAGTGCCAAATGGAAATTTACAATGCTCGGATCGATGAAGCCCAATAAAATGTTTACGACCGAGGTTTGGCAACTTTTGTTTACGAGTGTGAAGCACCCATTGCTTAATTCGGTCGCAAAAGTGCAATTTTATTGTTATAACCCATTACATGCACTATGGGCTCCTATTCACCCACTTTGCCACACATTCGGTAATATGGTTTTGGCTGGAAAGTAGTCGGTATTATAATGTAAAATTATCTTGGATAGACATTATACCTATGTTATTTGATGTGTGTTAAGTATCACACTAATATTATAAATGCGAAAGTTTGTATGTATGTGTGTTTGTTACTTCTTTTCGCTGTAACGGCTCGACGGATTTGTGTGAAATTCGGAATAAAGATAGCTACTTTTTATCTTTGGAAACCGCGGGTGAAATCGCGGGGCACAACTAGTTGTACATGTTTATTATATGTTTTGAGTATTCAATAGTTCGGTACCGTTCATGAATTATGAATGTAGGGAAAACGTTAGCGAGAAAGAAGTTTTTTTCTAGAGAAATAATCGCAAAAGAGGTAGATATCTCGTTAATAATCATTGTTATGTACAATAGTAGTGTTAGTTACCATAGTTAAAAAACTTATATTTATGAGTTACCAGAATAATCTGGATTATACATAAGAAATTTTATCTGATAACGAACAAGAATACGTTTTATCAAACAAAAAAAAAACAACTTTAATGTAACGTCGAAGTCCAAGGTCAAATATCGATGAAATTTATATGGGAACACTTCGTAGCTATACTGAACCCAAGCAAAAATAATTTTCCACATAAAAAACTACAATCAAAAGAGAACCTTCTCCTTTTTTGAAGTCGGGCAAAAATAAAACAAAGATCGCGCCGCTGCGCAAAAACTTGAGCCCTTTATGTAAAGCAAACTAGGGAGTTTGGGAAAAGCTTATTTCCCTTTGTATAATTTTATAACGGACATTAATTCTAAACACAATTTTATATTTATATTTTGGGAAGGAAGTTTGCAATAACAAAAGCCAATTTCGTTCGTAAACAGAGAGGGTAGGAGCTGTTGAAGAAGCTTTTTTATTTGTCATTGCCAATAATGGCATGCTTAATTTTTTATGTTATTTACTTTTACAGGGCTATAATCCTAGTTATTGCCTGATATTGGGTTTTTTTTTTAAACTTCCGCGATTCGAACACTTATTTATTTTATTAAAAATGGGGCTTCGTGACCACGGTCGATGCAACTTGGCCTTGCATCGACCGTGATCAGGAAGCGCAGCCTGAGGTCACGTATCACACCCGGTCCAAAAGCCTATACCCAAAATCCCCACTGGCCGTACCCACTAGTGGGGATTTCGGGAAAAAATCCCGTAAGCCGTCGAGATAAACAAACCTAATATATTATCGCAAATAAGACCCGTTTTTGATAATATTACTATGTTATTCGTTTTATTTCTTTGTTGTAAACGATAAAATCATTTCTAACATTCAGTAGAGGCAGTTAATTTAAATAAGTCAATAATAACTGTTTAATAATATTGTTTATAATTTTAATGGTTACTGTTAGTAAATAAGTCGTAAGTATATGTATAAATGTATATATGTTTAATATGCTTTTCATTCATAACGTGTTTGTTATTTATTGAATATTATATTACCTACCTAATTATGTACTCCACCAAACCGCATTGTTTCTCTTACCTGTTCTATCCATCCAAAGGTTGTCTGAAAAAAAAATCGCTCTAAGCGATAAGGCCGCCCATTGTACTTCAAATTTTTGTATTTTGTCACTATTATTATTTCATTCTTTTTTTATACATGCGTTTTTATTTGGTGTGCAATAGTGTTATCGTATTGTAATGAATTGTCATCTGAAAAACAAACTTTTACAATGTTACTAGCAATACAAAAACTCTGACAACAAACTTAATACCTAGAGTAATTACTTGAAACCTGCACTTCGGTCTAAAACCTCAAGTATTGCGAATTAAGGTCAGAGCTAAAGTACTGTAGAAAGAACTATCCAGAGTGAAAACATTCACTTTAATTTCTCTGCCGTCGGTTTAGCGCAAATGGATTGCTCGGAACATCTAACCATTGACTCTAATGTCTCGCTCAATATTTTATTTAGTATACTGAGGGTCTATTGTATTTTTATATTTTATTTTATTTTCAAGGAAAACTAACGGCTAAATCAATAAATAAGTAACAAAATAAGTAAATAGATGAAGGCCAATAGGGGTTCGGACAGTAATCGAGAAAAAATCTAAAATGTAGTTAGAACGAATGTTCGTCGAACCAGAAAGATCAGTCAATCCATATTTTTGTGAAATAGTGATTTATATTTTTAAATCAATAAATAATTCTGATATTATTAATCTGTTCTTCATCTCAAACGAAACAACAATCACAGCGCATGACGGCATTTGTACGCAAATTCCGTGAGTCAAGCTTGTGTTTATTTTACGTTTTTGCTTTTCATAAAATGTATTTTTGCTAATTTTTTCGTTCCATTACTACAATATAGTCCCCAAACTTCACAAAACGTATTAGAATCTCTTTGCAAGTTTTATTTCGAGGAGTTTGTCGTTTTCTACCTACATATGACATCACAAGTTTTGAGGTGACCTTTTGCGCGGCAATATTTGAAACATAATATTTAAACATAGTTTTAGGTACTTTTAGAGCGTTATTTCATTTAAATAATATATTTCATGGCTATATAAATATTCATTGTAGATAATTTAAAACACTTTCTGAAAAGTTGTTCGATTCCCTATTAAAAGTTTTCACAGATATTAAGAGCAGAATATAAACATACATACACAGTAGACACACGGACGAGAACGGGTAATTAGCAATGAGGACATAGAGTTTCATAAATACTCCTCCGTATGTTTTACTCTTACCTGCATCTGCAGTGGAATCGTCTTTTTCGAACACGGATCGCGGTTTTTCGCGGTTTTTAACCCCGACGCAAAAAGGATATTGCGTTATAAGTTTGACCACTATGTGTGTCTGTCTGTGGCACCGTAGTTCTTAAACGGGTGAACCGATTTAAATGCGATTTTTTTATTTGATAGCAGGTTTTCCAGCGATGGCTCTTAGACATGTTTATCAAAATCGGTTTAGCCGTTTATAATTTAAAAGTTTTATTTATTTACAGAACCAATTAACAGTTATGTACAAACATATAGAATGATAAAAACTAAACTAACCTACCTACCTACAGCCGTTTATTAATTTTTATAGGTTTTTGTGACGGGGTTTTTTAAAATTTTTGTTTACTGAATTTCGCTTGCTTTTTATGGATCTGAGTGATAAGACGAGCAAGTTGTTCGCCCGGTGCTTCTGATTTAAATATCTGTCAACTTACGTTCGGTACTTGGACCAAGAGACATTCTTAACTGACTTCAAAAAAAGGAGAAGGTTCTCTATTCGTTTGTATTTTTTCATGTTTGTTACCTCGGAACTCAGTCTTTTATAAATAAATATAATATAATAAATACATTTATAAAACGATTGGAAAAATCTTGTGGGTTGGGTTCAGTTAGCTGCAATGTGGTCCCATATAAATTTCGTCGATATTCCTATATACCTTGGATCTCAAAGATATATCCGAATAAAAGTCGTTTTTTTTGTCTTAATATGAATTAAGTGCTTCACATGCTCTTCTACGTTCGTTGTTTAATAAACCATCATGGCAGCTCGTTTGTAAACTGCCCGATACCAATCACAAATATTAATTAATTAACTTCGAGAAGATTAATTAATTAACTCCACGCAAGGGGCGTGATTTTCAATTATAACTTATATTCCACATTTTAATGGTAGCTCTCAACCAATTAAAATTGGTAATAAATGATTGTAGTATTTTCTGGGATATAACCGACTTGTATGATTCATTGTGTAACAAAAAAAACCGACTACAATTCTGATGTATCTCGAAGTCCAAGGTCAAATATCGATAAAATTTATATGGGACCGCCTTGAAGCTATACTGAACCCAACGCAAAAGAATTTTCCAAATAGGTTTGTACATAGCGGAGTTCTGAGATAACAAACATTAAAAAAACATAATAATTATTTTTTAAAACAAAAACCGACTTCAATGTATCTTCGAAGTCCAAGGTCAAATATCGCTAAAATTTATATGGGACCACTTCGTAGCTATACTGAACCTAACGCAAAATTTACAAATCGGGTTCATAAATGACGGAGTTCTGACGTAACAAACATTAAAAAAAAACTTCTCCTTTCCTTTCCATCCCTCTCCTTTTTTGAAGTCGGTTAAAATACAATCGAATAAAGAACCTCCTCTTCTTTGAGTCAGTTAAAAATAAGAAGTAGGTACCTACTTAAGTTAAGTATCTAAGCAAGTACAGCTTCCCAATTTCAAAAAAATTTATATATTTTTAACCGACTTCAAAAAGGAGGAGGTTTACAATTCGACGGTATGTTTTTTTTTTATTTTTTTTTTATTTTTTTTTTGTGTGTTTGTTACGCGATTACTCCGCCAATTATGAATGGATTTCGATGATTCTTTTTTTGATTGGTAGGTACTTCAGAGGTGGTCCCATATAAATTTTATCGAAATTCATTCAGCACTTTTTGAAAAAAATAGCGAAAACAAAAAAAAATATAAGTTTAATCTTCAAGTCGGTTCTTGTTTTTGTTGTAACCGACTTTCTAAAGGTGGAGGTTTGTATTCGACTGCTTCACATGCTTCACTCAGGGTTGACTTCCGGCGAGGGAACTCCTCAACGGTGAATAGTACAGACACAAAATTTTGTAAATGGATTTAACCATAATAGCCTGTTCTAAATTCCACCATGACATGGCTGATACACCCAGGAATGACTTCCGGCGAGGGAACTCCTCAACAGAGAATAGGAGAATCATGAATTTTTTTTGTACATAAATTTAATTATGATAGCCCGTTTTAAACTTCGTCATGATGTGGCTGCTAGATCATAAATGCTTGTCTTTAAAAACTTTTTAAATTAATTTAATTAAAACTTGTTTTGCACTAAAAAGGTTAAAATAAATTATTTTTCAAAAAAAACTAAACCGACTTCAAAACCACAAATAGGCACTCAAAAGTGAAAAATAACTTAATATAATTATCATAAGCGCTGCCCATTCATATATTTGAAGTCGGTGCCAGCCAAGTCTAAAAGGTAGTAGATAGATACTACCTACAAGTAGTACAATACAATACAGTACAATACAGTAGTACAATAGTTACTATATACATAGTATTTATCTGCTACCTAATAGACTTGGCTGGCACCGACTTCAAATATATGAGTGGGCAGCGCTTATGATAATTATATTAAGTTATTTTTCACTTTTGAGTGCCTATTTGTGGTTTTGAAGTCGGTTTAGTTTTTTTTGAAAAATAATTTTATACAAAAAAATTTAATATTATATATTAAATTTTGGTTTAAAAATATTTTCTCCAAGGTGCAGAGAGAGGCCTTTTCCACGCAAGATGATCTAAAAAGGTTGTATTAATAACAATCGTCTATACAGGTAGGTAGGTATGTGTATATCCAGTGAAGCACTAAAAGATGAAAGGGGTGAGTGTCGTGACTAGTGATTCTCGATGAAGGCATAAAGTTTATGACTAGCTTGCAAATATCAATAGTGCATCATGAGGGATAATCCATTTTACTATACGATCATGCAAATCCCAGTCTACGAGAGATTGAAATAAATTGATCATAGATAGTGGCGATGACCTCCCATTTTATTGGTTTCTCCCAAACATGAGCATAAATATCGCACTTAAAATCTGTTAGCATAAAATTGCAGTTTTGTACAGTATTCATATATTTTGTTATAGTGTAAGCCGAAATCACTATATTCACAGATATATTGGTCTTTGTCGTGTGAACTCTTTTAGGAGTAATATCATGAGATATGTGCGGATTTTTCGCTTAAGCTCTCAAGTTAAGCGTTAAATTCAATTCAATCGAATGATACGAGTACATATCAACTTCAAAACAATAAATAAATAACGATCCACGACCATGTGGTCGTGCATGTAATGCAATAAAAAAAATAACGGGCCGCGCTTTCCCGGAATAAATATGCATGTCTTTTTCCAGGACCTAATTAATTTACCAATTTCATCAAAATGCGTTCGGTAGTTTTTGCTTTATTGACTACCATCCATCCATTCGTCCTCATAAACTTGCGCATTTATATATAACTAGCGACCCGCCCCGGCTTCGCACGGTTATTATACATATAAACCTTCCTCTTCAATCACAAAAAAACCGCATCAAAATCCGTTGCGTAGTTTTAAATATTTAAGCATACATAGGGACATAGAGACATAGGGACATAGGGACAGAGAATGCGACTTTGTTTTATCCTATGTAGTGATAGTGAAGATGAAATATCTCTATGCATGAGCTTCTCTCAAGCCTACCTGAGCTGCTTCTTGCCATTCAGCAAGGAAACAAAACATTGCCATTCTTTATTTTTTTCCTAAGAAGTCGATTAGTATTCACCGCAGCACGTAGAATGAAAGTGGAAATGGGACAATGTTCAGAGAACCAGGTCGAGACCATTTCAAATGCTTTGATTCAATTAAAGTGTTAAGGCATGGGTGCATCTGCTCTACATAATAAGAAAATAATACCGTCTGAATATTGACAGTGTTATTTTAGAATTTGTCAAAATATTTGATAAAAATTTGTTAGTCGCTAGCCAGTGAGCGCGTTAGGAAAAATCTCCTGACATATTTTCTTAAATCATACAGATTGTAAAATAAAAAATAAGCCCACAGGGATGTAGAGTTATGGTACGTAAGTATTAGTTAGTATTCTTTGGTTATGGTCAACTTCTCTGATACATTTTAATTTGTAAATAAACAAAATATATAATTTACATAAAATGTATTAGTTTAAAAACTGAAAATTTCTGTAGGTACCTAGATAAACTCAAATTCAAAGTACCTTAAACGGCTTAAAGTATCTACACACGTTATAAATGAAACTGCTTTTGTACACACTTTGTTCACAATAACAACCCTAATAAGGTTGTAATAAAAAATCATAAATTTTAAATTAAATAAGCATAGTACACTAAGATAAACTTATCTACTTAATGTAGCTTAAAATTTCAATGCACGCCGGACTACAAGGACTGCCTTAATGTGGACTTACACGGGCAGATGCGACACTGTAGTCTAATAAAAAATAATAAATAGGTCTTGGACGTAAACGCGGTCTTCACTATAGGGTGCACTATCGACGCTCCGTCTACATCAGACAGTCACGGTCAAGCTAATTTGTTCGCGGGCAATTAAAACTTAGCAATTCAAAAGTTGTTCTCGTACAAACGCACTTATGAACGTCAAATTAACTACTGAATTGGAGCGTTTTCCTGACATAGCGCAACATTTCATTGTACTTATATATATATATTGTATATATATGTATTATTTATTGTGTGACCTTTTTGTTATTATTATCTGTATTATATTGTATTATCTGTTTAATATCTATAGTATTTTGGTTAATTTTTGCGTGTATTTCCGGAATAAATGTATTTTCTTTCTTTCTGTCAAATTATAACAGTGTAGAGTCCACGTTCGGTAACTAAAGGAACCATAGAAGCTTTTCACGTTCTTCAAAATATCTTCTATAGGATAATGACATCATTTCATATTTTGTAGGTAAGGTAATCGACCACAATAATGAAATCAAAATATGAAACGATTTTATCATCAAAATAATAAGTCGGTCAACAAGTTCCCGTTGATTTAGAAAACAATAATTAATACACCAACTATTTGTTTTTTGCCAGTTCAATTTTGATTTCATATCGTAGGACAACTTATCGCAGCCTATTGAAAAGGCCTCTTGGCGGGCCGCACATTGAACATGGCTGGTCTAGACATATCTGCGACCTCTTCAGAGCAGATTTCACAGTTTTGTACGCAGAAAATACTTTGAAAGCTACGTCATCGTAAAAGGTAATCCATTTCATCCCGGGCTATGGTGTCTCGAGATTTGATCCTTTCAAAAATGTAGACGATAGACGTAAAGCCCTGACATCAATCTTGAACAAATATTGTCTAATATTGGCCAAATCAAACAGTTAACGTTGTTTGAATTGCTTTTTGTGTAATCGGGATTGGAGTGAGATCGGTAAACTGCGAAGCGCTGACGTTTAATCTTGTTTTCGAAGAGTTAGTGTTGTGGCATTGAGTGCAGAATATACGCCATCGAACTTCGTCATAACTTCAACTTCGTCAAATGGTTTTTTAGATTACTCGAAAGCAGGCGGCGCTTGCTTTGTGTAGCTTTCCGTATTATCCAAGATCCGTTAGTAAGAAGATTGATTTACTTGACACAGTCATTGTAGATAGCAACCGACCAGAACCATCGAAAAATAAACAAAGGCCCGAAAGAAGTTTCCATCGAGCGTCTCTCATGTTACGCTCTTCTCTCTATTCATGATAGAGCTGATATATAGAGGTTAAAATTTAAGATGTGCTGGGCGCATCGACCTTACGTTTGCATGGTGTGTCGCTACATTATTGCAGCTATTGACAGTGTAGTTCACCTATGACCAGCGTTATCTCTCGAGCGCTTCAAAAACTATTGCATACTTTACGAGTGCGGTTTGTAAGTCTCGTCAAACTACTGAAATTGCTGTTAAATTTACGAGGATCGTGAAAACAAAGCAAATCGTATACGTACCTAATATTGTCATGCGCTTTATTGGAATCAAGTAGGTACCTAGGTAGTTAGGTACCTAACAGCATTATCAACCTAACTAACTCGTAAGTCTGGTATAAAGTTGTTGAAGGATTTATTACATTGAAACCAATCAACGTTCTTATTTCTTTTAAGTAGATAAATAACTATTAGGTAGGTTATTAGGTATTTACCTAGTTATAAACTGTGTTTGGTAACAGGGATAATTATATTCTAATTATTTATTCAACCATAGCCAAAAGATTCATTCTAGCTAAAGGATTATTTATGAAATTAGGTTCACGATTCTTCGACATAATTGTTAGGTGTTCAGACAAGATAGTCCTCTACCAAACTGTAACTATTGAAGCAGTTCAGGTATTTTAACCCATTAAAACTTTGTTAACGTTAAAATTCTTGTCCCGTCATTTGTTATCTCTACGTATCTGGCTGGATTCCATGTTCTTACGCCTATAAAGGTATGCCGAGAACAACACACATGACCTGTTTTGACAAGCTATTTATGAGGATAAAAAAACGAAGTATGGGCGGGGGATAATAGATCTCTCCTTTGAATACTAAAACAAATATTGGGAGAGGTTGGTAGCAATTTTGACAGGATTTAGAAAAGGTGAGCGCCAAAAAATAGCACCTAAATGGGTCAACAAAATAAATTCTTGTGCTAAGCACTAAGAACCTTGTCAGGGTCATTATTATCATTACTATGTCGCTCTTTCTCACGGGTTATACACCTGGTTCTTTAGAAGGTTTGCGCGGGAACATGAGTCCAACACGTTAGAGGCCTCTTAGAACATTTTATTTAAATATGTAATGGGCATCACTTATCGGGGACTGTCTCTAAGTGCATCATTAAGAAGATGTAATCAAAGACAGCCACCGATAAGTGCGAGGGCTATTACTGGAGATATAGAAATTACTTATGAATGGGTATCGAGGTGAATTTTAATGGATGAGAACCGGTCTATGATATGAGACTTCGGCTTGTTATTATTATTATAACTTCTTTATCTCAGATAACTTAACAGTAGTGACACATATATACCTTACAGACTAACATACATATTATAATATTAAAACAATTTTTATTAAGCTACTACACAACAGGGAATTGCTTTCGCCTACGTTCCCTGTACCGGCGGTAGATTATTCCTGCAGGCCAGAAGTCCGGGGCGAGGAACATATTCGTGTGTGCCGCTGGAACCTGGAGCGGGAAGGACTTGAAGTCAGTGGTCCTAGTCTGCTCCAGCCGCGACCAACTCACGTTACATTACCCATAATACACTTACTGGTACAGAACTGGGCCTCAATTCACCATGACAATCGATTCCTTCATTAATAAACGACATCTCTATGACGCATTCATATATTCATATACATATATGACGCGTCATAGGGAATACACATTTCGCAGATGTCGTTTATTAATTAAGCAATCGACGTGATTTTGAAGCAAGGAATCCCCAAGTTGTCATAGTGAATTGAGGCCCAGGATTAACTTTTGATATATTGCAAGTGTACATGATGAATAAATCGGTGAACATACATACAGTCAAACATAGAACCTCCTCCTTTTTGTAAGTCGTTTAAATAAGCTTCAAAGCAACCGAAAAGAACATTGATAACTTCACTATCCTAAAAGTCCTAAAACCCTTTGTTTGCGCCGTCTGTTACTGTCTCCTAAGCTGCCACAAGCTTGGTTCTAACGAGACAAGTCATCCTCACAATAAAACCGAAGCCCCTTGAATAATTCAATGAAAATTCAATGTAGAAAGAGTGAAACAAGTCACAATGTGTCGAGACAAAACGAATTATAATGAAATATTGAATTTTTCGGACGAATCCCTCGATTCTAGACATTAAAATTCAATTTTTTGAGAATGAGTTGTCAAATTATCTGAGGTTTAGTTGTAATATTCTGTAAAATTTGAATTCATATTTCGGTAGTACAGTACACAGCAAATTAAATATTCGGGCGAATCGAATACCTAACGGGTTTAATTAAAACAATAAAGGATCGATTTTAATACTTGTCACTTGGCAGGGACGTGGTCGGAAAATAATCGCATAAAACTCATAGGCGAACCAGCAAACTTACGGTAAACCTATAGGTAGGTAATAACTATAATATTAATACCTAATCGATATAATTGAAACAATCAACATTTAATAATTTTTTGTTTGTATCTGATCAATTACTAGCCGCACGGCCATCGCTTGAATGATCCAATGACCGCTTGACATCCGATGTCATAATAATGCAGCAATCAAAAGCACTTTTTTTACGCTTAATAGATCTATGTTTGGCCATTATCTCGCCTGATGTGGAGAGATGATGAGGCCTAAGATGGAGCACATAAATCTAGAGAGAGACGGCAGTTGAGCGGCTACTCAGACCCGTCTCCCCGATGGTTCACTGAACATCATCCCGAAACACGACTAGGTCGCTTGACGGCATGGCTCTGTTCGGTGGGTGGTATTACAACCACGGCCAGAGCCTACCACTCCAAAGCGCGTAAGCGGGTTTTATCACGATGTTTTCCTTCACCGTTTTAGAGCAAGCGTGCAAAATCTGCACTTAACTATAAGTCATTGGTGCAGGGCCGAGTCGGGATTCGCACCCAGGTGCGTCTGATCGAAAGGCGCATGAGTTCCTGCTGAGCCACACTCGCTCTACTTGCTGTAGTATTCCTTTATAGCCTTGTCGAACTATAAGAATAACAAAACAAGTGAACTCATAAAGGCAGTGAATTCTAAGCTATAGGCATTTAGTCTTAATTCGTCAGTTATTAATTACGGACCATAAATGCACTTACATTATACTCAAATTAACACTCACATTAAACAACCCATTAGCGATCTCTTCTCACTTCACAAACCAGATCAAACCATAAAAAGGAATATCGAATAGCCATTAAAAGTAACGATAATGCGATCAATGAAATGAGGAAAATATTGTACTCGAGAGAGCTGATAAAATTCTTAATCCACTTCTTCAATGTTCAGGTACTTAAAGCCTCATAACAAAGTATTTTCATTGCTTTGAAAACATCTTTTATTGCTTGTGAAGTTGTTTAAACACCTAAATTTAACGAATTAAGGTAGCTTCTCAACAATTTACGATTAATAAATGCAAAATGTGTTTTTATACCTCATTGATACAATTATTTGAACACCCTGATATATATTTTGTAATTTTAAGTGATTATATCTTTTACGTCCAGAAGATTATTTTAAAGGGAAAAGTCTGCGATGATATAACAAACTGTTTATTGTTATTTACAAATAAAATATACAAGACGCCAAGAAACCACTTACGTCCATTTTGCCAGTCCCTTTGTAATGGTAAATTGGACCGGAATCGTCTGTCGATTGCTTTTGCTGTAGAAAATATCTTTCATACCTATCTAATAGGTATTCCTAAAAACATAAAATATCGGCTCGGAACTTCGATGGAGCGCAAGAATATATATTGTTTAAAACTACATAGATAATTCATTCGTCTTCAATAAATTTTTTTTGACTAAATGTTTCTTAAATCAACTAATTCTATGAATAAGAACAAGAAGTTCCCTAGTTATAGCTAGACAAACAACAAGATATAGTTTAAGTTTTTATGTTGAAAAATTTATTTTTCAAGACAAGATTTTAACAAATTCGTAACCGGAACCAAAAGCAGATTTAAATGAGCCCAAACACTAGTAGTTTACGATTATTCGTCAAGGAGTTCCATTGCCAACCCTCCGTCTCCATCATCAAATCAGCTGGCTGTCACCATAATATTGCATTGTCATCGGACTTTTGACAAATATGCAAAATTTCAACTTGGTAGGACAAGAGGGAGTGGTTCTGATTCAGCTTGCAAGATTCCACCCGAACAAACATAGTTACATACATACATACATACATTGCAAGTTAAATAAAGGCTTGTAAAAAAAACGACGATGTCCATTCACAACCCTCAACTACGTTCAATTACCACACACAGTTACCTAGAATACCTAGTATACCTAAAGGATCTATACCATGATATACTGCATGGAGACAAGACTTGTAAGCCGTTAGTTATACCGTGAACTATTCTGAAGGCTCAAATAGCGTATGCGGCATCTATCGTGGCAGGCATGTAGCCAAAGGTATGTTATGGGGACACCGACTTTCCCCCAATTTTGGTGGAATATATTATCTGGAAGATGATGAATTGGCTCGGCTTCTATAAAACTATTTCAAAAGTAGAGGCAAATTAATAAGCTCCATGGGTTATGCCATAAGTTCTTTTGAATCCAAATATCAGGTCATAAATATCGAAATAAATATTAGAAGGACACCAAACCGGTCCTTAAACAAGTTGAAATGGTTCTAATGGTCACAAAGTTTGAATACGTACTAACCCTAAAGCCCTAGCAGTAGGAACGATATACGCAAATGATTCTACGAGGATCTAAGTTTGCTCGATTTTGAATTTAGTTTAAATCTTACCAAACCGTCAAAAAATAATTGTTTATATCTCCTTGGCACTCTTGCCTGAGTAGGTTTCTTAATTTCAGGCGGTTGGTAGCATTGCAAGTACACTGGACTATGGTGGATTGAGTTGCAGTCTTAATATGATCTGTCCAAGGCGTGGGTGATAGGTCGCGTGCTCTTTTTTTCCTGCAACCTGACCCTGAACCACAAGTCTCTCCATCGAATCTTCGTTTGTTTATCTAGGTAGATGAATACTATCTATTTTCATAAGGAATTCAATGATGAGACCTGCAAAGCGCCTGCCTCTTATAGTAGCAGCATAACTTTGTTTTGAAAATCCTGCGCGGCACTACACTGCGCTCGTCACCCTGAGGCAATTAACTCTTAAGTCTCATATGCCCAGTAATTTTGCTGGCTGCAATGCCCTTCAACCGAAACGCAGAAATGCTTCCGCACTGCCTCTTCAATCTTTAATAACCCCACAAACGTTTAATCCTAGTTACAGTCCTGATCCAGCACATTGCCTTAGTTCTGGATGTAGGTCGATCACTTCCGCTATCTATGCAACAAATGAACATTGTCTCAACTTGGCAGCGATTCAAAAACTTCACTCATTTATGCACCTCGTTCAATGAGAACCCATGTTATTTCCTTTCTTGGATACTTCGTTTTGCCATTTGCGAAGAAGCGATACCTTAGTCCGTGGACTCGGACAGTGACCTGAGCTCTGTTTATTTATAAAAATTATATGTTTTAGTAAAAAGGTAAAATATTTCTAGCAATTAGTACAGATAGAAAAAGCGATTCTTTCTTTTGAGACGAGCACGTGGCTCGCCTATTGGTAAGCGCCACGCCTGGCCATAACAAATGCAGTGCCATCCGACTACACCGGCTACGATGCCCTTAAACCGGAACTCAGTAAAGCTTCGTCATTCATTACATAAAAAAATAAAAATAGGTATCAACATTTGAATAGAAAATGTCCTTGGAAAAATTTGCAAATTGTAAATAGATTCTCATTATTGTTCTCGAACAACTAAGTGGGTTAACTTACGGCCTTGGGAGGCACGACTAACATGAAAATATCATACTTTGTGCCAAGTAGGTATAACTGCCGGCAAAAGTTACTATTTCAGAATACTTCATGAGCCATTGATATATTTTGAATTTTAAAAATAGATTCTTCTTATAATAATATTTTTGTATGATGTAGGTAATGATTTGACTCAAATAAAGACCCGCTATTAGAATTAAAATCTATAAATTATTTTATTCTTTTAATAATGTTACATTTTGAACGATAATGAACATTAAAAAATTAAAAAAAAATTTCAAAAGGAGTTAGTTATGCCTCAAATTTGTGGTATATATAATAAAACAATAAAAAAATGGTTAAGGTTATTAATTAGGTATTCACTAACAACGTCGTTTGAACTTTGTTGCCTGATGGTAAGCGCCACTCCTGCCCATAACAATTGCAGCCACCCAAAACGTTTAATACCACAAAAAGCACTGCATAATATACTGCATTACGCTCATCATCCCGAGACATCAGATATTAAATCTCATATGCTCAGTAATTTGACTGGCTGCAATGCCCTTCAAACTGGAACACAGAAATGCTTGCGCACTACTGATTGGCGGCAGAATAACTGGCAAAGCGTTCTAACTAAACTAACTAACTAACTAGAGTGGTTTTCTAAATTTGTTGTGTTGCACTGCGCTATTCAAGTCGTCACCCTGAGCTCTCAAGTCTCATACCTAATGCCTAGTAAGGCTTAAGTAGGCCCGAAACATTACCCTTAAAAGCAAAACTGTAATGTTTGCACACTACTGCTCGGCGGTTGAATATCCGACAATGTTGTGGTATTTCCCAAGACGGATTATCACCGGCCGGACTGTTTACCACTACAAAATTAAATTGCATTTTAAGAATCCCTCAATAATAAGTTATGTCGAAAATTGCCTTGTTCGATTGCTCATTGACGCATAATAAATCATGCATAGAGCTCAAAAGGCAAATCTGATTTATTGCCTAGCCAATACAAGTAAACCACTAATATCAATAACCACAAATCATACAAAGGAAATCGTTTATCATCTAAAGCTTTATGCAATCGGAGCCAATTAGCTTTGCAATTCCCTAACAAGTATAGTAAAAATAGACTGCACAGTTTACAGAGTATTAAATTTTCCTTCAATATTTCATATTTTATATATTGTAGGTATCTTAAATACTTTGAAAACGTGGTCTAAGAGGCTCCTCAAAAGCGCTTACGGGCAACAGCTGAAGCTTTGAACAAGATCGTGCGTGGGCGAGGACTTGCGAATAAAGGTGTGCGTGGTTGCAGTCGTGCCTCGACCAACGTGGGCGTCCGCTGCATTAGAATTTCATCTTAACGGAAAAAAATATGTTTCTCATGCAAGAGTTGGTGTTAAAATTTAAATTGATGTCTGCTTGTGTGACAATGTTAACAAAAATATGACAAAAAAAATATCAGCTAACTAGTACCAGTTAATTATCTCATAGTTTTTATTACAGCCTATTTAGACAATGCAATTTTCTTACCTGTTGCACACTATAATGTGTAGTAAAATCTACCTAACGACCCATGCAAGGATTGAGTACAAAACTGAAGAAAGACATGATTTACCTTTTCAATGCATTTATTGCACAAATCCAATAAATTTCTCCATAAACTCCCTTTTTCCACACCTGACCCGTTGCAAGCCCAAAAGTCATCTACCCTCTTATCCATTTTTGTTTTTTCCTTCGTCTTGACATTTTGTTCCATTAGTGTTACCAGTCTAAAACTTATTAAATTGTACTATAAATCAGTTCAAGAATTATTCAAAACTTAACAAATGGTACGGCAATAATTGAATTGCACTGCTTAAACTCGTCAAAATGACGTTTTGTATGCAATAACCTGCAAGAAACTTGAATTATCTAAAGGAGCCACTCATTAATAACCTTAGCTGTGCTGTAGGCACTACATACTTGAAATTAACACAGGTTAATTTTCAATCTCAGCATTAAAATTAATTAAAGATGGGAAGGAATGCAATAATTTTCGCTAACTTACTGTTAACTCTTAAGATAGCAGTGGTTATTTTATAACGCCATATAAATATGGAGGGACCTACGTGAGTTGGAATAAAAATTGCAGATTCATGAATATAGATTTATATTTGGTAGATTTCATAAAACCAAACGCCACTTGTATCTCTTTTGCTCCCTTTAATGGGTTAAAAAAGGCAATTAATAATATCAACTAATTTAAAAATACAAAATTTTAGTTTAGTGGATTGTGAGATAATTGATTCATATTCAAAATTTGACATTGCCGAGGCGATTGAAAAACTTGTAACTCAAATTTTATAAAACCAGCACTCGTAAGTAAGTATATTGCCAATGACGTAATATTAATTAGAAAGATAAGAAAATAACTCAAATCGAAAAGCTTGTAGCTCTACATTTTAATTAAAATCAGAACCAGATGTGTCCTTAATTCAGTTCAGCAGATTAAAAATAAAAATATCAGCTCTCTGATAAAAATATGTCTAAAGATCGCAAAACGTAGCATATTAAATCAATGCCGCAGAGACTAAACTTATACTGAACGGATTTTGATACATTATTGTAGTATTGTAGTAATTTGTAAATCCTGGGATAGAAAAAAGAATACTTCTCCTATAAAATGGTCTTATATTCTATAGATAAAATCGCAAGGTGCAGCAAGATGTATTTTTTTTTACATAAACGGTGATATATCAAAGTGATTTTTATAGTGTTATTTATTGACATTAAAGATGATCAGTAACGATATTAAAAACGCCATCCCAGGGGCTGACGATATTGTTGTACCGTCGACACATATAGAAATCTACCAATCCGACGTCAGCCAATCTGCGATCGCATCATTTTAGCCGCGATACCGTTTTTTAATCGCGATTAGAGTAAAACTGCAAATGACTCGTGTTGAATTCGATTAGATCGCGTCACTAAGTTATGTTTACGGCTAATTGCGCTCAACTGGACGGTGGCAGGGCGTAGCTGATTCTGTAGGCAATTATATTTGCATAACATTTAGTAAGGAAAAAATATAGAGCCCATTCACACGGACCACAACCACACTACATCGCAGCGACTAAAAGTGGTTACGTCGGAATAGTCTCGCTGCAGCTTCTAGTATTGAATTGTGGTCACAACAAAAAAACGTTTCTTTGCAAAGTGCGGTTGAGTTGTAGCAAGTGTTTACAGATATATTGGTTCAAAACGGATTTCATAGAGAAAATATACGAGGAAATACGCCTGTGACGCAACTTCTCTAGCGGGCGTATTTCCAAAACACTGGTAGAGTCAGTTTTCGCATTTCTTTCTGGGCTAGGACGTCAATTTGAGTATGGGAAATAAATGGGTAGACTTTTGACGCAACGTTTTGTTTGCGATATTGCCGGCCGCTCGTGCTCGGTGTCACTGGTGTATGCGTTGTGGCTGCGATGTGGTCGATGTCGTCCATTTTGGTTGACATGCACTGCATATGCAATAAAACTATGCGTGTTCAATTTTTATATAAATTTGCGCCCTCTAACATAGGTTATCGTTGTGATGTGGTAGCGATGTAGTTTGGTTGTGGTTCGTGTGTATAGGCCCCATAGGCGTGTAAGCTCGCAAAATGTTTATAAAATTCTTTAGGTAACATGTTTAGTTTTTATGGAATTACTCCGTTCTACTATCAATGCTACAAAAAGACCTAAGCTATCTTCTCTAGAAATGATATCAAGCGAACAATTTTGAACTGAGAGCTTTGTTGGTGGAGGATTATTACTGACTTAAAAGTGTACCTATGTTATTGCAAATCAGATGCAAGTATGTTTCAAATACAAAAATGAATCAACTTTTAACCAGTCTTTAGCAAGAGTTCTATCTCCTAATTGCATCATCAGATCTTGATGTTCCTATATAGGACCACATGTCGGTTAGTTATTTTCTTTCAACCCAATAATACAATTGACAATGAATATTTAATAATTAATAAGATCTACTATGTAATATTTGATGTATTCTGGCAAATAATTGATTGATTGGAAGAATCACACAAATCGATTCAGTAATTTTAAGAGTACATACCTATATAAAGTACATGTCGAATTGAGAACCTTCTCCTTTTTATTACAAGCTTTTATTTAATTTGCAATGTTTGTTTGGGTCAAATCTTGCAAGTTTTATCAGAACCACTTCCTCATATCCTACAGAGTTGAAATTTCGCATACTTGTCAAAGTCCGATGACAATGCAATGTATTTTTCAACATAAATCTTGTTTGAAGATCGGTAAAAAACTGACAAGTATCGATCAGTTATTTAGACTTCATTGTTGGTAGCTAGCCAGTTCTTTTTTAAATATTTCTTAACAAAATCGCATATCTACTAGCCAATAGATCACGCGCTTTAGCAGTGCCTAGGTATTTAATTAACGCAAACTGCTAATTAAGCGCTCGTGGCTTAGCGCATTACCTCTGCATTATGCGGCGTAATTGGTACCCGGATAAATGGTTCAAACTTGCCTGCAAAATGTTGATAAAGGCCTCTAAAGCGTTAAAGGCGTGGTGGAACAGTTTGGAGCATAAAACAGAGGATGTAGGTTTGAATCCCGAACCAGGATAATTATTCGTGTTGCAAGTATAGCCTCTGTAGTGGTTGGGTAGGTTGGCTCAAATCTCATGCACCACACTACCAAGGTTGCGGGTTCCGTTACCGAGACGGAATAAAATGACTGTGCACAGAAAAAAGCGCAAAAATTGGTTTCGGGTCTGGGTGTTGTGGAACATGGTCCTCGTAGTTTCTCGTTGACGGGTACAGGGAATTTTAGTTAGGGCCCAGGATCTATGTATGTGACGTACGGCGCTATAAACAAACAAAAAGTTCTCTACTTTGTAGTTGGTGTTGTAATATATGACCACGGTTGTTTAGTAATCCAAATTTACTTTCGTATTCATATTCATTTATTTGCAAATAAATTTTTTCAGTCTTACAAACTTTCAGTCTTACTTACGTTTCAAATGTGATCTTAACCTTTGTCATCAAATAGGGCAGAGACGCAGAACTGATAGCGGGGGTGCGATGCGGGTGCGGCGTAGGATTTACAAGAAACGATGGCTCTACGTACAGCTTAATAAGCAAAAAATTGTCGGAAAATTTGATTCTCTTTTTACGACTTGCACATCGTTTGTCGGATGGTAAGCGCTACGCCTGCCCATGACAGAACTTTTAATACCATAAAAAGTACTGCGTAGCGCTGCATTGCGCGCATCACTCCGAGACATCAGATATTAAGTCTCATATGCCCCGTAATTATGTTGGCTGCAATGCCTGAAGAGCATTTCAAGCCGGCACATAGTAATGCTTGCGCACTACTGCTTGGCGGCGGAATAACTAAAAAAGCTGTGGTACCTACCCATATGAAAACTATCTTAGCTTTGTTTTTCCGTGTACACATATTTTTAGATTACCTATAATATATATGTAGGTACTCAACACTGTATAATATTTAGCTATGGCTCTGTACCTATTGATTGCAGTTTGTTTTGTGTACATAATAAAAAAAGACGGCCTACCGCATACGAGAGGCCTATCACGAGTTGGTCTGTGCTATAAAGAGCTCAAACTTAATTTCTCAATTAGTCAACTTAAAGTTCTCCACAATAAAGTCTATTTGAAGCCTAATGCACCGATGACGACCAAACTGTATATTATGTGCATAATTTTATTGAGCTCGTAACATCGAGCGGTGAACTCTTCTGGACGCCATCCAAGGGCTGGCACTGGGCCGAGATGGTTCGGGTTAGCAATAAGGTATGTTATATTAGGCAACTTTTAGTCTCTCATCTCAACGTGCTAAGTCAAGTCTGTGGTGTGGTGGTTGGGTTGGCTCAAATCTCGTACACCACTAAGGTAGCGGGTTCGATTCCCGCGACGGGACAAAAATGTTTGTACACAGAACAAGTGCAAGTATTTGTTTCGTGTCTAGATGTTGTGGTACGTACCATGGTTCTCGTAGTTTTTGGTTCTCTAAATACAGAAAATCCTAGTTAGGGGCCAGGATCTATGTACAGTGATCGTTTGGCGTCTTTATCTCTATATATAAAAATGAATCCCTATTTCCCTTGGTCACGGCATCACGCGTGAACGGCTGGACCGATTTCAGTAATTCTTTTTTTGTTGTGTTTGTTATTTTCAGGAGAAGGTTCTTATGAATGAAAAAAACAAGAAAGTTGCGTGGAACATTAGATTTATAGTTAAGACAGGACGACGTCTGTCGGGTCAGCTAGTTTATCTATGTTTAGAGGTGAAGACGTAATTTATCTTCAGCATAAACCTGTAGCAATCCACTGGTGAACTGACACAGGCACTATATAGTAACAACTTCTGTTATAATAAGGCAATTCATATTAGCCCCGTTAGACGGAAAGTAATTATAATATTGCGAAATGACTGCGCTATTAAAACTTTGTCCTCATTTTATCCCAATTCAAAGGCCGCAACGGCCCAATCCCTAGAAGTGTAATTGTATAATGATAAGGCCTTACGTTGGTGCTCGGTTTTGCATGATTGCGACGGACAATGCTGAAGGCGCTAGACATCTGTAAACAGCCACTCAAACTGTATATTTTTCAATTTATGCCAGCAACTTCAAGTCTTACTTGCGAAACAAGAAAATAGGACAACGCATTGCTGTCGCCTTTTTTCAATATTGGAGCATGCGGCCAACACTTCCGTCAACTACAGTCAGCAACATATAGCAAAGCGATTGGTTTATGCTACCATCCTTTACGTTGAGTTTTTTCAGCTTAGTGAGAACTCCAACGCAACATATACCTTAATTTACATGTCCTGATTCGGAACGACCATTGATACAGATTCAACGAAGCGATTTTAACGGTACGACATTAGATTAGATTAGATAACGCTTTATTGTTACACAACAACATGAAATAAATTACAAAACAATACTTAAAGCTAAAGTGTTACAATGGGCGGTCTTATCGCTTATAGCGATCTCTTCCAGACAATCTTTGGATGGAGAGGACCCAAAGAAACTGTAAGGGACATTGTGTCGTAGATGTTGCTTATTGGTGGTCGCACGCAACCAAACTCCACCTTAAAGTAACATTTCAACAGATAACAGCTGGTCTATTTCAGAGCCTCATGAAACGCTATATTCTCCCGTTCATTAAACAACTCCTTTTTATTCGTCGGAACTGTTTCTTTTAGCTCACTTTGTTACTCTTCGATATTTTGGTCTTCTTTAGACAAAGGCACATGTGTTGAATATCATTTACGTCTTTTGTTGAACAAATAAATTTCAATTTCAATGACGGCGAATAAAGGCTCTTTAAAAAAAATTAAGAGTTCTAGAAAATGTATACAATCTTTTAATTCTATTCAGTGGGTAGAACTTCTTTGCAAGCTAATAAAGCATGCCCTGCATTTAATCCATGATTATTAATGCACCCAAATTAACGATGTATTTCTTGCTAAACGAATTTTTGCGAAATTAGAACTAATTCTCGCGATTATGGAATTAAATTTCACTCACTAAAACATGTCAAATGACTCTCCAACTGAGCTTGTAACAATTAAAGTGTCGTTAGTATAACAATTCAGACACAATTCTGTCTTCAACTACAGTTACTTTGAACCACTTTACTGTCCGAAGGAAGTGCGAACGTCAAAGGAGTGAAACGCCTTGCCGTCGATTGTGTTTCCACATAATTATTACAAACTGAGTGTTCAAATCAAGTTCTGCATCTTCGACCACATCTTTACTTCTCTCTTGCAATCGCTGACCCAGTCTATTGTAAAAAAGTTCTAAATGGATTTCAATTTCTAATGTAGCAACCGCTGTGTGGAGTACGTAACTTTATTTGGATTTCAATTTATTTCCTATTTGACTACGTCCATGACATAGAGGTCAACTGAAGTAACGGAAGAGGCGAGGGCATACCTATCTGCCAGTAGAACCAAATAATGTATCAAAAAGTCTGCGTTTAATAACCATACAATGAGTCAATACTACCTCACATGGCTTCGAACACTTCGGAGTGCTTTAGATGATTCTCCATTAATTATATCAACAAGACTGTAGCATACACTTTGTAATAATATAGACGGTAAAGTAGAGGACTTATAACTAGTATTACATGTTTTGATAACACGAGTCCTCAAAATTTTCCCGTAGAAAAACGTTTTATAGTCCAAGCCTAAAAACCATAGAAGCTACATCAATAAAAGAAAAGATTGAAAGAAACTCTCACTAGATACTAAAATGTATTCATTACTGTCAGCTTCGCTCTCCGGCTTGCAAACATCCACCTGGCAAAACGTAGATACTACTCTAAGAGAATATTTATACTGTGTGAATATATTATTTTTCAGCACGTGATTAAACCATAAACAATACAATATTTTTAATAAACACAATAAACAGGTTTTAAAATGACACATTACGTTAGAATTCATTACCTCTTTATTTACCTCACTCATTATCAGAAATCATTACCTATTACGTTAGAAGCAAGCTGGCTAAATTATCTACCGAATAGTGTAGGTGAGATGATGGTCAAACAAAAACTTAATCAAAGTAAAAAGAAAAATAAAAGCATTACCTGCCGAGAACTAACAAAACCAATACCAACATGTAGAATTGAGTTGCGTCTAAATCTTTCAAACTTTTAGAAGTCTGCGCATCTGAGACAACATTGACATCCAAGCCACAGAACATAGATATTTGTATTCCTAACATACGTCACAAAGCTAACCACCCCATAATTAAACCCTCCTCAAAACATCAGTCATTAAATTAATGCAAGTGGTCCATGAGACGAAATCCAAACAAAATGCTATCAGTAGTTTATCAAACGAAGCGCCAGTACCGACCCAGCCTTGGCACGGGACGCACGTGCCGTCTCGAGTGTTTCATCACTTTGTTGTTACGCGATCGCGGAATGTAACTTTGTGAATTAGTTTGGTAAGTTTTATTGCAATTTATTTTAAGGCCGCAGTAGTAGACCTATGTGTATGCAAAAGCAAATACTAGAATACAGTTTTGGGTTTCCAAATTTATGCATAGATTTTTTTTTTAATTCGTGTTACATCGTTACTCATAAAAATTATCAGATATTAGACAATTCATTTATTAAACAAGCAACCGAAGACTTTATTTCTAAGGGACCTTTAAATAATATTTTGTCAACTTTGTATTCCTACATAATAAGATAAATAGGGCCTTGATATTTATGTACAAGAATATAAAAACAATTTCTAAAAATACTTACAGAATGCTAAATAAATTAAGAACTAAACTAAATGAAAATAAAATAAATAATAGGTAGGTATGGTTCGAGCAACCGATTATTTATCATTGTCAGATTAACTTCCATTTCCATTCAGATTCCATTCTTTTTTCATTATTTGAAGCAATGAAATTGTTTGACTAGAAAAACACCTCTATGTAAATGTGTGTTAATGGTAAACATGTCACGCAAAGAGATCAGCTGATCATATATCATTTTGTATGTGGGAAGTGCTTCTAAATCAAAACGTAGGTTGGAACAAGCGTTAGCCATACTTTTCCATTAATCTTACCGCCTCTTACTCTTTTTTTAAATATTTTGGCAGTAGGTTCCTAAAGATTCGGTAACCAATTAAGTTGTGTACTCCATTTAATAAATCTCTTATTATAATAATAAAGCGTCATGAATCAAGCCTTCTGTCAACATAATTGGATTTTCAACGATGGAAAAGACTTAAGTGTTTTCAATTTGTTATACCTTTTAGCTTTTTCAATTATGTTAAGCTCAAACAATATGATACCGGAAGATATTTTATAAAAGGTAGGTACTTACAAGAAAATAGCTTATTCCCTAAAGCCTGCTTGCAATAATATTATAGTAAAACATATAAAATAAAGAATTTCAGTTATTAAAAGATCACTTCGATGAATAAATCATAATGTTTTCATAACTATTATGATTCTTGATTGATTGATTGATAACACTTTATTGTGCACCAAAAACATAACAAGAACAAATAAACATAGAACTTAAAAAAATAATTAGTACAATGGGCGGTCTTATCGCTAATAAGCGATCTCTTCCAGACAACCTTTGGATGGAGAGGATTTCTTTCTTTTTCGGATTTCTTTTTTTCTTGAATGGTGAATAATACCTAATCTTTTTATAATTATTGCGATTCTCAAAATGAGACTTGAATCCTTGTCTTTGATGAATGACGCTAATTATATTCTAATGTTTTGTGATTCTTGATGATTAATCCAGTAAAAAATCAGTTATTAAAAGATTACTTTGATGGTTAAATTAATGGTTTAATTATATTATGTATTTATTATATATGTTATTACATGTGTTATTTTTTCTGTTATATGTATAGTATAGTATTATTTGTTATGTGTAGTATAGTATTATAGCTTAATGTAATGTTGCGTGTATATGTCTTGAATAAATGTATTTTCTTTCTTTAAATTATAATCATTTGATAACTATTTTGATTCTTGAACGGTGAATAAGTCCCGATCTTTTGATAATTTTTGGGATTCCTAAAATGAGAGTTATCTCTTGATGAAATATAATGAATGTTGATAATTGAAGTATATTTAAACTAATATCTGTTCATTCCATTATTTAGCGTAAACCACTATAAAGATAACTAACTCTTAGTAAAACTTAGTTCGGGAAATACTTTAGCAAATTAAGACAGTAAATTATAATCTTTGTCACAACCCGCTGAAGTTGCGCCATTATTCTCAGGGGTGACCAATTCTTCTGTTGTTTGGCAATAATAATTACCCCAAAAAAAAAGTCTGCAAATATATTGCCCTTTTGAACTCAATCTTATAAAAAGATAAATATGATTGTTTTACCATTTACTTACTTCTACATTATTTAGTACTAGCCGATACCCGTGACTCCTATGGTGTTCCTTAATGAACAGTTCGTTTTACATAATAAAAAAAGTACAAGGCTTTAAGAATTAAAAAAAATTACAAGGCTATAAGGCAAACACGCCGTGTAGATTGCCACCGTGCAGCAGGGTTCCCAGAATACTGTTCGTTTTTAAAAATATTCTACTCTCTTCCAGGACCGAAATTACCTACATATTTCATCAAAATCCATTTAGTCGTTATGGAGCAAAGTGGTAACAAACACACGTACATACATACACATATTTACTTACACATAATTTTGTATTTGTTATATTAGTAAGATATGTATATGTATTTTTACATTTTTAAATTAAACTCCGCATAAATTACGTACTTTCTATTTATTTTACTGGTGATAGGACTATATCCTATCACCAGTAAAATAAATAGGGCTTATTTCTAATATAAACTTTAGATATGAAGTTATTTCATTACGAAGTTCTAAATAAAATTAACTCTTTACTTTACTTGTTGAGATTAAATTGCTATTTATGTTTTAGTTTGAATAAATAATTTCGATACTTAACCTTTTAGCCCTCAATGATGCAAGATGAGCCCTACGCACATACTTTATTTATAAGTTGTATGATTAATTACATACTAGTAGCTTATTTATCTAAACAAATTATAAGACTGACAGGGCCTCGCAGCGCGTTATTAGGATTCCGTACTCTTATAAAATAGTACCTGTACTGTGATAGAAAGTATCAGGCCTATTACCTATACTATCCTGTCCTATTCACTTTACATAAAATACATGACAAAATTAGTTTGTGTGTGGCAGAATTCCTCGCAATGAGAAATTTTTGTTCGTAGGAAAAAGATTTTTTGAATTTTTGTTTTATTTTAATGGGTTTACTTATGTAATAACTTGGTAAGATAAGCATTCAATTTTGTTTATAATTCTACAAATAGACACTACTAAGTACTACATAAATTTATATAAATTAACCAATGAAATTTCAAGCTATAACCTACTTCATTACAAGAGTTCAACACACTAGTGATCTCTAGAAAACACGGTATTATCACTGATTTAGTTGAAAATATTAGTGTGAATAACATAACGTGAAATAAAATTAGATTTTATTGTAGTTGAATGTCGAAACCGACTGTGGTCGAGTATGGAGAACGCTGATCAACCTACCTACTAAAATTCTAATATTAAAGACCCGAAGGCAACTTTTTGATTTTTCTACAAGTAGCAATATACAGGTTGTGACAAATGTTCTCAAAACTTTACGATTTGATTTGATGGGTTACTTTGGGTGAAACATTCCTGATGAGAAATAGGATAGATCAAAACCATGTTGCTTTTTTTTTCTTCTGAAATTACATTTTTGAGCCTGACTGTACCGTTTAAAAAAAATTAAAATAATCTGATTCTTTTTCCAACATTCACCCAATGTTTCCTAAGAACAAAACTTCCTAACTGCAAATGAAAACTTACCTATCCTGGAGGTACCAAAACTTTGCCATAACTTGTATATGAATAAATGATTATGATTAAATTTTCGAACCAATTTGGCCGATAAAGGACAGTGACGGGCAGCAGCGATATACAGATGAGCGACAGCAATAATGGACCCTTTGTATATGGAAATGGAACCCTAAAAAGGTGCTAAAAAAACCAGTTTATAACATCGTGTTATTTAAATTAACGATATAAATAATTCAAATGCGAAGTGTGCCGCAAAACAACCGAATAACAACGGCCAAGCTTGGCCCAAGCCAAGTTTTCCTCGGAAAAACCGAGGTCAGTTGACAAATGAGGCAAGTCAAGTAGCATTCTCGCGCGACAGAAGCAAATGCGAACCCCTGTTCCTTATAGATGGGGGACACTGACTGATTGAGTTACTCGATGTGGTTAGTAACATCTCAATTTATCCTACTTCCTTGTATAGCCCTCGCCATGTAAATTGGTTCTCAGAATATTTGTTATGCCACATTTTAAACTCGCAATAATTCAGAACGATTTATAAGTCAAATCAAGATTTCTCTGTGTATATAACAATAATAAAATTAATCAAACATACAAACCCTTATAAGTAGAAAACAGAGCTCAAGGCACTGTCCGCGGGTAAGGTACCCAAAAGGCTGGGGGCATTACCTCGTTAAATAGCGATGCTAATTATCTGGCCAAGGTATGCACCAGCCCTTTGGTCGTTTGCTCTGTCTATCAGCTATTATGTTTTTTAACTGCACTTTAATTAGTGCAGCTAATATGTATTACCGATCAACTTTAAATGTGTATTACCGATCAGTTTATCGATTTATTGACAGGTAGGTGCTAATTTTTTTTAGCATGTCGAATGCGACTGTCATGTGCCAAAAACAGATATATGCTCGTTTCCTCTTATCTATAGAGTAACTCATTTATCATTAACCCTCTTTATAGTATTTTTTTAATCTCTAAATTGCAGGTATTTTTTCAAGATTTTTGTTTTCCAAAAGCCTGCGGCACTGCACTGCACTCGTCACCCTAAGAAAATAGCTCTTCAGTGTCATAAAACAAAATTGAGAGGCCTAATTTAGGTATTTCAAATTCATACCTGTGCAATGCCGGGGCTTAAATGCGCGGCGGAAACTTTTTGAAAAACAATAATCCTTATTATTTTTTTTCAAAAACTTTATTACAATTATTAACATGACAAGTTCTAGAAAACAAAAGTACAATACGTGTCGGCACGTAGATAAACGTTTTGTATTCACATATTGAACGGTTTCTATTGGATTCTGAACTTCACAATACAACAAAACTTTTGCAAATTCTAGACACGTACGAAACGTATCTAATTTACCTAAGCTACTTATTTATACAAAAAGTCGCAAACATTTCGCACACGCACCAATCAAATGATCAAAATAGCTTTCATTCATCTCACCTAGTATGTTTTTATAATTTGAATATGTACTAAAATTACTTGTCAAGAATTGGTTTTTGGCGTAAGCATTTCGTTAGTTTTGGACATTCACGTTTCCCATGAAGAGTAAACATATTGAGAGACTCTGAAGGTACCTTCGAGTAGAATTTTATTTGGTACTTATTTTTTTTAATTTGTTATAAGCTTGCGTTTTACCACTATCTCACCTGTTATTAAATGACTATGCGGTCGAAGGTGTAGCACGCTCGCCTAGAAGACACCTGTTCACTCTTGTCTTAAAGACACCCAGATTGTGAAAAACCTTAAAATACGAGTTATCAGAAAATCCTTAAAATACCAGTTAGTTAAAATACGAGCGTTCACGGAACTGCCTACATCCCACTAATTAATTCACCCTTCACGATTCTGTATCCATTCATCCACAGTTATCATTCACAATCTCATAGCAAACATCATTGATTGATAAGTAACCATATCAGATAGAGCTCCCTAACTACAAACCTCGCTGTCATGACGTCACGTCACCCGAAATGTTACATTTCCGTACCTGGGTGAAACGAACATTTCATTTGACATCGGTCTTGAGCGATGACTTACTTTGGGACTGGACATTGTGTTTAAGTGCAAGTCACGTAGAACACGGTACAACAGTACCTAGAATAAGCTATCAAACCACCGCTCTGGTTTAAAAAATGCTTGCTGGAATGCTTAGCACTTTATTGTAGTGATTTAACTGACTTAACTTTGAGTATCGGTTTATACTGAGTCTCAAACTTAATGAATTTAAAACTATCTAAATACCCGCGCTCTGTCCGAGTAGAATTCGGTTTATAGTTGCTCCCTAACTTATCATTTTTCCTAGATAAAAAGTTCTAAATTCCAGGATCTAAAGTACCTATTACCACGTACTAAGTTTCAGTAAAATCTATTTGGCCGTTATGGAGAGAAGGTTTAACGGTCTAACAAACTTTAAGTTTTACAAAGAACATTTTAATTGCTGAAAAAAGGAAACACCTAACTATACCGGTGCTTCATAAATAACCGAAGAGAAGAAATCGCCGAGATACACATAAGGCTTTTTAAAAATATATTCAATCTTTTAAATATAATTCACAAGTAAACTTTTTTGTTTTTAATAACTTGGTAAGATGAGCATACTATCTTTTTCTTAATTCTACAAATAGACACCACATAAATACCACATAAATTAATATATTAACTTTTACCAATGAAATATCAAGCTTGACCTACTTCATTACAAGAGTTCAACACACTAGTGATCTCTAGAAAACACGGTATTATCACCGATTCAGTTGAAAATGTTAGTGTGAATAACATAACGTGAAAATAAATTTAGTATTTAATTGTAGTTGAATGTCGAAACCGACTGTGGTCGAGGATGGAGAACGCCGACAACCTATAGGTACCTAATTCTCTTCTTACATGTAGGTGTTTAGCCAACCCTGGTAACGGAGTTTTTAGACTGTTCACGTAGGCCTCCGACATGGCCTAACGACACCAACCGGAGCTGATGGCTTAACGTGCCCTCCGAAGCATGGTAGCGCTCAAATGTACAAGTTGTGGCTGCTGCGACGTCTGTTACGACCGGTTAGGCGAGCTACCCTGACGAATACTACCGCTTCTCTAAGTACTTAAATCGTAATATTAAAGATCCGAAGGTTCTTTTTGATGTTTCTCTTTCAAAATTGTATAGGAGACAGGATGCCTTGAGATGTAGCAGTATACCTGCATACAAAATATGTATTTATATATACTGTGTATGTATATTCTGTGGCTAATTTTCTTTACAATTTACGATTTGGTTTGATAAGTTACTTTGGAGGAAACATTCCTGATGATTAATAAGAACGATTAAGTCCATGTTGATTTTTTATAAATAACAATTTTCAGCCTAACTGTACTGTTTTAAAAAATCATAAATGCAGTTTTTATTTCCTTCAAACTTTACCTGAGAAAAAACAAAAATCCTTGTAACAAAACTTCCTAACTACAAAGGAAAAGGTTTATTTTGCCACTCTGTATAATATACAGGGTGGCAAAACCCAGTGTTATGGTGTGACAGTAACAAAAACCTAGTTAACTCGTGAAAACTTTTTGTTTCGATAACGGGAAAACTAGCTAGCTAGTATGAGCTAGTTTTAATTTTATGCATGGAAACTGTGGTGAAGTGAGGCCGAACAAAAAAGTTTACCTACATCCACCTATTTTATTTGGAACAAACAAATCGTTCAGTAAATTCAGTTTAAATAGAAACGAAAACTCGCAATGTTCAAAAATAAAACAGTAGGTATAAAGTAACGGTTCGGTTTTCGTTTGTAATACGAAACTTTAGTACGTTGAAAGCTGAAGTTAACTGAAGTTTCATGAAATATCGAAGCGCGAAGAAATTGTGACGCTGCGCTCGTGGAAAGTTCTCGGTACTATAAACGCAGTCGAGTGCAAAAATAACACGAGACACTGCCAGGTTAAACAACGCTCGCTGCGGTCACCACTTGGGTGGGTGACCGTTCAAGTGGTATTTAGTATTTACATCTGAACGCTACCACGCTACGGAGGACCGTCGATCCCGGTTATTGTATTAAGACATAGTTGGCTATGTCTGAGGCCTTCGATCGGTCTATAACTTCGACACCATAGGGTTGTTGATAAAGGCGGCCTAAAACGGCTAACACTATCTATGTCCTTAACCTGGTCGGAGTAATTTTGACGTTTAACCGCGAGTCTTAGCCGTTTCATATCAATTTTATTATGAACTAACCATAGGGTTGGCCACACATCCACCGTTCATTCACGAAAAAGAAGAAGAATTGCAAAAATATGAAACTTACGCTAATATTGTCTATTTTTTGCTATTAATTGAAGCTAATACATGTATTCTCTCGTATGCGAAAGGCCGTCTGGGTGGGTAGAGGTACCCCCGTTTTGCCAGTTATTTATCCGCCAAGCAGTAGTGCGCAAGCATTACTGTGTTCCGGTTTGAAAGGCATTGTAGCCAGCGAAATTACTGGGCATTATGAGACTCAACAGCTAATTGTCTCCGGGTGACGAGCGCAGTGCAGCGCCGCGCAAGATTTTACAAAACAAAGTTCTGAGTGGTGCTGTTATTGTTAGGCTGGCGTATTACTTACCATCAGGCAAACGAACAGCTCGTCTCGTCATTCAGTTCCATAAAAAAAATAAAAATAAAAATATAAATCCTGAAATACCACTACTTAATTGCTTAGTTTTGTATTCAAAAATGAGGAGGTTTTCAATTTGAATGTATGTTTTTACCTCAGAACTCCGTCATTTATGAACCGATTTGAAAATAGTATAGCTTCGAAGTCGTCCCATATGAATTTCATCTATCGACTTCGAAGATACATTGAAGTTTATTTTTAATAAAATGAATACTTGTTATTTGAATCACAGCATCACGAGATGACACCGGCACTGTACAATTTTGTATTATAGAGAAAATACCGACATTTTAACAGAAAAAAATGTCAGTGTTTCAGTGAACATAACGATGCATCAGACTGTACAACACTGACAACCGAGAGCTTTAACGTTATTTTAGAGAAGTGTTACAAGTGCTACAAGAACACTTAGTGTTTGGTGCAGCTTAAAGAAGTTGCCATTTTCAATAATTTAATGACAACATTCAGCACAAGGTGAGAGCGAGTGTGGCTCAGTGGGAGCACGGGCAACTTTCATTCCGACGCACCCGAACTCGAATCCCACTGGCCGCACCACTGATTTTCTCAAGTTATGTACGGATTTAATACTCGCTCTAAAAACGGTGAAGGAAACCGGCATGTCCAAGAATTAATCACAAAAATTCAAGGACATATGACACCAACCAACCCGCACTGGGCCAGCGTGGTCTCCATGAGAGAAGGCCCGAGTCCCAGCAGCGGGAACGTGATAGGCTAATGATGATTCAGCACATCTCTTCTTCTCAAAAAAATTCCATACAAGTTTTTAAATAATATAAATAGAATAGTACTTACAATTTCAACACAATACAATTACAATTACATTATAATTCTCTTATTATGAAATTTTGAAGGTCCTTGCCCTTCAGGAACATGATCCTAATTTTTATAAATTCGCGCGATTGTACGAACTTTGATGTTCTGTCGATTGTTTCAACGTTTGTTTTGGATTTGGAACTTGTTTCTTTTCAATCAAAAATACACTTACTTTGATAATATAAACTGTATACTACGCAGGACGAAGTTGCTTTTTTTGGTCTTTTAATAATCACCATACAATTAATTTTACTGGTAGTGGGTTGGAGCATTTGAGCTATCTATAGGCCTTTAATGGTCTATGGAATGTCCAATTGCTTCTCCTTGTATGTAGTTAATTTAGTTTTAGTGAGTAGAGTGTATTTTGTTTTCAGTAATAAAGGCCCGTTAAAAAAAAAATAATTTTCATATTTACTATATACTATGTATTTATTTTAGTGTATACGTACCTATATACGTGTAAATAAAGTACCTAGTTGAATATCAGTAGAGTCGTACAATAGTTTAGGAATCTCCGTATACTGAGTTTGTATTCATGCCATTCCGATCTGGATCACAATATAATTTCCCCGCGCATGCAAATATGAATGTAGGGTAGTATTAAAATAATGAAGTCGGGCGTGGTGTTAGAACGATGTCATTTTCCGCGTGCATTTGGTCCGCTATGCATAGACATTGACATAAGTAAAACGGACTTTTGCGAATCAAATCAAATCAAATCAATTGTTTATTTGCAAGAATACATACAATAAAGGTCTTAAAACTAATTCGGATAGGATAATCGGTTTGCGTCAATTACAACTTATAGAAGAGTATTTATGTACTGATACCAAAATAACTTCGAATTGCTTGGCTGACTTCAATAGTTAACTAAGAGCCGGTAGGTACTTCTAGCCATCCATCAAAGCATCCAATGAGAACAAAATGCCTTTACTTCAAAATTATATACCTTCCAAAGCACTCAGAGGCATTTCGCAGAGCTGTTACGTTCTGTCTTTTCAGTTGTATGCTTGTTTCATTGAATTACGTCGAAACTTTAGAACTGTCTTTTAATTTGTGCCCATTCGGCACATATATTTATTATTTAGGTTTTTATTTTTTGTATTGTTTGTTTGTCGTGTGCCGAATAAATGGTTTTTCTTTCTTTCTTTATTTTCTTACTATTTAGGTAAATAATTATTTGTCGAGAGATAACAACGGTTACACACTGTAGTTATAACATTGTGAGCGCCTTATTTTTTTCCTCTCTAACTTAAAGATCTATCGAAGAATACTGAAAAAAGACGCAGCTTCGCAGCCGAAGCAAAATGGAAAAGCATTTACAAACAAACAGTCGTAGAAAGATAACAAGACATTCTCGGCCCACTAGGTCCTAGACAAATTGCCATCATTATAAGTTAGCTAACCTTCCTAGGAAAGATATTCAAGTAATAATTGCAAAGTCATACCCAGTGGACTACTGCATAATAAACAGCAATACGTTGAAAGCTCTCCCTTGAGTCTCAATCCCTTGGTTCATTTATTAGAACAGAAACGCTTCGCTCCGGTTTCATCTCACATTGCGGGTTCCGGGAAATATTTCAAAAGATAAGAGACGTTCTCGCTCCAGTTGTGAGCATTGTGTTGCATCCTACGACTAGCTTTCAACTATAATGCAGGGAATGGTGATAAAGCTCATAATGTGGTGTAAGCTTTTATTTTCAGTTTTGTAAACATATTCAGAAGAAATACAGTTTACAGCCGCTCATATTTGTGTGGCCATTACCGTCTTCTTAGTGTTCCGATTATCATTTCAGAAACTTTATGAAACAGATTACGACTCACGATAGTTAAACGGATTTAAGACTTAATAGGAATATGCATATACATGTACTTATTTAATGCATGAATCGATTCATTATAGAAAACTATTAATTAAAAAAAATGTCTCAAAATGTCATCATGTGTCAATAAAATAATTAAATGATAATTTGAATCAATTTTATCAAAATAAACGCGCCATTTGCATATGATGTCAAAATGTGGGGATCTAGGATCTCCTCATTGGTCTGTCTATACTACATGTATGCCTGTGTTAATTATCTACCAATAGGGCGGGCTCTATGTCAAAAATTTACTAATAAGCAGCAAGCCGCATGACGTCAACATGTGGTTGCACGTACTCAAGCGTTTGCAATTACGTTCCGTTTTTTCAAAATACGAAAAAGGAGCATTGAAATACAAAAATACTACGCAATTAAAATTAAGAGAGGTCCATAGAATATTTATTTATTTATTATTATTAATTGCATTCATGTACATATATTTATCATGTAGGTCTTAAATTACATCTTATGTTGGTACATGAGCCCTGTAAGGGCGTTTGCAAGTCAGTGCGAGAGTACATTTAGTCATTTTAATTTATATTGATTTATGTTTCATTAAAGTCAGTATATTTTATATGTCAGTATAGTGTCACGGAATTGAGTCATTTTTTTTCAACATGCTTGTCAGTTTTGAATTCATCTACGGAATAATAACATTTTTTAATTAGATAAGATTTAAGTTTTCTGCAGAATACGTTGTATCTAGTTTCGTTTTTTAGGTATTCAGGGATTTTGTTGTATATTGATACTAATCTAAAATTTGGACTTTTTCCTAATATTTGTAAATTTGTTGTAGGTAACTTTAGTTTGTTGCGATTTCTTCTATTATAATTTTCATTAATTTCACTATTTGATTTAAAGAAAGTACGATATTTCCGTACGAATAGACATATCTGTATATATACCTTACAGACTAACATACACATACATACATACAAAAATATGACATTACATTTAATAAACCACACACACTACTTCACAGGGTTCAAAAATTTCGCTCCTTCCCTGTATCACTACTAAATGTTAACAGCAGTAAGTCACAAATAGGAATTTTCAGATTTTTCTACAACATATTCCTTATTGGAAGGAATGTAATAAAAGATTCAAATGTCCAACTTCATCATCGTAGATTGATAGATACATAAACACTTTGTTTTATTTTATTTATTTATAAAAAAAAATACAATCGAATAGAGAGCCTTCTCCTTTTTTGAAGTCGGTTTAAAAGACAGCAGTTGCACTATTTCTTATCCTTGCTAATAAACTTGTATTCTCTATACGGAAAGCTAGATAGGAAGTATTCTCAAGCTTACAAGCTATTTCCAAGAATGCTTATTTCAGATCTAATAACTATTTTACGACTTCATATCTCGTAACGACCATAGAATGTCACATTCGTTCCAAGCATCTCTTACTCAATAAACACAGCTCGTATTTATGATTTAGTTTATAGTTTGATGTTATTGTGGTAATCAATCTGAATACTAATCAAGTGATTACAATTTAGTAAAAGTATATTGTCTGAGTTGGTCCAATACTAAAGTTCATTTTAATTTGTTTAGAAATATATAGGTATACAATATCCATATTTTAACAAGAATCTAAATGAACGTGGATGACAATTAGTGAACGTGAACTAAAGCCAAAAATAATAAAAAATATTAGTGCATGTAAATTTAAAAAAAGAGCTCAATTTAATTTTCAAGTAATGTTCAAAGCATAGGACTGAAGAATACCTAAGTGAATTCTATATAGTAAGAAGATTCAGCTTCGTATTTATAGATCTGACTTGATTCACGTTTGATCTGATCTCTGTCTATTTTATAAACGAACATAAATTTATTTACAGAACCAATTAACAATTATGTACAAATATATAGAATGATAAAAACTAAACTAACCTACAACAAAATTAAAAAATGAAATTAAATATAAAACACAGAATTTAGGTCACCGTCCGCGGGCAGGGTGCCCAAAAAGCTGGCAACGTTACCTCGTTGAATGGCCAGACTAATTCGTTGGCCGAGGTAAGCGCCAGCTCTTTGGTCACCAGTTGTTTCTATGAGGCGTCTGGCCAGCTCTTTAAACAGAAGCCGCGCGTTCGCCCCCCAAGGCCCCATAGTTTCAACCCCAAACGGAAGAAATACATATGTATCCCTCACCGAGTGATGCATATTTCCTCCTTTTATAAACCAAAATCAAACCTTAATCGCCGAGTCTTTAATCAAGTTCAACATCCAAGTCAAAATCAGCTGATTTTGTAATATTACTGTATGGTCTAGAGTTGCTTTCCGTTTAGCGACCGCGGTGCTTGCGTTCGACCATTTCCTATATAAAAATGTTAGACGCGGGCCGGGTGCCGGGATCACTATTCGTAACTAACCAAGAAGACCATCTAGAAGAGTTTTAAGTCAAGATTTGTTTTTCACTATCTCACCTGATGGATGGATTGTATATAGAATAGGTGATTGGTAATAACGTTTTGAGTAACGTTTATAAATCAACAGAATTGAGATCACGTTTAACGTTTACTTGAGTGATTATTGAATCTAGTTTCAAGATACGTTTATCGAACAAAGCTTGACTTGAAACTTTTCCTGATTCTAGACTCAGTTCTGATTTTAGTTCATAAATTATACCCTTATAATACTTACGTTCGATGTACGGGTGTACGAGTACTTCAAACGTGTCACTTTAGCTAGGTAGTTACTATGTTGGAACCACTGTGGAAAATTCAGGCTTTACAGCGTATTTATGTGTAGTGCTAGGCTTGCAAAGCTTCCGCGGCGGCATGCAATTTTCCGACCGGCCACAATGCCGTCGTCATATACCTAAATGGTATTCCATTCGCATACGAGCGGTCCTAGAGAGAGTTGATTAAGGCTATTCATACTCGTAGTGTGACTAATAACTTTTAACCAGTCTATAGCATGTTCCAACGATTATACAGTGGTTTAAATAAAAGTGCTCCATGTGGCTTAATTTTGTATGAATTGTACCGGCACATAAAACAATTGTAAAAGACAAATTGCCTGGTGAAAGCTAATCCTGACCAAAATGCTGGGCTGCATTTTCAGCAAAGACTAAGTATTGCCATTATATGTGCTGGCAGCATTTTTGGAATTCTATCTACTTTTAATGCATTATTAAAAATTAAAAACTTAGTTAAATTTATAATTTAGGAACATTTTAAGAACTGCTTGCATGTCGTGCAAAGACCCGATGTGTCCTGTAACATAGTTACGTGCCCCTAATAGGTTAAAAGCGGAGGAATTCTGCCATATTCGGAATAATTTAGTTATAGAAATAGGTAAATGTTAAATTAAGATAGATTTAATGCAAACCGTGCGTCTGCACTTCCACATATTTTTATTTTCTCAAAAGATAGCCTTTTATTTTTTAAAGATGACGTTCATGTTCTAAATCTGTCATGGACAGCCGATATTTACGCTAACTAAGGCTTGGAAAGCGAGTTTGCAGAAGCATGCAATTTGCCGTCTGGTCACAATGCTGTTGTCATGTGAATGCCATTCTATTCCGCAAACAAACGGACCTAGTTCATTCATAAAATGACTGGTCATTTTTAAACGTTTTATAATCAGTTCACGAAATCTGTTTCCGAAACTATATAAATAATGATATTTATATAATTTGAAATACCTGTTTCCTAGTACAAACAATCAAATTGGTTAGAACGCATGGGCTGGATCCCTTTTGAATGTATTAAAAAATTCGCAATGTGTATAAAACCTTGGGAAAACTTCTTCATGACGTGAAAAGTCAGAGATTTACTGGAGGCTAATTACAAGTGCTGACGAAAAGCCAAATATAAGACATTCAACATTCAAGCTGCTTCTGAAGTATCATTACAATGACTATTGTATGTAATTAAGGTTTGAAAACTATCGTGACTCGAAGTATTCAAAACCTTCCCAGGGTCTTAGCAAAGTTAGACTGTTATTTTGGTTCAAAATATTCGCACATTATTTTTTGATACATTTTTATGTTCCCGGAATAGATACTTCTAAGGGATATTTCTTGTAGTTGATTTTTTTTCCACAGTTCTTTGTGGGTGTCGGTGTGATTAAAGTTGTGTGGGTGTGATAGGTTTTTCTTGAGGCTTCCATTCCGTAAACTATTATTATTACTAGGTAGTCATTGCTAGTCATGATTATGATTCAACGTATACAAGCAAAGATATATCACCATTTGAAAGCAGATTTTAAAATCTCTGATATTTTCTCTGTATCTAAACAGTACCTATCATTTAGCTTAATTAAAAGAAATCGAAGATGGTACTTAAATTTTTAAGAAAATATTTATTATTTAAATTACTGTTCTTATTAAATTGTGGTACATATCATCATTTAAGAAAATTCTTGAATAATTTTAACAAAAAATTTAAGAAAACATTCGTTTTTGCATCCGAGTGAAGCCGGGCATTAGTAGTGCTGAATTAAGAAATGTCTTATGTTAGTAAGGGGCCGGATATTAAAGATCCTATTAGAAATGCAGCTCAAACTGATTCTAATAAAACAGAGATTTTATTAGAATACTTTTACAAGTATTTCTTCGATGAGTTCAGTCTCAGAAATCAAATTGTTCTAAGTTTCAATAGCTTTCAATATACCGTTCAATCTAAGCCTTCAATTCTCTTAACCATTGTTACAATACAATTCTACTGAGATACTTCAACGATTCAACTGTCACTGGTGTCAAAATTGGTATTCTGTTACCAATTTTGCAAATAGCGTGTGCCGACTTGGACAGTTTTATTTATCTAACTGTATAATGAAACAAACTGGTCAGTCACCTGATACTAAGCAATACGTCTGCCCATAATAGTTACAGCACCACCCAGAACTTAGTTCTGCAAAAAATTGCGCGGCGCGGCACTGCGCTCGGCACCCTAAGACAATTCGGCCTTAAGCAAATAATACTAACTATTACTTACGTACCTTAAGTCTCATAATGCCCAGTCATTTCGCTGGACAGGGCCCTCCAAATCAGAACACAGTAATGCTTGCGCACTACTGATTTGGAAAGAAAACACGGCGTTTTTGAGATTTTTTTTCGACATAGTCTCAAATCTCTATCATCTTTTTTTAACCGACTTCAATAAGGAGGAGGTTCTCTATTCGGATGTTTTTTTTTATCCCAGTACTCCGTTATTTATGAACCGATTTGGAAAAATCTTTTTGCGTTGGGTTCAGTATAGCTACGAAGTGGTCCCATATAAATTTCATCGATATGTGACCTTGGACTTCGAAGATACATTGAAGTCGGTTTTTGTTTTTTCCTAAAAAATAATTATTTATTAATATATGTATCCGTAAACTATTATCCTTGTTTGTTCTTTTAAAATTGTATGGTTGTCAATAATTTCTTTCTTTTCTTTCTTTCTATCGATATCATAATAAATTATCCGTTACTCATAGTTACCAATAGAGTAAGAAAATTCCGATGTCCAAAATAGATGTCATTTCGAAACGTTGTTTACGACATTCATCCAATAGACAAACTTTACGGTGTACAGTTTCTTTCCATTGAAAACACTGATTGTGTGAACAATATTTTTCTACAGCTCTCAATTTAGATAAATCTGATCAAAATTTTGAATTCTAGCATTTTTGCGGAATCTCAACATTGCCAGAGTCGACATATTAAAGTTTGTAAAGTAAGAACCTATCTACCTTAAGTTTTTCAATATTGTGCAAAACTTTATAAATACTCTTCGAACAAGGTAGGTACTTTAGTGAAGTAAACCACTTAGAACTCGGAATAAATGCATAATTTAATAGTGTCTGAGTTGGTCGAATACCAAAGTTAATTTTCATTTGTGTAGAAATACATACAATATGTATATTTTAACGGAGTGACGGGAACAAAAGAAATGTGTATTAATAAACTAAAAAGTACTAAATTCATTTTCAAGTAGTGTATAGCAGAGATTGAAATAGTGCTGCAATAGAAATACAGCAGGTTAGATCCGAGCAGACAGAGGTTTTAGACAGTAGATTTTTTTTTTTCAAGTCCGGTATGTAGTACTACTCCATTTCATGAGTGTCCATGATGATTGATGACGCAGGAGATTCTTGCCGCACGTAGTTATTTTTATTTATATAAACTTTTGTTTCCTGTTTTGGTGTTCAATAAAGTATTAGTGTATTCTAGATATTTTTATCTTTTTTAAACATTTGCGATTCGAACATTTGTTTTATTTACCTCGACGTTTCGACCAAGTGGCATTAGCCGTGATCACGAGAAGACCTTCTCTTCTTGAGTCTGCTCGTGCCACTTGGTCGAAAAATCGAGGTACCTAAATAAAACAAATGTTTGTAGCGCGATTAAGACCGTTTTATAAAAATAAATAATGTATGTTACTTACATACATAATTTATTTTAGATACATACATTATTTTTATTTTAGAATTATTTCATGTGGACATAATTTTTTTTCTTTAATAAAAATTGATAATTTTGATGATTAATAATTAATAATAGGATTTATATAATGAAATTTTAGTTATTAATAAAATGTTGTACAAGTTACATACTTACATAATTATAAGTTCTTTACTAACCATGATGTATGGATATTGATTCTGAAATAAATGGTTTGATTGATTGATAAACATACACCAGGGTTTAGCCTTTGCACGTCTGATGCATCTGTCAGAAGTTTCGGTCTAGTGTTGGGTGTTTCAGTTCTTGCTTCCGGTTTGCGTCTTTAAAGTTATGTCGAATAATCATTGCTATCCATTAACATAAGTGTCAACGTTAATAGAAATACCGAAGCCCCAGCTAGGAGATTTAAAATTGTGCCTATTCTTGTGGACAGTAATTAATTGCAGCTTCACAACGACGATTAATGAAAGCGGTCACACACCCGCCAGCGGCGGAATAGTTTTGTGTTTGATCAAACGAGAGAAATGTAAAAATTATATTTCAAGTAGAAAAAATGAGTCTTGAAACAACGTGATGACATCCAAACGACAAAACATTTAAAAATAATAGAAAAACATCAGAAATAAGTTTTGAGATGTATTTAAATAAATATCATCGAAATATCGCGATTCGATTTGTTCCGAGTCACGCGACTATAGAGGCCCGTAAAATATAGGTATTTTAACTTATACAGACTAACCTACATACAAAATCTAAAATTCTTTTTTTTCTTTTTTTACTCTCAACCATCGCATACATAGATCCTGGCCTCTAACTAAGATCCCAGTATAGGGAACCAGGAAATAAGAGGACGACAGTCCCACAACACCCAGACACGAAACAAATGCTTGCGCTTTTTTTATGTGCACAAACACTTGTCACGGGCATCGAACCCGCAACCTCAGTGGTGTATGACATTAGAGCCAACCTGCCCAACCACTACACTACAGAGGCTGACATTAAATTTATACACACTTTGTTACAAAGTTTAAAACAAAAAATATTTTTAAGTTTAACAGATCTAACTGTGCAACATGCAAAGATATTTATCGCGCAGGATTTTGCAAAACAAAGTTGTGGTTGATGCTGTTATTGTTATGGGCTAGCATTTTGCTTACCATCAGGCAAACGACCAGCTCGTCTCGTCATTCAATTACATAAAAAAAATTATTAACAAAATAATTTACATATCGCGCTAAAGTTAACGAAAAATAAAAACTACAAATAAGTATATATTGTCCTGTTGCGGGCATCAACCCGCAACTTCCATAAGCCAACCTGCTAAATCGCCTCACCACGAAGGCACTGTGTAAAAACTTTTTATTACCATTCCGTATTTGAAAACGAACTCAATTCAGTTGCTCTTTCACCAAAAAGCTCAACAAAAAGTAAATCCGCATAATGTTTATTTTAATTTGGCATTAAATGACCTGCATTAATATTTATACGTTTCGAGTTTATCTGATTCCTATTCGGGTTCGTTCGACATGTTTATGTTTTAAACTTTAATTAAGTTCACATGTTGGTCCGATAGTGGGGCCGAACGAAATAATGTTATTTACTTCGACTGTGATATATGTACCTATTTAGTTTGTAGTTTATATGTTAACTTTAATGATTGTCTTATTAATCCGATAGGTACATGTTTTTATTATTATATATTACTAACTGTACCCGGCATGCTTTGCAATGCCAGATTTTTGGGCAGCCCCGCGGGCGTACACAGAAAAACCAAGCAAATTTTCATCACAATCTGATCAGTGGTTTAGAAACGCATAAAGGACAAACATACAAACATTCATTTTTATTTATATAAATGCGGCCCACGGTTTCCCAGGATAAAATGTAGTCTATGTGTTAATTCAGGGTATAAGCTATCACCCTTCTGAATTTCAGTCAAATCCGTTGATCAGCTACAGCGTTATATCAGGCCTAGCGCTCTCCGCACTGTAGGTACGAAGCTACAAGTACATAGCCGGACACCGACGGCGGGTCGCGCGTCGTTACACATGCCGCGTCAGAAGAGATAAGAGCTATGCGATAGAAAGAGAGGCGCTTTGTAGGTTAATATGACTGGTAGGTGTGCAGCGCTACGCGAGCTGAATTGAATTTTATTGCGTCATAGCAAGAGTCGCTATTTGTTTAAATTTCTTTGCGGAGTGATGCTTCTGTCCCTTAGTATTCTGTAGTCTTAGTGAAGTATAAAACACACTAACACTTACATACAAACTTTCGCATTTATAATATTAAATGTGATGTGATTAGCGATACTACTCGCTACTCCGTCCGCGTAGTATTAGGTTTATATTAAAACTAGTTGCAGCCCGCGGTTTCACCCACGGGGATATACACAGCATATAAGTTATTTTTATTCCAAATTTCATTATAATTCTAGAAAATAATGGGCTTGTTTTATCATTAGAACATGTTGCTAATTGTAATACCTATTAGACTTGTTCGGTTGATGAAAATATTAATATTGATTGATTGGTTGATAAACATTGATGACAGATGTCGTAGAATCGTCCCCGTAAGACGATATAAGTAGGATAGAAGAAATTTGGCTGCTCGAGCAGCTGGCTCGGTTGCCCAGTGGTTAAGGAGTCGGGACGGTATTCCGAAGATGCAGGTTCGATCCGTGCCCGATATTTTTTTTTTCTTACTAATTATTTAAAATCCTAAGATTTTCGTCGAGCATGCGATAATACATTCAATATCAGAAATAATTTGTTTAGCCGTTACGACGTACAAGGTAACAAACATTTGCACATTTTTGCATTTTATTTCTATACCTATTAGTGTGATCGCCCTGCCTTGTCATGGTGCGATTTACAAAATATTAATGTTATTACCCCTACAATTGTTATGGGCAGGCGTGGCGCTTACCATCAGGCGAATGACATCACTGATGGGGAAAAAATCCAAATTATTTATAGCAGAAGTAGGCATCCAAAACTATTGAACGCCTCCTGGCACATCAATAAAATTCATTATTTTATCATGAAGTACATCTTTAAACGCAATTCGATGTAATTAATATACCTGCACAAAAGCGCCGATGGCCATTACAATTATTTCATTTACAAAGAATTCATTGGTTTGGAAACTCGCAGACGTACCATGGGTATTTAGAACTTTAAATGTAGGTATTTATTGCCAACTAGCTGCGCCCCGCGGTTTCACCCGCGGTTTGCCAGAATAAAAAGGAGCTTATGTTCTTTTCCAGGACCTACAGAACCTACATACCAAATTTCATCGAAATCCGTTCTGTAGTTTTTGCGTGATTGAGTAACAAACATCCATCCACCCAGCCATTTATCCATCCATCCATCTATCCATCCATCCTACCAAACTTTCGCATTTCTAATATTAGTAGGATTCTGCGCCACTCCCGCTTCATTACTCACTCACGAAAATCCTCTTCACAAAATTCTAGCGCTGCTCAAACCATCTCTCGTAGAAGGAATAGTAAGGCAACGTAAGGCATTTCGCACAAACTCGCATTTCAAAATAATGGCTATAACCATTGACGTCACTTAAAGCTAAAGTTTATGCTGACTCCAAATACGTACAGGGAGTTCAATACTTATCAATCGCAAAAGTGAGGAAAAACCAAAGTCCCGTATTTTAAGTAAAGCCTATACACTTCAACCTATTTTAGGTTCAAGCAGATAGGCTTTAGAGGCTTCATCGAATTGCATTACTATAGGGAAGAAGGAGATCGTGGAAGTCAAAGGCCGAAAGAAAAGGTCGAAGATGAATTAAGAGTTATAGAAACTCCTGATGCTAGAAGTAGGTAGGTACATCGTAATTTCAGAGCGAGTGTGGCTCAGCGGGAACTCGTTCGCCTTATAATCCGACGCACCTGTGTTCGAATCCCGAGTCGGCCCTGCACCAATGACTTATAGTTAAGTGCAGATTTTGTACGCTCGCTCTAAAACGGTGAAGGAAAACATCGTGATGAAACCCGCTTACACGCTTTGGAGCGGTAGGCTCTGGCCGTGGTTGTAATACCACCCACCGAACAAAGCCATGCCGTCAAGCGACCTAGTCGTGTTTCGGGAAGATGTTCGGTGAACCATCGGGGAGACGGGTCTGAGCAACCGCTCAACTGCCGTCTCTCTCTAGATCTATGTGCTCCATCTTAGGCCACATCATCGCTTCACATCAGGCGAGATAGTGGCCAAACATAGATCTATTAAGTGTAAAAAAAAAATTACTTTCGCCTCAAAGTAATATAAGTATAATATATGAATATTAGTATTATTATTATTATGTCGCTCTTTCTCACGGATTATACACCCGGTCCTTTGGAAGGCTTGCGCGGGGACATGAGTCCAACACGTAGAGGCCTTTTAGAGCATTTAATTTAGATATGTAATGGGCAACACTTATCGGGGACTGTCTCTAAGTGCATCATTGGAAGATACAATCAAAGACAGCCCCCGATAAGTGCGAGGACTATTATTGAATATATGAAAATTACTTATGATTGGGCTATTGAGGTGAATTTTTAATGGATGAGAGCCGGTCTATGATATGAGACCTCGGCACCTGCCAGTTCCGCCTCATAAGAAAATATTTTGGCAGGTGGTGACTCGCCACCCACTAAACGGGCCTCCTATAAGGGCCGCCGTTCATTGGCGACGAGAAGGGGCAACGTTGGTGTGGCTAAAGGGTGTGGAGAGGTGTGCTGCAGTTTCACTTAAACGCTACTCCCGGCGTTATGCCCTTTAACACTTCCACCCTTGGAGCTTAGTTCTTTGCTCTTGCATCTCCACCCCCGGCTGCCAGTTAAGGCAAGCCGGGGGTCAGGGGTATCATTTAGCCCCAGAGTAAATCTCGGGGTAAGGCTCAGTGTCGCCACGCACCGACGACTCGCTTCAAAGTCGCCCCTGGCCTATATTATTATTATTATTAGTATTATTATTAATAGTATTGTATTAATATAATATATTATATATATAAGTATCAAAGTAATATAAGTATTTCTTAATCTAACCACATATTTAGTGGCCCTAAATAATTCGTCTTAGATGATGTTGAGATTCGTATTCGGGCATTAAAAATAACGGCTAGACAAGGACGTCACTTCAAGCTCATCTTAGCGGCGCTAAAAATAAAAGCGAAAGCCTACTAAGCACAACATTATAGCCACTATATCGGATAAGGTTGCCATAAGTAATTTATAGAGATAATGGGAGTCAAGGAGCTGAGATAAATTGCCTTTTTCTTGCGCCCTTGAACTCAGCAATAATGAGCTTCTTGTTGACGATGTATTTGGATGTAAGATTGATGTTGTTGGGGTTATATTTAAGCTGATGTCGTTTTAAATAGCCGGGCTTTGCTTTTAGAACTTTTATTATGGCATCACGAATAAATAAGTGGTTTCGCTGTAGTTTAGTTTAAGACTTGGCTTATTGTAATGCGGCTAAAGATTTACGTTGAGCTGCTTGTGAGACATGGGCAGCTGTAAATGGACATTTCAAAGAAACTAGGTGATTCAACTTTAATATCTGACTGTAGAATCGTAGGTTAGAATGTGTTTCTTCAAGGAATTAATTCAATGTATTCATGTTTCAAATCTTTATATGGTACAGAGATGACAAAATAAGGAGTCCCACATATTGCCATAATTGGCTCTATAATTATTTCACACGCACTTTTAATATAGCTTTTAACTATACTGTGAGCGTCGGGATGAAGGTTAGCAGTAAGTAAGATGGAAAAAGATATATATTTTAGTTTAAGAAAAGGGTAGGTAGGTACAAAGCTTAGAGAGGGTAGGAAGCATGCGGCGTCGGCAGAGTGTACCGATACTGACTACTGACTGATTTAAAATAGTAGTCGAACTGACGCCCCGCACCTCAGCCCGCCTCCGCGCACCTCCTGTACAGATATAGGTATATACATATACGTTAACTTGTTCGCTTCGCTAACATATACTGTTCGTAATTACATAGAAGACAAAGATGCTTGGAACATTCCACTTCTGCAAAGTAGCTAATTGGTACATAAGAAAAAAAACATTGTAGAAACCCAAAAATTGTAACAAAATCTCTTAAAAAATGCCCCTCAGTTTCTTGCCGTATCTTCTAAGAAGTGGTTCTTTTTCCGATACGGTGGTAGAGTCATTGTGATAATTAGACGTTCATAAGTGCGCCTCCACCACCAACCCGCACCGTCCGTGGGCCAGCGTGGTGGATTATGGCCCATACTTTCTCTATGAGGGAAGGCCCGTGTCCCAGCAGTGGAAATGTGTTGGGCTGATGATGAAGTGCGTCTGTGATGCCAAAAACGAATAAGGAGATTTTGACTGGACTTGACATACATAGGTATAGATAGATATACCTACTTTCGGTCGACCTCGCTGTATTGGAACTTTTTCTTTGCAATTTTGAGTACAACTTCTATTTTACGATTTTACTATGTTGTGTCAAAGATCGAATCTATGCTAAAAGCAAAATATAAGATTCTTCATACTTGTACACTTATTTTCGCATTTCGCATCTTCCTACCTGATATTTCTGAGCTGTCGGCGGTCGGGGGAAGGAAAACTTACATTTAATATTAAATCTGATCGCCACCTACGCTATTGGAAGACGCGTTTTAATTCTTCTTTATGGCTTCAAAGAACGGCCAGGCTTACGATGTTCTATTATAAGCTGAGGAATTTCACGAGGGAATCGTAGTTTGTATTTTCGATTAGGAAGCAATTTTTATTACCACGTGTGTATCTATAACAGAAAATTCGTAGCGCTAGCCCTTTTGAAATTTACGAGTCGTCAAAGGATGTTACATATCGTTTACCATATATAATGTATGACACACACAAGCAATTTCAATTATACAATTTTTTATAATAATTTTGCCTTGTTTTTCTGACAACCTCTGTGGTGTAATGGTTAAGCAGGTTGATTAAAATCTCATACACCACCATGGTTGCGGGTTGAATTCCCGCGACGGGGCAAATGTTTGTGCGCAGAAAAAAGCGCAAGTATTTGTTCTATATCTAGGTGTTGTGGGTCCATGATCCTCGTAGTTCCTAATTAGGGGCCAAGATCTATGTATGTGATTGTTGAGTGTTATTAATTATTTTATTTATTTATCAAAACCTTGACAAAAAACGTCAACGTTTTCAGATCTTCCGTCCTTTTGGTGCCGGTAATTGCCTGCGCGGATTCTTTTGTAACCTTCATAATGGCAGACAATGGAATTTCAAAATAGTTTTGTTGATCCTCAGACGCAGTTCTATCAGTGGTTTTTATGGTTAATATTTTCTGTTGGTAATTGTTTATTAGGTATCTACTTGTTTGAGTATTCATTTATACTGTCTCAGAGAAGAAACACTCGATGGCTGAAGGTAATTGTCTCAAAATATATGTTGAGTGTGTGAAAATGATCGAGAGATAGCAAATTTATGTTGAAAATAAATTTATCCTTCGAGCGCTTGTTTACGTATGATGAATAGATTTAGGTATTAAAAATGGGTCCGATGAGTGTCAACAAATATACAAAAGTCAATGAAATAGTATTAAAGGCGCTTTCTTGAATAATTAAGAGTAATTTAAAAATGTATTCAAAGAAAAAAAAGCCTTGATCATTACGATGGGACTAAATACAATTAATTATTATCCAGAAAAAGGTAGAGGTTGAATAATTTTACATTAATTAGTGGAGGATCGTAGGACTTTATATACTCCAGACTTCTTTGTTCCAAATACGAAGATTGGTTTTACAGAGATGATCTGTAAATAGCCTAGGTTTACACTTTTTTTATGGAACCGAATGATGAGACGGGCAAGACATTCGCCTGATGGTAAGCGCCACGCCTGACCATAACAAATGGGTGGTAACCCAGAACTTTAAATACCATAAAAAGCTCTGCGTAGCACTGCATCGCGTTCATCACCCCGAGACATCAGATATTAAGTCTCATATGCCCAGTAATTTCGCGGCTACAATGCTCATCACACCGAAACACAGTAATGCTTGCGCACTACTGCTTGGCGGCAGAATGACTGGCAAAGCTGTGGTACCTACCCAGACGGTCTTCCGCATACGAGAGAACTACCACGGGTAAAAAACACTATACTACTAGGTACACTATTTACTACTAGCTGCACCACGCGTTTTGACCCGCGCGAGAAAGTACTTTCAGTTTTTCCCGAATTTTCCAATATTCCGAGCAACTTTTATAATATTTCTTTCTATATAAAACCAAATTAGGTACTTAATATAACGATAAAAAATATTGTTATTTCAAGTGATGCGCTTTCCAACGAACAGCATTTAATTTGTACAAGCGTTTATTTAACTTGTATGCAATGTTTGATTGTTTGGGTCAAATCTTGCAACTTGAATCAGAACCACTTCCTCTTATCCTAAGGAGCTCAGATTACTATGAGCTAAGGAGTTAACAATTTTGCATACTTGTCAAAGTCCGATGACAATGCAGTATTATGGTGACAGCCAGCCAATAGCCGAAAGGTGGGTAATGGAACTCCTTGACGGATAACCGTAAACTACTAGTGTTTTCACGCAGTTCCGACTACAAATTTGTTAAAAGCTTGTTTTGAGCTTGTTTTGCAAAAACTACCGAACTGATTTTGACTTAAAATAACACATAGGCTACTTTTTATCCCGGGAAACCGCGGATGGAACCGCGGGGCACAGCTAGTTATTTATATAAGACGACATTCCCGGCACTTTAGTTCACCGTATTGGTTTTACCAAATCAGTTCAAATAACAGACAGCTGTTAGTTTTTATATTAAATGAATCCTGTTAAACGGCGTCGTTGCACCGCGTTCCGCGATGATCACTATGAAGATGCTCTCGTAAATGTTAACTGCTCAGGGTATTCCAGTAAGTGAAAATATAAGCTCTGGCTCGCAGCGAAAACTACTTTTTCCTTTATGTTTCTAGATCTTAATCTTAAGAGATTATCCCTTAAAACTGATAGTGCGATTAAAAATTGTATTCTTAAGATATCACTTCTCTTTTAACTAATGTTTAAGTCATTTAAAGTATCACCAAAGATACATTAATCTATATTAAAATCCATATTAAATTATTGTTCATGACATTACTTGTCAAAGTGTTTTTTAACATTAGCTTATGATTCCAACATGTTGACAATTTATCATCATCAGCCCATTTCCACTGCTGGGACTCAGGCCTTCCCTCGTAGAGAGCTGGCCCAGTGCGTGTTGGTGGATGTCACATGTCTTTGAATTTTTGTGATAAATTCTATGGCATGCCGGTTTCCTTACGATGTTCACCATTTTTAGAGCGAGTGTTTATCCGCACATAACTTAAGAAAGTCAGTGGTGCGGCGCTAGTGAGATTCGAACTCGGGTGTGTCGGATCGAAAGTTGCACTTGCTTTCACTGAGCCACACTCGCTCGAGAATTTATTATATGCTTTTAATTGATTATTTTTAATTATGCCTTTTTTCGATTATTTTATTATATAGGTACTTGGATATTCCTAAATTATGTTATTTTATTAACTGACATGTTATTTGATGTTTGTACATAAATTTTTTACTAACATTTCTCTACTTATGTTAATATTTGTGATTTATTTATTAATGTAGCTGGTTTCAACTGTGTTAATTAAACAAAAATAAATTGATTTAAATTGAATTGATATCAATCACTACGTTTGGCGTCCTAAGTATCATTACAGTTTGGTCGAAATCTAGCATGCAAAACGATTGTATACGTAAAAAGAGTGTCAGATTAAAAAATGAATCTAAAAACCACGTTTTAATGCATTGTCATCGAGTTGTGAGCTACCCTGAAATTTTCAGCCGGATAGCTAACCGGGAAGTGCTCGAAATGCAAGTTGCAAGATTCCACCTGGAACGACAGACAGACAGACAAACAAGAAAGTGCTAACGTGGTAAAATTGACGTAAAGCTCAACGATGTACATATTTTACTCGCGGTAGGTCTCTCGTATGCGGGAGGTCGTCTGGGTAGGTACCAGAGTTTTCCTAGTTCCGCCGTCTGGATTCAACCGCCAAGCCGTAGTGCGCAAGCATTATTGTGTTCCGCTTTGAAGGGCATTGTAGCCAGCGAAATTACTGGGCATATGAGACTTAATATCTGATGTCTCGGGATCATGAGCGCAATACAGTGCTACGCAGTACTTTTTTACGGTATTAAAAACTCTGGGTGACATTGCAATTGTTATGGGCACGCTACTTACGACCTTTTTCGTCTATTAACCTATACTTGACACCTTACGTCTATTATCGATGCTATCTTCTAATGTAATTACTTTAAGCTTGACACTTTTATAATACGCATAATTTCCCCAACACGATTAAGACCACCATCTTTACATAAATAGATGTAAATGTAAATGGTGATTACTAAGCCATCCATCAATCATGAATTTACCTACCGAAAAGAATAGTGATAAAATCTGGGCTAATTCCGTAAGGGCTCTCGGATAGGTTTATTTATTATTCGGGAAAAACGGCCAGTGTTCCGCAGTGACATTTGATTTATTTCTATATTCAAATAAGGGATGCTACGGGTAGTTTCTTGGGTGTTGTTTTTTCTAATATTGCTGGTTATTATCTTCTCATTAGAAAGTGTTTGGACGAAATATAATGAAATGATAACTGATAATGATAAAACAATTTTGATAGCCTTTTGGCTTATGTTTAATTGACTACCAGATATAGTAAAATTGAACCCCAAAAATAGTAAATGATCACCAAATAAAAAAAATATAGTCACAAAAAAAAAAAGTAAATGATCACCAACAATAGTTAATTAACACCAAAGTAAGTACCACCAGAAGCTCTGCGCTTTTTTAACCGACTTCAAAAAAGGAGGAGGTTCTCTATTCGGTTGTATTTTTTTTTTATGTTTGTTACCTCAGAACTCCGTCATTTGTGAACCGATTTGGAAAATTCTTTTTGCGTTGGGTTCAGTATAGCTACGAAGTGGTCCCATATAAATTTCATCGATATGTGACTTTGGACTTCGAAGATACATTGAAGTCGGTTTTTGTTTTTTTCTAAAAATTAATTATATATACCTACAGTCTAAGGGGTAAGAGCGAGTTGGACCACAGAAGAGTGAGATGCGGCAATTCGGGTAAGATTTGGTGGTCATTTACTCAATTTGATCTGCCGATACAACTATTGGATAGAAATGTATGGGGATCTCAAAGATTATTTTGATGGCCATTATATTTTTCAGAAAAAAGAAAAGCTAAAAAGGCTGAAGCTGGGTTCCGAAACAGTTTCAATTTTCATCTCTGTAAATGTCAACTAAATACGCAATAGGTACTGCAATGTAAAGTTTTATTATATTAAAACGTAGTGTTTTGTACTTTAATTACGATTCGGTGAACACGTATGAGTACAGTGAACATTTATGAATTATGAGTACAATTTATTGAGAGAAACGAGTAGGGGTGTCCACTTGAAAAAAATATCGATATTTATATTCGATGTAAAACATCGGATTACAGCATCGATGTCTATCGATATATCGTTTGAAAACATCAGTATTTTTTTTAATATCGAATACTTTCCACAAAAGTTTACATATTACCTTTTCCCAATCAAACACAGAAACTTTGCGGTCCTTGTTTTCGTATGTGTTAATGTAGAATCAGAGACCAGAGTAACATAGCTATACTAATAGTGTATTAATAGTGTTGTTTTAAGAGTGTTACTTGACGGTGGAACAAAATGAGTGACAGTGTAAGGGAATAAAATGAACCCACAGAATCCACAGACTGCATCAAGAGTGAACGGTCGATCCATCGGTCAGGATGGATAATTTAGCTGCTCGCTCGCAGATGTTAAACATTACCACTACCAATACTACTACTAACGTTAACACTACCTGTTAAAGAATTTATTTTAAATTGGCATCATCAAGTAGTGTTAAAATGTACTATTGTTGTTATTGTAATTATTAGTAAAAAAATAGTTATTTTAATAGATTCGACAAAAAAACAAAGATTCGATATTTCTATAAATAAATATATCGATTTATCAAATAGAATAAATATTTGTAAAAATATCGAATCAATCCGATATATCGCATGGCAAACATCGAGTAAATTCGATATATCGATGTTAAGTGAAAATCCTTAGTAACGAGTACTTTAAGACTAAACTAAATTTCATTATACTAAAGTTGACTGTTTTATTCCACACTGGCTTGTTTTAAAACACCAATGTGTTTACAGAAAAGGAATTTATAGTTGACTACTAGTAGATATTTAAATATATCCGTTCTCAATACCTTTAAAACGCGTAAATAAAAACCTAGACCAACGTTAACCGATCAGCGATTCAATTATTTTCTTTAAGTACTGAATAAATCTAATAAATCTCTCGTTTAGTAGATCTAGGGAGAAATAGGCAATTAAAGTTAATAAATGATTTAAGATAAAATGTTACCTCTATAAACTAAACCGGAGATTTTAATTTTCTTGTTCAGTGAAAATTCTTGACGTACTAGTATGACAAAACATTTTAGCTTTTTTTTATGTAACTGAATGACGAGACGAGCTGGTCGTTTGCCTGATGGTAAGCAATACGCCAGCATAATAACAATAACAGCACCACCCAGAACTTTGTTTTGCAAAATCCTGCGCGGCGCTGCACTGCGCTCGTCACCCTGTTGAGTCTCATAATGCCCAGTAATTTCGCTGGCTAAAATGCCCTTCAAACCGGAACACAGTAATGCTTGCGCACTACTGCTTGGTGGCTGAATAACTGGCAAAGCGGTGGTACCCACCAAAACGGCCTCTCGCATACGATAAACCTACCACCAGTAAAATTATTTAATTTTAAATTATTAGTATTGATTTACAAACTAATTTTTATACTTCATTGTCATCGGGCCATTACGTTCCCACTGCTGGGACTCGGGCCATGCCTCGTAGAGAGATTATGGGCCGTAACCCACCACGCTGGCCTTTACTGGTCCTTGAATTTTTATGATAAATTTTTGGACATGCCGGTTTCCTCACGATGTTCAACGTTCACCGTTTTTAGAGCGAGTGTTAAATCTGCACGTAACGTAAGAAAGTCAGTGGTGCGGAGCCAGCGGGACTCGAACTCGGGTGCTTCGGATGGAAAGTCGCACGAGTTCACACTGAGCCACAGTCTCCTTTCTCTTTTTATACTTAAACAGTATTTAACTAGGCGAAATCTTATTTTTTCATGTAAAATAAAGTATACCTACCTACTCACCTGGGCAATAATCCTCATTGGCTCTATATTCTTCAATGTTATGTTATTGTTATATAGATGAATTTTCATTTCATTTATTTTGTTGTGTTTGTCAACTAATTAATTTATTAAGTTTATTTATTATTTTATTTAATATTTTTTTTATGTTTGAGGGTTTAACAGCTACATCACATAATAGTTCGAAGAATGGATATATAGAGAAAAACCTATAGAGAAGCCAATTCATGTTTTATTTCTTTCTTTATCTGTCCCAGCCGTGGGCAACTAATAAGCAGATGACGGTGATGATAGGTTTTATTAAATGGCCAGAATTACGATTTTGATTAATGTTAAGCAAAATTACTTTATTACCAGCATAAATTCATATATTCTTAACTCTACAGCGCTTGCGGCAAACCGTTCTTTGTTTGGACATTATATAAGCATAATAAATCAACGGAAGCGAGAAGATTTATTCTCACGTATATTTAGTACAAGCTTTTGCCGTGGCTTCGTCTGCGTGGGCTAATTGTACACTTACTTATTACTTTTAGTTATGTATAAGACTTGTTTTGAAAACATAGATATCTCAAGTATCTTCTAAGTAGATAAGGAAATAGTGACAGCGTCTCGCGCACATTTCATATCTCTTAGTACTTCAGATTCATATTGTCTTCAACTAGTTAATCACAAATTGTACTAAAAGGTAATAAAATAAATAATTAAAATAATAATAATAATAATATTAATAACATTTCGGTGGTGCATAAGGAACTGTTGCTGAATTCTGACTTCTGGCCTGTAGGCGTAGAATACCGGAAATACAGAGAGAAAGCAAAATGTTTAAACCCTGAGATGTAGTGACATTTAGTAATATTTTTGTATATATTTTGTAGGTATATATTCTATGGGCCCTGAAAAGTTTACTTTGTTCAATAGCTAAGTTGTTAAGTTTACTTTATTGTAGCAATAATAAAGTTGGTACCTACTTTGTTACTGCCTGAAATAAATAAATGAGTAAAAATAAATAAAGTAACACATATAATATATAATACACATATAATACCGAAAAGAATATTCTTTCTTAATACAAAATAGTTTAACAGACCGGCTATTGTTATTTTACAGGGCATTGCCAATTTTTTCCGGTATTTGTACATAGACACTCGTATAACGTTTAATGTTCTTATATTGTTTTGCATTATAGTAGCTCTAGGACCTTTTCAATAGCCAGATTACGGCTAACGATTCCCTAAATCTCCCTATTAACATAACATTGAATTTCATGAATATTTCATAGAGAATATTAAATAGGAAACTTGAATTCGGTTTCGTATACATAATTGTGAAATAATTGATGGATTAAAAATAATCCAGGTTTATTTATTTACAACAATAACTAGGATGTATTTGCGAACTAAATTGTGTGTGTACAATGTACATACATACTACCCATTGCATGCATATCGTAATAAAATGTTTGTCATTTGTTAAAAATGTATTATAATCTTTACATTTATGCATGAAGAGTTTTGAATTGTTTTATATTTAGGTACTGGCAAAGAATACCTAATAGTACTACTGGAAGCATTGTGTAAAGTACATAACATTTGGTTTTGAACAGTTTTAAGTAAGTTTTATGTATAAAACAAAGCGAATGGCGTCTTGAGTTTTTCAGGCTCGTGTCTGAGATGTTTGGTACATTTTAGCCAATTTGTAAATATGAATGGAACAAAATATATTATTTATAAAAGATACTTTCAAATCATTATTTGTTGCGTGAACTATAAAAATATATAAAGTATGAACGAGAGAAATATATACTTTTATTCAAGACAAATAAGTCCTAATCCAAGGGTAGTAACTTTAAGTCCAGATCATATTTAGTATTAGCTAAATCTGAGAGCTAAATGCTTATGTTGTGTATGAAGAAACATAATAGCCTTGTATTGTGTCTGCAAAGTTGCCTAAGCTTTTCAAGTTAAGCACAACATGCCACTATGTCACGAGATTTGAAATACTTTCCTATCTCAACAAATTCATTAGGTAGGTACACACTTGGTATATTTAAAATATAATTGACTAATATTGCTTTGTTTCAGATACATGCGAAAAGGATTGTGTGTGAAAGAGACAATGTAAAGAATTGCAGTGTGTCAAGGAGCTTTAAAAATGAGACCTTCAAGGAACGGCCATGACTCTCCGCCGATCTGACAGCCTGCCCTCGCGACTCCGGGTCACCCCTGTCCCATCCGATCCCAACCAGAATAAAATACCGGACTCCACGACCGACCCGGATTTCAACCACACGCCGGTCCGGGAAGAAGTTATCGCCACTTGGAAGTCCCTCCACACCGACGTCACCAACATAAAAAATGGATTTACATCAAAAAACGGGGCCGACGACCGTAGCTCGGACAAAAAGGAGTCCATTACGCACAATTTCGTTCCCGCTTTCATGTGCAACAATAGAGACGTGCGAAGGAAAATCACTTATGATAATCGGAACGGTGAGGAGGCCGATCGCTGCGCGTCACTGCCCCTGGACCCGGGCCAAGGGGGCCGTATCGAACTCGGAAGGAGCTCCGCGCGGCGCCGGAACCTTCTACAGCGACTGTTCTCTTGGAGGACTCAGGACTGCGACTGTCAGGAGCACCCTCCGAAGCACGCGTCCCCGAAACTCCGACCAGAAGACTTTCTGTGCACGTGTGGTGCGAGCGCCAACCGCCTCAATTTACCGAACAGACGAAATAAAAACGCGGAACGAGGGCGCTCCAAAAGTGTAGGATATGAGGCTGCTCGTGAAGTAGCTCAATTCCGCCGGTTAGTGCAGTGATTTATCAATCAGAATGTAGTTTTGAAGAGGACTGGCAAAGTTTGATTACCCTCGCTGGTATTCGGTCAAATACCAAATAGAAAATAGTAATCGATAAGGCAAATTTATGCATCAGCATTCCAGGAACTAAAATGGAAACTAGCAGAACTGGTTTGACGCTCGACGTCCTTCTGACTGCCAGTAAATAAAAATTATAACTATTATAAATTTTATTATTTTGTTGTAGTCCCGTCTGCTTTTCTGACATGTATTATTAAAAACTTGTATCAAAACTTCATTCATTGTCAAAGATCAAACTTTTCCAATATCCTTCCAAAAGCAATCACAATACAAGTAAAGTGTGTGACACATCAGGTGCGCGAGTGCTGGTGCTACAGTGGGAGCTGAAACCGCTGCTGCGCTGCGTGCGCGAGCAGCCCTGACCCTCTGCCGACGGTACTATCCAGAAGGAGGGTGGGGCTGGACGATCACCGTCGTCGGGACGATAGTGCAAATCCTCTCGCATGGTCTACAGCTGGGAGGAGGTGCGGGGCCGATAGCATGCACGGCTGCTGTCAAGTATCGTGTACCGCCACTTTATACTCATGGTAAGTCCCTTGCTGTATTTATGTATCGCTAGGTTTACGGCAATGTTATTTTATAGCAGTCTTTGTGGCTATGATTGACTCAAGCCATGTCTATCAGAATCTGCATTATAAAGTACGAAGTACGTTGGACGTTTAAGCCTGCTTATGCGAAGCGTTGTTATAAGTAATATTTTTTTATTGGTATGCGTAAAAAGATAATAGGTATACCAATACTATAATGGCTATCTTTTGGCATAGTCAGGGTTGAGATAAAAAAGAAGTCAAGCCATTATTTATATCCTGAGACATATTTCTTGGCAAAGTTGTTTTATTTACGAGTTTTTTTAGAAATGTTTTGTGTCTTCTACTTGGATAATAACTTATTAAGCTCTCCAAATCTTATGAAACAAAGCGTATAAAAAATATTATGACATGGTAATTGGTCTACTATTTGCGGTACCTTATGTTTTCTTATTTCCTTTACCGTTCATAACTATCAAGTGCTGCAACCTACGCACACACCTTATACACTACACTATTTCTCTGAATCAAGATATATATTGTATACAGCCCCCGTACCCATATCTCCCTCAAACGCCAATCGTATATCGTGTTGAGATCAGATTAAGGTGTAGATTCACTACGACAATATCTTATGATGCCATATATTGTCCCATTAAGTTTGTCTCAACTTGTAGTTATCGTATTTTGGTTTAAATGAATGAGATTAATTCGTTTTATTGTCTGAATCGAAAATAACTAGACCGTATCTCATTACTCGCAGTGAAGCTATTCCTTAAGTTAAGCTCAACACGATATACGATTGGCGCTTGAGGGACATATGGGTAAGGCAGCAGAACTTACAATGTGGGAAGTTCTAGAATCTGAATGCTTGACACAACCATGAACAATACAATTTAAAAAATAAACTATTTCCTTAATAAACCGTATTTTAGGATTTATCTCAAAAATGGCTTTACAACAAGTGATCCTTTTGGTAGGTAAGACCAAAAGGATTACAACAAGTAATCCTTTTGGTAGGTAAGAGGAACGATAGCTTGTACTATTAATTAATCTGTGGCTGTTGCTAAAGTCTGCCGCGCTGAGTGCAAGCAATTTTGACCTTATACGAGTAGGTGGTCTACCAACGAGTTGGCTGATAGTATCTACTATTGTTCTACAATCTATAATTTTTTTTAAGCTTCATGGTCACTAACGTCAGAATTAAGTTTAGAAACGGGATATTTACTATTTTATGGTAAATAACAACATGGTGAATAATTAGAAAGAATAAAAATGATATTGACCGGGCACGGATCATACCTGTGTCTTCGGAATACCGTCCTGACGCCTTAACCACTTGGCCACCGAGCCAACTGCCCGAGAAATATAATTTTTCTTCCAAATTATTTGAAATCTTAAGTTTTTCGCCTAGGATGCGCTAAAGTACAACTACTACCTTTTAGACTTGGCTGGCACCGACTTCAAATATATGAGTGGGTAGCGCTTATGATAATTATATTAATTTATTTTTTACTTTTGAGTGCCATTTGTGGTTTTGAAGTCGGTTTAGTTTTTTTTTGAAAAATAATTTATTTTACCCTTTTTAGTGAAAAACAAGTTTTAATTAAATTAATTCAAAAAGTTTTTAAAGACAAGCTTTTATGATCTAGAAGCCACATCATGACGAAGTTTAAAACGGGCTATCACAATTAAATGCATGTACAAAAAAATTTCATGTCTGTCCTATATCTCTGTTGAGGAGTTCCCTCGCCGGAAGTCAATCCTGGGTGTATCTGCCATGTCATGATGGAATTTAGAACAGGCTATTATGGTTAAATCCATTTACGAAATATTGTGTCTGTACTATTCACCGTTGAGGAGTTCCCTCACCGGAAGTCAACCCTGGGTGAAGCAGGTGAAGCAGTCGAATACAAACCTCCACCTTTAGAAAGTTGGTTATGAAAAAAATAAGAATCGACTTGAAGATTAAACTTATATTTTTTGTTTTTGCTATTTTTTTCAAAAACTACTGAATGAATTTCGATAAAATTTATATGGGACCTTTGAAGTATTACCTACCAATCAAAAAAAGAATCATCGAAATCAATACATAATTGGCGGAGTAATCGCGTAACAAACACACAAAAAAAAAAAAAAAAAAAAAACATACCGTCGAATTGAAAACCTCCTCCTTTTTGAAGTCGGTTAAAAATTTTAGTGTACAATAAAGAATATAAGAAAACACAGATCGCTATTTAAAAAAATATTAGAATTCTATTTTTGTAACGTCAAATTTTTTTTTTATCTTTTCTGTTTTCTATTAGGTATGTCGAATACTTACTTATTTAGGTGAAAAATAAACTAAGCTAGATTTTATTTTTTAGCTAAGGTTTTTTATTTATTATACGCCAAAACAAACACACTCTTGACAGCTTCTGTGGTGCAATGGGTAAGTAGGTTGTCTCAAATCCCATACACCACTGACGATGCAGGTTCGATTCCCATGACGGGACAAATGTGCACAGAAAGAACGCTCAAGTATTTGTTTTGTGTCTGGGTGTAGTTCCTGGTTTCCTAGATAAAGGCAATCCTAGTTATGGCTCAGGATCTATGTGACATCGTAGCGCGTTATTTTATTTAAAATCAAAAAAAATCTTCTCTATTTTTTTCGTAAATATCCAAAACTAATACGTATTTAAGTGAAAAATGACTAAGCGGATTCAATTTTTCAACTATATTAAAACGAAATCCTATGTGGTAATGTTGCAATCAATGGTCACGACCACGTACTACTAGTAAACGCTAATAACAAATAATTAATTTTTAGAAAAAACAAGAACCGACTTCAAGACATTTTTGTTATTGTTATTTTTTTCAAAAAGTGCTGAATCAATTCCGATAAAATTTATATGGGACCACCTCTGAAGTATGACCTACCAAACAAAAAAGAATCATCAAAATCAATTCATAATTAACGGAGTAATCGCGTAACAAACATACAAAAACATACCGTCGAATTTAGAACCTCCTTTTTCGAAGTCGGTTAAAAAGGTCAAACGTATATATTAGAATTACAGGTGCTAAGTCCAGGATCGTCCGCTTGAAAAACATAATATTTTCGTGCCAACCGGAACGTCGCGCCATGCCAGAACGGTCAAAATTATATATCATATGGTAGGAACCATCGCCTATTTTTATACGTCATAAATGATTACGACGGAGATTGGCGTTTCTACAAATGTCCGGTATTCATTTATCCATGTTTATGAAATTCAAATTTTTATTTTTTGTGTTTCACCCGCTTATGCAACCAAAAGGAGATATCTGTCGTTTGCGTCGTCGGTCGTTTGGAATAGATTATGTAGTTTATTTATTTGTTCGTTGCACACATAGACTGAACCGATATCGATGCTGTTTTTTGCAATAAACTTTAATGTTAAGTATTTATTTTTCACTTGTTGAGATCTATAATGATATCTGCATAATTTCTATTTCGCAAATGTATTTATTAGGCTACTAAATTAGGGTCTCAAGGGTCTCTGGAAGAGATCGCTTTAAAAGATAAGACCGCGCATTGTACAACCGTAGTAAGAGATTTTGTGTTGATATTAATTATTTTTGGTATACAATGAAGAGCTTTTTAATTGTAATTGTACGTTCAGGGATTCAATAAACATAGATTTTTTTTTTTACATCTGACTGGGTCAGCGTTTGACCACGATCTCACCTGATGGGAAGCGACGATGTGGTCGAAGATGTAGCACGCTTACCCAGTAAGTACTTGTTCACTCTTGATAAATATTAATACCATAAATAGAGATGCACAGATATTCTATTGAGTTGACATAGATATATTCGGATAGGTGTTATACGATATGTGAGAATTAGCGATCCAACATGGAACACTGCCATATAGGTACATTTACATAACATATGTACCTACATTTGTAACGCAGATATACAATTTACTTACTGCGATATTTTATGGGACAATATTAATTGATCCCTAAACTCTAATTGATATATTGTAAATGAGCAGTTTAAAAATAAATGATGGGTTTTTTTATGTTTAATCTTCATATTAATTATTGCGTCTACATTAGTTGATCTACGGATAAATTATAAATGAACTGCATTCGAGGTAACATGATAATTATGTTCATACATACATTAATATTTTGTATACAAATAATATATTTTTTTTACGCTTAATAGATTTATGTTTGGCCACTATCTATTTGATCCTCTTTTTTAGTTATTGGTCTTTTGTTTAATAACTAGTTCAAGGCAAATTCATACTCTACATATCAGGGCAAAGGGCTCGCTCGGCTCGCGCATAGTGGTGCACGCACACTATGCGCGAGCCGAGCGAGCGAAGCAAGCGTGCCGCGGTAGCAGCCGGCAATGCGCCAGAAAAAGAAAAAGTGTCAAAATTTAAGATATTTAATGCTCATTTCTTTTAGTTTTGGGGCCCAACAGTAACTACCAGACATAATTTCTACATCTCATACAGTTTTTGCGTAGTTATAAACAGATTAAAATATCGATTGATTTGATTTATTTTATGTCTCAGAGAAAGAGGATCAATCATTAAAAAGGAGACCGTTTAGATTTTCTTGCTTGTTGTTTTTGCAAAATCAAAACGATCATTTAAACACATGCCATATTTTATTACCTATATTTACAACATTTCGTCGTTAAACTGTATTTTATTTAGATTTTATTATTTCCAGAAAACCATATTTTTTGGTTAAATCTTAATATTTTCGATATTGACATAATGTGCAAATCGTATCGGGAAATAAATCAAATTTCTTCCCAATATCGAAGCATCGCCCCGATTTGTTCGAATATTAGGAACGTGATACGGTTTTTTCTTTCTTCGCCCGTAAGTAAGGTGGCCAATAAATTACCCTAACTTATACCTTTTTTAGATACTAGATAGTATCATAAGTGTTTTCACCAACTCTCCAAAAATTGGTAAATGATTTTCACCCTGATATATTTTCTTTCTTCAACACATTTTGTAAGATTGGAAATGCCACACGAACTTCTCATTATATATAAATTTTACTGCTGGGACAAGGTAGTTTCTAAACTATGATTTAATCTAGCCAACCCTACTCAGTTTTTTCCTTCAACGAAGGATAATTGTTGGTCTTCATAAACATACCACTAAACAAACGTCGTAAACGTAAACACTGCGCCTCAATTCTGTCATCAAATTAACATAACTACCATTAAGTTTTAATCAATATTCCTACATAACATAATCGTCAGTTCAGGCGTCATTTGTATAATATAATGTGGCTGTATAAAGCTATCGGAAGTGGGAATGCATATTAATACGCACGCTGTATGCAAAGCTACGAGCTTTAAAGCACCCCACACTATACCACCATACCATGTTTAGAAATTTATTTTAACTATTTATTAGTAATAAAGTCATGTAAACTTACAAGTCAGGTCTTAATATTAGGTAATGTGAATTAACATCGGTATTCAACTATTTAATTACAATGTAGCCATAAAATTATATATAAAAGAACTATAAACACCGTCCATATATATTTTTGTTTACATTCCTCCACTTCCAGGTTATCTGGAAGAAAGCGGTTTTAGCGACAAGACGCTCATTATGACTCTAATATTAAGTTAACCTTTTTTTATTGTATTGTGGTGTTATAATAAAAAGTTATTCTATTCTATGAATTGCAAATTACTGTTCTATATTAAATTTTTTGTCACTGAATCACATATAGAAAAAAAACTTTCATAATTATTATCCGTAAGTAAGTATTACACACCTCAATAGTGTTGCAATCAAGCGCAGGAAAGCTATCTTGCCTTCTCGCCAGGTATATAAAGCTAATAAAAACGGGTTGAGTCGTTAAACTATACCAAAAAATAAATTATATTTATTATCAGAAATAGCTAGAATGTTAACTATAACAGTTAACAGCTCATAAATTTAATTTGGGATAATAAAATGAATTTTATAATCATCCATATTAAATTTTTAATAATTTTGTATCTCAAAAACTTTGATAGTTATTTCTTTATCTCTCTTTCTATATACTTTTTGTGTTTTTATGAAATACTTACCTATTCGTATCCTTAAGTCTAAAGAAGATTATAAAACAAAGATCGGTTAGACTCCCCCGATGGAACAGCAGTGAGAATCGTTTAAACAACCCATGGTCTCCATAACAAGCCTGGCGGCACGGGACTAAGTTAAAAAAATTACAAGCTTTTTATTAACTTGCCATGTTTATTTGGTTCAAATCTTGTAATTTAAATCAGAACCATTCTTCTTATCCTACAGAGTTGAAATTTTGCACACTCGTCAAAGTTCGATGACAATGTACTATTATGGTGACATCCAGCTGATCTGATGATGGAGACGGAAGATGGGCAATGGATTTCTTTGACGGATAATCGTAAACTACTAGCATAGTTAGTATTCTTTGCTACTAGTGTTAGGGCTCATTTTAATCTGCTCGCGATTCCGATTACGAATTTGTTAAAGGCTTGTCTTGAAAAATATATTTTTCAACTAGAATCTTGTTATATATGCAAACGTGGTTGCTCTAGTTCAAGTTAGCGGTTAGACGAGAAGGGCATATACTTAATTAAAGCTACGAAAGATGGAGAGTGTATTTTTATTTTGTTTAGCAATGCTAACTATACGGGTTCATAAACAGAACCCGCATAGTAAGCATTGTGCAAAATTATTGTATATACCTACTTTTCTTTTTTTTAATACATTATTGGCTTGCGTTTGGCCACTATCTCATCTGATGGTAAGCGACGACGCGGTCGACGATGTAGCACGCTTGCCAAGATGCCTGTTCACTCGAGATTTGAAGATTCCCAGATTGTAAGTATCGGGAACGACTGACACCGGCAGGGAGTTCCACTCGTTAGCGGTGCGCATAACGAAAGTGGAAGCGAAACGCTTAGTGCACTCAGGAGGATTGTCCACCACTTCTCTATAAACACATGTTACGATTGGTACGTAGCTTGCAGGGTACGTGCAGCAACCCTTGCAGGGTTGCTTGTCATCTCGAGTAAAAGTGCCAGCGTGTGAGAATTTCTCACATGAGTTTTATTTAATATGCTATACAAACTATATAGCTTCTTTTGAAACGTGTGCTTAACGATATTTTGTACGTAATTCAGAATAATATCTAATATATTTAAGCAACTATTTAGTTTTTATAAAAACTTGCCGTTAGTAAAGTATTGAAGCTTTATAATTCTACAAAAAAAAATAGCGTAGGCATAAAGATTTTAAAAAGTTAAGTACGAGTAAGAAAAGTCTTGTAAAATAAAGAAATGGATCCTCATCATTATAACGATATAAACTGCTAAAAATAAAGCTTCTAGTTATACAACGCTATTAATATATAGCATAGAATATATATTAGTTTGAATACAACGCATATTTCTAAACCTGTGAACAAATATAAACAAATCCGCCGTCCTAGTTTTACTCCAAATAAAATGCACTCCAGAAAAACGTTGCATTAAATTATTAAAACTATTGCGTTGTAAAACGAGAAGCGTTATTTTTAGCGGATTATGTCGTTATATCCGTTCGAATGGGCCCGACCGTTTGTTTTTAAAACAAATTTATTGCGCGATAAACGCAATCTAGCTAAGTATTTTCTTGCTGACCACACAATATACGCAAAGTATATTTGTTAATGTTTAAATATTGTTTTTTTGTGCAAATTTCTTCTCGGTTTCTCGTATGCGAGAGACAAGCTGGGTGGGTACCACCGCTTTGCCAGTTATTCAGCCGCCAAGCAGTAGTGCGCGAGCATTACTGTGTTCCGGTTTGAAGGGTATTGTAGCCAGCGAAATTACTGGGCATTATGAGGCTCAACAGCTAATTGTCTCAGGGTGACGAGCGCAGTGCCGCGAAGCGCAGGATTTTGCAAGTTCTGGGTGGTGCTGTTAATGTTATGGGCTGGCGTATTGCTTACCATCAGGCAAACGACCAGCTCGTCTCTTCAATCAGTTACATAAAAAAATAAAATATATAAGTTAGTGGGATGACTAGCATACCTCTGGAACTAGCTTTGATGTTAACAGATTATAATATTTTATTATGAAAATTAACGTGGATTGGTAATGTATCCAAACCACATAAATTTTCACATTAAAATTATTAATAATAATTTAAGTTTCGTTACGTTCATTTACGTTCCGCTCTTGCCTTGAAAAAGAATACTGGATGTGGTTGAAACTATAGTTACTGGACTACCCCAACTTAAAATTTAGTTTCACCCGTAAGTTATTATTAATAAGATTATGATATAGCAGTAAGGTTATAAATAAATTCAATCAAATAATTTTTAGAGTCATAAACTCAAACACTTATTTGGCTGTCACCGCCGCGGCAGGAATGTGTTATTTCTTATCAGGTCTAAATATGGTGTCATGTCAGATCTAATCATTGAATATATTTTCTAAAAATAACAATAATTTCTATTGTTATTTTTAGAAAATATATTTATGTGTGACCCAAGTGTACGGAGTTCATTAACCTTCCTTTAGAAATGTTTCCCAACTTTCAATTCTAATATTACATTGATTCGTAACCCAGAAATAACCGTAAAAACTTTTTAAATAAACTCCTAAGTATCAAACTTTGTAACAATGATTCGCAACAAAATGATGGATCGGCGGCTGAAACTTAGCGTTCGTGTTTGTAGAGGGACTCAATAATTTCTGTCAATACGCCAATATGCCATTCGATTGATTCGAATTTAATAATGGCTAAGAATAATGAAAACAATGAATATTTGTCAAAGTGATTTAGTGCCTATTGAAAACTTTTGCTATAATAAATACCTTTCCGAGAGGCTAATCGATTTGGTCCAGTATTAATCAACTGAGAAAAACGCGAAACTTTGAACAAAACAAAACTTATATTTTATCATTAACATTGAAAACACTAAACACATAAAAACTAATTGCAAGTTTTGAAAATTGCAAAAACCTTTCCATCGCTTGTCATCTTTTTTAGGGTTCCGTACCCAAAGGGCAAAACGGGAGCTTATAACTAAGACTCCGCTGTCCGTTCGTTTGTCTGTCTGTCTCTCCGTCTGTCACCAGGCTGAATCTCATGAACCGTGATAGACAGTTAAAATTTTCACAGATTATTAGTATTATTTTATTTCTGTTGCCGCTATAACAACAAATACTAAAAACAGAATAATATAAATATTTAAGGGGGCTCCGATACAACAAACGTGATTATTATGCCGTTTTTATAATGGTACGGAACCCTTCGTGCGCGAGTCTGACTCGCACCGGACCGGTTTTTTTTAATGATTAAATGGGCGTCTATAGTTAACCAATAGTATATTAAATATATCACATCAATATGCTTACTATATCACGCATACAATCACTGAACAATACTTTATTGTTATGTAAGAATATATTTTCACACATGCAGCAAGCAAATTATTATCCCTACTAATATAATTTCTATTAATTCCTTCAAGACTAATTTACTGAACTGAAAACATTTGCAGTAACTACCTACTAGTCAGACTGCAAGAAAACAAACTGTTTCATTTCATAATAATGCAGACTGGTGAAAAGGCAAATATATTGTACTTTTGCGGCCTTACGGTTGAGTTATTCATTTTGTTTTATGGTCACACTATCTTAATATTTATTATAAGATAAAAGATAACCACATGTATAAAAAAAAGTACATAAAAGGAATGAGAGAAATATTCCTAACAAATGCAAATGTGGACTATTAAGTCTCACACATCTAAAATTATAGAGCCAGTGTGGCTCAGTGGGAGCTCGTGCGACTTTCGATCCGACGCATCCGAGTTCGAATCCCGCTGACCCCGCACCACTGACTTTCTTAAGCTATGTGCGGATTTTAACACTCGCTCTAAAACGGTGAAGGAAAACATCGTGAGGAAACCGGCATGTCCAAGAATTTTTCACAAAAAGTCAAGGACATGTGACATTCACCAACCCGCACTGGGCCAGCGTGGTGGATTATAGCCTATTCTCTCTTTAAGAGAGAAGATCCGTGTCCCAGCAGTGGGAACGTGATGGGCTGATGATGATGATGATGATGATGATCTAAAATTAATTTAACAAAATCATGCTAAAATTCGAGAACTATAATTTCGTTTTCATAAATAATTTAATTAAATAAGTACTTACATTAAAATAATTTCAAATACACAGGAAATCAAATGTCAACACAATAAGCAGGTGGAACATTATAAAAATATAAACTCATAAGTGAGGCTGTGTCTAAAAAAATGATGAGGTATGTGAGGTCTGTTGTTCCCGAAACTAGACTTGAAAAGCCAACGTTAAAGTTGCCAACGGTATAGGCGTTAAACAAGAGACCAACCTGCCCTAACATCACTTTAAAAACAGTTTCTATCTGCTGCCTGCTATATTGAGGAACGTAATGTGACTCGTTAGTCTGCGCCGCTATCGTCTACACCTGCTAATAACGATACCTAAAGGCATGCTCTGTGCACCAGAATGCATACAAAGTAACGCTATTATTTAAAATGCGAACTAAATTATATTTTAAGTGTGGTAATAACCATTGCAATGTTTTGTTTACGCTTTAAACTTTACTTTTCAGAATTTAGAATCAAATTTGATATAGCGCATAGCTTAGTGAAAATCGAAATCAAAAATGAAATCGTTCGAACCCTTTGAAGCTTTGTGTGCTATGAATAGCGGTAATGAAAATAGGGTTATATCAAAGTTATGTTTACACTACATGTAGATTCCATTTCTATTTCTAACTTTGTATTTGCTATTTCCTCGAGAACTAACATCCTTAGAGTGTATACAGTGTATCAACATAAGTGAATTTAGACATGTAGCTCCGAATAAGTAAAGCGGTACATTATGCAAAGTATCTACGTCGAACTTTAACACAGTAGGTAATCGTTTAAGTTAATTATTAGTTTGACCACTATGTGTGTCTGTCTATGGCACCGTAGCTCTCAAACGGGTAAATCGATTTGGATGCGGTATTGTTTATTTGAAAGCAGGTTTTCTGGTGGTGATTCTAAGACATGTTTGATTGTGTCGGGGGCATTTCAATTTTTAATTTATAGTTATTACTAATAATTAAAAAGAAATACTTATTAGTTTAAAGTTTGCTTATGATATTACATGTAAACTTGGATGTTAAGATGGAGAGTAGGTATTTGGAAGGAGGCGCAGCGACAAAATATGAGATTCAGGTATGATTGTAGTGTAGCTATTTGTAACGGTATCTTAGCTTCCGCGCTGTTCAAGGGGGCGGAGATGCTGCATTCTGGTCAGACTATGAAAACGCGTGGTTTGAGAGTTGTGAAATGTATGTAGTCACTTCCTTATGGAAGCTCGATACATTTCACAGCAAACACGCCTTTTTTTTATGTAACTGAATGACGAGACGAGCTGGGCGTTTGCTTAATGGTAAGCAATACGCCAGCCCATAACAGTAACAGCACCACCCAGAACTTTGTTTTGCAAAATCCAGCGCGGCGCTGCACTGCGCTTCGCACCCTGAGACAATTAGCTGTTGAGTCTCATAATGCCCAGTCATTTCACTGGCTACAATTCCCTTAAAACTGGAACACAGTAATGCTTGCGCTCTACTGCTTGGCGGCTGAATAACAAGCAAAGCGGTTTACCCACCCAGACGGACTCTCGCATACGAGAAACCTACCACCAGTGACGCCTACCTGTATTGTACATTTATAAATCGTAGGTGGGTATATATGTGGGTAGGAACCATGTATTCAATGGTTCCTAACCGCACAACTACCCATTTTTGTGATAATTTATATATATATATCATTTCTGTACGGAGTTGACATGGTCATCATGTGACAAACCCCCTTCTAAAATAATAAAGATATAAAAAGAATGTGTTTGCGTTTTACGGAACGGTCAAAGATTCTTTAGACGGAAAACAAAGAGATCGCCAGAACAGCCGGAACATACGCGTCTATTCTAACACGGCGGAAGACTCGCCATCATTGGCGTGCTTCAAGTAGACAGCCAAATATTTTATCTGTGCTGGCGTGACATACGATCCGCATGTGTCATGACCTTAACCTTTGTTAACCTTGATTGGTTTATATTACTAGAAAATTCCATATACGAGAACTTTGACTCGTGGAATATAACGCAATTGTATGCCTTCGTGTCGGCATTTAAATAAAAGCTCTTCAAACGAGTTGCTATACGAATAAAGGGACCGAACATTTATCGCTACCGCTTGCGTATTTTGTATTTTGCAATCGCTTGTCAATGGCTTTATGACAGCTGGTGGCGAGATCCCTGACAACGCTAATATTGAGGCAGCTAACTACACAATTGTCTAAAGCTGTAAATTTGGTCATAGAAACACCTATATTAAATACCTAAACTTAAATTCAAAACATAGACTTGTGGGAAAAGGAAGTTGCTATTAAAATAACCACGTGACAACCGTTGTCAAAGGATTAACAACGGATTTCGACAACAATTATAATTAAAAACAAAATAAACCTGACGCATTACACAAGATGTACTTAAACGTTAGTTAGGTGATGGTTGGTGGTAAAAAATATATTCTTACCTTTGGGTAGGAATACTCAAATGTGAAAAACGTCCTCTCGTAAATAACGTTCATTTGTGATTTACACAACAACACACTCCGGGGACCAACAAAATACAAAAACACCTCGTATATAATACATTTTCCGACCAACACCATAATATATCTCTTACTTGTAAATACTTGCAAGCTTACACGTCCTTTGCCCCATTGTCTATTGTAGTAATTGTCAAAGCGTCGCTAAGTGCGCCCTAGATAAACTGGTACCCTTTTGTGAACCTTTCATCCCCTATCGAAAAAGCTGTTCCGGGAACAATCGATTAATAATAACCTATCATAACTTACGCACTTTCCGGTGAAAGATGTCATGTCATGACTTTCTAAGAGACTTTTTGTGCTATATGTTTCTGAAATTGGTCGCCTGATTTTCCTTGCCGTAGAAAACGTGCTGGGAATTTGGATCAGAAAATATATTCAGTAGCATTTAGATCGATTTTCACGAACAAAAATATTAAATTAATACTCACTTTAATTTGATTGTTGAATTCCAAGGTATGTGAGCTGGTAAGGACTGGGGTGATCAAAATAGCATAGCTATATGAAATGAATAGATCGAATAGCAAGCCATTATCTCGCAGTAGGGCTCAAACAATGTTGATAAATAAATTAAATATAAATACGCCCAACGAGCACATACATAGATCCTTGCCCCTAATTAGGATTCCTTGTATCTAGGAAACCAGAAACTACGAGGACCATGGTCCGACAACACAGATACGAAACAAATGCTTGTTTTTTTTTCTGTCTACATTTGTCGTGTCGCGGAAATCGAACTGACAGATGTTTTAAAAGTTTGTGGATGATGATTTTGAATACTACGTAATTTCTTTTACAATTAACATCTTATTATATTTAATATTGATCAGGTCAATTAATTCGACGAGGCCTGTGTTCCTAAAGTTAAATTAACGAACCTTCTTTAATTTTCTTTCAAACGAGATTACCGAGGAAATCTTATGTCAATTTGTAGAAAAACTAGCAGAGCAAGGGATTCGTCGGCGGATTTCTACCGAGACGAACAGCGCAGAAAGGGTGAGTAGGGAAGTAATTCGATTAGACCTCAAACCCCCAGATTACAAAGTTCAGCGGAAAAACTATTTGCTAAGACTTCACCTAAAACTGGACGAGTTAGCTAGTCAATCTGAGGCTTCGCTAAAATTGAAAACAAGGAAAAATCAAGCTATATACAAAACAACCGACAGTGCTTGCGTGCAACTGTAACCGAATGGGCTGAAATTCCCGATACAATGCTGTAGTCTGCAGGTTTGTTTTTTATGTTAGTATCTACTCTTTTATCTTCTTTCCTTTTATTGCTTTGCACAGTCCCATTTTGGTTAATTGGTTCCAGATTCAAGTGTTAATTGGATTGTAATTCAAACGACCACTCTAAAACCAACATCGTTCACGGACCAATAATATTTGTGCACATAAATGATTAAAATTGTTCTGTGTACTCGGTGTTAACTAAACACATATCTGATCCTTTTAAGGGTCAGGATCGATAACAGATGGAATTCTAATCCAGGGTATAAGCTGTCTCCATTTTGAATTTCACTCAAATCCGTTGAGCTGTTATAGCGTGAAGAAGTAACTAACACACTTACATACAAACTTTCGCATTTATATTATTAGTGTGAGTGTGATTTATAGTCACCTGTTTGTTATTAATAATGTATTTTTATGTAAAACTGAAACGCAATGAACATATGTAGTAATATGTACTTGTGTAAAATATGTAGTGTACAAGGAGGGTTGTTTTTAGGGCTTTCATTATTTGACATAAATTATTATTTACTATTTATTTATTTATTCAACAAAATCCACAGCTCTTTGAAACTAACATTTAACGCTTTTGATAAAACTTACAGCCAATAACGGATTAACATTTTATGGATGTATCCTGCATTTAAAACGACTATCACTAAATGTATACTTATATAAAATAAACTAATATTTATAACAACTTAAACATGATACAACATGTATAAATAACAATATTACCCCATATTCTAGTGTGTTGTGTGAAGTGCTCACCTACGTACTTTGTGTTTGTGTGTGCATGTGTTTGTGTGTGAGTGTGTTACTAAATGTTACTAAATTAATACATTACATACTTTTTCTTATATACAGTATTAAACTCATTGCCATATTTATTATTAAATATATATAAACGGAGGGATTATTTACATATATTTTAATTTAAATTCATTTTACATTTGCAATCAACCCCCATACATATTATATTATTCTAACAACAACCTACATAATATTCAGCGGGATTACACTACATATTTTCATTGCGTTTCAGTTTTGAGATAAATTTCCGCAACATCACGCCTGATTCCATTACATTTTTTATGTAATTGAGTCACGATACTAGCAGATCGTTCTCCTTATGGTAAGAAACAGGTATGCCCTTAAGAGGAAACGACACGTTGAAATTTTTTTACAAAAAGAGAAAACGTTTTTCTACCCCTAAACATTAACCAAATTCAATGAAATTTGGACATGTAAAAGATGTTATCATTATTGAGGTTTGTAGGTTTTTATTTTTTCGATAACTCCTATAGAATTTGAATAAATGGACCCAAAAAACTCGATATTTACTCTTTTTTTGAATTTATGAAGCTTTTATCTTTAAAAATAAACATAAACTTAGAAAAAGGAAAACCTACAAACCTAGTTTATTCTCCATATAAGAAATTGAGACCAAAATTACCAAATTTAGTTGAGATTTAGTGTGGTAGAAACATTTTCTCCCGAAATGCTAATTTTAACAAAAATCTGAAGTTGATATGAATTTAGGTAAATTATTATTATTATTTAGTTAATTTATTTAATTTAATATACGTGTTTTCTGCGAGACCGTAAATCATTATTCAAATACATATGTACCTAGTGCTCGCTGGCCACGGCTGTGCCATATCCTCTTAACGGCTGCAACATGACCACCTTTGACATTTTAAAGCTTATACGATATGATCGAGGTGGTGAGCTTTTAAAAAGTTTCATCTGTCGTCAACAAATTTATTGGAAGTCCTTTTTATCCCAATGGACAATTAACTAGATGACCACTTGCACTGAAGCGCACTCTCCCTAATGGATTTGGGATTGCTCAATGTGTTATACCTAGTCGCAGGTACGTAGGCACGAAATTTTAAGCAAAACGTTTGTGTAATTTGGAGATAAACCAATTTATAAAAACAATTTGCACGTATATTGTAATATGATATACCTACATGCAAAGTTTTGGGAAAAACTTTTACCTTTAGGCGCCTACATTTCGTTGAATTAAAAAAACATTATCTTTCGTTTTATAAGTACTTATGTATGTATTACTCCTTATAGTTATGTATGGTGTAGATATATTTATTTTCATATATTTTGTTATTGATATTTATTTTAGAGATTTATGATTGTAGTTGCTGATTTTTTATTCAAACCGAAACCGTACACTAAAACCAATTTGCTCCAGTGACAGTTCTCTTTCCTCAAGGGTTTGCTGGAAAAAAACTCTTTTTAGGGTTAAGCTCGCCTTTGTACATGTAGTTTATAATCCACGATGTAAATGTTCTTACAGTGTACAATAAAGAATATAAAGAATTATCCATTTTACCACTTTCATAAAAATATGTACTAGGTACTTTAGTTTTAAAAAAAGGATATCATAATCTGTCCGTAAAAGCTTAAAAATTCGATATGATAAACGTAATCTAGATTCAAGGTAAAATTCTGCTAATCTATACGTCCGATGACTGGACTGTTGTGATTGATGAATCTTCTCCATGATTTCGCGTCTAATATAGGTGAAAACGACGTGATTCTGCAAATCTAACCCTGAATTTACTTGTCCGCATTTCAACCCCGAACGTAATTTATATTAATCATCTTTCAGAGCTTTGTAAACCCAGCTACGAACCGTTTCTCCGTTGCTCTAGATTATTTGAAGATAATCTGTAGATTATTTGCATAGATCAACATATTATTGGAAGTGGTTGAATTGTGACGGGTTTAACGGAAGACCAGCGCTGGTTGCACGACCAGCACAACGCTGAGTTGATGCCGGTTTGCAACAAATGGCATTTATCTTTTTCTTTTTATTATTACCACGTTTTTATTAAGTCACTTTCTTGTTTTTCTGTCTGTCTGTCGTTCCGGGTGGAACCTTACAATTGACATTTCGAGCACTTCCCGGTTAGCTATCCGTCTGAAACTTTCAGGGTAGCTAACAACTCGATGACAATGCATTAAAACGTGGTTTTTAGTTTTTTTTATCTTTCACTTTCTTGTTTATAATCTCTTCTACTTTTTCATGTTATTTGTTTTTATTTTTTTTATGATTTATTATGTTTGTTGCGAATAAACTGTTCTTATTCTGATTCTTGATGTATTGTTTTTGTTTTAACTGAAACCAACTTCAGATAGGTACCTATTTTCTTGAATCTAGAAACCACTTACTTCTTAAAATACCAAAATTTTAGTACGAAATAGGCTGCCCGCACATGTCAGACAATCGGTCACCAATTTTATTGTCGGTGAAAATGAAACATATTGACTTTCATATTACAACGCATAAGTCCTTCAAAAGTTGGTCACAAATGACGGTAAAAACAATCGGACCGACTATCGGAACAACAAAAATGTGACGTCGGCGGAGTGGGTGGTGCTGATCTGCTGATGCAGGTTGGAGTGGTAGGCTCTGGCCGTGGTTGTAATACCACCCACCGAACAAAGCCATGTCGTCAAGCGACCTAGTCGTGTTTCGGGATGATGTTCGGTGAACCATCGGTGGAACGGGTCTGAGCAGCCGCCCAACTGCAGTCTCTCTGTAGATCTATGTGCTCCATCTTAGGCCACATCATCGCTTCACATCAGGCGAGATAGTGGCCAAACATAGATCTAATAAGTGTAAAAATAAAAATGCAACTATTATGGGCAGGCGCTTTGCTTGCCGTCAATTGAGGACCTGCTCGTCTCGTCAACTTTACTTATGAAAATAGAAGAAATTAATGAAGCCCTCTGTACAAGTTTCAGAGATACATTAACCGCCCCTGTTTATTGTTCCCTTGTAATTTTACTTTAGAGCGTGTCAGATAACTTTTATCATGACAGTTGTGACGTCACGCCTCGTCTCGTCACGCTTAATTATGTAACGAGCCGGAGAGGGGTAGTCACGGGGTAGTAAACTTAGTGTGGCTTCCCCCAAGGCCTTCGTAGTTACTTTGCTTCTCGATAAGATAAATATACCTACTACATCTATAATGCGAATAATTCACTGATAAGAGACTAGAGGCTAGTAGAAGCCTGAAACGCAATAAAAATATGTAGTGTTTTTTTTTATACAATATTGAACTCATTATCATATTAATTATTTTAAAACAAGCGGAGGTATTTATATATTTCATTTATTTCTTTTATATTTGCTATGTACTCCCACACATATCAAATTATTCTAACAACATTAAACCTCTTTTGAAAATGGTATAAATATGGCAATAAGGCAGAATAATACCTATGTAAAAAATATTGGTATAAAATTATTCTAACAACAACCAACATAATGTTCAGTGGAATTACACTACACAATATATTTCATTGCGTTTCAGATTTGAGATGAATTTCGCGACGTCACACTGGATTCCATTAGATTTCTAGTAGAAGCAATAATAATATTGTTGAAATTAACTTGAGACTCATGATTAAGAATGGCGCCCTGAAACCTTGACTGGTGAAATATGTATGTATTCATCATCATCAGCCCACCACGTTCCCACTGCTGGGTCACGGGCCCTCTCTCATAGAGAGAGAATGGGCCATAATCCACCACGCTGGCCCAGTGCGGGTTGGTGGATGTCACATGTCCTCGACTTTTTTTTGTGATAAATTCTTGGACATGCCGGTTTCCTTACGATGTTTTCCTTCACCGTTTTTAGAGCGAGTGTTAAATCCGCACATAACTTAAGAAAGTCAGTGGTGCGGGGCCAGTGGGGTTCGAACTCGGGTGCGTCGGATCGAAAGTCGCACTTGCTCCCGCTGAGCCACACTCGCTCTCTGAGCCACACTCGCTCTCTGAGCCACAATCGCTATGTATGTATTTGTATATAGTTATTATCTAAGTACATATTTTTATATCATCCATCATCACTGTATAACAAGACCTCGAATACAATATGTCTAAAAATATTTTTTTAATTAAAAAAAAATATTTCGGTCAATGACATATCCATTTTTACAAATTAAAAAATAAATAAGAAATAATAATAATTATGCCGTAATAGCAAGTATAGGGAAACCTCGCCGAACTAGCCACTTCCGAAGTGTCGTGGTGAACCTATCTGCTACCGTCTTTAGGATGCTATTGGCACTATAAAACTAGCTATTTAGCCATTTAATTAAATACTACTGCACTTAAATACCAGTATCGAAAACAATACATTTTATCTACAATGACAGCAAGGTTAATATAAAAGGTTTTATTTTACTCTATTTAAAGTTCAATTTAATCGAAAGGCAAATAACTAAGTACTTCTGCAAATACAACTCTAAAATAAATCCATTATGAGTCCAATGTCGGTTTAACCGTTTTTATAGGGCGTGTAAATAGAATCCCAATCGGGATATGACCTTTTAATACCTTGAGTTCACATTCCGGTGTGGAATCAACGCACGGCCAACGGATTAGTCTGACCATTCAACGAGGCAGCGTCGCCAGCTTTTTGGGCACCTTGCTCGCAGAGTGACCTTAATTCTGTTTATTCTATTTAAGTATTTATCTTTAAATTTGATTTTAACCGACTTCAAAAAAGGAGGAAGCTCTCAATGTGATTTTTTTTATGTTTGTTACCTCAGAACTCCGTCATTTATAAATCGATTTTGAAATGTTTTTTTCGTTGGGTTCAGGACTACGAAGTGGTCCCGTATAAATTTCATCGATATTTAACCTTGAACCTCGAAGATACATTGAAATCGATTTCTTTTTAAATGTATAGGTACATATTAATTTTGTTGTAGGTTAGTTTAATATTTATTACTGTATATATTTGTAAATAATTGTTTAAACAAATGTAAAATTAAATGTATTTTAATTATAAAAATAAAATATAATTACCCAAAGTTAAATGCGCTTTATTAACGTAGGAAAAAATTTACAATTGTCACAATAAAAAGAAATTAAAAAGAGACTATACTAACATTTAACATCTATATAAAAAATTTGCACACGTCTTGTCGAAGCTGCAGGTGACAAAAGGGCTGGCTCGTTCCTGGCTCAAAGATTAGCTTTAGCCATTCAACGCGGGAATGCAGCCAGCGTTCTTGGCACCTTGCCGCATGGTCACCACTTGTATATAAATTTCTAGTTGTACAAATATAATTTGTAAATAATTGTTTATACTTCTATTCCGATTGAATCTGTTGCAAACTTTTAACGACTTATATAGGGTAGTAAAAAAGCTACACAATTGTGAAATTAGTCGTAATCTTCAAAATTATTGCTGAAAGAATCAGTCCTATTAGTGGGTATAAAGTTAGCCCACATAATGCTTATTCAAGTAGGTATCATAGGGTCGACAACAATCCTTCAAATCTACCACAAATGAAGCAACCCATATAACCATAATCTAATGTACGCCAGCTTAGCAAATATGTAGGTATATAGTCTTTATACTATGGTAGGTATAGGCAAGGATGTTACAATGTCTTGATCATTATAGTGGATTACAATTTAGATATTTTAATAAAGGTTATTTGCAATCAATTCAAACCAAACCAAAAGAAATTTATTCAAGCTTAGCACGACACTCATAAACTTTAAATTTTTACAATAAATCTACCACCTTTCCGAAAAAGAACACTAGCCAGAAGATGCGGCAAGAAACTGGAGGGCGTTTAAGATTTTTTTACAATAGGTAGAGGTAGCTATGCCACGCCGGCATAGAGTTTACATTACTAGGTACCTAGTTATATATACTCTAAGCACGCCGGTATTTCAAGGACGGAGCGGCGGCCGTGAAAAATAGCAAACGTACAGTATAATGTATATTGTAGGTAAGTATATATAATAAGAATAATAATTTTAGGTTTGTTTTGTTCTTACATCGTAAAGATTTCCGTCTTGTAACTCTTTAAGGCCTGTAATAATTTGTCTCGTGTCCAGGAAATCCTTGAAGGCCTACGGATATAAATTACAGGCGTCGCGGAAAACAAACCGACTATCTATTTGGGGGCAACCGCCGTGCTTTACAATCTACTACATAAGCTTGTAACACGTAACCACTTTGTACGAAGTAATGGGACTATTACAGTTTTCTGTAGGTATTAATTGACACTGAAAATATAACCTAATATGACCCTTCAAACCGAAACACAGTAATGCTTGCACACTACTGCTAAAATAAATAATAATAAACATTGCAATCTCAATAAAAGCTTGTAAAAAGGTAATCTTGAATACAGAATTAATTTCATATATCAATACAGTTTTGAAAACAGCATAACACGCGTATCATTGGTCCAGTAAATCAGCATATGCATAACATTTAATTTTAATAATATTTACTAGACTGTGACATTAGGTACCTCGTAACAATGGTTCCACAAAACATAAATATATAATGCGCGTCAAACTTAATGGCGGCTGACAGACGCACCACGTGACCTGCGCAGTCACAAAATCGCATACAAAATTGTATCTGCGCAGATCACGTGATGCGCCAGTCAGCCGCCATCAAGTTTGGCGCGAGGTATACCTAACAGTAAATGGAATCAGAACGCATCCTCGCCAAATAATAAATAGGTACATTGGAAGCTAGTCGAAGAAAGCATTCTTTCTTCCATTCTGTTTTACTATTGTTCCTATTCCAACAAACTTTCAAACGGTTAACTTATTATATGTATAAGACTGACTATACATACAGTTGAGGTATATATATCTATAAATATCATACTATAAACTCAATTAAACCTAGCCTGAATCCAAGTCTAACGAAGAAAGTGTCTGGAATTTATAATCGCTTATGTTTGTACGCGAAATATTAATAAAACCTTGTGTTTGTGCTCGATTGAGTTTACCACAAATATAGGGCCTCAAAAAGTCGAACAAAACAACAACAACACGCAAAACTAAAGGTATTTTCACAACAAAGTTTTCGCTATCAGTTTTGATTTTTGTGATCCAAACAAAAACTAATCCCCATGGCACAGTGACCCAAAATCTAATTTTTACTATCGTATGCGGAAGGCCGTCTGTGTAGGTACCACAGCTTTGCCAGTTATTCTGCCGCCAAGCAGTAGTGCGCAAGCATTACTGTGTTCCGGTTTGAAGGGCATTGTTGCCAGCGAAATTACTGGGCTTTATCTGATGTCTTGGGGTGCAATGCAGCGCTACGCAGTACGTTTTATGGTATTAAAAGTTCTGGGCGGCACTGCAATTGTTATAGGCAGGCGTGGCGCTTACCATCAGGCAAACGACATGCACGTCTCATCACTCAGTTCCATAAAAAATAAACTGGTGTGCCAAACGAGAAAAAGCTATTGTCCAAGACGCGAAATCTCTTCTATTTTTATTAGCATAAAAGTGAAAAAAATGTTACACATGTAACACGTGTCAGAGATATGATTAGGTAGGTACATTACAGAAAATGAAACAATAATTTGGCAAAGAAAGTTCAACAAATTATTTATTTATAAACGTGTCGTCTGGTCGTCAAGGCCAGCCTCGGACTTTAACTCCATATCCAGGGAATAAAAATCATTTTAAAATAGAAGTAGAGTCTACGTGATAAAGATAGATCCTAGACTTTTATATTTGTAGACTTGTGTGCAATAATTTATTTTTGTGCGATTTTGAATGTTCTTCGACGAATAATCCATAGTTCCGATTCTGACTTGTTTGTTATTTTAAAAAAATAAAGAAAAGAAAGAAAGAAGAAAGAAAAAACATTTATTTCACGACCACAATCGTAACAAAATAAAGAAACACAGGAAAACATAATTATAAAAGAAAAAATAAATATATAAACAGTATGAAGAGATAATTATGCCTAAAAAAAGGAATAAAGGAACTTCCTTAATTTCTTTTTATTGTTTTTGACATTAAAATTTGCACTGACTATATTGTATGCATGCATTTGACATTGAATTGAACATTATCTGATCAATTTTGTAAATTTAGTATTTCATTATATGACAATTGATAAATGAATGACATTATTATTTAACAACAATTATGTAGTCGTATCAATGTAGTTATTTTATTTTATTATGAATTTTGATGTTACTACTAGTAATCATAACTGTGTAATATATGTAATTGGTCTCCGTTTATATCACAATAAATAATTACATTTGAATTTAATTATTACCAAATTTTGAAATAAGAGCGAGTATTGCTCAGCGTGTACTCGTGCGACTTTCGATCCCTACGCATCGGAGTTCGAATCTCGCTGGCACTAATGGATTTTTTAAGTTATGTGGGGATTTAAATAACACTTACTCTACAACGGTGAAGGAAAACATCGTTTGTTAACAGACATATTTAAGAATCAAATAGTTCAAGAACATTAGGTATTATAACGTCCACCAACTCGTACTGGGCCAGTGTGGTGGATTACGGCCCGCCACTAAAGCTCTCACCAATAATTTTACCTGCCATTGATACTCCAACATTTGATCCCAACCTTGGGACTCTTCAGTTCGTCTGGTCGCTTCGCCAAGGGAACTACATCTCGTAAATGCTATTTACTACTTTCTACTCTTGTATGTACTCTTAGGAGTCGTGAATCGAACTTCAGGTCTACGTAAATAGTCTCTATTATATGTAATAATATGTATACATAAAATATTGAAAAGTATGCGTCATCCTATGTTCGAACGCTTCGCTTTGAGATAAAAAATAATATGAAATAACTAGCTGCGCCCCGCGGTTCCACCCGCGGTTCCATCCGCGGTTTAACAGAATAAGTCCCATGTCCTTTTCCAGGACCTAAAGAACCTATATACCAAATTTTATCAAAATCCGTTCAGCAGTTTTTGCGTGATTGAGTAACAAACATCCATCCATCCATCCCTGCATCCATCTTGAAATGCTTGCAATTATTTTTAAAACCCTAAGATGTCTTGAACACTGCTCTCATCAGGATACCGCTTTCAGGATACCGCAACTTTCGTAACTCAACTTTAAGTTACTTAGGTTTTATAACTGAAGAGTGTACTTAAAATGATAGTTCATAAACTACAGCAAGATATTATAGAGGTTCTTTGGTTCACTTTTTATTGGCTGAAACTTATAGAGACTGGATTGAGGTCAAAGAAACTGTTCATAACCGTTGAAGAAATTGTCATTGAATACAATAGTCATTTTATGTACATTTTTAGTTTATTCATAATAAAATATACGTCAACAATAGGGATAATAAAAAAGGGAATATAAAGGGAATATCTAAAACTAAACTAAATATAATTAATACAATAATAAATATTATAATCATGATCATCATGGGGGCCTTTTATTTATCCATTCTAGGATATAGGCCTCGGCCTCTAGAGTCCGCCCGTGGTCTCCACTCAAGAACTCGTTTCGCCCAACGGCTCGCATCCATTCCTGCAATGTGTCCTGCCCATGCCCACTTTTTCTTTGCCCATGCCCACTTTTTTATTATAATAATTATTTATTATTATATTGCCATTGATATTTTTTTCATTGTATATTGTGTCTCCCAGTCGCGTGGTTCGATCGCAAAGTTCGGTTGATCGAACGACGAGGATTTTTAGATCTTTGTATTTGATATTACGATCAATCGAACTATGCGGATACTTTATATCTATATTGAATTCAGAATTATTCGATATATACAACGTGTAACATAAATGTGTAGTAATAATTAAACCACGCATATAGAAGCTTTTTAATAATTCAAGTTCAAGTGCAAATCACCAGAAACTTTTTAAAATCACAAGATATGATAATTTAAACATTTCTGGTAATAAAGTTCATTTCAACCCTAACAATCAGCTGATAAAGAGCAATGAACTTGTGACAAAGAATATTAGTGCGCCGCGTGTACAGATCTGACAAACAAATTTTATCTTCAGTTAGCAAAGCCAGCTGTCCTACCAACCTTACTTTAAAAAAAGGAATGTAATGTTTTCGGGGTTAATGTATGTGCGTTTTTTTATTACACAATAAATGCCTCAACAGATTTGGATGTATGGGGTATCCTCGGAATCCTTAATCATCCCAAGTGACATAGGCTATAATGTTTTTGGCAGGGTGTTTTTTTATTTTTTATTAATGCTTACTTATTAATTACAACATTAAACATCATCGCTCCAATTAACATTCAGGAATAAGGATCTAATCAGTGTAAACGCCTAATAAGAGCGAGCATGGCTGACGTTCTTAAAAAATACGTGAGGTCACCAACCACCGTAGGAATAGGATGTAAAAAACATCATGCATGAATTTCAACAGTAGGAATGTAATAGGCTGATAATGATGGTTAAGACATTTCCAACATTTGATTTCATTGCATAGTAAAAGAGTGTTCGTAAGTCAGTAATCAATAAAGCGTCTTTACTTAGTCAGTTTTCAGAAATAAACCTGTTTAATCTTTGACAAAACGCGGCAAACACTAAAGCTATCAAAAATTCGCCGCCGCTTCATGATTCGCTAGCCTTGTTTCGTATTGCACCAATCATAAAGATGTAATCCTAATAAATAATAGCCGCTGCTCCTCATTGGTCGAGCGGCACAAACAAAGTTACCTTCTAACGCCGCCCCATAAAACTCCACCGAAAAGGACCGTTTTCGTTTCGGAAATTCTTTTTAGGTTATTTCTGAATATGAATTCTAAGACGTCAAGTTGGATAAAAAGTTGAAACTGATCAAGGCAAGGCTAAGTCGGGTACGTTCGCGGAGATTTTTTTGTATACCGGTTCCGGAACATGCAAATAAAACTATGGTAAAAAAAACTTAAACCTATGTTTTTATTATGGTTTTAATGCATTCAAATCTGTCCAGGCAATAAGAAGTAATGGTGAAATAAATAAATACATACATACGTAAACCCTGAAATACTCCTTTTTGGGCAGTCGTGTAAAAATGTGGAAATACCCTTTTTTACGAGTGGGTTCCGCAACGGAACCGACCGAGTCCGAAGATCCGTTCAGTATGAAATTCCGGTATTTGAGACTCGAAATCAAGCCCTTGTAAAATGTTCGGCGTTTTCAAAGACAGAGCGCCTAGGCCACAGAACAGATAAATACAGAAGTTAATCTCATGTATGTATGTACTTTTCATACATTTCATACCGGACGGCGCAGGAAGTTTTTTGGGAGGAAAATTGATTGATTTTTAAATAACTGTACACGATATCGACATAATTTTTTCGCAGTTACTATTATAACTGAATAAAGTTTTTTTGAAGACAAAACAAATGCGATTAGTTTACATTAACATCTCTCTCCTCATTAGATTATTGAACACAAGGCTAACACAGCTTATACTACAATAAATATCTAATTTTAAATTGTAAAAATATGACAAGGCCACAAAGTCATGTTCGCTTGTTCGGCGCAGGGCCGGGGGCTGGGGCGCTTACCTACCTACCTAACTATTTTGTGTTACGTGAAAACGAACCATCAAAATACAAGCAAATACTTACTTACCTCTCTGAAACAACTGGTAGCTTAAAAAACGACAATTCACCGTTTAATGTTGAATTTAAACAACCGTCCACCAAACAGTTATAATAACCTATTTTTCGTTGCTCCATTTTTGCACAAAAAAGTTCATAGACGCGTGTCTCAAGCGGATGGCACTCGCGCTCGCATCCCAACTGTGCCCAGATATCGTGTCTGTGAGCGGTGTCTATGTGTGCGTTGCTCGAGCGCACTTTATATGTAGATTTCTGTACTAATCTGTTTTGTGCCTAGGCACAAAGTAGCTCGGTCAACGACCCGTACTACCGCGACTAGGCCACAGCTTGTTAGGATTGTCCAAAATAATTCAAATAAATAATTTTTAAACTTTGTATGGAAAATATAATAGTGTTTTTTTGGTTGTATATTCTGCCCGATGATTCATGACTAGATACCCATACACACCTTTCAGTATTACTACACATTAATGTTATTCCCTGTATATTTATTGATATATCAAATACTTCTGAATACTTCTCGTGCGATTACATAGTTGCGCATGATTGCAATAGATAAATATGTATATTGAATATTGAATAATAGGTATTCTTACAAAACTAACATGAAAAAAAACATACCTTGTTTAAATCTAAAATGTTACACGCTGTCTAATCGCTAAAAACTCATCTAGACAAGTATAATCAACTACCTACCCAATTTTAACAAGCAACTTATCGTCCGCATAACCAGTTCCAACCGCAAAATGTCACATTGTTAACTGTAAATATATTTATTGTCTGCAGCTTTCATTTCTAGAGATGAGTTACATAATTTCAAATTATACTCACTATCGTGCAGTTTACGTAACTACTGTCTGATAGGTAGGTACGACTGTTCAGTAGGATTCATGACAAAAGTTACGTTGGTTCATTTGGATACTATTGAGAATACAAACCTAATATATCCAAAGAGAACGTTTTCATCAAATATAATTCACATCAAACTACGTGTAACGAATTTGAATTCCATAACTATTGACGTCATGAATAAGAGTGGAATACCAGCGTATGTTACTTGATCTTGATAACTTACCCTAAGTCTTCGATCAATTGTTTATACTGGATACTGATTTACGAGCAAGTTGTTAGCCTGATGGTATGCAACGCGTCTGCCGATACCATTTTCAGCGCCGTCCAGAACTTCGTTTCGTAAAATCTTCCGCTGCACTGCACTGCGCCCGTCCCTCTTTACCCTTCTGCTCTACCCTGAGATATTGGCTCTTAAGTCATATGTCCAGTATTTTTGCTTGGAAGATTGTCCTATCAAATTGGAACACAGTTATTGAGTACTATTAGGTATTCTGTGACACAGTAATGTTTGCAAGCTACTGGTTGGCAGTAAATATCAAAGGTGCACTTCCCAAGGCGGACTCTTGCTCTGTATTCTCTATATCTGTATGCTCTTATTCTGTATTTATTGGTAAGCCATACTGCCTTACCAATAAATATAGAATATAGATTACATACAGTGAATGTTTTAGGCAAACGTTTAGCTTAAACCGGTATATGAGACTCTCTAATATTGTACAGAGAAAAATTTAGGAAGACATTTTCGAGGGAAGGCTCTTATTTTCAGACAAAGTTCCAAGAAACTTGATCAAAATTCAAAAGGTCGAGTTGAGTCAAAATAATTTGTGTGTTATGTTTAATTTGTGTTTAATGGACTCAATATTTTCTTTAGTCTAATTTGAATAAAGTTCAAGGAAGTTATGTTTATTGTTTTAATTTTTGCAGTGCCTGATGATTCTTAATTTTTGGTCTACGTTATATTTGAAGATTGAACAATATTCGAAGTTTTGGCTAAGTTTAATATAAACTATGAGTTCGATTCACGGAAGTTTAAAAGTTACCCGTACATAATTTGTTAGGTTGAAACCTCGACCTAACGAAGCTTCGACAATAGTGAAGAAGTAATAAATGGAAGTTACCTAGAATGGAATGGAATTACCAACTTTTTGAAGTTAGCTATAAACTGGTGGTGGTTAGTACTGGTGGTAGGTTTCTCGTATGCGAGAGGCCGTCTGGGTGGGTACCACCGCTTTGCCAGTATTCAGCCGCCAAGCGGTAGTGCGCAAGCATTACTGTGTTCCGGCTTGAAGGGCATTGTAGCCAGCGAAATTACTGGGCATTATGAGACTCAACAGCTAATTGTCTCAGAGTGACGAGCGCAGTACAGCGCCGCGCAGGATTTTGCAAAACAAAGTTCTGGGTGGTGCTGTTATTGTTATGGGCTGGCGTATTGCTTACCATCAGGCAAACGACCAGCTCGTCTCGTCATTAAGTTACATAAAAAAAAAACTTAATTTCACTAACCCTAGGAAACTGTTTATTTTTCCAGGATGAATCAGTCGAAAGATTTCTTCGATAAAAAGTTATACTGTGAAGTATTATTTAATCCTGTAATACTATAGGTATACCTAAATACCCATACATGCTTAATAAATCAAGTTCATATATTTTCGACTTAATAGATGAATAACTATAAAACGGATACAATTTGCGAACCAATTTGAATACTGTTATTAACATTTAGGATAACTTTAAAGAAATATTAAACCTTTTATAAAATCTTTCTAAGTTTCCGTTCGTTACCCTTTGATGCGGTAAATTCTGCGACACCTGCAGTTTATAGAGCCGAACTCCACATTCCGTTCCACTGACTTTTCACAATACAACTCCATTTTATTATTTTCAGTCATATGCAAATGTTAAAGACAGTAATATCTGGAGTTACGGACTATCTTTTCTCAAAATAAGAAAGAACTTTATTGAACAAATACTGTTATGTATCTATTAGGTATTGATTTTGGTGCTGACTAGATGACATTGCTTAAAACGACATATCTCCCCTTGTACATAGTGCATTAACAAGTCTCTTGTAAAATGTAATATAGTAGTACCCGTAGGTGCAGATTTTGCACGCCCGCTCTAAAACGGTGAATCGTGATGAAACCCGCTTACGCGCTTTGGAGTGGTAGGCTCTGGCCGTGGTTGTAATATCACCCACCGAACAAAGCCATGCCGTCAAGCGACCTAGTCGTGTTTCGGGAAGATGTTCGGTGAACCATCAGGGAGAAGGGTCTGAGCAGCCGCTCAACTGCCGTCTCTCTCTAGATTTATGTGCTCCATCTTAGGCCACATCATCGCTTCACATCAGGCGAGATAGTGGCCAAACATAGATCTGTTAAGCATAAAAAAGTAGTACGTACTTAAGTATAATGGATGCACTACGCAACTTCGAAATACGTTTCACCTCAATTACATTTTATCGATGACGTTTCATCAACCCCTAGGCATCTATCGAACAAAACACATTACATAGATGGTTCATTTCACTTATTACCATTCCACCAGTCGCAAAAATACAATACAATACAATAAAATACTGTGCAATGCAATATAATACATTCATTGACAAATGCCAATAATTGTACTTTGTACGTTTACCTATTACTCCTTGTATTACCTATGGAAGCAATAAAGAATCTGAATCTATTTCTTCTGAACGACAATCATAAAATGTATAGTAAATACAAAGTAGATACCTAATTTAATTTGTTCCTAAAAGCGCTAGTTTAGTGAGACATTTCCTTATATAAAGTAGTTACGAATACGATAACGACCTTCTCGGTACCTCATTAACTAATTTATTACATAAACAAAGCTTACTGAAAATCCTTGCAGGTATCCGGATGTTTATTAAATCTACCCGTGAAAAGCTGTTTTTACACCACTGATGCCCTTAAAATCTATTTTGGTATGAAAATTCCAGATATTATTAATAAAGCCAGTTTTCTTACTACAAAAACCCATCACTCAACCTGTTATTAAAAAAATATAAATCTTGATAAGAAAAATGGATCAAGTTTCTTCGAAGTTAAACCACAGATTATGCACCTCTTAGTATGAAAGTCACAGTTTGTGTCAGTGGTGACTATATAAAGTGCACTCTGTAGGTGATGAGCCAATTTTTTCCAGTCGCTGGATCGTTGTGACTTGACCTTCGAGATATTCGCTGCACTGTGCGCTTTGACGACGTTTTTCTGAAGTAATTTAATTAAACGTGCGACTGACTTTTTCTTGTCGGTCGGCATTTCAAATGTTGGTATAGTGGGTTTCCTAGTTATTTTTAAGTAACTATTATATAGTTTAGTAATTATATTTAATTAGTTGCTGCAAATAAACGTTTCTTTCTTTATTTCTTTCTAACTGAGTGATGAGAGTGATGAGTCGTTCATCTGATTGTAAGCGCGACGCCTGCCCATAACAATTGCAGAGCCACTCAAAACTTTCAATACCATAAAAAAACACTGCGTAGCACTGCATTGCGCTCATCACCCCGAGTCATTAGATATTAATAAGTCTCATTTATTATGCCCAGTAATTTCACTGGTTACAATGCCCTTCAAACCGGAACACAGTAGGTAATGCTTGCGCATTACTACTTGGCGGTTCAATAACTGGGAAAGCTGTGGTACCTACCCAGACGGCCTCCCGCATACGAGAGACCTACCACGAGTACTTGACCTATATAGATATGATTTATATAGATATAATGGTAAATATATTTATATCACTGTGTATAATATGAAGTCGAAGGAACATTGTGATAATTTACTTTTTGATCATAAAAACTTTTCAACACTACTTATAATGATCACAGCTAGCGAAGAAAGTTTTAAACACTCTATATTAGACCAACTTAATGCAAAAACACCGTTAAACCGAAAAAACTGCCCTATCAGAACTACCTACGTTTTGGACTTGGCCATGGCACGTGTAGAGAAATTCAATTAGTTTTGCTTCAACGACCACCAAATTACATACCTACTTCGTTAAATGAATAAACCTATCCAGCTACCTATGTAGGTCAATAATATTTTTTGTTTTTTCACGGGCGAATGACTTTATTACTGAAAACAATAATTAAATTACATGTATTAAAACAACGTTGGTTGCTTGTTTTGAACTAAACGACATTTTTTTATTTTTTTTTATTTTTTACTCTTAAAAGATCTATGTTTGGCAACTATCTCGCCTGATGTGAACGATGATGTGGCCTAAGATGGAGCACATAGATCTAGAGAGAGGCGGCAGTTGAGAGGCTGCTCAGACCCGTCTCCCCGATGGTTCACCGAACATCATCCCGAAACACGACTAGTTAGCTTGACGGCATGGCCTTGTTCGGTGGGTGGTATTACAACCACGGCCAGAGCCTACCACTCCAAAATTGCTCTACTCTATCCTATTTTAAGTTCGCAATATTGTTAGATTTAATTGATGTTTTTGAGTTCACATCACTTTATCATATCCATCCTGACTGCATACGAAGAAACTTACAATATTTACAATAGAACTAGAAATATCATAAAATATCTTTATCACCAAACTACAAAACTTCACGTTCAGAAGACGTTTTTATAACAATATTAGTGTCAGCGCCATCTGTGAAAACATTGTCGAACTACGACATAAGCTACAGGCCGTCTGAACTCAACGTAGGGAGAACACTTTTGTCATGCGAACTCTGTTTCTACGTGGCGATAGGGTTACTTAGCAAATGGAAAGATGGCGCTAACTTAAAACCTTTAAAGACAGGACAGAACTTGTGGTAAAGCTGCTGCTATAGATTAATAGAGGATATATCCAAATTAAGATTTTACATGACAGCATCGTAGACACCAATGAAACGATAGCGACATAACTTTAGGTACCTACTTTAGAACGTTGACTTTAAAAAAGTTTTTCCCGAATTCTTTGTACCTACCAATCAGGTGTTCACGGAAGATACTGCGATCTTTTCTCAGACAGAAATATAGAACACCTACCTACTTTTGTGAGGCAATATTTTAAATAACCCTTTTGTTGTTTTGTTGTAGGTAGATTGGGTTTACCTACTTAGCCATGTAAAAGTAAATTTTCTCACGTTATTTTCATTTACAGTTGAGCTAGTGGCCAAAGTACCCGTATGATTTATTTGTATTATTTTTGAAGTAAATAAGAACATAACTCAAGGAGCTATCCATTATCAGTGCGAGCGATACTAACTCGAGCCATCATTCACTTAATAAGTTAGCTTATTCGGGAAGACGGAAATATTAGTAGGTTAGGAAGAGTTACGACTTTATTAGATAGTAGTTCTTGATTAACTGTAGAGATAATGACGATCTACGTAGGTACCTATATAAATATTATGGAGCCAGGCCAAATAATTAGGTAAGTATTTGTTCGATTTTGATCATAAATCCCGTAAATCCATTGGCTCGTGGGGGGCAAGTCTCGCTGAGTAGAGATCCCTAGATTAGGCTACTGTAGGGACATAACGATTTTCGGCTTTATATTTCCCGGCAAAGTAGTAGGTATAATAAGATTTGTCGAAGTATTATAATGTCATACCTATCCTACTTATATGACAAAATGTTTAAATCTACCTCTCCTACAGAAGGGTAAATCTCCTAAGTATTTTTTTTTTCTCATTTATTTATTCAACGTAAGTAATAGGGTTCGGACAACTTTTCAGAAAGGGTTTTAAATTAACTACAATATACAGCCATGAAAAATACTATTTTAATTAAATAACGCTCTAAAAGTACCTAAAACTTTGTTTAAATATTATGTTTCAAATATTGCCGCGCAAAAGGTCACCTCAAAACGTGTGATGTCATAATATATGTAGGTAGAAAACGACAAAGTCTTCGAAATAAAACTTGCAAAGAGATTCTAATACGTTTTGTGACGTTTGGGGACTATATTGTAGTAATAGAACGAAAAAATTAGCAAAAATACATTTTATAAAAAGCATATACGTAAAATAAACACAAGCTTGACTCACCGCATTTGCCTACAAATGACGTCATGCGCTGTTATTGTTGTTTCGTTTGAGATGAAGAACAGATTAAAAATGTCAGAATTATTTATTGATTTAAAAATATAAATTATTATTATTTCACAAAAATATTGATTGAATGATCTTTCTGGTTCGACGAACATTCGTTCTAACTACATTTTATATTTTTTCTCGATTACTGTCCGATCCCCTATTGTAAGTGTTCTTTGCTTAAAGTATGTAGTCAAAATGAAAGTCAAAAACTTACTAGGTAGGTACCTAGGTAGAAAAAAACCACTGAGAAGGTGGATCAAAACGTCAAACTATTATCTTTAGTATGCGGAAAACAAACTTGAATTCACCAAATGTGTCATAAAATCACCCTCTGTTTTCACATCCTACTATAAACCAATAGGTATCTATAGATATCTGACTAGACGCATTTTTCGCTTCAGAAAACTCGAAGGCTTGCCGGGGACTGGAATTTCTCACCGCCTCATACTGCGCAAACAAGGAAACAAAAAGCGATAAAGAACCGACAAAAACTACCATTTAGGTTTCCCGTCGTGTATCTGTACACCGACACTCGGTCACTCGAATTCGGATAATACGACACAAGGATAGAGATACGGACTTTCAAGTAAGGTGATTTATTGTGTCGGAGGTTATTTATCAAATAACAGGATGGGATACTCCGAACTGTTTTGTTTTGGGGTGGTTTGAACCCGTTAATTGTGATTGTTTGTCACCACATTTTGCGAATAAACGTTATAAATTGAACATCGACAGAATTTTAAAAATGTGTACTTTTAAAAATGTGTAAAACATTTTCAGTAGGTATCGCGTCCCGTTACAAGATGTGCGGGATAGCCTTGGGGTAGCTAAGAATGAGGAAAATATATCCACCAATAGGATTGCTTCATTGTTTTTTTTTTATTGTTTCATCCATAAAATGTAAATCCGTTATTGGCTGTAAGTTTTATCATAAGCGTTAAATGTTCGTTTTTAAAGAGCTGTGGATTTTGTTGAATGAATAAATAATAAATGTGTGTCATATAAGTCAGGCGGAAATTGGTTAGATTGCCTGTACGCGTGTTCCTGAAGGTACGATCGATCGGCTGGAGGAGACATTTTGAATAGCGAACAATTTATTATTGATAAGCATGTGTTCCTGCTTAAAAACAAAAAAAAGCAGCCGTCGAAGGGTTTCAGTTTCAGGGTAGACCCAACGTTTTTTGAGGCAACGACCGCCCTCGCGTTTTAATACATTTTCTTGGTTTTTTTGTTGTCGTCAGCGAGATAACGAGCCGTCGTCGGAGATATGTGGTTTTTAGCATAATTTGTTGTCGCCACTTTAAGGCACGCAGCGGGGGCGTGTTCTTTTTGTCGTTATATTAGATTAGAAACAAGGTTTTATACGCTTATGACAACAATGGATTTTTTGCACGGTAAAAGTGTGAAAATACCTAAATACCAAATAGTACATACAAGAGGAAGTAGCTAATTAAGTACCTAAGGCAGTTTAAGGGTGATGGTGCACACGTTTAATCAACAAAATGAATCAACAATGTAATGGTGTTGTATTTCATTGAATCGCGCAAAAAAAGAACCTAAAAACCTTATTCTGAAGACCCCAATCAATAAGTAAAAAGGAAAAGAGAGCCGCATATAGCCGCACTTAGAAATGGGCGCACATGACGTGATGGCACTGATGACACAATGAAGAATGATAATTTGCGAAAACAAAAATCCCTATCAGATTCTTTAAGTTTTCTGAGTTAGCTATTGTATGGTTATGTTCCGGACGGTAAATTCGGCGGTAACATCTCAACGAGTAGAGCCATTTATTGTTCCTACGCTACGTAGGTAGGTATAACTCAAGTACTTAGATATCTTTTAATCTGACAAAGTTACTAGTCATTTCTTATCAGCTCTTCACACCTACATTAAGTGGGTACATCTGCACATATTAATTATGAAGGTAGGTACGTGTATTGTTTACTAAAGATACATTATAAAGGCGTGTCTGGTCGCCATTGTTTGGCAATCAAATCAAATCTGTTGTAATGGCAGATGGCTGAGTATTTGCTCCATATGCAACTGTTTAAATAACTTACCATTGTAAGTTATTTAAAGAGTTTGTTGCAAATACGAAGTTTCAGTGTTTGAAAGCCTCCGTGGTAGGCGTAGTGGTTGGGCAAGTCGGTTTATAAGATTTTAGACCGCCTCCACATGACCTAAGAAATTAACCGCAATCGACGTGCCCTCCGAAGCACGGTAGCGCTCAGATGTAAATACCTAACAAACGGTCACCCATCCAAATTGTGGCCGCTGCGAACGTTGCCGAACGAACCTAGAAGATCTGTTACGAACGCCTAGGCGAGCTACGCTACGAGCACTACAACACAATAAAGATATAAAAGAATATAAAGAAGTAACAAAACAGTCGCGTTCCCGTGCTGAGCATTCCAACGTCCAGCTCGAATTAAAACCACCTATCTGCAATTTCCACGCGAAGGTGTCAAGTCATAAAGCTTTGAACGTAGCGGTCGTAACGGCCCGAAAACAAAACGAAAACGCAGCCGTTTGCGTCCGAGACACGTGAGCGCGTAAACCTGATATTTTAGAGCAGCAGGTGCCGAGCGCTGTGATAATGGATATGCAACATAAAAACTTTAACAATTCGCAGTTTTTAAAACTAACTGAAACTGTATGTTTAAATACTCCAAAACATTTATTTTGCCGATGCGAGAGCAGATGACTTCTATGCCATTATACGCAAAATACTCAATAATACGCCAAATTCGAGGTAGCATAAACCTTCAGATGATTGCCGAGAGGCAGCAGTACTGGGGAGGCTAAGGCAACTGCATGTCTTCAGATAATGACATTAACATTTAATTTTTGTTCTTAGTTTATTTCATTCAATTAATTATAATTACAATGTTCTACTAGCCTAGTTTTTAAGATCTTTGTTACTAACAATATATAGACAAAATCAGTCTGAAATAAATTATTATTATTTGTTATTTTATTTTATTAAGTGAAAATATGCACTGTACGAGTTACATCGGTCCATCATGTCCATCCCAAGGTTGCCTGTAAGAAATTCAATAAAGTATTATTGTATTGTATTGTATCGGTGTCTTATCTAGCACTCGTAAAGTAACCGTTCGTAACCTGTTAGGTTAGGCTACGTTCGCCGCGGTCACCATCTAGGGGATGTAGCTACATGATCCTATCGGTCCAATTCTGATTATCGGATAAAATCGGGAAAAGTCTAGGGTAATCGTCCTTATTTTCTTTTTAACCGACTTGAAAAAAGGAGGAGGGTCTCAATTCGTATGTTTTTTTATAATTTTTTTGTATGTTTGTTACGCGATAAGTCTCCATCAATTATGAATTGATCTTGATGATTCTTTTTTTGTTTGGTAGGTCATACTTCAGAGGTCTGATATAAATTTTATCAATATTGGTTTAGCACTTTTTGAAAACAATAACAAAAACCTAATATATAGGTAAGTTTAGTTTTGAAGTCGGTTCTTGTTTTATTCAAAAAATTTTTTCTTACATGTAGGTATGGGATGGGATACATTGCCGATTTAAGATTTTTGATTAGGTACTTGGATGATGTAAGAACCAATTTATAGTACAAGGCAAAGAGACCGAAAATAAATTCTGAAAAGAATCCCTAAAAATTAGCAATACGCACGTCTCCAAGCTTTACCACCAAATTAAAAAATAAATTGGTTTTTCACCATCTCCTTTATATTATTTACCAAGGAGACAGTACAGTTAGCTGCAATAATAAAGTACCTAAACTTTTAGTGCCATGCTTTGTTTAATTAATTCAGTAGAGACAAGCAGGTTGTTCGCCGGATAGTTAGCACGCCTCCTCATAACGGTTGCAGTACCACCCAGTACATTGTTATGCAAAATCATTCCGCGGCAGTACACTGCGCTCGACACCCTAATGAATAAATAAATATAAATTCTGAAATGAACTGACAAGATGACTCACAGAAAGTAAATTCAAAAATTGCGTGTGAAAATTAGGGTTAGGGTACATCTCGCCCTCTCAAATTCTGGCCCGCAGGCGAGATATCCACTTTTTACAATGGTTGTGGGAAGATTCGCCCAGGCCAGTTTTTAAAAATGGGCCAGTTGTACCTTCTTCAAATCTAAAGGGGATGTTTCGCCCTAACCGTGCTATAACAAGTTTTTTTATTGCGTGCGACTGAAAAAGTAGTCACTTCCATACTTTTACAGAAGTTTATTATTTATTTATTTATTTTTATTTATTTATTTATTTATTATTAATTGCATTCATGTACATATATTTATCATGTAGGTCTTAAATTACATCTTATGTTGGTACATGAGCCCTGTAAGGGCGTTTGCAAGTCAGTGCGAGAGTACATTTAGTCATTTTAATTTATATTGATTTATGTTTTATTAAAGTCAGTATATTTTATATGTCAGTATAGTGTCACGGAATTGAGTCATTTTTTTCCACATGCTTGTCAGTTTTGAATTCATCTACGGAATAATAACATTTTTTAATTAGATAAGATTTAAGTTTTCTGCAGAATACGTTGTATCTAGTTTCGTTTTTTAGGTATTCAGGGATTTTGTTGTATATTGATACTAATCTAAAATTTGGACTTTTTCCTAATATTTGTAAATTTGTTGTAGGTAACTTTAGTTTGTTGCGATTTCTTCTATTATAATTTTCATTAATTTCACTATTTGATTTAAAGAAAGTACGATATTTTCGTACGAATAGACATATCTGTAGGATGTACAGACATGGTAGGGTTAGTATTTTTTTGTCTATAAAATGTGGTTTACAACTTTCTCGCGGCTTAATATTAACTAAAATCCGTATACATTTCTTTTGCATTATAAATAGATCCGTAAAATCTGTACTTTCACCCCAGAGGATTATACCGTAATTTAACCAAGAGTATGCATAGGCGTAGTAAGATGATAATGCGGTTTCGTAATTGGTATTTGACTTGAGAACACTCAATGCATAGGTAAATCTTGCAAGTTTCGTTTTAATGTTCTCGACATGTTTTTTCCAAGTCAAGTTTGTATCTAGTGTTAGTCCTAATAATGTGAATTCTTTTGTTTCTTGTATTTTTAAGTTGTGGTTTATAGTGTTTAGATCTAAGGGCTTTCGTTGGTGGGTTCGGAACTGTAAAAATTTTGTTTTTTTCAGATTTATTTCTAAATTATTGTCCTCAAGCCATTGCTTTGTGTCAGAAAAGGGTTTAAATGCATTGTAGTCAAGTTTTGAATTGCTGCTAAAGAGTAGTGAGACATCGTCTGCAAATAGGACACTTGGGACATCTATTATTTTTGGCAAGTCGTTAATGTAGATTAAAAAAAGTACACATCCTAGCACGCTACCTTGAGGAATTGAATTATTTATTATTCTGGTATCTGATTTTACCTCGCACATTTCATTCTTGGCCGCATCGTAATGTTCAATCTGTACGTATTGCTGTCTGTCCTTTAGATAAGATTGGAACCAATTATAGGCCGTTCCTCTAATACCCGACGCGTAGATTTTTTTTAATAGTAATTTGTGTGAAACTTTGTCATAAGCTTTGGTCATATCTAGAAATAACCCTATTGCATATTTTTTATCGTTAATGTAGTTGTAAATTTCTTGTACATATTTATAAACAGCAAGTGTTGTTGAGCAATTTTGTCTAAACCCGTATTGATTTGTATGTAGTATGTTAAATTTTTCTAGGTAATTATAAATACGACTCGACATTACCTTTTCAAAGATTTTTGAAATTGTCGATAAGAGCGTATTGGTCTGTAGTTACTAGGGCTCTCAGACTTTCGACAATTTACAGACAAGGATGATCTTTACAGATGGACAATGATTATTAATTGCACAATTTTAAACAATTTCGGGTACGTACTTTGATAATAATGCCGCTAACCCACGCGCTCACAATCCCCAAGCTAAAGTACACGAGTGTTGCCGATTAACGATAGCCGCGAGCCCATTGAGCGGGTGTGTGGGCAATAAACAACAGTATGTGACATCGAAAGTGTCCTACAAACAGATAAATTATCAAGGATTCATTGTAGCTTCTGTTACTACATATCCCGAAATAACGCTAAAATCATAAGACAACGCTAAAGTGCTGTACAGGTAGTCCATCCGAAATTCAGAAAGTTTTATTGATATCAAGGAAAATAGCCGTAAACCTACTTATTTTCCTTCTTAGATTCATTTACCTTCCTTATGGAAGCAAATGGATGGATCATGTAACCTGACACAATTGAGTGCTTTCACAAAAAATATTGAACTGCCCTCCAGTTTGTTGGAATTTATTTCTCTAGGATATAAGTAAGGCAGTGAGTTTCTGTACAACAATTGTAGTCAACGAAATTACTGGGCATTATCAGACTTGCTGATTGTCTCAGGGTGACAAGCGCAGTGCAGTGCCGCGCAGGATTTTGAAAAACAAAGTTCCGGATGGTCCTGCTACTGCTATGGGCAGGCATATTGGTTACCATCAGGCAAACGTCCAGCTCGCCTCGTTATTCAGGTAGTTAAAAAACAACACCATAATAAAGATCGTTTCTACAAATAGTCCAATTCGTAGTTTCTTTGTAGCAGCTCATGTAAAGCACCATATCTGTACCATCAAAAAGGTAGGTGCAACCACTGTAATTGTTGAGGTTATTACTGCAACATTATGTACTTCAATGTTCTTTATTCTAATTCAAAGGACAACGCGCATAATAGCACATTAAAATGAGCATCTACTTATGCGATTTTACATCGCAGAATTACGCTTAAAATGCAGTGTTTCATAGCCCATTTGCAGTGTTTCTAATGTTGTACTGAGTGCAACTGGACTGGTGGATGAAGGCGCCATCGTATCAGAAATAATATTTCTATTATGTCTACCTACAACTTAGAAATATAGTTTCTTTAGATTGTTTGTGGTAAAGTAACATACTAGTGAGCCCAAAGTGTTTGAAAAGTAAAATTAGATATATAAGCGATGCGACTCTTCTATTATTTACATTTATTTGTTTATTTCAGGCTACAATGGCTATATAATAAGGACCTTAAACTAAGATACATATAATTAATTACAACAATAAATCTATAAAGCACTCAGTACATGTATAGCATTACTTGAAAGCTTAGAGTATACATAACTAGGTACCTAGTTATATATACTCTAAGCTTGAAAGGCACTGAAACTCACGACACATGTCATCCTGGTGTGGGTTCCAGGGCTCATCAATATTAAATTTGATTAAAAAAATTACAATTACAAATTGTTCTACATTTCCGATGTATAAAAACTGTTAATTGTTAGCTGGCCCAGTAAAAATATTTGAATTTGTCTATCGGCGACGTGTGACCCAACTGTGCGGTATTAGATAGGCAGTCAGATACATTTGTTTTTTTTTTGGTCCTGAAAAAAGCATGACATATTTTTTTGTCAGCTTTAGAGTGTTAGATTAGCTGTCATTTTGAAAATTTCGCGAATACATGCCAGACCCACAGAATATCTTACACTAGTTAGATGACCTACGTCGTGTTGCAGATTGACGCATTGAAGCTTCGAAGCATTGAAGGAAATGAAAAGAAAGTAACAGTGATTTAAAAAATCCAAAAACCACGTTTTAATGCGCCTTTTGAGGTTAGGTCGGCATTGCATGCTAATAAATGGAGTTGGAATGCATTGTCATCACGTTGTCAGCAACAGTGAAAGTTTCAGCTGGATAGCTTATCAGGAAGTGCTCGAATTTGAGTTGCAAGATTCCACCCGGAACGACTGACATACAAATAAGAAAGTGACTTAATAAAAAAAAAAATAGAGATAAATGAAGTTGCCAAGTATTGGGTATGCATGGAATAAGAACTAAAAAAATGAGAGCATTGATTTTATTTTGATGCCATGATGTCACTTCCTTTGGAGTATCCGTTCAGCGGATCACCTTACTTTTTCGTGAACTAAAAACTTAATTGAAGAGCTTTTTAACGTGTTTATTCAAGCGTAAGCTTTAAATACCTTATTTCTTTTGGTACGTAGAATGAAAATAAATGTGAACGGTAAGATAATAAAATAAACTTAACCATTTCGTGAAATGCGACCGTTCATTGCAATCGAACGAGACATTGATGTGTGAAGAGATCTTTATCGCGGACAGCCACTGATATGTTGGCTTTGTAAGTAGCTAGGTAGTTGTTTTGCATAATATATTATTCGTTTCGGTGTTTCTACAATGTAAGAGTAATATCTTGGATCGTTGCCCGGTCCTTTGTGAGGTAGAAGTGGAGTCATAGTCATATCTAAGTGAGTGTTTCTCTTGTTTTGAAAAACTAACGTGTGCCGCAGAGCCTTGGCAGAGACGTAGGTCTGGCTTTCCTCTTGAAGTTCATTTCGTAGGTACCTACTAGGTACTTATCATAATATCAAGCAATCAATGGAAATCTCTTTATTCAGTTTTGTCGTCACAGACGCACTTAGGAACTTCAAATTATCACCATGACTATCACCGTATCGGAAAAAGAACCACTACTCAGAAGATACGGCAAGAAACTGAGGGGCATTATTTTTTAGAGATTTTGTTACAATTTCAAGGTTTTCTACAAAGTTATGTTTCTTATTTATTAGTTGGCTACTTTGCAGAAGTGGAATGTTCCAAGCATCTTTGTCTTCTATATAATTAAGAACAGTATAGTATGCTTTTTTTCATTAGAACAGTCTTAACGCGATATTTAGAGAAATTCTTATAAAATGAACTCTAAATAAAATTTGTACATATAGCAAACTGTGAGTATATCTACGTAAATAGGTGCTATATTGTCATAAGTACACAACTATATACATCGCAATCTTCCAAACTAAAGAGCATACAAAAAATACAAACAAATATTTCGTCGTTGTAGGTGTCGGACCAGCTTTTACTAACTGTAATAGGGTGAAATACTTTCAATAAGATCGGAATAAAAACGTTTTGTGACATTTAAACCAAATCACCAGTTTTGGTGAAGGCAAGAAAGTAAAAGCAGTAAATAACTATTGATCAAAGGGCATGCTCCAAAAAAGGCGACCTCAAATCAAAAGTGGCAACCCTGTCAAGTCTCAATTTATTTTGTACCAGATTCAATCATTATACAGAACATAAAGTCTGTCTTAAAATGGAACCTGCACGGCCAGATTTTGCAAGAAAATTAATTATTTGTGCACAATGAATCTAATATCTAATGGAATAAGCGTGAGGTTGCAGGTAATCATCTCAAATCTGTAACGCAATGAAAATATTTAGTCTTTTTCGCTACCGCTTCGTTTTAACCTACACATTTTGAAAGCCCAATACACAGTTCAAACACATGCCAAAATAAAATCTCTTTATTCATTTTAGGCATCACAGACGCACTTATAAATATATAAAAAGAAAGTCAAAATATCACCATGACTCTACCACCGTATCGAAAAAAGAACCACTCAGGAGATACGGCAATAAACTGAGGGGCATTTTTTAGAGAGTTTTATACAATTATTTGGTTTTCTACAATGTTATGTTCCATGAGCTCACTATATCTTGTTTTTAAGTCTTCTGTGACTATACATAAGTGTCTGCTACCATTTGCCAACTGTAGGTGTAGTCGCTTAGAGAATGCTCTAACGAATGAGAGAAGAGACTGCATTTTTAGGGTATGTGGGAGAGGATCACGATCCCTGAAGGTACACTATTTTTGGCAGACCTAAATACTAGATAAACTTAGGTTTGGCCTCCCAAAAACTGCTCACTGTTATTGCACCCTCATCTGTAAGTCGGTTCTTATTTGCGACATTGATTAAACACACAAATGAGAGCAATTGAACGGAACTTAAGACTGCACACTACCTCAAAACTGCTTAAAAGCTCTGTTTAAAAATTGACGCGTTGTTATTATACGCTGATAACATCTTTGGTGATATAAGAGCTACTGTGCGTTCCTTCAAAGGTCAATAACATAACATAAATCGAAAAAGCCGTACTAATAATAACTGAAATAATAAAATTAAATGAAAACATACGTTTTTATTATTAAATTATCTCAATCTCGATGAAATATACAACATGACATAAAATTTTAATTCACGGCATTATTTATGATGAAAATCTTATTCGATATTATAATTATTCAAACGAAAAAGTTGACAAATTATTAAAACGCTACCAAAATCGACCGACAGCTCTTCATTCCAGTCAATATTTTGACCACACACAAAAAGTAGATGAATCTTGATAATCGGGGGTATGTTTAAAATTATGAACCCGCATATTAACTTAACAAGTAGCATTGAGTTAAATACAGGTCTTCGAATTTAATTCGGCACACGGCAGAGAAAATTATTTAAAAAACTAGATGTCAGCTTGAGGCCAGAAATGCGACGTCTCTTTGATGAATATAAATGATTCATTGGTTAGTAATATTTAACACGGATATCGTTATTTAAATTGTCAAATTTAATCGGCATGTCTCATTATCTTTGATTTATTGCCCATATTGTATTATCCAAAATATGATTTAGTTATTTATTTATTTTATTTTATTTTTAGGTAGTAGTTATGTAGGTACAGGTTCAATCAATTAGGAACTCGTGTCATTTATGAATGGTTGAGATAGTTTTGTTAGAAGGCAAACAGACATAATAAAAAGCTTAGGTATCTGATAACCGTCGTATTTTTCATTTGGAACAATAGTATTATCAGTATCAGCGTTATAGTAGAGATCGCTTTAATCGATAAGACCGCCCATTGTTACAACATTGTAAACATTTAACTTGTACAACTTAATTTCTATGTTTAAGGTGAATAATAAAGTGTTTTTTATCTAGGTATCTATCTTTCTATCAGTGATATCAACTTCTCACTTATCACTTTCTCACTAATCATAATTACTTATCATTTAAGTATCGCATTCACTTTATTATAATAATTTTGACGCTGTATTACTTAAACTGATGCCTTTTTAAGGTTTCCACTGATGAATTGATTTTACAAACATCTGACTTTTTGACAATAAAAGGCGTAAGTATTAAACATTTTGAAGTAGAGTGGGTAATGTAAGAGTAGGAAATATAAGTGAATGACTGGAAGAAAATAAAACTAAAACATTTTGTCTATTGCGATCTGTCTACATATAGGAAGAAAAGCTCCCTGTCCTGCATTAACTGGCGACTGATCTCCTAAACCGCAAGCCATCAAACAGCAAAGTGCGGGAAATCACTATCTCGTTACAAACAGAACTGTGAAAGAGCTTTGAAACTTAACACCCGGGGAAGCGGGAAATAAAATAGAGACTAGAATCACCCGCCTGTGAAATCCAAGTATTGCATTCAACTCTGAAGTAACTTTTAAGCTTTTGACGCAGTGCAACACAGTATCGAAGATCCATCCTCAATCTTTCCACTTAATTTCCTACAAGAAAAAAGGTAGGAAAAGGAAGAGAAAAAAGAATTTCTCCTAATTTTTCAAATATTACATTCTTCCCTGAATTAACTGTTTATACTGTGCAACACAGTGCCTAGATACTAAAGGTCCATCTTAAAGTCTCGACTAATTCTTTGCACGCATAACGGATCTTAAAGTCCCGAAACAGATATGAGGCAAGGTTGAAATAGAGAGTGAGTGAGTGACAGTGAATTAGAGGTGGAATTAGTTTCCATTAGAGATAGCAACTGCTTATTTCAAGACTACTTATTACTAGACTAACTGCTTATTACTAGACCCTTTTGCCAAAGATTTCGAAATCTCACAGACTGTTATATTGTTATATACATGACTGTTACTGAATACAGAACTAACAATCCAGTGTCTTCTAATAAGGAAAGTTGCAGGAACACGCAGTAATAACATTATGGGTGTATATTGCCAGCGCCAATAATAATTTGGTATGTACATTTAGTGCAGTTGGTATCATTATTATTCGTATAAGTAAACATTGTATTACCATATCATAATCACAAGTTTGATTTAGTTTACATAAATAATTTATTATTAAAGGCATTAAGTATTGCGTCATGGTATTAAAATGTGTATTAAATAAATTTCAATAGAAATAGCTACTACTACATTATTGATGCTGGCAGGATCATGTCATAATCTATAGTTTAACGTTTGCTTCTCTGAAATAGATATCTTGGAAGGTACCTACTAAATTTATTGACTGACTGTACCTACCTAGATCGTTGTCCTATTTGCATTCTGGGTGAACTAAAGGTACTTAGCGGAAATGCTTTGACTGGGAATTTTTAGAATAACGGAATTGTTTTCCGCAAAGTTTGCATAGAACTCTGCAAGTTTTATGCATGTTGGAACTCAATTTTATTTTTGGAGAAATATTTATCCATATATATAAAATTAAGCTTTTAAACTTATTCTGAATACATCAAACCAGTCTTTGATATAAACTGGAAGAATGTTTTATTTATTGTGTCTTAGTAAGTAGATATTTCGAGTAGACAGTACACTAGGTATAATAAATCTGTAAGCCATTGTTTTCGTCCTTTGTCTCGTTATGGACCGCAGCAGGGGAATCGTGTAACTCGAAGACTGATCCTGATCGCTTTAAATTTCAAATTTGGAAGACGTTAGCTTCTTTCAAACTGCAATATCGATCATTTTTAGCGATCGTGACTGGGATGCGGACTTTGAAAGAAAAGCTTGCAATTCTACAGACAAATACCGATCACCAAGACATGTTCTTTGGGTCAATTAGGTAATACCGAAAAATCAAAAAATAAGCTATGTAATTTTAATAGTTAATAGTAAAATAATAATGGTAACTTTAAATGTTTTTGTGTAGGTAAGCTACATCTATTTTATACCATAATATGGTATAAAATAGATGAAATAGATGAACATATTATGTTAGGTGCAAAGTAAAAGAAAGCTTGTCTCTTAGGTGCTAGACCTATCAAACAAATAACTTTGACTATCGTTCCTATCCCAATAATTGACAAGCAAAAACTCAAGTAGACATTCCTCATTACGAAAAACGCATTTGAATTTTACATTTATCTTACAGATCCCTAAAAAAGACACAATTTAATTCCGGTCGCTGTCACACCATCCGCAGTGGAGTGGCGTTTTCAAACTGACTTAAATTAATGAGAGACTTTTAAAATTCACTACGGAACCCGACGGCCGGCGGAAGAACTCGATTAATATCCGCAGACGCGTCGTTGGTCAATTTGTGTGCGGAGCGGTTTGCGAGCTTTTGGTAAAGAGAATTAAGTAACTTTTGTTTTTGATCGCTTAAATAGATTTATATTTGGCCACTAACTCACCTGATTTAAAGCGACGATGCGGCTGAGGATCGACTACATAGATTTAAAGGAAGACGCCAGTTGAGACACTGCTCAGACGGGAGGGTCCTCGTAGGTATCCTAGATACGGGGAATCCTAGTTAGGGATCAGGATCTTTGTATGTGATCGTTGCGCGTATTCATTTATTATTTTTAATTATTTTAACATCATCCAGAAACACGACATGAACTTATGTTTACAGATCACATAATCATTTAGGCTTTCTTTTACGTACTAGACTTCAAATAGAGATCACGTCGGAGTTGGTTCATAGCAATTTTTTTATTCATATCACAAGCTCAAGAAAACATTAATTCTCCAGACTTCGGAAAAGCGACTTTACTAAATATTTAAATGGAAATGGTAGATTTTTTTTCTATACTGACTCTTGCTCATTTGCATGCTCATTTTGTTCAAAACAGTGTTTTTTTTTTAATTTTTCCTCTCTACTAACATAGTTTTAAGAAAAATTGTTACTAACACGTCTATGGATTTATCCGAAATAAATAATTTTTATTTTATTTATTCATATCATAATACCATTTAAATGGCTTATTCAGTGCCTCCGCCGACGTCTGATAGTCGGTCCGATTTTTTTCACCGTCATTTGTCACCTATTGTGACTGACTTTTTGTAGTACGTGTGCGTTGCAATGATAACAAATTCGTAATCGAAACCGCGACCAGATTAAAATTAGCCCAAACACTAGTAGTTTCTATCCGTTAAGGAGTTCCATTGCCCACCTTCTGTCTCCATCAACAGATCAGCAGTCACCATAATATTGCATTGTCATCGGACTTTGACAAGTATGCAATATTTCAACTCCGTAGGATAAGAGGAAGTGGTTCTAATTCAACTTCAAGGTTTGACTTAAACATGGCAAGTTAAATAAAAGCTTGTAAAAAGATGTACCTACGTGTACTAGGTAAATTTCAGTAGGTAGAGATATCATTAACTTAATGTGCCTACCAAAAATGCCACTCTGTTCTGGTTCCTTCAGAATATTTCCGTGAAACATGATTAGTGGCATCCTTTGTTTGGTCTCACCTTGTTTTCCACCACACCTGTAACAAAAAAACAAGTTAGCAATACATCTTCCTAGAGCAAATTGATATCCGCGTTCCACTCACATATTATAACTTTGGCTATAACTCATTGAGACACTATAACTCAGCTCTAGGTATTCCTAATAACAAGGCAACATGAATACATCAACATGAATGAACTTTCATCATCAGCCCATCACGTTCCCACTGCGGGACATGGCCCTTCTCTCATAGAGAGACTATGGGCCATAATCCACCACGCTGGCCCAGTGCGGGTTGGTGGATGTCCTTGAATTATTGTGATAAATTCTTGGACATGCCGGTTTCCTCACAATGTTTTCCTTCACCGTTTTAGATGAGTGCTAAATTCGCACATAACTTAGAAAGTCAGTGGTGCGAGGTCGGCGGGATTCGAACTCGGGTTCGTCGGGTCGAAAGTCGCACGTGCTCCACTGAGCCACTCTCGCTTTCTGAGCCACACTCGCTCTATGTTTGTATGTATAAATGTCTATGAATAAAATTTACAGAACTTGAACTTCTGTTCTTTGACGCTGAAGGAAAAGGTCCCGAGTTCAAACCTGCTTACCTAACAAGATTGTTAAACTTTAGCCAAGCATGCGTTCTTGCTTAAAAACCAAAACTCTATTCTTAAGTTGATGCCTTTCTTTTAGTTGGTATAAATAAATTTTACTCATCATCATCATCATCATCATCGTCATAATCATCACCATCAGGTTAAAGAAAAAAGACTTAAAATCTATCAAAATGAAAAGAGAAGAAAATGTTGTCACCAAACATCAAAAGATTGTCAAAAGTGTAAGTATTAGGTATGTAGGTAGGTATAGGTAATACATTGACTTAAATTAGGTAGGTTAACGACGTTAAAATGTTATTTCTTTAAAACTAAACTTTCTAAAATAAAATAACACGACATTTTTTCCTGCCACTGCTTCCGAACGAAACACCGGCGAAAAGGATCACGTTCCCCGTAAGATTTATATTGTTTGTATTAAGTGCACTTATTGGCAGCGGGGTGATACATGTGCCAGTATATCACCGAAAAGTGAAGAACTTGCGATATAAAAAACTGCTTATGCAGGCTATATAATAACTCAAGGGGAGCACGGGGGTACCCGGCCCCGGCCCTTGTATGGGCGAAAACAATTAATCTTGTTGCCAAAGACACGGCCGAGCACAATGAACACGACTCGGGTATGTTTGCCGAATTTATCGCTTCATTTGTTTTTTTTATTTGGAAGTAGCTTCTTCCCTACGGTGCTGCCTGCTCTTCTCCTGTTGTAACTTTGGTCATGAATACTTCGTTATGAAGACAAATAGCGCCCATTCTTTGTAAGATACAAAATCAGTATTCACTAAAATATACTTAGTTACTTCGTGTGTCCCAACTTATACAGTTTCCATAATTAAGATTACCCATTTATGTTCGACACGCGATAGTTGATATCTTGTAATGTTGCCTTGTTTTCCTTTTATTTTGGATAAAATAAAATCCATTTTGTTAGTACCTACCAGCTTATATTAATGTAAATTATTTAAATTATTTCAATGTAAGTTAAGTAGGTACTTTACAAAGTTTTATACATTATTATTAAAATGTCAAATTAATGTAATTAGCATATCATTTCAAGTAGGTAATAAATCATCAATTTAATTATTATTGAAAACAATAACCCTTTAGGATCAAAATGTGGAACCACAATTCCGAAAAAATTTAAACCTCAACAATTGAATTCTCAAAAAGTGGAACCCGGATATGATGAATTCCTAAAATCATGTTGATTTTTCAAATTCCACGGGATTCAATATGAATAAATATGTGCTCCATCTTCGGCCACATTATCGCTTAACATCAGGCGAGATGGTGGTCAAACGAAGGCCTATCTTTAGTAAAAAAAAAATGAAACTGTAGCCCAGTGGCATTAAGATACACGAAAGCTTTGACAAACATACAAAGACACTCTTCATTGTATAGAGTACAGTTTATACCTCAATAAAGCTTCGGAAAGTATTACAGGCGCCTTTAAACGTCCGGCAGGGCCTTTGCATGGATATTATTTTTCAATTTGCCAGTCGTTGATTAAGTTGAGGCATTAATAATTGTTTATGTTCGCAATATTTTACAATTACGTCTCATCTTCAATGAATATTGACGAGATAGTTTATTGCGGCATCGGTCAAGTATTTTTAAACACATTCTCTATACGGATTAAAACTTTAATACCATGCATGAAGGTGAAAGACAAAGTTAAGAGAATTATTTTACAAATGTTCAGTTTTATTTAACTTTCATTTTTGACTATGGTAGGTATGTCTTGTAAATAAAACCATACGTATAATTTAGGTACATACATCTTCATAGTAAATCTAACAAGTCTAATGAGTATTTCAATTTGAGGACGGGAAAGAAATGGGTAGACATGCTTTCCTTTTTTTTCGAAGTCTTTTATTTTAAGTTCCAAATTTGGACGTATTTTAATTGATTTGAATGATGTGTGTATGACGTTTAGAAGTGCATTTTTGTGCCTATTTAATAATAGCTTGTGATTTCTTGAATGAAATCTCTGGTTTAGATACTACACCGATGTTTTTCTATCAAGTCTTAACTAAAATAATGGATTAATATTCCGCTTTTTACCCGACATTAACAGACCGTGTGACCTTAAAACCACGGCAGCAGCAGTTAAGCCACGTTTCCACACATGTCTAAAATAACATGTCTATCAGTGTGGCCCATCGCAATGGCAGGATGGTACGAGATGCACAAGATTGATGACAGCTAATGAACCGAGAGGGGTGTCAGAGGTCACGACGTGCAAATTGACTCGGTATCACGCTTTTAGAATGGTAACACACGATTTGGGACACATTTTTGGGCCACGTATGTCAAAGCGGTCGATGGATCTGTTATTTGATAGGGGAAGACTTAGATGTTTGGTCAGTGCCAGACCTAGTTCCGCTATCAGATTTTACATTATTCGTTCGGAGCTTGCTGTCTACAGGCGTCAACGAAACGAGGAGATCCCAACCTTAGAACAATTTTGAACTATTTCGATCCATGTATTTTTTTTTGTCTAAAATCATAATGAATCTCATAATTATTTGCCTAACTGACTATGGCAGCTTGAGAGATGTACAAATCGAAACGACGAATTCACGGCTCATTCAAGATCTCAAAAAATAATAACTGTTACCTACTTTTCCACCCGTCCTTTTTGCGTTATTCCTCTTCCTGCACAGTTGTCTGGAAGAGATCGCTTTTAGCGATAAGACCGCCAATTGTTACACTACAAATAAGATTTCATTGTTAGTTTTTTAATTATCTGTGTGTCTCAATAAAGAGTTGTTTCATTTCATTTATCATTTAATCCTTACAAAGTTTACAAACTTCACAATCTCACATAGGTATCTCTACTGCACACTCGTGGACTATCCATCTTCCCAGATGCATGTCAAGGATCGGATGCGATTTATAAATCTGATGTTAAAATTTATTGTTTATATTTTTGATTAACCTCTTTGATGGCCATATTTGTAAGACGCAAGTAATGCTATGATTGATCGTTTATAGCCTGGAACATGATGATGACTGTACGTTGTTAATAAATCTTCCCTACGTTGAACCTCGTCGTGAGATCTGAGAAGCTCTGGAAATTTATATACATTGCAATTTTATTAGACCTTAATTTTATCTATGTGCCTATGCAAAGAACAAGTGTGCCTCAGTAGAAGGACGTGTGACTTTCGATCCGACGCACCCGAGTTCGAATCCCGCTGGCCCCGCACCGCTGACTTTGTTAAGTTATGTACGGATTTAACACTCGCTCTAAAAACGATGAAGGAAAGCATTTTTTTTACGCATTGTAGATCTGTGATTGGCCACTATCTCGCCAGATGTGAAGCGATGATGTGGCCTAAGAGACTCTGCTGCCCCCATAGTGTTACCTACATGATTATGGCTCATACTCTCCCTACGAGGGAAGGCCCGAGTCCCAGCAGTGGAAATGTAATCGGCTGATGATGATGATGATGACATTTTTTTTAATATATTATATCACAAAATGACACTTCATTAACTTTACAATCTAGCCTGATAAGGCTAATAAGTAATTTGAATTTAACTTAAACTGCTAAGTAGAGTAAAACTAAGAATATGTCCAATAACACTTTTCTTATTGTCTCTATTAAGTCACTATGTTCTTGTGTTCTTTACGGGTAACACTTACTTTACTACGACACACTGTCACTACACTAAATTAACTCAAAAGGTTTTGTCCTTTTTAGTCTTCTCACTTGATCTGTGTTGTCGAGGAGCTCCTGTTCCTGGATAGCCTCGACGTTCACGTGATGGTGAAGTCTACGTTCATGAGCTTTGGCGAACTTTTTAATTACACATCATGATGATAATGATGCAAAATTAAGAAGAAGCTAACTATTTATTTATTTATTTACAGTTGCCCACTACACTTACACTATTACGGTACGGTACGGCACAACTATTGAGGTATAGTTATTACTATGTCGACATTAGTATCCTAATAGTTAGCGTTTGGTGGCTAGAGTTGAACGAAATGTACCTCTATCTTAAAATTGATGTTGTCTTTTGTAAAATAAATATCTTTTTTATATTCAGTCTAATAGACCGCGTGTAGGTTCCTATTCCATTGCTTATTTCATTGCGTATTTCATTGTCTCTCTGCTTCACAGAATCAAACAGTACAGTCAGAAGAGTTGTTGACCGAAAACTATGTAGTTAAGTCAAACTTTTAAAAATTATTACAAGATACTGCTGCGAAAGTCAAAATTAAACGGACACGGAAACAAAAGGACCCTACAATAAAATACAATACAATATAATAAAATAAATAACACTTTATTGCACACCAAATAACCACACAATACAAAAAATAAAGAAATAACAATGACAAAATACATAAATTTGAGGTACAACGGGCGGACTTATCGCGTAGAGCGATTTCTTCCAGACAACCTGTGGATGAATAGAACAGGTATGAGAAAGAATACGGTTTGGTATATATCTATATAATAACCTACCTACATTAAAACCAAAGGAAAACAATCATCCATATATACATTTTAATTTATACATTTAGTTAAGTTACATTTAGTTAACATATAGTTAAGTGCAGATTTTGCACGCTCGCTCTAAAACGGTGAAGGAAAACATCGTGATGAAACCCGCTTACGCGCTTTGGAGCGGTAGGCTCTGGCCGTGGTTGTAATACCACCCACCGAACAAAGCCATGCCGTCAAACGACCTAGTCGTGTTTCGGGATGATGTTCGGTGAACCATCGGGGAGACGGGTCTGAGCAGTCGCTCAACTGCCGTCTCACTCTAGATCTATGTGCTTCATCTTAGGCCACATCATCGCTTCACATCAGGCGAGATAGTGGCCAAACATGGATCTATAAAGCGTAAAAAAAGTACCTAATTTATACATTTTTTTTACATTTTTCTCATCTATTCATTTTAATTTCTAATCAACAACGTTTGCTTGGCTATAATTAAACAATATCATATCCTTAAAGCTGAATAATTCATTCGAAGACGTTGAAGTTGGTAAGTCGATCAAAAGTCAAAATATATTTATTGAATAGGCACAAAAATGCACTATTTAAAAAAAAGGTAAGCATGTCTACGCATTTTTTTCCCATACTCAAATTGAAGCCTACTAACCTGAACCACCAGTGCTTCGGAAATACGCCCAAACGACTACGATCAAATAGAAAATCTTTAAGTTCCGCAATAAGCTTTAAACTTATTCATATTCTGTGGCTCCAGTAAATGCAAACCAGTATACCTACCTACCCACCAACGTAGAAGGTATATTACATTATTATTAACTCTATACTTTCATTACACTCTGCTGCCCCCATAGTGTTAATTCCACTAGTTGTCAAAACCCATTAGCAAGTTATCAGCCACTTATCTGGTACACACTTGAACGGTTTTAATATACTGCTCCTTCACTTTCTTTTTTTAGAGTACCGCAGGCTAAAAATGTCTTCAGAACTTTGTCTGTCTGACGAATGAACGTGCAAAACCAGTAATTCTACTTCCTACCTACTCCGTTCGATCTTCATAATAATATCACGGCAATAGAGAAGATTGCAACTGATATTCTAAACAAGAATAGAATAGTAGAATTACTGTACGTACCCACTACGTAGTACTAGAAAAGAAAGAAAAAACATTTATTTGACGACCGCAGTCATACACTCACAAAATAAAGAAAGAAAAGAAAACATAATTACAAAAAGAAAAATAAATTATATATTTATTTTTCTTTTTGTAATTATGTTTTCTTAATTTTCTTAAAAATATAAAGAGATAATTATTATCAAGCTTAAATGACTACTATAATTCATATATGGTGCCAAAAGGGGCACTACATACTTAGTATATGTACTATATATTCTGTGCTATGAGTAAGAAAAAGGTTAAAGTCTTTATTATGAAGTCTGTCGCTTTGGCGTTTAGAAATATCCAAGCACTTTTAACCTATTTCTAGAATTCTAGATAAACTCAGATTCACACTTAACAATTCTCAAAATGTATTATCGTTCTGATGGTGCGGAACACTTAGCGGGCGACGCTTGCGCTTATCCGTTTATTTCGGTTTCATTACTGACACATAGATATACTTTTTATACATGGCATATTGTTACGGAATTATTGCTTGGTTTTGATAATGAAACTGGGTCAGAATGCGCGGTCACAAATCAATAAATAGCTGTCAAGTGTAGCAATTGTTAAATTTTTGTATCTACCCAGTCTGTTTAGGTTTCATGGAGCTATGGTTTACGTTCAGACATCGACAAAAGGCACACAGTTTTTTTTTTATTTATTGGAAGAAACCCTATTTCCTTCACCTTGGATCATCTTTACACGGCACCCAGTGTCTATCTCGAGTGTTATTATTCGACGCTTTTAAAGGTTAAGGTTAAAGTTAAGGCTACTAGGTAATTTTAAGTTTAACAATATTTATTATTATTATTTATTATATCGACGTTATATAATTTATGGTAAAGTCACCTATAATAGGTAACACCTACTATTATTTTATTCTTCAGACAATTGATAAAGTCAATAATTTTACAATATTGCTTGGACATCAGTAACCTATATAGCTACGTCGGCTGGGGTCCCTTAGGGTGGCGTCTTATCTCCTCTTCTTTTCGCTATTTTTATTAACTCAATCTCTCAAAAAAAAATTCTGCTTCCTACCACCTCGACCGACGCTAGTAGGACGCTTTTAATTGTTTCTGTATCATGGTGATAAAGAGTTATTTTTTTTTATAACGCCCAACGGTCACATACATAGATCCTAACCCCTAACTAGGATTCCCTGTATCTAGGAAACCAGGAAGTTTGAGGACCATGGTCCCACAACACCCAGACACGAAACAAATGCTTGCGCTATTTTTTTTTCTGTGCACAAACATTTGTCCCGTCGCGGGAATCGAACCCGCAACCTCAGTGGTGTATGAGATCTGAGCCAACCTGTCCAACCACTGCACCACAGAGGCTGTCAAGTTATAATATTCTATTCTATTCTGCATAGATTCGCAAGCACACAAGTAATCTTGCTAGCTCCGGTGCCAAAAATATAATTAACTCACGTCATAAATCTCTCTATAAGAGGATATCCCTGTCCGTCCGTCATTATAAATCACAGGTGCGGACCGTGCCTAGCTTACCCTCTAATCCTATCTGCTGTCGTATTAGCAGTATTATCAATGAGTGTATGCTATTTTCATTATGTTTATTCAACATAAAGATTGTCCAAATCTTGTTTGACCACCACGACCACATTAGACGTTATTAAGATGAGCCTTTATCACGGCGTATCCTCACTAAACTTATCGCCGTGTCGTGAAGTTCCTGGTTCAAACAGTGCGAGCTGCTGATCTAGAACATAGCTCTTTTGATTTTATATGGTATTCCTCATTTCCCTTTTGCTATCTCTTTTTCTGTATTCCGTTTTAGTTTATATTAATGCCTATATTTTGCGTTCAAAACAATCACAAATACAACACCGAAGTGACTACAACTGACTAATAAACAGTTTATTGAAAATCTGTTGTGAAATGCCTCTTGGTTTAGAATTTAAATTAATAAAATTTCTAATCATCAATAAATAGGTACCTAGACCACCTTATTGTTAAATTATTGTCCATCTCTATCTACTAGATCTAAACAAACAACGGCAATTGGAAGCAGTTTCAATAAATTCACATCGTCAAAATTTAATAAAAGCACTGATATAGCACGCGACGGGCATCCAAATTCACGATTAAAATTCTTCGCGCGTACTGGACGAATATAGCTTTATACATCTTTATTACGGTTGACGCGAAATAGTACCAACGTGAGTTCCAAAAAACACTATCGGCCGGTTTCTGAATTGAGAATCTGAAGTTGAGTTTTTCTTAAAGGCTGCTTAACTACTACTTAAGGCATTTTCTGTTTCTGATTAAATGTTAAGTATAGTTTGAATAGACTCAAACCTTACTGAACCTTGTGATTTGTTTATTTTATTAAAAATACACAAACTTTTTGTGCATAACCTACTAGCTTTTGTGTCCGCGGTCTTCGGGTTTATTGTTTTGTACAATGTCTAGTGACAACAATACCCATGGTCTTAGGTATCTCATGACACTATTTCTAAATCCTGCCACTCCAGCACAAGAAGCCTATAATATTAGAGCCCAGATATCAACCAGAAATACTTTAGAGAGATGTTTTGGAGTTCTCCGGAGATTAGCAGCTAAAATTAGACAGGGTGTCAAAGGTGATGCGTGGTACAACATAATATGGCCCTTGATTTTGATGATCATATTGCTAAAACGTTGTACTTATTGAAGTACCTAAATGAAGTTCAACCTTTACCCCAGGCCCAAAATACTGTGAGATCAGCACTAGTATATAGAAAGTTATATCGCAAATCATTAGCAAGTACTCCCTATGTATTTCCTGTGTTATTTAATGGGAGTATGTAGGTACTACGTAAATAAATCGTTTTATAATAGTAATGAGTATGTTGTTTTATTTCAATAATTAGGTTAAACAGGTAGGTATTAAGGTTAGGTAGGTATATCTGCATCTCTTGACCCAGTTGCGCCTTAGTATTGCTTTCTTATAGCCATTTGGACTTCTTTTTTCTTTTGTAGGTAGAATGCTCCCGTCATATTGCAGTCTACCACACCTTTGAATCTGTAGGCAAAACAATATATTTCATAAGTTATTATTATTAGGAGCCTGTTTTGTCCCACTGCAGGGCAAAGGCCTCCCTACTCTCCCTCCATTTATCTCTATCCATTGCCACGATAGAACAATCTTTAAGGTGTGAGTCTAGCTCATCGCGCCATCTCCTTTTTGGTCTGCCGCGAAGTCGTTTGCAATCGTGTGGGGTCCACTGAGTAGTGGTTTTGGCCCAGAGATCATCCGACATGCGGCAGACATGTCCAGCCCAGTCCCATTATGGTGTTTCTTATACGGTCAGTTCGCTTTACGCCAAGAATACTGCGCTCCATAGCTCGCTGGCAGACCTCAAGGTCGGACCTCTGATGATTTGTCAAAGACCCAGTTTGCGCACCGTAAGTGAGGATAGGAAGAATGCACATGTCCATGAGTTTGTGCTTAAGGGACCTAGGGAGAATTCCCTTCATGAGGGAAATGTAAATTTCATAAGTAATTATTATAAAAATGCTAAACGTCGAAGGATTAGGTGCATACTTACTTTGTTACGATACGATGGTTTCTTCCTCTTCGTTTGTGAAATTGGGAGAATTGTCTGTCCTTTTAAATTTTTTGTAGCTGATTTTATTAATAAGAAATACTAATTAATAAAATACAAAACTTTACATAAAGAAAAATTCGAATCAAACTGAAATGACATTTTGACAACATACTTAAATGACGTTTTGACATATGATATGCGTTTCATTTTCTACGACCGCGTTAAAATAATGACAAAAATCCTTCAATATCGGTGTTTATCGGTTTTTGTACGTGTAACAGAACGCAAAACATTGTTTGACATCTTTAAAAATGAATTGAGATATACTTAACTAAGTGGGGTTTGAGAAAATCTAATTCCATCAAGTGAAACGTATAAAACTTAACTCTCTCTCAACTATTTGAGCAAAACTTAGCAGAGTTTTTCTAGAATGCTCAATTCGGAAACCGGCCCTATGTGTCGCGATTTTAGTCGGCGACCCGCTAATAGGTACCTACCTACTTACCTACCTATAGCAAAGAAAACTAGAACTAGTACTTACGTAAAGAAGCGACACTAGCACTGTCCTTGTCCCCCCTCAATTGCCTCAGATCATCCCTACAATAATTACGCACACACACAAATAGTGTGTGTGCGTAAATATTGTAGGCCGGTGCGCCAGTAGTAGTAGCAGTTTAGCTTATAATTACTTACAATTACAATTTTCTGAATCCAAACTCCAAAATATAATTGTTAGTTCCTTTTTTGGCTCTCAGATTCGACTTCGATGAAAAGCCCAACGAATTCATAACCCCAATGTGTCAGCTTTCATATTTAATAAATATTTTGGTCATGATTTGACCTCTCATCGCGCGTCATAAACAGTTTGAATTTCACAGTTCAATTGAACTGAAAGGCTAATTGGCGACAAGTCTAACTAATATTGTAGCATAAAAAGCTTTAGTTAGTTTCGAAGTTAGAAAGATAGTTCTGTAAAGGCACATCGTCGCCGAGGCCGACCTAGAAAAAGTTGGCGGGATGATTTGGACACATACAAAGAAAATTAGTATAAGGTGACGCAGGAGCTCGACACGTGCATGAGAAGAATTGGGGTAGACCTTTGCAAGCGGTAGTCATCGGAAGCGCTCGAAGTGACTAAATTACTATCACTTCTGGAGTCCTGCACGGATCATTATTAGGTCCCTTGCTGTATAATTCGTATCTTTTCGATGTAGACTCGTGCTTCAGAAACTCTAAATTCATTATGTTTGCTGATGACAAAAAAGTTTTTCTAAAAATTCAAGAACTGGAAGACTGTATAAAAATTCAAGAAGACTTAGGGCCGGTTTCCGAATTGAGCATTCTAGAAAAACTCTGCTAAGTTTTGCTCAAATAGTTGAGAGAGAGTTAAGTTTTATACGTTTCACTTGATGGAATTAGATTTTCTCAAACCCCACTTAGTTAAGTATATCTCAATTCATTTTTAAAGATGTCAAACAATGTTTTGCGTTCTGTTACACGTACAAAAACCGATAAACACCGATATTGAAGGATTTTGTCATTATTTTAACGCGATCGTAGAAAATGAAACGCATATCATATGTCAAAACGTCATTTAAGTATGTTGTCAAAATGTCATTTCAGTTTGATTCGAATTTTTCTTTATGTAAAGTTTTGTATTTTATTAATTAGTATTTCTTATTAATAAAATCAGCTACAAAAAATTTAAAAGGACAGGATATTCTCCCAATTTCACAAACGAAGAGGAAGAAACCATCGTATCGTAACAAAGTAAGTATGCACCTAATCCTTCGACGTTTAGCATTTTTATAATAATTACTTATGAAATTTACATTTCCCTCATGAAGGGAATTCTCCCTAGGTCCCTTAAGCACAGACTCATGGACATGTGCATTCTTCCCATCCTCACTTACGGTGCGCAAACTGGGTCTTTGACAAATCATCAGAGGTCCGACCTTGAGGTCTGCCAGCGAGCTAAGGAGCGCAGTATTCTTGGCGTAAAGCGAACTGACCGTATAAGAAACACCATAATGGGACTGGGCTGGACATGTCTGCCGCATGTCGGATGATCTCTGGGCCAAAACCACTACTCAGTGGACCCCACACGATTGCAAACGACTTCGCGGCAGACCAAAAAGGAGATGGCGCGATGAGCTAGACTCACACCTTAAAGATTGTTCTATCGTGGCAATGGATAGAGATAAATGGAGGGAGGGTGGGGAGGCCTTTGCCCTGCAGTGGGACAAAACAGGCTCCTAATAATAATAACTTATGAAATATATTGTTTTGCCTACAGATTCAAAGGTGTGGTAGACTGCAATATGACGGGAGCATTCTACCTACAAAAGAAAAAAGAAGTCCAAATGGCTATAAGAAAGCAATACTAAGGCGCAACTGGGTCAAGAGATGCAGATATACCTACCTAACCTTAATACCTACCTGTTTAACCTAATTATTGAAATAAAACCACATACTCATTACTATTATAAAACGATTTATTTACGTAGTACCTACATACTCCCATTAAATAACACAGGAAATACATAGGGAGTACTTGCTAATGATTTGCGATATAACTTTCTATATACTAGTGCTGATCTCACAGTATTTTGGGCCTGGGGTAAAGGTTGAACTTCATTTAGGTACTTCAATAAGTACAACGTTTTAGCAATATGATCATCAAAATCAAGGGCCATATTATGTTGTACCACGCATCACCTTTGACACCCTGTCTAATTTTAGCTGCTAATCTCCGGAGAACTCCAAAACATCTCTCTACAGTGTTCTGGTTGATATCTGGGCTCTAATATTATAGGCTTCTTGTGCTGGAGTGGCAGGATTTAGAAATAGTGTCATGAGATACCTAAGACCATGGGTATTGTTGTCACTAGACATTGTACAAAACAATAAACCCGAAGACCGCGGACACAAAAGCTAGTAGGTTATGCACAAAAAGTTTGTGTATTTTTAATAAAATAAACAAATCACAAGGTTCAGTAAGGTTTGAGTAGCCGAACGCCTTTACTTAAATGTATGTTACTCAATTATGCTTTGAGACTAGTTTGAGCACTGTCAACGAGTTCTGAAACGCAATTATGGCGCTGATCATAAGATGAGCATGAACTTAAGATCCGAACTGTCAAATTTGAGCAAATCTCAACCTCAAATGCTCAAACTATGCTTAACATCTAATCAGAAACAGAAAATGCCTTAAGTAGTAGTTAAGCAGCCTTTAAGAAAAACTCAACTTCGAATTCTCAATTCAGAAACCGGCCGTTAAACAACCTTAGTAATTACTATGTAAGAAATAAAATTTCTGTTAACGCAGCAAAATGCCTACAAATAACTTTTACACGGAAAATAAAGCCAATAAAATATAATTACAATACCGCTATCAGAAAAGTTAATTCTGTACGTGACTTAGGTGTAAGATTAGATTCAAAATTGACACTAGTTGAGCATATCGACACTATTGTGGACAAAGCTTACAAGCAGCTTGGATTTATTAAGCGTGTTTGCAGCAATTTCAAAAATATTGACTGCATGAAAGTGCTATATTTCACTTATGTGCGAAGTGTTTTAGAATACGCTTGTAGCATATGGTCACCTTGTTATATTGTTCACATTCAGAGGCTAGAATCAATACAAAATAAATTTATTAAATTCCTTGGTTATAAAGACCACAGGTTATTTGACCAATATTCTAAAGCGTGTAAGCACTTTCGTATAGATCCCCTAGAACTAAGGAGGAAGCAATATTATCATATTGCTTCCATTACTGCACGATATTTTAACGGGGAGAATAGACTGTAGTGAGCTCTTATCAAATATAGCCCTGCAAGTGCCATCATATCGAACGCGACATACAGCCCTGCTCCACGTGCCCCACGTCAACACAAATTACGCTCAAAATTCTGTTCTATGCCGTGCTGCCCGAACTTTTAACAAACACTACTCTGCTTTAGATCTATTTCATTTATCAAAAATTAATCTTAAATATGAAATAAAAAAGTTGCATCGTATAAATGACAATCAGGTGTAAGTTAAAACATACACACAAACACACCCTCTCACACAACCACATACACACACCCTCACACACACCTTCACATACACCCTCGCACGCAGATACACTCAACTTCTTTCAAGCTGAAAAGCATAGCTGTTTTTACTCATGTATTTTAAAAATAATTGTGTAATCCTGTTTTGGCCTTATTTTAAGTTTATTTGTTTCTAGTTTGTATTATTATGTGACGCTGTTGGATTACCTAAATAGTAAAATAAAATAAAAATAATTTGTATGAGGTGGCGCAGGAGCTAGACAGGTGGGAAGAATTGGGGGAGGCTTTTGCCCAGCAGTGGGACAGTATAGGCTGAGAAAATTTCAAGTTAAGCCGCGCTTGTTCTATTTTGCGACAGACGATACAGCAGATGAGATGTCGTGGATCGCGCTCAGAATGTTATTACTACACTTAAACGTTATTGAAATGCTTTGATTCCCAGCAAACTGCTGAATTTTTGACTGTTCGTTCTATGAGTTGTAATAAAGACGATTCACTGCTAAAATTCTCTGACATTTGATATTATTTCAACGTTATGATAGCTACTTAATGTTCTATCGTTGCTAAGTCTGAAAACGCTTTTTAACCCCCGACGGAAAAAGGACTTTATTAGTTTGACAACTATATGTCTGTCTGTGTCTCTGTCTGTGGCACCGTAGCTCTTAAACGGGTGAACCGATTTGGATGCGGTTTTTTTTTATTTGAATGCAGGTTTTCTAGCGGTGGTTCTTAGACATGTTTTATCAAAATCAGTTCAGCCGTTTTTTACTTTTTATTCGATTTTTTTTGTCGAGGGTTTTTACATTTTAGTAAACTGAAATTCTTTAAGAATACTGTTAAACTAGAATGAACCTTTTAACAATATTTAATCTTGCCCCTTTCCTTCTTTCAAGGATCATAAGTACATCGTAATCTGACTTATTAACATATTTATTAAATAAATGGTTATTTTTCTTTGAATTATAATTCCCAGCTCATTGTGTCCTAGTTTACTCCGTGGGTAAGCCGGAGCATCGCACTGTAACATTTAATTTTGCTATACAAGCTGCGTCCCGTGGTTTCACCCGCATTTTCCCGAGATAAAAAGTAGCCCATCTGTTAATTCGGTGTACTTATAAGCTATTTCTATTAGTACCAATTTTCACTGAAATCCCTTCAGCCGTTGCGGCGTAAAAGAACTTTCGCATTTATAATATTACCAAAGAAAACTAACTATTACTTACGATATTACCGTGGTACTATTAAGTATTCTGTGATATAGATTAGTGTGATGTGATGTTATACCTAGGTATATGATGTTATACCTTAGTTTTGTATTCACTACATTATAGATAGATAGATAAACACTTTATTATTCACCTTAAATATAGAGATAAAGTACAATTCAAATGTTTACAGTGGTGTAACAATGGGCGGTCTTATCGCTCAAAGCGATCTCTTCGAGACAACCTTTGGATGGAGAGGAATAACGAAACATACACAGACGGTGGTGATAGAAAATATAATAGACATACTAAGGGCTTACATATGATATACAATATATAATCTAATTACTTAAATATATATATGACTATATAAATAAACTTATATACCTAATTAATATACATACATACATACAATATATAATTAACATACATATTATACAATCCAAAAGTGAACGGATTAAAAAAAAATAGAATTCCATAGCAAAATATAATGATAAATATTATGAAGTGGATAAATATTATTTCCTAATATGTATACCTTTTATATTAATTACTTCACACACCAACCGCAATTTTTTAGCTCTTTATTCCTGTCCATCCAAAGGTTGCCTGTAAAAAATTGCGATAAGGCCGCCCATTGTTCTACCACTATTTTATGTAACTGTAAACTTTTGTTTCTTGTTTTGGTGTTAAAAGTATTTGTATATGACATACATGTGTACAGTCAGCGGCATGAGTAGGTGACCATATATAAATTGTTTGACCACGTTTGACTTCAATTACAATGTTTCACTGTCTCTGAATGTTGTGCTTTTTAAGCGTGCATGAACGCTTTTTAAGCGTGTCAACATCCTGTGTGGATATGGAAATAGCAAAAAATTGCATGTTATTAGTATATTTTCGATGTTATTATCAATTGAACAATACCAAATGTTTATTTATTTATTTATTTACAACAAAAACCACAGCTCTTAAAAAATCTTAATTATAACTTAGTATAATGTAACTGACAGCCAAAAAGGGTTTTACATTTTTTAAGTTTGACTTAATTAAACATTTTCTACTGTCAAAGCGTGTGAGCGTGAGGCTGTGTGTGTGAGAGAGAGGATGTGTGTGGCGTGTGAGAGTGTGTGTAAGTGTATGATTAGTGTTTTAAATGTTCAGCTACTTATGTCTCTAACTGACCTATAGATTCATCACCAACTACCTACACAGCGTATAATCCGCGTCATACCTAAGTGCTCTCGAACTGCGAGCAGACTTTCTTACCTACCGTTGATGTCACAGACACCTGCAAGTTAGTACGTTTTGACATGATGCTGATGAATAGAGATATAAGTAGCTCTATCTATCAGATGCTCATTGATGCGGAAAAAATCGAGAATTGTGGAAATTGTCTGTCTGTTATTTAGCCTTTTATTCTTAGTTTTATTAGATTTGAATTACGTTTAATCAGGCCTAGCGCACTCCGCACTGTAGGTACGAAGCTACAAGTACATAGCCGGACACCTGCGGCGGGTCGAGCGTCGTTACACGTGCCGCGTCAGAAAAAAGTTTTTGAATTTTGAATTTTTGAAAGTCGAATTTGCGATTCCTATATGTTACCTATGGTTATGTATACATTGGCTTTGCCATAGTCGGAAATTGTTAAATACATTTCAAATAGATCTACAATAAATATTACCCTGCTTCATTGGCATAAGGTTGGCCATTGCTGGTGAAATCAGGAATAAGCTAAACTTCTCCCAATCAAACTCCTTAAAGTGTTTCATAATTTATTAACCAACTTAAAAACACCAATTCGCGGTCCGTAAATCGCACATAATCGCCCATATGGGACGTTCCGACTTGTTATGGCCACTTAAACCATACCGTTTAGTGTAAATCGCACACGTCTTCGAGGCAATTAACGTTACTCGCAGCTGCGAAAATTATTTTACAAGACACGATTGCATCTGTACGTTTGTACAGTTTATTTTTTCCGAGAAGAGTTTGGGAAGCTATAGGACATGAGATGAGAGTCGATAGACTATGGCAACATCTGATCATCACATACCTACTAAATTTTCTAGAATTATCTGTAGGTACCTAGGAAACTTGTGAATCAGAACTACGAAGACTACGGGACGACCACAAAACACCCAAACGCGAAACAAAAAATTGCGTTTTATTTAGGCGCATTATTAATTTACTTTTTCATAATTCAAAATCAAAATTCATAATAATTTATTTCCAAAAAACAGACATAGTGAGTAATACAATTTTGACACTAGGGATTTTAATTATTTAATGTAATGTAGGTACTTTTATGATTTGGTTTGTGTTAATTGGTGACAATGCTTATGGTTATGACACTGAATTTAATCTGACTGTATTTATTTTTTCAAAGCGCGGCAAATATTTACCTACTTCATAAAAATGAGGAGGTTCTCTTATATTTGTTTTTTATGTTTGTTACCTCAGAACACCGTCATTTATAAAGCGATTAGGACAATTCTTTGCATTGGGTTCAGTATAGCTACAAGGTAGTTCCATATAAATTTCATCGATATTCGACCTTGGACTTCGAAGATACATCAGAATTAGTCGGTTTTTTAATTATAAAATGAATTATCATCGTTTCATAGAGTAGTAGGCAGCATCAGTTGAAAAAGTTGAAGACAACTCGGGAAAAATTGAGATAAAATAAAATGGATTCGATATCCAAAAAACCAAATCAAATTGTTCTTAAACCAATACAAGAACCAGGTCAGATATTAATCCGAACTTCCTAAAACTACCACCACGTAACTGTAAAAGAAACCGTGACTCTAGTTTCTACTTTAATTCATCCGCTTAAAGTTGGAGTAGTATTTATAACTTTACTTTTGAGACTCTCCAATTCCCTATTTTACAGCGCCGTTAAAGTAAAGTTTGATTTTCTTACTGTTGTTTTGATCGAATCCATCGTAGAGTTACGACTCTACCTGTTTATTATTTTCATGGGGGCGGTTAACCGCTACCCCGTAAACTGCGTTCACTTGGTATTCTTATTCTTCCTGAAATCTTTTTATTGAACTACTTTTGCCATTCAAGATTAGTGGCGTAAATAATTATAGACAGATAGATGAACGCTTTATTGCAAACATTAAATTGAAGACATTACATAAAAACAATTAAAGAAAGTGTTACAATGGGCGGCGTTATCGCTAAAAGCGATCTCTTCCAGGAAACCTTTGGATGGAGAGGAATTATCAAAATGTTAAAGATGGGGATGTAAGGACTACAATAATAATAACAACATTCTAAATGCCTACATATAAACATATATATATATATATATATATATATATATATATATATATTAGGTACACATACTTACATATTATATTATAAACATACATAAATACACACATATATATATATATATATATACATAATACAACCTATCATAGCAACAAAATAACCAAAGAAACATCAGCAACCTAAAAAATAAAGCCTATAAAGCGTTGAATTTAAATCACTATCACTACATAGATTAAACAAAGTCGCTTTCTCTGTCCCTATATCCCTATGTATGCTTAAATCTTTAAAACTACGCAACGGATTTTGATGCGGTTTTTTTAATAGATAGAGTGATTGAAGAGGAAGGTTTATATGTATAATAACCGTGCGAAGCCGGGGCGGGTCGCTAGTATGCATATAAATTAAGAAAGTCAGTGGTGCGGGGCCAGCGGGATTCGAACTCGGGTGCTTCGGATCGAAAGCCACACGTGCTCTTCACCGAGCCACACTCACTCTCCAGAGGTATTATTTTGTAAGAATCATAATTACAAAAAAAATGTCAATTTGAAATGTGATGTGTGATACCAGGCGTCTGATATAATTATAGAAATCGGGCTCTAAAACACATTTTACTTTCTGTCCCAAAACACAAACACGACAGTTACTAAATGTATCAAATTAATCTACATGTAAGCCGATGTGTTATGTCCTGAGCAACTTTTTAATGTGGTTATTTCAAAACACGCTTCGTCAATGTGTGGCCATACTAAAGAGAAAAGAGAAAAATAAAATATTTCGTTTGATCGAGTCCTTCCTTTGAACTTCCTTTCCCTTTCTTACTAATAATTTAAATGCTAGTCTGTATATACGTTTGTTTGGTATCACTTAGCACAGTAACGGCTGAACAGATTTCGATAAAATTAGGTACAGGTCCTGGAATAGGACATACTTTTACATCCCGGGAAAATGAACACTTCCGTAGGGAACAACTATAAACCGAATTCTACGCGGACGGAGTCGCAGGTATTAGCTAGTCTGTTCAATTTTTTTTTATGTTTAACACTTGTTTGGAAAATAAAACCAAATCGAACTGTATCACATTTCACTTCCCGCCAAAAAGTCTAGTTTGTTCAATAGTTATTACCTAATCATCATACACATGAGTGTTTATTATTTGTGGCAAGTTGTACTGATCATGTCACAATCAATTCTATCAGGGTTAGATTCCTCTAGAACAGTAGGGGGAGGGGAAGATAAATACCTGATTCTCAACTTCCTGGCTCGTCCTTGAATCAAAGTACATTTTGATGTATTAAAAACTCAAACATAAAAGTTATTTTTTTTTCTTTTTGTCATGAAAAAGAACAGTGTACATCTTAATCTTAAAGTGTACATCTTCCGAAGTGATAAATGATGACAGCCGATTTTTTTTTAATTATTTTTGTTAGGTTGGTATAAATGTGCAGTTTAAGATACGGGATCAACGACTTTTAATTATAAAATATGAAAATATTGAGTCATGTCACTAAATAATACGATGTTGCGATATCAGTTTGTATTTCTTTTTATTGGCCTTAAACTTACAGTATATAGTTATGCACTAAACCTGTTTAATTGTGTAGTAAGTAGGTAAGTACCTATAGGGATAACTTAACATGCAAGTTTATTATTAATTCGTTGTTTTCAAAGATTTGTAAAATGTATTACAATTTAATAAGTAACATAATATAATTATGTTTCGTTACTATACATTTTTCCTCTACTGATTGACCATTGAAGTCGTAGATAAGAGTTTACCAATTTAATAGATACTAGGTAAAAGCGAGTGTGGCTCAGTGCGAGCATGTGCGACTTTCGATCCGACGCACCCGAGTGCGAATCCCGCTGGCCGCACCATTGACTTTCTTAAATTATATGCGGATTAACCACTCGCTCTAAAAACTGTGAAAGAAAACATCGTGAGGAAACCGGGATGTCCAAGAATTTATTTCGAAAATTCAGGGACATGTGATATCCACCAACCCGCACTGAGCCAGCGTGGTGGTCTATGGCCCATACGCTCTCTAAGAGGGAAAGCCCGAATCCCAGCAGTGGGAATGTAATGGGATAATGAGATACTAGATACGTGGTTATATCATATCTCATTTATAATAAGAAGCACGATAATATATTATCACCAAGAAAGACCTATGTTAATACAAATTTATTTTTCATAGAAACTTCTTATATTTAAAAATCAAATGAAAGTGCAACTTCAATCGAAGCTTCGGACTAGATGCAAATAACGCAAGCTGTATGCACTTAGCCGTATGCCATTTATAAGCTAAGCCCCATACGTGTAATGAGCCAATTACTTTATTATGGGAACTAATAAGATTGCGCATTGGTTGTATCGACACGCTGTGGAGGCATAATTGTTAGGGTGTCTTTCGTGTCTCATAATTATGCAGTGATTATTTATACCAAGTTGTTCTCTTATATCTTTAAAGCACGTTTTGTTTTAGCGTATTCGATCCCACTGCTGGGAAAAGGTCTCCCCCGTCTCCCTCCAAGGATCCCTCTCCATTACGATCTCAGGCCAGTCATTCTGAAAAGCGTCCAAATCGTCCCGCCAACGTTTTCTGAGCATATATCCATATACCATACATACCATATATGCCATACATAAAGCTATAGGTACTACCCATTTTTTTAATAACAACTTGTCTCTGTTTGTCTATCTCTACGAATTTGCTCTGAATCATTATGAGAAAAAGTACCAGTTTTGGAGTGGTAGGCTCTGGCCGTGGTTGTAATACCACCCACCGAACAAAGCCATGCCGTCAAGCGATCTAGTCGTGTTTCGGGATGATGTTCGGTGAACCATCGGGGAGACGGGTCTGAGCAGCCGCTCAACTGCCGCCTCTCTTTAGATCTATGTGCTCCATCTTAGGCCACATCATCGCTTCACATCAGGCGAGATAGTGGCCAAACATAAATCTATTAAGTGTAAAAAAAAAAAAAACCATTGCAAAGCTACCACCTCCGACTAATTTTAAAAGACTTCCATTGCATTCAATTAAAGACTTTGTTATAGGATCTATTTCAAGACCATCAACATCATTGGAGAATATTATTATATGGATATTATTTATTGTTTTACTTTTATGATATCAAAATAGAAATAAAGATTTATGCGATTGGAGAAACACTTTCTATCCATTCGTCAGATGTCACTGACTTGTTAGTGTAAAAGTTAGAGTTAGTATAAAATTATATCTTATTATATTATGACAAACGCGACAATCCTCACCATTGCAGCAGCATTCATACATAGTGGTAAGTGCTATGTAATCCTGCCAGGTGGGGAAGCTAACTGGCTGCAAAGTGCTTCGTTGTCATCGTGTGCTCGCTACTGGGGCCGAGTAATAGCTTTGACGGAATAGGATCCCCAATCTCATTTGATACTTATGGCGGTAAATTAGGTTAGTGCCGATAGATGCCATTAGTGGTTCTTCGGCAATTGAAAATAGTTCTTCCTGAATCCTATGACCTGATAAATTTTTTTTAATGTGTGAAATCGATATTTTATAAGATGGGTATGTATGTATTTGTATTGGGCAAATATCTTTAGTATGTTTCAAAAATAGGTTGAATTCATATGGCTCTATAATACAATTAATTCAGATTTAAATACAGCCACTGTTTTCAGAAAAAAATACTATTGGAGTAGGTAGGAAGATTGTGATGATTTTATTTCACATCGTAGCATTATGTGTTCAGGTGCGTATATACCTACTACACATAAATAGGTACTTTGTTTAAATTATATTGTACACTACCAATCTTGTCAACAAGCTCTTCTGTCTACTAATTTGCAGTAAAGAATTTACGACTGCTTCATAAAAAACAAAGGCCTCTATCAAAAATTAAGGTATTAACCTTGTAGAACGGTAGTGTTTTGTTACTAGTGCAAATAAGCGAAGGAAAGCTGACACGCATTTGTTTAACGCAGTCGCTCCTACCGCGCAATTTGCTTATCGGTAACTTTCAATACAACCTCTCCGAGTGCTCTCATTTCAACCTACACATTAGCAAACATTACTTGCACGTCAGTCAGCCCTATCTCGTATCGGGCCGGGCGCGTATCACACCGGTCGTCGAATGTGGAGCACGCGGCGAGCCGGCAATGCCTCCGACTCTGACAAAAAATCAGTGTAAGCTCCACTCTAAGGCACCACGGTCGCGCGCTCCCGCCTTTGCCTCCCGCGAACTCCGAACTTTCAAACTTCGAAGTCCGAATTGGAACTTTTTAGTAACTTTTTAAGTTTTAAATAGTTTAAAGAGCCAGTGTTAAGTGTCGCATGTTGTGTAAGTTGAGAGCATATGGCCGTGGCCAGTCCGGTTGTTAGATCGGTCGTGCTGCGATAGAATCACGAGCGACCACGTGTGCTTGCGTCTGGAGGCTCACCGCTCACTTCGCCTATTTTGTCATCTCGCACTTGCAATGTTATTATTTTCGAAAGTCTGTGTTAGTCATCGTTCGATTAGATTAATTTTATTATATCTAATTGGCCATTCAATCGATTGGCTCGAGTGATTCGGATAGAAATACCACATATGTTGCCACTGTTGCCACTTCGGTAGCCGATTAAGACAAGGACTTTTGAAATATTTACGTACCAAACTTATTGGTCAACTAATAAACTATCCCCAACAAAAAACACTTTGTAAGTATCAATTTCAATATCACTAACAATATGGGAAACAGACTAATTACCGCAAATATAATATCTAAGAGTCCAATTGTGCATATATCTAAGTTTCCGATTTTCCGATCGCAAGTTCGATGAATATTAAAACTTCTACCTACTTTTATCGTATCGCATATTTTATATAGTTCTCAGCTGGCTAGAACAAACGAGATCCTTGTAAATACAGATTTATTTTTAGACTATTTGATTTGATCTTAATTTCGAGTCATTACCTACATCATTGAATATCGATGACGACGGCAATGGAATCCATGCTTCTTCTTAACTAACCTTTTTAAATACCTACAAAATTATATTCATTACTTTGTTTAGCAACGGCGAGCGGCTAAACTGTCTGGGTTAAATTTGGCGAATATGGTCAACAACAACTGTGACTGAATTCATTGGTTTTTTCACTTTAACACTACACGTTAAACATTGACACTAGTTGTTGGTACAGGTACTGACTTTACGTACTTATCATAAACTACCTATACCTCGTTTATAAACCGAATTCTTCTATTTTCCATTTTCCGCCTGAAAAATGATTGTTTTATCTGAAAAAGACAGTTTAAGCTAACAGACTAAATCACCGTGTTAAAAGATTGGTACTGCGAGAGATAGCTCTCTAACTGTAATGGTAGGTACCTACATATTTTAGAAAATATCGCTCGGGGAGGCGCTTCTTGTGAGCCCCAATGCTATTACTACGCTAGATATTGGGGGCCATTGATTGAGATCAAAGGCCCCCAATTTTAATTCAATTTTACTAGAACAGCATCAAATTTCTTTCCAGAACTCGGTATAAATTCTGGTAGTGTGGAAAGCGTAATAGAATACTTTTAAAATAATAGAGTCTCTATATAGAGCCTGTAAAAGTCTGCTCGTATATAAATAGATAGACAGAAAACACTCTATCTCACTTATAACAGGTATGACAGTTGGTAATACATATTCCTATAAGTACAGTAGGCGGTCTTATATAATATAGCGAATATATTGTAATGGAAAAAATATATAATCATACGACATAGCGGAATCTTTCAGCCGTTTTTCTAACGAAAGACAAAGGAGTGGAATGCATTGCCATGGTTTGTGTTTTCGGACAACTACAGCCTGGTGCTCTTCTATGTATCTTCTAAGTGAGCGTGTTACATCTTAAACCACATCATCGTTTACCATCAGATAAGAAAAAATGCATGCTTATAACTAATTAAAAAAAAACTATATTGAAATTGAAGTTTTTTTTTTATGTAACTGAATGACGAGACGAGCTGGTCGTTTGCCTGATGGTAAGCAATACGCCAGCCCATAACAATAACAGCACCACCCAGAACATTGTTTTGCAAAATCCTGAGCGGCGCCGCACTGCGCTCGTCACGCTGAAACAATTAGCTGTTGAGTCTCATAATGCCCAGTAATTTCGCTGGCTACAATGCCCTTCAAGCCGGAACACAGTAATGCTTGCGCACTACTGCTTGGCTTTAGCTTCAGGCTAAACTTAAATTTAATATAAAATTTTCATTGCGTTTCAGTTTATTAAATTTCACTAATTTTTCCTTAGCATACCTTATTTATCATAATAGCACAGCACAAAATAAAATATGCCAATTTATATTAACTCTTAGGTAGGTATTTACTTGATCGTATCGTATCTACCTCATAAATATCGGCTGTCCTTTTATGCACTTTAATATAAAATGCCTCTTCCATCAGCTCAATTAATTTATTGCAAATTTTATCATTTAAATTATCTCTATTCACCTAAAGAGAACTCACTCGTATGTTTACGAATTACCTCAAATAGGTAGATCTGCTAATATTCAACATTCTTCATTTGGTTTTATTCTTATACAGTATGAAGTTCTTTTATTTTATTTTTCGTCTGGGTCACTTTATTTATTGCCAATATTAATTATAATTGAATAAATAAATACGCCCAACGATCACATACCTACATAGATCCTGGCCTTTAACTAGGATTCCCTTTATCCAGGGAACCAGGAACTACGCCGACCGTGGTCCCACAACACCTAGACGCGAGAAATGCGTGCACTTCTTTTTTTTGTACACAAACATTTGTCCCGTCGTCGCGGGAATCGACCCCGTAACCTCGGTGGTGTGTGAGATTTGAGCCAACCTGTCCAACCACTACACCAAAGTGGTTGTAATTTCGGGTTATTTCGAATACGTGATTTTTTAATAATGATTGATATAATAAAAGTATATGAGGTATTACAATTACACAGCGTATGAATCTCTAAGAATATTTATGAATGTACATAGAACTTTACGATAAATTATGCTAAGTTTGTGTAGTTCACTTGGTTTACTCACGTTTAGTTCCGCCGCAGCATTATTAGTTCATAAATTATTGATTGATAACTCCCTATTGTACACCAATCACATAACAAAAACAAATAAAAAAAAGAACATTTTTTTTTTAATAATAGCGAGGGCCATCTTATCGCTAATAAGCGATCTTTTCCAGACAACCTTTGGATGGAGAAGATATAAGGAATTATATTATATTCAACATAAATTATGATATTTTTTTCAAAGCTTTTATTATTTAGTTTCTCGCACTTTATTAGGAATTTATCGCGTATTTTTATCATAAACGCCCGACCGTTTTGAACACTACGTTTGTGGACACATAATGATTATAAAAAGACTAGCTGCGCCCCGCGGTTCCACCCGAAGTTTCCCGGGATAAAGAGTAGCCTATGTGCTATTCCAAGCTCTAAAGTACCTACATACCAAATTTCACCAAAATCCATTCAGTAGTTTTTGCGTGAAAGAGTAACAAACATACATCCATACATTCTTACAAACTTGCGCGTTTATTGTATTAGTAGAACATCAAAATAAAAAAGGAACAAAGTAAAGATATAGTTGTATAGCTGTTATTAACTTAGTATTCTGTGTTATCACTCTAATTTTATTATGTTTAATTTTCCTTTATATGAAAAGTTTTGTACGAACAGATAAAGTAACAAAAAAGCTACAGTATATTTATACTTGTTTTTCTAAAGTACATGGTAGTCCGTTATTTACAATATAATAAAATTCTTATTTACGACGTTATTTAGCCAAAATGAAGGCTCTTCTGGCCACAACTCATTTAATTCATTAACTTGCCAAACGGCGCGGTCCCTAATATATTCAGTGGCAGGCTTTTGTGCTAATTTTATTGCATAGTGACTTTGCTTTTATTTGTACAGAAATAAATAAATAAATATTGAATAATAAACTTACTTTTTTATGGAACTGAGTGATGAGACAAATAAATCGTTCGCCTGATGGTAAGCGCCACGCCTGCCCAAAACAATTGCAGTGCCACCCAGAACTTTTAATACCATAAAAAGCCCTGCGTAACACTGCATGGCGCTCATCACCCCGCGACATCTGATATTAAGTCTCATATGCCCAGTAATTTCACTGGCTGCAAAGCCCTCCAAACCGGAACACAGTAATGCTTGCGCACTGCTGCATGGTGGCAGATTAACTAGCAATTACTTACCGTCTAACGTTAAAAAAAAACTGGCATTTTATATACCTAAGATATACCTAAGTAGTTGTAACTAAAGGATGTTTCTTTTTATAAATAGCGACTGGTCCAGGCTTTGCATGGATGCAAATATAAATGTTAAATGAAATTAAAATACCTTCCTCAAGAAATTCTTTAACCATTTGACCGCTAAGGTCGGCTATACACGACGTGCGAAAATGTACTTTTCTACGCCGAGGTCGGCTTGAGCCGACTAAAACGTATGAAAATTGCGTAGCTCGGCAGGGAGGGCACGGCTTTGCTTCTACAGCGTGTAGACATGAGTAACTCAACAAAAATCATGAGCTGCGAGTCATATCACGGTTCAAACACTTGAACCGGAGCTGCAAGCCGGTTCGCAGCTCAGCTCAATTTGTACTTCTCGTATACTGTAGGCAAGTGTAACTCATTTCTGAGCCGTTTCAAATACTCACTGACTCGACTGACTCGCTCTAGCCGCGGCGAGGAACTTAGTTATATGAAGAATGCGCATTCTATATTACAAAGTTTTGTCAGCTCACAGCTCACAAAGTGAATCAGACTTACCACAGACAAAGAGCTCAAATCAAATTGACTACCATAGATAGACTCAAAGCCTTGCGAGTGTCGAGCCGAGCCGCGAGCCGTGAGCCGTCTATTTTGCTGTTGAACCGCAGGTCAGCAGCTCAAGTCTCTGTGATCTGTATATTTGAACCGGCTCAGACCTGATTTACACACACCTAACAGCGTGCCTCTCAAAAGGTTAAATAATGGTAAAACCACATTAAATCCATAAAGTACTTTATAATTTGAGCACATAGCCAGACAAACGCGGTTAGCGACTTTGTTTCAAACCATTTAGAGATTAAAGATAACACTACAACCATTCATAAAAACTACCTTCTGCAAGATTCGAATCGAATCGAAAGTCGCGCTCGCTCTCGACAGGTTATTATTACGTACACAAAGTACGTATACAATTCTACGTATCGCAATAATTTAAGGCCGTAAGTGTTATAAATTAAAATCGAGCAGGTTCAATTAAAATAATAGCGAAAACACCAATTTTTGAATAAACATACACACGTTCGATACATAATCTGAATCGGACTAAAAGTTGTTCCGCAAGTGTACTTAAGTTGTTGATTAAATATTACTAGGTCAATCAATTTCCGTTCTCATCGTACGTATGATTTAAGAAACGTTTATATTATTGCGTCTATGTATTTTATTTTTATTTATCGGACTGATGTTGGGCCTTCTTTCTACCTCAACTTATTCCGACAGCGGACCTACTATATGTCTTATACAAATGGGCAGAATTTTACTTATTATATTAGGTATTATTTATTTTTAGTCGTTAGTGTCCCACTGCTGGGCAAAGGCCTCTCCCCATTCTTTCCACTCGACTCTGTCTTGCACCAGTTGCACCCAGTCTGGACAAATTTTGTCGAGCTCGTCCCGCCATCTCCTTCTCGGTCTACCGCGACCGCCGTCTTCTTGCGTTGTCTGGCCTCCAGTCTGTGGTCAACTTAGCCCACAGCGCATTCGGCATACGACAGACGTTTACATTATATACATATTTAATTATTTACCATGTCTTTGATCGCTTTAAATAGAACTTTGTTCGGCATTTATCTCGCCTGATGTTAAGCGACAATGTAGCTGAAGATAGAGCACAAAGATGTAGAAAATCTAGAGGAAAAGAACAGTTGATCGACTGCGCAGACCCGTCTCCTTGATGGTTCACGGAACGTCGTCCCGGAACGCGACTAGGCCGCTTTGATGGTGTACCTATTCAAACCGTGGTTGGAGCCTATCACTCCAAAACGCATTTGTATAAGCGGGATTTCTCACGATGTTTCCTTTACCGCGTTTTAGAGCAAGCATGAAAAATCTTCACTGATAGGAGATGAAATGCCAATTTTACCTAAATAATAAAAAAAACTTGCATTATGACTTAAGTTGGATTTTATAAAGAGTTTTACATACATAATTTTACCTAATGAAAGGCCATTGATAGCTTGATATAAAAATCTTCAGTATATATTATTATTATTTCTCTAAGTCTACGTATGCCAATACCAATCAAGAGTTTCCGCCGGGGAAGTATGGACAGATTACATCCAAGTAGGAGGCCATAAGCGTCAGTTTAAATTCAAAACTAAATTTGGCTAGCACTTCTATAATCATTTCAACTTTAGAAAATTTTGTGTTGAACGTATCAACACATAACACGGGGGTACAAATGTGTGATCAAGATATGCAGAACAAATGTCTGCCCATAGAAAAAAAAAAAATATGCCCCTCAGTTTCTTGCCGTATCTTCTGAGTAGTGGTTCTTTTTCCGATACGGTGGTAATCATTGTAAAAATTGACGTTCATAAGTGCGTCTGTGACGACAAAATTAAAATAAAGAACTTTTGAATTGAATTGAATTGAGAATAAGTATACATTTTATAACAAAAAAAAACCGGCCAAGTGCGAGTCGGACTCGCTCACGAAGGGTTCCTGACATTATCTATGAAAACGGCAAAAAAACATGTCTGTTATATGGGAGCCCCCTTAAGTATTTATTTTATTCTGTTTTTTTAGTATTTGTTGTTATAGCGGCAACAGAAATACATCATCTGTGAAAATTTCGACTGTCTAAATATCACGGTTCATGAGATACAGCCTGTAAACAGACGGACAGACAGACAGACGGACGGACAGCGGAGTCTTAGTAATAGGGTCCCTTTTTACCCTTTGGGTACGGAACCCTAAAAACGACTACAATTCTCATGTAGGTATCTTCGAAGTCCAAGGTCGAATATCGATGAAATTTATATAGGGCCACTTTAAAGCTATAGTGAACCTAACGCAAGAATTTTCATAATAGGTTTATAAATGACAGAGTTCTGAGTTAACAAAAAAAAAACAATCCAATTGAGAACCTTCTCCTTCATTTGAAGTCGGAAAAAAAGGCATGTATTTGTATGGTATTAGTGGGTGTTGTGAGCCCAAGTGGGATCCCTGACTCATTTTTACCTACTTATAAAAATACATACTTATTTATTTCCTTGCATTTTACCCTAAGTTTTTTTATTACCTCATAGGCAAGCATTTGACCGCAGTGTCATCTGATGGCAAGTGATGTCGCAGTCGACGATGAATCATGCTTGCCTATTGTTGTTGTAAGTTGTACTATTTATAGTATACTAGCTGCGCCCGCGGTTTCCCTGGATAAAACTATCCTATGTCCTTTTCCAGGACCTAAAGTACCTACATACAAAATTTCATCAAAATCGTTTTATTTTTGTAACTGAATTACGACTCGAGCTAGTCGTTTGCCTGATGGTAAGCAATGCGCCAGCCCATAACAATAACAGCACCACCCAGAACTTGGTTTTGCAAAATCCTGCGCGCCGCTGCACTGCGCTTGTCACTCTGAGACAATAGGGGATCGGACAGTAATCGAGAAAAAATCTAAAATGTAGTTAGAATGAATGTTCGTCGAACCTGAAAGATCATCAAATCAATATTTTTGTGAAATAATAATGATTTATATTTTTAAATCAATAAATAATTCTGACATTTTTAATCTGTTCTTCATCTCAAACGAAATAACAATCACAGCGCATGACGTCATTTGTAGGCAAAGGCCGTGTCAAGCTTGTGTTTATTTTACGTTTTTGATTTTCATAAAATGTATTATTGCTAATTTTTTCGTTCCATTACTACAATATCGTCCCCAAACTTCACAAAACGTATTAGAATCTCTTTGCAAGTTTTATTTCGAAGAGTTTGTCGTTTTCTACCTACATATGACGTCACATGTTATGAGGTGACCTTTTGCGCGGCAATATTTGAAACATAATATTTAAACATAGTTTTAGGTACTTTTAGAGCGTTATTTAATTAAAATAGTATGTTTCATGGCTATATATATTTATTGTAGTTAATTTAAAATACTTCCTGAAAAGTTGTCCGATCCCCTATTAGCTGTTGAGTCTCATAATGCCCAGTAATTTCGATTCAGTAGTTTTCGCATGATTGAGTAACAAACATCCATCCATCCAGCCATCCGTCTATCCATCGTATTTATAATGTATTAGTGGAATACTAAAATGTTTATATAAATAGTGAGGTAATTATTATTTATGAAATAATTGTTCACTGAATGAACCATGTAGAAATCTAAATAACATCTTTTGAAAACTAATTATTCTTCCAATTATCATTATATAAGTCACTCTTGTCTACTATTTTAAGTATAGATAGATAGATAGAATTATTTTTATTGCACAGACAAATTTGTAGGTACATAGGCGAACTTAATGCTACTAAGCATTATCTTCCAGTTAACTTCGGTGTACTGTGGACTTTTTATAAAGTAGTGCAAACAAAATATAAAGTAAATTTGGAAAAATTAAAAGGTCAAACAAAATAATAACAAGATATGTATATAGGTACGCTAAGGTATTTTTAAGTACCTTAGCACTGATTTTATATATAGTCGGTATATACATACCGACCTAAAAATACCTTAGCATGCTGAGACGGAACCTTTTCCTGACATCGCGCAACATTTCACCGTGTGTATACCTCGCGCCAAACTTGATGGCGGCTGACTGGCGCATCACGTGATCTGCGCAGATACAATTTTGTATGGGATTTTGTTGCTGCGCAGGTCACGTGGTGCGTCTCTCAGCCGCCATTAAGTTTGACGCGATGTATACCTATGTATTGTTTTTGGTTTTATCTTTATTTTAGTATGTTCAGTGTAATGTTGTGTGAAGTCCTGAATAAATGTATTTTCTTTCTTCTTTCTTCTATATAAATACCTACTAACAAAATAAAAATATAGAACTGTCATTATAGACATATACACATAAGTATAGTAGATATATACAGTCACCCTCGTAAAATATACTTCAGCTGTCAATAACAAAGCTCTCTAAAACCCGAAACTCCGAAATGCACCAAAAGCTAGCTATTTAAAATAACTAATTAACCAAACGAGTCGAGTCACAACAAAGGAATTGTAGCAAATTAGTCACTCCAAAGCGACTTCCTTTGAACCGAAATAAACTTGTGTCATTTACCATCATGCTTATGCAGTAAATTTTGATAATTTTAAGGCAACTTAGCAACAACTTTTCATTTACTACATAAACAATACAATACAATAACACTTTCATCATCATCAGCCCACTACGTTCCCACTGCTGGGACTGGGGCTTCCCTCGTAGAGAGAGTATGGGCCATAATCCACCACGCTGACCCAGTGCGGGTTGGTGGATGTCACATATCCTTGAATATATGAGATAAATTCTTAGACATACCGGTTTCCTTGATGTTTTCCTTCACCATTTTAGAGCGAGTGTTAAATCCCCACATTACTTAAGAAACTCAGTGGTGCGGGGCCAATGGGATTCGAACTCGGGTGCGTCGGATCGAAAGTCGCACGTACTCCCACTGAGCCAATCTCGCTCTAGTAACACTTTATTGCACAACAAATAAAATAACACAATATAAGAAAAAAAGTAAAAAAATATTGATGTTTACTATCTTTATTTTGGATTTTACTTAAAAAAATCATGCCATCAATTACGCCAATTTTCGAAACGTAAATAGTGATTTTTTGTCATAGAGATAATCTCTACTATGGTAGAGTCATATGTCATTTCGCTCGAAACAGTACCTACCCTATACCCCAAAGACGAAGTATGTTGAATATCTGGCAAAGATGTGGCACTTCCAGACGTGGCCGCCTCGTTAGCAAGAGGCCGCCCTCTTAGAGGCTTATAGGTACTTCTACAAAATATCACAATCACCAATCTCAGCATGCAGTACGAGAACGTAGCCAGCGAAATTACTGGGTATACGAGACATTATATCTGCATGTCGCGGGGTGATGAGCGCAATGCAGTGCGACGCATGGTACCAATTGAAGTTCTGAGTGGCACTGCAATTGTTATGGCGTGGCGCTTAATATCAGGCGAACGACTTGCTCGTCTCGTCGCTCAGTTCCATAAAAAACATTTATAAGCGTTTCAATTAAAAACCCATCTACATAAAAAGATCAAAATGCGATACCACGACTTTTGTTAGTACTTTGTTATTCGTACCACTTATAAGTGCTGAGTTCCCATACCTACTGTTCTAAACTTTTCATATCAAATGCTCAGTTTGCCTGAAAAACGTATAGAAAGTTCTAGCTCCTTTTGGCGACCCAGTGTTAAAGTTTACCATATGTGAAAAACTCATGAATAGGCAATCCCGAATATTTCCGATCACGTACCAAACGTTCTTCTTTGGGTGTCAGCCAAACATCCATGCTTAACTTTTATTTAATAATTTGCGAGACTTTTTTCTTCAGTGATACCTAACTACAGATTAGGTATATATAGAGGGTATTTTCGAGAACGGTGAGGATGGCCAACTCCGAAACTATAACATTAGAAAAATCCGTATAAGATTAAAAAAAAAATCTAAAAACCATGTTTTTATGGATTTAGAATGCATTGTTATAGAGTTGTGAGCTACCCTGAAAGATTTAGACGAATAGGTAATAGGGAAGTGCTTGAAATTTGAAATGCAAGATTCCACCAAGAACGACAGACAGATAGACAGACAAACAAGAAAGAGACTTAATAAAAACTTCGTAAAATAAATAGATGGCAAAGGTAACATCTCGATTTTAGCGAAAATTAAAATGGCTTTTATAGGTTTTTGAAAAATATAGCAGGTACTTAAGTTGGGAATTGAACCTGTTGATTTTTCAAATAATACGCCCTGCTACTACTAATTGATAGCGTTAATAAGCAGGATCAAGATTAATAGACTAGTTGCTTTTCACGGTTTCATCTAAGGTTTGCCGGGATAAAAGTATACTACCTCCTTTTTCCTTTTTCAGGACCTACAGTGCCTACAAGACGTATATACCAAATTTCGTCAAAATCCGTTCAGTAGGTATCTAGTTTTTGCGTGATCATCCAACATCTATCCATCACATCACGTGAACCTCACAAAATCCTCACAAATTTTCGTATTTATAATATCAGTTGCAATACGAATACTTCTTTTCAATTGTTTCGATGTATATAACATTACATCTTTATCGTTATCGTCATAGCATTACATCTTTATCATTATCACCATCATCAGCCCATCAAGTTACCAATGCTGGGACACGGGCCTTCTTTCACAGGGAGAGTATGGGCTATATTCCGCCACGCTGTGCGTTAGCCCAGTTGTCCTTGATTGTTTGTGTTTAATTCTTGGACATGCCGGTTTCTTACGATGTTTTCCTTCACCGTTTTTAAAGCGAGTTGTTAATTCGCACATACCAGCGGGATTCAAACTCGGGTGCGTAGGATCGAAAGTCGCACGTGCTCCCACTGAGACACACTCGCTCTTTACAACTGTATAACTGTCGTCATTTATTTTTTATTAATATCTGTTCCAAAATCAATTTCATGTGATGCAGACTTTATTATTCCTTTGCACGTTTCGCTGACAACTTAACGATCTTTATGTAAATTACGTTCAGAAATGCCATTGTCGTAATACAAAACAATGAAACACTATATGAATATGAAGTACAGAAATTCTGTCCAAGATTTCTCATGATACGGAGAAGGTGCGGAGAAAATGTAGTCTACAAGAATCAGTATAAATATGGCAAAAATCCTATTTTACTTTCATGAAAGTTTGTAAGGATGGATGGATGGATAGATACATGGATAGAGGGATGTTTGTTACTCAATCAAGCAAAAACTATTGAACAGGTTTTGATGAAATTTATTATATAGAAAAGGACCTGGAAAAGGACATAGGCTCCTTTTCATCCTGGGAAACCGCTGGACGCAGCTGGTAAACACAATGAAAACCCAGCAGCGGGGAATGATTGGGTGAGAGTGGTGAGAGATAGTGAAGAATGGCAGCAACAAAAAGAGGCTAGCAATACAACCCAAATGTCACAGCGATAGCACCGAAACGTGACGACGGGGGGGTTCAGCATTGGGCGATTACGTGTTGATGATGACGATGATGATGATGATAACCTAAATGTCACGGCAGCGCTAAAGATCCGTGTTCATGCAAACTCTTTTGTCACTATCGCCACAGAATACTAAGGGACAGAAGCATCACTCTGCAAATAAATTAAACAAATAGCGACTCTTGCTATGACGTAATAAAGTTCAATTCAGCTCGCGTAGCGCTGCATACCTACCAGTCATTTAACTTTATAAATATGAACCTACAGAGCGCCTCTCTTTCTATCGCATAGCTCTTATCTCTTCTGACGCGGCACATGTAACGACCCGCACTCGGTGTCCGGCTATGTACTTGTAGCTTCGTACCTACAGTGCGGAGTGCGCTAGTCCTGCTATCGCTTATAACCAGTGTCATTTTCAAAGAAATTACAATTACCTAACGCTAATTATAAAGCTTACTAAATTACGATTTTAAGACGGTCTTCCACTAATTCTGAACCTGTTATAATAGAACAAAAGGGAAGTCGAAGAGTTTTAAACTTCGGAGTCAAGCTTTGGAGTTGTTTACCGCTCGCTTGAGTTCCCATTCTTTAGAAATGTTATCCGAGCTTATCGCCAAAACTCGGGACTTTCATAATAAACATGAATTCAGTAATAACTTACAATATTTTAGAGATTTTATTGCGAAGCGCCCTTATCATTGTCGTATTGACATAAAAACATCATAATAAAATATGTACGATAGGGGGACAATTTTCGTTCAGTAGACATTTTCAATCATCAAAGGTTGATTCTAAATGAAGTAATCATTGTTTTTTTATGTACGAGTATGATGTGAATCAATTTTATGACTACCAAATCAATAACTATGAAAATTATAAAAATATATTTTCAGTTTTTTATACCATCTATTATCCCAGTACGGGTACGACAGGTTCTTTGTGATCCTATCTCTATTTTTCTTTCTCTCCTTTGCGTAAGGATAACACGATTTTTCAACAATTCGTGTTCTCTTTCCGTATGAATATCTCCAAAATAGAAATATATCTATCGTAAAGATCTCTACCGAGCGAGAATTGTCCCCTTGATTGATTTTTCGATGTCTTACTCTGCAGGACGTCGGTGTCGTTCCCTGCCTTTTATCGGTCTCGTCTCGTGGTATAAATTCATACGAATTATTTAACTGATTATAAAGTAGCAATAAATACAAGAACCCTTTGGAAAATAATATGTTTGAGAATTCGGTTGAGTTGTGGCTACTGATTTATATTTTGTTGAATGATGTGGAAGTGCTAAAGTTTTGACGTTTAAAAGCTTTTTGATTGATGGCCGAGCCCAATTTAATGCGGGGCATTGTTTTAAACTTGTTTTTTTTTAGATCTTTGTACTTAATAATTTGATATTCTCTTTTGTGTAAGTGGAATCACGAAAGATTGCATGAAATACAATAAAGAAGGTAAGCGTAAGACGGTCCCTGCAAGGCCTTGCAGGGACCGTCCTACGCTCCGCCTTCCGGTCCGTACTTTTTAATCGAGCTTCGGGAAACCGTGGAGGAAGCCGCAAGGCGTAGCTAGTTTATTTATATACAACCGGCATACAACCTATTATTGTATTAAGGTGGACCGACGACCTGTTTAGAGTCACAGGGAGCCGCTGGTTGCATACAGCGAGCAACCGCTCGTTGTGGCGATCTATGGGGGAGGCCTATGTTCAGCAGTGGACGTCTTCTGGCTGATGATGATGATGATGATTTAAAAGTAGCCTATATGCTTTTCCAAGACCTAAAGTACCTACATACTAAATTTCATCAAAATCCGTTTAATTGTTTTTACGTGATTGAGTAACAAACATCCATCCATCCTATTAATCCATCCCTCCATCCAACCTTACAAAGTTTAGCATTTATAATATTAGCAGGATTAGTAGGAAGTAGGTTAATATAAAAATAGTCACAAATGTTTGTCGTTTCAACTAGATCTGCTTCGACATCTCGTTTTGTACAGACTGTTTCTTCGAGTAAAAACCTGCATTTCCACGTTTATTTGGATTTAACGTACAAAATGGTTACTAAGAGGTTTTTCTGCCCATTTTCCGCACTTCAAAACAGTGTAATGGTTCTCAAGTCCTCTCTGAGTTTAATGGGTTCCACACGGTCCTTTTACAAACCTAAATAGATAAGACTTAGTTATTTGTTTTTGATGTTGTTGTTCAGAACTAAGTACTAACTATATATAAGAACCATATTTGTGAATTCCAAAAATACGTATTATACCGTTGTTATTCCGCTATTATTTAAATTATTTATCGAGGTATATAGGTAAGGCCGTTGTGCCCAGCCTTTTTACGCAGAAAACGGGTTAACTAGGCAAAGCTCTTATGTAGTTCCTCGATGACTCTTCTATTACCACCCATGCGTGGTCATATGCAAACAATAGGTAGGTATCAGCCAGAGAAATTGAGAATAGTTTAGAATAGCGGAGTAGGCGCGGCAGACGCGCCGCGATCATACGATTGAATAATCGTATTTATGTCAACGGCGTAGACGCGTATATCCGCAGGAATTGAGAGAACGCAACGGTCCGAATTCCGCACTTCAGTGTCATAGCCATATCATACTGATCCATTAATCCATTCGTATTTCCTTACATTAAGATATATTTGTAACATTTATGAATCGTGTTTATAGCTATTCAAATTTTTTTACAAATTTCATTTTTGGGTGAACCGTACTTTTTTCAAAAATCTAAAAATGGCAATATTTTTTTCTTTAAAATAAAACAGAGAGTTCCTAAGAACAAAACCTTCTAACTACAAAAGAAAAGGTAGCTACCCTTAAGGAGCCAAAAATTTGCCCCACCCTGTATATATGTTTAGTTTACGTGTGTGCGAATGGCGATACTGGTTTTACTAAAATTTGTTGACCACCATTCGAACCTATTCTCCGTTTCTCTGGTATCAGCTATGTCGTCGATGATCAGCACTTCAAATGTTTATCCTACCATCCAAATGATCTCTCTAAAGTATTATTAATAATTAGTTGTCCCACTGCTGGGCAACGGCCTCCCCTCAATTTTTCCACTCGTCCCTGTCTTGCAATCGTTGCACCCAGTCTGAATACCTAAAATTTGTCAAGCTCTTCCCTCGCCTCTCGTCTTCGCTCTCACTAAAACTAACGTGGTTCATTTTCCGATACGGTGGTAGTCATTGTAATAATTGACGTTCATAAGTGCATCTGTAATGCCAAAATTGAATAAAGATCTTTTGAACTTGGAACTTAACATAATAAGCAACAAGTAATTAACTTATTATTAAAACATACAAATCTTATAAATAGAAAGCAGAGCTCAGGTCGCTGTCCGCGGGTAAGATAGCAAAAAGGCTGGCGGCATTATCTTCTATTATTACAGATTATTTATGATTATATTTATTATTATATATCTTAATTTTGAAATTTTTGTTCCCGTGCGAACCCGGGCGGGCCGCTAGTGTTAAAATATTTAGGTTTTCTACAAAGTTATGTTTCGTATGTTAGCTACGTCAACTATTAATTATTCTGTGGCTACACACCGTATACTTACTTAATTAAGTATGTATAGGCTCTAAAAATATATGCAAAGGATTCTGAGGGATTATGTTATTATTATATAAATTATAGATAGATAGATAAACACTTTATTATTCACCTTAAACACAGAAATTAAGTAGGTACAAGTTAAATGTTTACAATGGTGTAACAATGGGCGGTCTTGTCGCTCAAAGCGATCTCTTCCAGACAACCTTTGGATGGAGCGGAATAACGAAACATAAACGGACGGCGGTGATATAGTGTGAATAGGAATCAATTTCATGACAAAAGTTAATAATAAAAGAAACCAAAAAAAAATTGCATAGTTTAATCTAGAGGCGCACTGTGGGCGCAGGCCTCGACCCAATTGCGCGCTATGTGCATTACATACGAGTAGGTAGGTACTGCCCGCTCGCATCCCGTTTCGTCCCAATTAGAGATGGGTGTGAGTCCACGGATACGGATCCGGTGGGAAACTAGCAGATGTAGGTCACAGAGCACTCCTTAGACCAGACCCAGGTATCGTATTAAATGCGGATGGACTAGCTCTAATGTGTTTACCATCCGCGTAATTCGGGATTTAGGTCCGTAGGATACGGACGGTTCTAATATTAAAGGTAGGTATTAACATCGTGCATCGTGCGGCTAAATTAGGATGTAGTTTATACTGTTAGAATACTTAGAATACTACTAATGGAATACTGTTGTACAAAGTAAAATGGCAGCCGATTTAAAAAAATAAAAAACGACCTGTCTATTCATCGTCTCTTCTATACAACTTTAATTTACTATAACCGCAATGAACCCTAAAATTCAAAAGTGTCGGAAATTTTCATGCGCAAGATGTCATGGCCAGGACAGTTTGGTTGATCAAGTCATGGGACTCGGGAATAAAAAATCCGGAGCGAATTTCATTACATATATATATTTATTTTTAATTCATTCTGCCGTTGCTACCTACCCCCATACGTATATTGTGTAACAACAACCTACATCATATTCAGCGGAATACATTAGATATTTTCTTTGCGATTCAGATCATGACTCAAAGTTCGCGAAGCAATGCAAGTTCGAGTCTATTCGAATTCAAAACTCTATCCACCTCTATTTTTAATACAGTGCAGTGTCGTCCGCCATAACCGTCCATGTCACACATGTGACAATTTCTGTCCAAGTCATGCGAGTTGGAACTATTTTTGTTTGAAGTTCAGCATAATTGCATATTATTTACGGCCAGTGAACTAGAAAATGTGCTAGAAGCTCGCAATTAGCAGAGCCAAAAGCTACGTAGTTTTAATGAAGTTGGAATGTAGTTTTGCTACCCTTATTAACTAAAATCAGACGTCTTGCAAAATAGCTATTGCAGGTAGCTACTATTGTCTATTTTGAAACCAGAAACTTAAAGCCTACATTCGTTCCTTCAGTAAACTGTCTAAAACGTTCTTAGAAATGTAGGCAACTAAAAATTAGGACAAGAATGTTGTAATTATATTTAGTAGGTACAGTCAGCGACATAAGTAGCTGAACTTTTACAATCTTTCAATTGTCAATAAAACAAAAATTTACAAATTACATGCAATTTTTTTGCAATTTCTCTATTTGAATAGGACATTAACAGACTTTTTAAATGCAACATTCAGATAAATAGTACCTACAAATATTGAAAGTATAGTCAATCAAAGATTCACAAATGTTCAGCAACTTTTGTCGTTGGCCGTACCTACATTGAAAGTCTTTCGACAAGTTCATGCTATTAACTTTTTTATTTTGACTTCCTGGTAAATAAACACCGGAAAGTAGATAGGTAAGTTTCTAGTACACTTCTCCGCTGATTGAATCAAGATTAGACCCACGACAGCACTCAACTGGCTATACCGTTCAAAATGTCGTAAAGTTTATTACATTTTGTGACGACCTGCCAAGTGGCTATAAACCCCTAAGGGGGTAATTAAGTGGGATGCGATTAGGAGTCGGGCTCTAGTAGGATTTAATGTCTCGCCGTTATGTACCTAGGTACATTACATCTAGGTACTACCTAGAGCACTTCATTTTAGACTACCCTATTGTTTATTTTCACAATGTTACTTTAAACCTATAATATTTTCATTTATTTCAAAGACTTGGACACCTGTACCTATTATAGTATTTTCGTCTATATACCAATTACCTACTCTAGTAGGTATTTGCTATTTTAACCGTCTTCAAAAAAAGCTATTTCTTTTTATATTTGTATTTTTTTATGTTTGTTATCTCAGAACTCCGTCATTTATAAACCGATTTAGAAAAATATTTTTGCATTAGGTTCGGTGTAGCTACAAGCCTTTTTAAATTTTATCGATATTCGACCTTGGACTTCGAAGATACATCAGAATTGAAGTCGGTTTTTTATTATAAAATGAATTAGTATTACGGAAAACAAAAGAACTTTCCGAGCCAGTTCGAAGCAATGTTGTGGAAGTGAAAACCGTCTTCAGTTTCCGTATTCGAAACTGAAGGAATACAACGTATCCTAAAATGATGATGTTTACCGCCAACTAGACAGAAACAAAGTTTTGGCGATAAGAACTCGTCCACCAAACAGACAAGTCACTCCCCTTTCAAATCGGCCCATTTAAATGATACTTGTTGCAATAATTGATTTGCAACGTCTAAAGGATGTTCAGACGGAGCAAGTCAATTATTGCTTACCATATGCAACCGTCAAGAAACTTGCATCGTATAACTTAAGTAAATGGATACTTAATACCTAAGAGGCATAGATTACCAATTTTACCAAACCACGTTATATGATAAAGTGACTAGACGCATCAGCGTATATTAATTAATATAATATATTGAAGCAAACTCAGAATAAATATAACAATTTAATAAAACGGCTAGGACTCACGTAGTTTTTCGAATTAGTCGACCTAGGTTTCGAGCATGTCTCTTATCCAGGGGCAAGTTTACCTTGCTCAGTGGTCGCCGCGATCTCGCAGCGTAAACTTGCCCCTGATGAAGAGCGTAGGACATGCTTGAAACCTAGGTCGACTACTTCGACAAAACTACATGAGTCCTAGCCGATTTATTTAATATTTATTACCAAACTCAGAATAAATATTTAATATATCTACGGACATAAAGACCGGCTTCCATTTATTCCTACATTTCACCGTAAGCAAATGCATCTGAAAGAATTATGTTCTATGTAACCGTGACAGTTATGAGGCTAAAATGTCCTCCTAATTAATAATATAGTTCATTTATAAACTGTTAGTCCCAACATGAACATTAACACAATTTACAACGAATTAATAAAGCAACGTTGACGTTTTTATGATTTAAACTGCCATTTAGGCAACGTATTTACAGTCTATAAATTAGATGCATAATCCGTTGTTCCCTGATGTATCTCCTAATTAAACCTGAGTGCTCATTATTAGCTCGCTGCTGATTCATCGCAGATAATGAGAATGAAATACTTTATTAACATTAATTAAATTAAATACTGTTAATCAGAGGAACCGCAACGGCTATTGTGTTCTTTATGAGCGTCAGTTAAATCGCGACAGGGCGACACCAAAAGGCACCGAACCGATGATGTCTCTGTTGTTCATCGCAATTTATTAAATTAAACCCATCAAATCATTAACAGGAATTAAATTTTAAATGCCATTGCTTAAAAAGTTGTATCAAAAATGTCGCGCCGATCGCTTAATAAGGACCCGTAACGAAGCGACGAGCAATCAAGAACAAGCGAAGTGCTGTTACCACTCATAAAAAGATTTTTAAACTGCTCTGGGCTTCATAACCGAGAGTCTTTTAAAAGGCCAGACATTTCACAATAGCCTGCGTTTCAAGAAGTAAATTCACATTTCTCAAATTGCGTAAGACAAAAACTGTGATCTGATACATTTATATGTCGGTGGCTTGCTTATTTATTGCATTTGTAAATGCAATACGTATGTATGTATCAATATTTCCATTGACATGAGCCAAAACAGTAATATACCAAAACAGTACTTCAGTAGAGTACCTACTCGACAGGATATAAGTTAGGTATATAGGAACTTAAGAAGTGGTTAAAATAATGAAGGTATAGTCTCTAAGACCTTTTTCACCGACTTCAAAACAAAAAAACGTGTACGTCCGTAAACGTATACGTACGTTTTATTTTAATTTTGTTATTGTATTTAGCCTGCGTGGGTGTCTCACTGAGGCATCAGGTATCCCCCGTCCATCTTTGCACGCGTTTGCCAGATAAAGATAAAGATAGAGATAGAGACAGAGACAGAGACAGACACAGAGACAGACGTAGAGACAGACATAGAGACAGACACAGACAGACACAGAGACAGAGAGACAGAGACAGAGATAGAGATAAATTTATTTGAATTTCAACAAACATATACATTTATCATATACATTCAGAAATGATTGAAACAAGTTTTTATTCCTGGTTGGAGAACATTGGTTGGTAGTTGGTACCCAAACTAGGAAACCTGTGTTTTGGTATACCAATACCCCCCGCTCGACATATCTAAAAAAAAGTATCAGATAAAGCCAAATGAGTCCGCCAACTTTTGAGTGACCCCATGTGTAATACGAGCAGTGCACCTTTATGCTTATCCTTAGACAGTTATATATGTATAGGCAATCAGTAGTGGATACCTACAAACGCTCTCTATGCGCTTTTAGAATTGCTTCCATCAAAACATTCAATCAGTGCTAAGGTACTAAAAATACCTTAGCGTATGCTGAGTCAAAACCTTTTCCTGACATCGTGAACATTTCACTGGTTGTATTTATTGATTTTGTTTTGTCCTTATTCTAGCATGTTCAGTGTAATGCGTGATGTCCTGCCCTCTAATAATCATCTAATAAAAAATTACAATTTACAAGGGCCACTAAAATTTTTTTTGCCAACATTTAGTACTTGCATAAATGAAGTTTTTTGATAAAAAAACTAATCAATTTATTCTAAACCTTGTTAATTGATTCAGAACGATTTTTAATGGATTTTTTTTTTATAAAATAAATAATATTTGCGTATGAAACTAAAGAGCCGCAGCTTCACATCCAAAGAGCCGCATGTGCCTCGCGAGCCGAAGGATGCCGACCCCTGATCTAGGACATAGATTACTATCAATTTTCTTTCAATATCAATCATTTCATTTAACTGATAGACTTCATAGAGAAGCCCGAGCATATTTATCACGTACACGTCAACTCCTCCCTCAAAATTGTTCAGTTTCAAAAATAAAAGGACATGGTGTTACGTAATTGCGGCCATGTGAGCAATAAAACTGACATTAATGGTAGGTTCCTCTCGTTTTGTTAATTAATCTCCGAGAGGAAAATATCGCTTCACTATAGAAAGACTCGAACATGTGTTGTAATAGTTAAATGAATGAAGAAAGTATGTACGATTGGAGCCAAACAGGTGTCCTGATAATAAACTTTCATCATCATCATCAGCCCATCACGTTCCCACTGCGCCTTCACACACGGGCCTTCTCTCATAGAGAGTGCGGGTTGAGCCCAGTGCGGGTTGATGGCTGTCACATGTCCTTGAATTATTGTGATTGATTCTTGGACATGCCGGTCTCCTCACGATGTTTTCTTTTCATCGTTTTTAAAGCGAGTGTTAAATCCGCCATAACTTAAGAAAGTCAGTGGTGCGGGGCCAGCGGGATTCGAACTCGGGTGCGTCAGATCGAAAGTCGCACGTGCTCCCACACTGAGCCACACTCGCCCTTTAAATAATAAACTTTATCCGGACGTAAATCGTAATACACTAATAGCCCACCTACAACCTCTGGAAATTGCATAGCTATGAGTTTTGTTTTAACCGGTTAGGCAATCATATTACTTACAGGGAGCGAGTGTGGCTCAGTGGGAACTCGTGCGACTTTTGATCCAACACACCTGAGTTCGAATTTGTTAATGGTAACTTGTTGGAAAATGTATTTGAAAAGACTTGGTAGTTTTCTTCATGATATTGATTCTTATTTATTGACTAGTTGCGCCCCGCGGTTACATGTGGTGTGGCTAGTGGTCAATTTGCCGGGATCAAAAAGTATTTTAATATGTTCTTTTCAAGAATCTATCTAATAATTACAAAACTAGTTATCAGTTATAAAAATGATGCGGTTTACTTTCTTTTTTTTCATCTAACCTATACTATCCCACTGCTGGTCATAGATCGCTCCCATCTTATTCCACGCGTCCCGATCCCCCGCTATGTTAAGCCATTCCTCTTGGAATGCCACGATATCATCTCGCCAGCGGTTTACTTTCATACTGTAAAATTAAAATATACAGAAATCCATGTTTTTGTAAATGTCGGTCATAAAAAATTGTTGAAAAACCATGGGTGTGTACCTAGTACCTACACACAATACCGGAATGAGAATAAAATACCCAAATCACTTGCAAACTTCTGACCTTTGTGCGTCCTGATTTATAATAGCAATTTGAGTGTGATTTAAATTCAAAGGCATTCCCTACATTATTAAATTAATTATTTTCATGACAGAGCACTGATAATTGGTTTAATAGATACATAAAAGTAATATAGTAGAGCTCTGCGTCTTGCCTATGTTGAGAATTGCATATTACTCATTATCTATTCTGGAGGGTATTTTACATTAGCTTAATGCAAAATTCAAACTCTTAGCACACAAAGTTAAATATAACTTTCAATAGCATTAATATTATTAGGTACATCTGTGAGAACTTTCAACTATTTGTTTCTCAAATCTGAAGAGGGCTTAATCCTGTGAAAGAGATAAATAATCCCCATTTGTGGGACGGGTTGTCACGTAGCCAGGGAAGCGTTGACAAATAAATAAATGGCAGTGTTACAGCTTGAAGTCCGGACCCGAGGGACCTTGAACATCATAAAATAATGCCAATAAACGTAATATCAACGGCTTGAAATCATGTCGCACCCTTGTCACGGAATATAACAAGTTCATGTTTTACGAGCTTGTTTATTCCAATCCGTAATAGTGAGGCCTTACTACAGGAATTACATCCTAACAAAGGTCAATGACTCCAACATCTGATATAGGAAGAGAATTTCCATTCTGTTGTGTTATGGGTAAAAAGCTTCCGCGCGTTTTATCTCGGTTACCGAACGTCAACAAAAACTAGCAAAACAAGAGTTGCGGAGTGGTTGCTTACTTTAGCGATGTCTGCGTAATGTTTGGCAATAAATTTTCTGCAACAAACAAGTCGGTATCTAATCTATCGTGGCCGCGTCGACTCTCGCCTATCGACGATCTTTTCACAGTTTCCGAACCATTTAACAACCCATAACGAAGTATCCCGCATTATTAAATTGTTGGCAGACTTGTTATTTACCATCACGTACGTTATTTGGAACTGAGTAATCGTGTGTAAATGCTATTGCTTAGAACGCAATAAAAATCATGTTAGATAGATTTATGCGTGCAGCTTTTTTGTCATCTATCATGAGCCGAGCCGTATTTCAGAGTCCCTAACCCTTCGTGTAAACGACAACGTCAGGATAATAGTATAGGTACGTACAAGGCAAAATTTGCCTCGACTCGATGTTATAAAAGAACATTTAACCGCTACTCTACACTAGGTACACTACTAACCCTATGTATATATAATAATATATATAATGAAATAGCCACCAGCGACTTAGTTTTAGCCAAAGTACGCAATAACCTACTATCAGTAAGTTACTTAGATGTCCCTGTAGATGTAAAGTAGGGCTGCTACGTAAAGTGACGTCGTTTCGGATGGGTGGAGTCTAGTGGCGGCCAAACCACAGAATAAATAAAAGTATCTACTACACCAAACCCTCATATACCTCAGAGTTACGTATTTTCCACGTTATCTGGAAAGACAAAATCGCTCTAGTTAAACTTTATAAAGTTCTTTAAAAATCTTCCTAATTAAATTTAATTAAAAAAAAATAACAAATTCGCGCGATTTTGTTTAAATTTAAAACCTACCTATATTATTGGTATTCCGACCCATAATTAGCCAAAAATAACCAAATGACCGAACCACCTGCGCCATATGACACAAGATCTTTATTACTCCCACGTAAAGTAACATATTTTCATACACAGGCCTTCAATATTAATATTTAATACACTGCCAATAAGGAGGAGGATAAATGGCATTGCTCGAGGCAGATGAGCATGTTTACGGCCCGCGAGACAACTTAATAACAATCATTTCGGCGATATTGTTTAATTTGCACTTATCATATTTAAGCTGGTTGCAAAACCGACCAATGACGGGGTGAACTAGTATGGCAGAAGTTACCTAACTAGGTAGGTACATAATAATAATGCAGTTAGACGAAACAAGCCTCAGGCGTATGCCGGTCACAATACATGTTCGCGTAAGGTAATTGATTTGGCAGTTCGATTTTAGATAATGGAGAGTAGGTAAATTCTTATTATAGGTACCAAATTATTAGCATATATTTTATTAATATCTAAGGTGGTATAGATATATTTTGTTTCTGAAAACTGTGCACGCCGTTGGGCATTTTTGTATGAAAAAATTTGTCACTGCAGAATTTTATATTATTTAGGTACTAATTGCGCCTCGTGGTTTTAGAGAAATTTCCAGAATAAAAATATTCATAAGTATAATATATTCATTGTCCTATTCTAAGATACGAAATAGGTACCTATAAACGTACTTGCGAAATTTCATCAAAATTTGTTCATTAGATAGTTTTTGCGTGTTGAGTAACAAAACATCCACATCCAATACATACTTACAAACTTTCGCATTTATAATATAAGTAGGTTAGGATTAGTAGGAAATAGAATATTATAGGTACATAATACAACACTCGCTCTCAAAACGGTGAAGGAAAACATCGTGACGAAACCGGCATGTCCAAGAATCACAAAATTCAAGGACATGTGACATCCACCAACCTGCACTGGGCCAGCGTAGTCTTTATGAGAGAAAACCCGTGTCCTAGCAATGAGAACGTAATGGGCTGATGATGATGATGAGAGCAATAGGATTAGAAGAATACCACTACAAAATAGGATCAAACTTCGTTGGTATGAAGCATACATTCACACTCCCTTTTTCGAATTCAGTCCGGTAGCAGTCAGATGAGATTGTCAGCTGTTTCTCAGCTAGTTAAGAACCGGCACCACATAAATGCTAGTCACTTGATTTGAAATTACACTTAATAAGTTAATCAAACCTAAGCGCTAATTTTACGGTATAAAATTCCGCAGTGCGTGATTTCACAAATGGCCGTATAATAAACATGTTTAGTACGGTTTTACAACGTGGGTAATAGCTACTCACACAGTCAGCGCATCCGCGAAATGGTGTGGTAAACCTTTAACATCTTCATTTTATAACCGTGTCATTTTGTTCAGCCTTCCTTGTGGTACATTCAACCAAGCCCAGGCTGTACTAAGTTTAAGTGCATCACCATATAGATAGACTGTGGCCTAGGTACACCTGATTTTGACGATAACATATAAAACGATAGATCCGTTTACTACACCAACTGTCTTCTTTTGGATCTACTTAACATTGGTAACTTCTTTAGAATCCAACTATTACTTATCTTTACTTTTATTGACCTAAGTATATGTATGTAGAACATTAAATATATCTATAGGATAATTTATATTTTAGTTCTCGATTTGTCATTTGACCAAGTCTATAAAATGTCTGAACAAGCAAAGCAAAAACATCTTGTTTGTTGGCTGAACATTTTTCAAATACGCCCCAAATAAATCCACAGAAAATAACAGCTTTTATTGCTCTAAACAATATTTAACTAATGCGGGATAGCTCGCCAAGATTTAGTACGTTCGGACACTGACACTCGAGACTGAAGAGATAGATTTATGGCCTCTGCCAGACGTGGTCTCCTCAACGATTTTATCTGCGGCATACCTACGTCCATGAGACGATATCTCGAGACAGGCACCACTATAGGCCTGGCTTTAGTATTGATAGGTTTTATTAGCCATTTGTCACAGGGACACACAAAATGTCCTATGAAAACTAATATCAATTGATCTCAATATTCAATTCTAACATCGGTGATCCTCCAGGCCCAGCGTGTGATGGTACCACAAAAACCCGCGGTAAATTTGATATAATGAGTGAATGGACATGAGAAAGCGAGAGCGCGTGTGCGGTGTGCGGTGATGCGTGCGGCGCACGATGCGCGCGCGCATTGATGGAAGAGTCATGGTCGTCGGGCGGCGCGCCGCTGCTGCGGACCAGGTCGCTCCCGCTGGTGCTGGAGGCGGCGAGCGGCGGCGCGCCCACGCGGCAGGCAAAGCTCGACCCTCGCCAGCTTCTCACCCTCACGCGCCATTACTACCCGGAAGGAGGCTGGGGGTGGGGCGTGGCCGCGGCCGCAACCATGGTGCAAATGTTGGCGCATGGATTGCACCAAGCCTCTGCCATTCTCGCCGTCGAAACAGTGAGGCGATTCGGTCCCGAAGTCCGCATGCAAGCAGGTACGTACCTACCATATTGTTAGAATAAATAGCCATTGAAAGCGATAAACTGCCCTAACTCTGTGGGAGAGTAGTGTGATTGTCAGCGAGCGACAAATGGTAAAAACGTAAAAGCTACGCCGTGGTTTTATGTATGTTAAACGCTTCTACTCTACCAAAAAATAAGAAAATACAAGTAGGTGTATAGTTTTTGGTAGTCAAAGTCACCAATACAAAAACAATATCTTTAAGCTTAAATGATCGCCAGGCTAAGAAAAACTACATTTGCGTAATATTTCTTAGCCTGGCGAGTCTTAGTCATAAAAAAATTTTTTACAACATTGACTTATTACCAATCATAACTTTTTAACAAATTGAGCATTTTCGTTCAGGCTCATAAAAAGTCCTGTAACTGTGACACTATATGCGTCTGGAGAGTTGTGTGAACAACAACCTGGACTTAAAACCAATGTAAACAAAGGTGCAAGAAAGGTGAACACGTCAAAGCTAGTAGCTTTCTTTGGGACTTCGAGGACACTACTTTCTTGTTTCAATATCATACCCAACTATAGTTTGACACGATCTACGAGTAATTCTGTTTGCAGTTCTGATTTCGCTCTCGGTTCAACGCTCCTCGATTCCCGACGACATTTTTATGATTTTCCACGTTCAAATATTTTTCCCGTGGCATATCTATCGCATAAATACACCAGAATGAATCACGAGGCCTCTGAAACTTTGACAACACATGGATCGTTTTGTTCGGAGATAAATGAGAACATTTTTCATAAGTACCCACTTGCTTTGTTATTGTCTGTTCTACATTAATTTGTTGTTGCGAAGAAATTGAAAGTTTACTCACGCGTGTGAAAAATTGAGGACTATGTTTATTTTCTTTGAATTCTAAAGCGTATATCATTTGGCAAAACTTTTGCGACTTGGGTTCTCAGAAGATGAGAATAAAGTGAATATGAATTTTCATTTGGGAGTTGAAGTCGAGCAGAAATTTTGCAAATGATGCAGATGCATCATACATGTGACATTCATCTTCTAGTTGAGGACATCAAGCGTCGTTTCACTCATGCATCATATTACACTTGAAAAAATTAATAAGAGACCTTAGGTACGTTGGTGTAAGACTGTTAGAGTAAGCGATCTGACATCCATCCCCGCCAGTTTAAAACTCGATAGGATTTCATTATGCTCGAGAAGCCCTATCCAAAGCTAAGTTTTATGTAACGAAGAATTAGACCTTCGGCAGTTGGCACAGAGTCGTAAAAATAATAGCCTATAAATATAAAAAAAATCGCCTCGAGAATCGACAACCAGAGATATTTCAATAAAATGGAATGCCTGATTTACTTTTATCTGGCGTTCCATTTCTGACACTCTTCGGTCTAAACAGATTTTAGGACTGAATTAAATCATTTTATTAATCCTAAGAACGTAAAAACCCTTAATGACCTGGACAAAAGGTACTGCTATATAGGTAGGTGTGGCTTCTAGGTTCAAGAATTAGGTGAGCAATGTTAGGGATTCGACGTGTTTTTAAGAGAGTACAACTGAAATATTCGCTTTGTCGTCCTTTGCGACTGGCTCCGCGTTTTATAAACGGACTGTGTGGAATAATCTATGTATGTGATCGTTTTTAAAAAAAAATTAAGTCCTGAATTGATTTCATCTCATTTTGAAAAGTTTCGTGAGTGTTATTATTCATAATTGATATAAAACGGCTAAGACTCACTGTAAACGTCGAAAATTACTCCGACCAGGTTTCGGACATTTTAGAAGTCCTTCTTCTGGGAGTTATGTTATCAAGCCGCGGCGTAGGTCGCGAGCGCTCGCACCTATATAAGACACCCCACAGTCGCAAGGAATCTTGTATACGCCTGGTCCGCTAAGTGGTTCCTTGTCCTTTGGAGATCGCAGAAAACGCCGGAGTTGTCCTGGTGGGCGGAACCTCGTCTTGATACCATACCTCCTGTCCAGGTAGTGAGCCACCACCGAACTTACGAACATCGCCGAGCGGGCGCGAATTCCACCAACGCCGCCCGCCGCGTCTGCAGAGCCGCGCACGCGCCGCCAGTTACATGCGAGCGCTCGCGACCTACGCCGCGGCTTGATATCATAACTCCCAGAAGAAGGACTTCTAAAAAGTCCGAAACCTGGTCGGAGTAATTTTCGACGTTTACCCGTTTAGCCGTTTTATATCAATTATGATTTCATCTCATCATTATCATCATCATCATCATCAGCCCATTACGTTCCCGCTTCTGGGACTCGATTCTTCTTTGTTAGAGAGTATAGGCAATCCACCACGCTGCGCAGGCCCAATGCGGGTTGTTGGATGTGTTAGAGTGTTAAAATACATACATAAAGTATTACAAAATAAATATTGAATTTACTTGCTAATTTATATACATATACTACATATTTAAAGTTAAAAGTATTTAATAGGCTTGAAATGTTGTCGCGGTACCGTTGTTTTTGTTCGTTCTTTTCCGTACAATGCAGACTGTGGTCGATTCAAAGAAAATTAAAATTAAAAGATCAGAAGGTAGAAAAAAAAGATACGGCCGGGTCGGTCGGTTCAACGGAAAAAGAAGGACGACTAAAAACCTAAGCTAGATTAGCATAAGCAGTGTTGTGAGTTAATGTGAAATATTGTGGATTGTATTAAATATAATTCAAGAACATATTTTGAAGTATAAATTGAATAGAAGGCTGTTTCATCTTCAGAAGTGGTATGTGCACAAGCCCGCAAGTGCTGTGTCGGTAAAGGTTTGATATAAATATGTATTAACGCAACAGCAAGGTGAGTCTGAGTTCATTACCTACATAGTTTCAAACCCATCTATGTTACGTAAAAAGTGTTAACCTTTTTTTCGATGTTTTACCCAAAGATAACGAATTATATAATTCGTCTTTGGTTTTACCTCTTGAGCGCCACGTTACAGAGGAAAAACCGTGCCTGTCAAGCTAAGCTACAAAATGTATACATACATTTTAGTCGGGTTATGCCGACATTGACGTGGAAAAGCCTTGTTAATTTTTTTTCTTTAGTATCATTTAACTGTGGAGTTCAAAATGTTTCTTATCTACCTACTTGACAAAAGGTTCGATAAATTACGCACGTGTGTGCTTGTTTCCCGGTTTGCAGCACGCATCTACTGCAAGGTAGAATTGAGGTTACAATATTAAAATATTTTGTATATCTCAGGTTGCCATTGTATAAACAATGCCGAGGGAGGCGCAATCACACCGCGTGTGGTCGCGGTCCGCCACGAGGCGCGAGCCGCGCGCTCGGGACAGGCGTACCCGGTCACGCAGCAGAAGGCCCCGCAGGACGGTGACACCAAGGCGTTCTCGTGAGCGACGGTTGCGGTCGGCTTCAAGGTCAGACTCCAATGTACGAGATAGAAGACGCTGGCGTAATGAATCACGGCTAAGAAGTGCGCAGCGTTCACGAGCAGACTATTCTCGTAGTAGAAGTCGTTCACGTAGTACTCATGAAGCTTTACGAAGTAGGCGATCGCTTAATACTTTGTCACCTCTGTCCTGTTCGAAATATTATTTCAGCCGAACATGCCTCGCGTCATGTTGATATTAATGATGTACATAATGAAGTCATTGTTAACAGAAACTTAATTGATAGTTTAAGTAAAGGTCTACAAGCTGTTGCAACCGTAAATCCCCACAACAAAGAAAAGTTCTCATCTATAAACGTTGTTACTGAATTTGATCCTAAGTTTTAAAATCGAACTACCTTAACATGGTTGAATAAAGTTAATGAGTGCGCAGAGATTTACGGTTGGGATAGTAAGCGAACTGCTCATTACGCGTTGCCAAAGCTTATGGGAACCGCGAAGCGATGGTACGAGAGGCAATTATTAGTTATGCGTACATAGCAGATTATGAAAATTATGAACGTTTACTTTCAGAAATGTGATGCATTAAAGCTAAGTTTGGTGATGATTTAGAAGATTATTATTATGAGAAGTTAATAGTCTTCAATCGTTGCGGGATAACTGGGAAGAATGCTATAGATTGCGTAGTTTATGGCATAGAAGATAGGTCTATTCGTTATGGTGCGGAGGCAGTGGGTTATGAGGACGCTGATAAACTCTTAGGAAGGAAGTGTAAAGCATGAGAGGTTTGAATAAAAACGATAGGAAATTAACACGACCAAATACAAAGTTAATTTGAAAACCACCAAAATCAGAACTTAATAATAGACCCATTCAATGCTTTAACTGCCACAAAGTTGACCACGTCGTGACTAACCTTAAAAAAACCGTTAATTAAATGCCAGAAGTGTAAGCGAGTTGGACATGACGAACTAAATCGTACAAACGAAGTTTGTAAGGATAGACTAGAGGTTAAATCTTTATGACTAGTTCCGGTTGATGAAATGGCAGATAACAAATTTAAAAAGAAGATAAGTATTGACCAATCAGATTTAAATGGTTACGCCGATTTTGGCAGTCAATGTCCATTGATCCAGGAATCAATCGCTAGGAAGATATCTGATTCAGATAAATGGAGACTTACAAATTTACCTTGCTTACGTGGATTTGGAAATTCTCTTATACACGCTATAGGTGCATTTGTTGTTAATTTAATTATTGATGATGTAAGAGCGAATGTCGAGTTAATCGTAGTTCCTGATCACTACCTAAGTTATGAAATCTTAATAGGTCAAACAGTGACAGAACAACCCCATGTCGAAATTCACAAGGACGACAAGCATTTAACTATTAAATCAACAATAACTTTATATAACCAGCATATACTTTTAAAGACGTTTGAGACGGTAATCATACACGGAAGTGCGATCAAAGTTTTTACGAGTACTGAGTTATCCGGGGAGTTATATATAGAAAATAGCCAAAGATTAAATTGTAATAAGAAATGGTATAGGCTACATTGTAATTATAAATTGTCAAAATAATATTGTGCAGCTTATTAAAAATGAGCTAATATCTCGAGGAGTTATGTAAGTTAAACTAAAAGCTTAAATGTAAACCAGATAATAAAGTTTTATAAAGTTTATTAGTATCAGAAGCCTTATATAACTATTACATATTTAACCAAATTTGTAGCAATAACTAAAGTATTATCCTCAAATGAAAAATAACAACATAATATATATGATAACATAATAGATAAGAAATGATATTAGTCATATTTCGTTAGAAGACTTACATATGGAAGATAACTTAAGTGAATCTGAAAAGGGCCAATTGTTAAATTTGATAAATCAGTACCAGGATTGTTTTGCAAAGAGTTTGTCTGAATTAGGTTGCACAAATATTACTACAATGGACATTGAATTAAAAGATACAAATGCTGTCGTGTATCTCCCATATCGCCTTAGCCATACGGAGAAAGTAAAGAAGTTAGGACAATGGTCGATGACCTGTTACATCATGGCATAGTTAAGGAATCGATTTATCTATATGCCTCACCAATTATAATAGGTCTAGCTAGTTTTTTTAGACGTTTTATAAAAGGTCTCGCCCATATTTCTAGACTTCTTACAAAATTATTAAAGAAAAATGTCGTGTGGGAGTGGGGTAATAAACAAGAACAAGCCTTTAATGATATTAATCATCAAGACCAGTTTCAGCTTTATATAATCCAGCAGCTGAAACCCGGATTCATACAGACGCGAGCAAGTCATAGTGTAGGGGGTGTTTTGATGCAACGACAAGACGATGCAAATTTTAAGCCTATTGCCTACTATAGTCGTCAAACATCGCCAGAGGAGTCTCACTTTTCATCTAACGAATTGGAGACTCTAGCAGTTATAGCATCATTGATGAAATTCAAGCCATATTTTCTGGGATTAAACTTCACTATAGTCACCGATTTTAATTCCCTTAGAGCAACTTTTATTAAAAGAGGCATGATTCCTCGCGTATCTAGACGGTGGAGTTTAATCCAAGAATATAATTGTGATGTTTTGTATAGGTCTGGCGACAAGATGATCCACGTAGACGCATTGAGCAGAAACTCAACCAGTGACGTAATCGCATTGATGCCGTTGAAACCTGTGACATTATGACATTAAGTGTCAATAATAACTGGTTGGCGACTATTAAATCGAATGATTCTGAGGTAATGCGCATTAAAGATATTTAGACAAAATCAGTTCATGATGTCTCATGAATCGACATACGGAAAAATTTCGTAATAAAACGACATCGTTTATATAGGACTAGGCCTACTGATAATGGATTAAGGTGGGTCGTACCAAAGGGATGTAGGTGGCAAGTACTGCAGAAAAATCACGATCAAATAAGGCATTTTGATTTTGAGAAGACATACGATCGAATCAAAGAACATTACTGGTTTTCACGAAAGCGAAGGTTCGTAAAAAAAAAAAAAAAAAAACGTTACTTCGTGTTTAGAATGTGAGCACAAATTCCGTCAGGCAGGAAGGAAGGCTATCTACATCCCATTCCTAAGATATCGACTCCCTTTCATACGATTCATATCCATCACGTAGGACCTTTTGTGACGAACAAACGTAAAAACGTACACATACGGGTAATAATTGATGCATACACAAAATTCATTGTAGTTAAACACAAAGTCTAATACGACTATTGCGATTTTGAGAGATTACTTTGGTACGTTTGGGTTACCTGTTCGATTAATTAGAGATCGTGGTACCTCTTTTACGAGTACTAAGTTTAAGTCATTTATACAGGAACTAGGAATCTGGCATACCACTCTCCACGAGCAAATAGTCAAGTGGAGGTACAATCGCACGATATTAGATTCCCTTGTGGCGCAAAATCAAGGCAAAGATGAGAGGTTGTGGGATGATATGTTACTACAGGTGCAATGGGGTTGAATAATACACTTACCTAACAAGAGCACAGGAAAATCACCGTCAAAAGTTTGTTTGGGCTGAAGCTTACTAATGATAATGAAGGTCAAATTGTCACAGATATTCATCCTGACATGTTAAATAAAGTCGACTCTAAATGTATAGATGCAGTTCAATATGTGATACAAATCAACCGACTGTCGAGGCAAGTATTCCACAAAATGATACATTTAGAGATCTTGTTAAATGTGAATCTCAATCAAGTAGTGTAGATAGTCACGGGGATGAAGGTCAATATACTAATTCAGTTGATAAGAATATTATTGAAGTTAGGTCAGAAGTAAATCTCAAGAAAATCAAAAATACAATTTTGACAAAAAGAGAAAAGAAGCAAGAAAATATAGTATAGGAGAATTAGTAAGAGTAGGGAGAACATCACACACGGTAGGTAAGAGTAGAAAGTTATTGCCAAAATTGTGAGGTCCGTATAATATAACTAAAGTATTAGGTAACGATAGATACGAAGTTATTGATATACCGATAACCAAGAAAGGAAAAAGCTCTTATACAGGAGTCTATGCTGTCGATTAAATATTTCCATGGATGTGTTTTAATGCAAAAGATTTTGGTAGTGACAGCAGTAGCGATAATGAGTACTAGTTTTAAAATGTATTTAGTTGTTTTTGAGTACCTCATTGCCTATGCCTACCTAATAAATAAACCGATCGATGGCCATTTTGTGACGTTAAGTACTTGTGAACTATGAATATGTTCATTGTAAAACTGAAACTATTAAGATCAATAGTTTCTAATATATGCGTTTTTAATATTAGTGAAAATGTAAACTGTGTATAAAACGCAATAGAAATGAATAATATTTTTGAAGAGATAAATAGGTGTTGATCTAGAGCTTGATCATCATCAAGTCAACTCAATCATCATGTCGATATAATCTGATTATTATGGTCAATTATACATACCTAATGTAGGTGTCAATATGGCAAGGTATGCAATTTTTTGTTATTTTTAAGTGTGTTGTAACGTGCGTCTATAATATCACTGACACGAGGCGTGCCATGCGCGTAGTGCTCTATCAAATTTGTCAAGCTTGAGCACAAAGTGTGCTATGCGCAACGTGCGCTCGTCAAGTACCTGCTTTAAGCACAAAGTGTGCTATGCGCAACGTGCGCTCATCAAGTACCTGCTTTAAGCACAAAGTGTGCTATGCGCAACGTGCGCTCGTCAAGTACCTGCTTTAAGCACAAAGTGTGCTATGCGCAACGTGCGCTCATCAAGTACCTGCTTTAAGCACAAAGTGTGCTATGCGCAACGTGCGCTCATCAAGTACCTGCTTTAAGCACAAAGTGTGCTATGCGCAACGTGCGCTCATCAAGTACCTGCTTTAAGCACAAAGTGTGCTATGCGCAACGTGCGCTCATCGAGTAGCTCACGCACAACGTGTGCTATGCGCAATGTGCGCTCATCAAATACCTAGCTCATGCACAAAGTGTGCACAGCGCAACGTGCGCTCATTAATTAGTTCAAGCACAAAGTGTGCACAGCGCAAAGTGCGCCACTTAATTAAGAATTCAAGTACATTAAATTAATTTGTTTTTAATTAAAAATATATTTTGTTATACATTAACTTATTGTTTTGAAGACGTATCAATTATTATAGAGTATATGAATTGTTAGTGTTATAAATTTAAATTAGTATTGTACGAAATTTACAATTGTTAAAAATTTTCGTTGTTATCGTCGTTTAATTGATTGTTAATTTTCTGTGTCCACGAGGACGTGAACGTGTATCAGGATGGACGAGCTGTTAGAGTGTTAAAATACATACATAAAGTATTACAAAATAAATATTGAATTTACTTGCTAATTTATATACATATACTACATATTTAAAGTTAAAAGTATTTAATAGGCTTGAAATGTTGTCGCGGTACCGTTGTTTTTGTTCGTTCTTTTCCGTACAATGCAGACTGTGGTCGATTCAAAGAAAATTAAAATTAAAAGATCAGAAGGTAGAAAAAAAAGATACGGCCGGGTCGGTCGGTTCAACGGAAAAAGAAGGACGACTAAAAACCTAAGCTAGATTAGCATAAGCAGTGTTGTGAGTTAATGTGAAATATTGTGGATTGTATTAAATATAATTCAAGAACATATTTTGAAGTATAAATTGAATAGAAGGCTGTTTCAGATGTCACATGTCCTTGAATAATTGTGATCTTTTCTCACGATGTTTTCCGTGACCGTTTTTAGAGGGACTATTAAATCCGCATATAACTTGAGAAAGTCAGTGCTGCGGAGCTAGCGGGATTCGAAATCGGGTGTGTTGGATCGAAAGTCGCACGTGCTCCACACTCGCGCACTCGAAGTCATCTCATATAAATAAAATAAAATAAAAAATCCTTTTTTTCATGGTATTAAAAAACAGTTAAAATAAGTTATTACTAGTATAAATTACATTGTCATCTTAATATATTTAAAATTTAAACAATTTAATAAAAAAAAAATACTTTTTTTAAAAATTGGTAAATTTGCATGAATATAATAATTATAATATAATAATTATAATTATTATATTCATGCAAATTACCAATAAATACATTCATCTCATATACCTTGCAAAATCCACTCTAAAGTTACTGTTTAGCCCTAAAACTATTTATGATCAGTAACAAGATGTTCATATGATTCGAAAGGTCTTGTAATGTGTACTTACCGGCAAAGACTTTGCATATACTAACATTTGACGCGCAAATCGCGCAACCAAACTGGTATTTAATACCGGCATTAAACTGGAAATGTAATGACGCTACGTTCATTAGTGTTGAATGGGGCCTATAAATTCAATTACCAAGATTACCGCGAATAAAATCAAGGTCCTTTTGCTCTTGAGCACCATCAGTTATTTGAGGCAAGTAAACACATTAAAGAAGTTAATCCATTCAACATACCTAAGCACGTAGGCAATACAATTTACATGTTGTCCTTTTACTTCCGAAATATGTTTTTTTGTGCGGAAGTGGCAAGTTTTTATGCCGTCATAAACAGGATAATAAGTACAGTACGGAGCAAGCTGTAAAACAGATTTTTTTCCTCTGTAAGAAAACATGGTGAATACAGTATTGCTTGATCCTAATTTTCTTAACCAAAGTTTACCTACCTCCTCCGAACCTTCCTCTTTACTTTCATAATAAAATGAACTAAAGACTTTGAACAAGTATCTCTCTGAACTCAATTTAATAATAGAGCTGAAAATAGAGATCATGATAGTACTCAGATCAAATGCGCATCTGCTAAATCATAGATTGATTTACCGACACCCACAGGCATGGATGAAGGGTACGCCCCACACGTCAATCATCAGCAATCGTTTATTAGGATCAGAACGAGACAGCAACGCAGAGAGGTCTCAAGGAACCGTATTAATGGGCCACCATCAAACACATGGGATATTCAAGAGAGCAACTAAAAGTTTCGCGTTCGGTAAAATAAATATAGACTTACCGAAACACAGTGCGCAAGCAAAGTACGTAACGTTTCGTTTGCCCGTCATTAATTTATAGTTTATTACGATCAGAAGGATGAGGAATGCGTAACAAAGATGAGGTACCTAAGGAAACGTACTGATGGGGTACACTAAGTAACGTTAAAGACAGATATAAGAATTGTTGACTTGTAAATAAGTAAGTACTAGAAGTACTTAAAAATCTTAAGTTCTGTTACAGAACTCTGACACAACTGACACAGAAAGGTTTTAATCTTACAAAAAACCTGGAGACAAGTTTCCGCTCTAGCTATGATTTTTACCCCTTTTTCCTGACAAAATATGGCTCGTCCATCCCTGCTCAATCTGATACATGTAACGCCCGACCTCATCGCCCATTTATCATCTCAAAGGACGTTTAATATGTTTCGGTCGGTCGACAGCTAACGTGATAACGATGCTGCCAACCTCACAGCCGCACTAGCTCACCCCAGATCATGATTGCCATGCTTTTTTGATACGTATTGTTCGTTAGGCGGTCCCCCTTTGTGAGGTCTGCTTTTTCGGAATTTAAATTACTAGGTAAAAAACAACCCAACCACATACAAATTTGTACTAGCCTTTAACTTTGGTGGGACTAACCAGCACATTTTAAATATAAGAAATCGTTGTTAAAGCAGGCATTAGGTACTCTTTAATTAGATATTACCTACCTATTATCGTACATTGCATAAGAACTTTCTATAAAAATGCAACCTATTATTCAAAATCCAACCTCTCCTTATTATCCCTACTATGAGTATGAATTTGTAGAGCTCATCTGGCAGAAAATTTGTACAGTGGCCCTACCTACTACAGGGTCACACACACGGACTCTAATTATGTTTTAGTATCTATTAGATAGTTAGGTATACCTACTAAAGAAGCCTTCTTTTGCCAGATGGCTTACCTCATGTAGTAAGACGCCACGTCTGTTCATAGCTACTAAGTACAACTACAAGGTAGACATAAACGAGAATTTACTCAACTTTTGTTATGTCTTAACATGTTACCATTTTCCCCAATTTACATTACATATTTCTCCAAGTATCTAATAGCACTAATAGTTAGATTTAGGTGGTTAGTGGTGGCATGAAAGTTAAAAAAAAATTGAAGTTATGTTAACATGTTTGTTCCATGTTTTATTTCTCTATAACCCAGAAACAAAGATAGGTAAGGTTTTAAAATTTAGACGTAATAAACTCACTCGCAAACGTAAAATCCTATAAAAACGTCCAAACCACGTATGTTTCGCGTCATAAAGTCAAGGTTCGTCGCATTGTTGTCAACTTTTATTTAGTCCACAGAATAACTTTAAACAATCTCGACATGGAGCAGAAATTCTATTTCCACAAAAAGGGAAACAAACAGCTTTTAAGATAACAGAGTTCAAGCAATAATGAAGACAATTTAAGAAATCGAGACACGATTTCGATTTTATTTTATTGAATGCGGGACCACAGCAAAAGTGGCTGATATGACTCCATATAAAGTTAAGGGACAGACAATTCGCCAGTTATTTAGTAGACGATGAGGCAGCATGATTTCTTTATTTGGTTTCGATTGAGACGCGACCCAACAGATCGAATGTTCCACGGCATTTGTTGCCGACTAAAGTATAAGCCCAACTCTTTATTTATAGCGCGATATTTCGCTTTTACTGCTGTTCTTTCATAAAAGTCTCATTTTTTAAGAAAAACTGAGAACTTTTTCTGCGCTTTAATGGTTTCGTTGTTGGACAAAGTTGTGACTTATTGATTGTTGTAATTGGTTTTATTTGTATGCCTACAACCTAGAACTTTACTTGACACTTTAGAAGTTATTTATATTTATGCATTATAGTTTTATTGATCATAAATCTTAAGTAATAGAAAATGAGATACTTTTGTCATTAGGTACGTTGTCTTTTAATTATTTCGATGCCTTTTCATAAAATTAATTAAAACTTTTGTCATACAAACAATGATCCCAGACAAACGGTGTGTCACGACTGTCTCATCAATCTGTGATTCTAGACTAACCAGTGTCTCTAGATTTATACGTCAGATCGGTGGACAACGGGTGACGCTTTTTGTTAAAGTCGACGAACCCCCTTTAAAATGGACGTACTCAGGAAGACACAACGTGAACGTTATAACATAACTCTTATTGAAGCTATTGGAAACTTAACCTTTGAGCGTCGCGCTATAGAATCAAAGCTGTGCCCAATTAAATAAGCTACGCAATTTTTTTGTTGGTTTTTACGAGTAGTTAGCATACGTTTTAGTTGGGTTTGGCCGACGTCGGCGTAAAGAACACTATTTCATGTGTCGAGTATAGCCTACCTTGGTGGTCAAAGGGTTAACACGGTTTCTTGAAACTAAGAGTACCTACTTGTTTACCTAGCAGATTTCTCTAAATGTTGAATTCCACAACGCAGACGAAATGAATTTTACATTCTAATGAACCTAATTGAATCAGGCGTGACGTTGCGTAAATTCATCTCAAATCTGAAACGCAATGAACATATTAGTGTAATTCCACTGAATAATAATTTATTCAGCGGACTTTACATTAGGTATTTTCATTGTGTTTCAGATTCCAATGAACTAATTAGCAATACCATAACCATGTTCAAATAGGTGCAGTGTCTTTCGGGTTTAATCACCATCAATGCAACACTGTCGGACTGCCAGAAGTTAAGCATGGAGGTTCTTAACTATGGGGGCCATAATTTGATCCAGAACTCCCCCAAGACAAAACGCCTGCGTGCGCTCATTGCCAAAAGTCGCTAAAGTTTTTCAATAGAAATGTTTGTGCGACGCTGCTCCGACCCGCCACTTGAATGAAAGATTGTATTCTCAGAAAAACTCGATGCTGTCTGGTGGATCGCTGAAGGCCGCATGATTAATAAGATCCAAAATAAACCTGCTATATTTGGAGTTTTATTTGTAACACAACTCGTCTTTAGTCTTACTATATCTCCATACAAAACAAGAAAAGAGAGAACTTAAGTAGGTATACTTACGAATAGAATACGATCGAGAACCTCAAATTCAGATTAACTAAGGCTCTAGCGATGCATAGGTATGGTTATGGTGGAGGTAGATTAACATAAGGCCCTTATTAATAAACGCTGTTTAAAACCTTATTTAATGTTTAACATTTCGTCCCTAACATTTTCGTTTCAAAGGAAGATGACAGTGAAGACAGATGAAGTGACAAACACGTTAAACATTGTTTAACTTTATTTACCGCTTTGCCAGTTATTCTGCCACCAAGCAGTAGTGCGCCAGCCTTACTAATTCCGGCTTGTAGGGCATTGTAGCCAGCGCGATAACTGGGTATATTATTATGAGACTTAGTATCTGATGTTTCGGGGTGATGAGCGCAATGCAGTGCTATGCAGAGCTTTTTATGGTATTTAAAGTCCTGGGTTTAAGTGCAATTTTATGGGCAGGCGTGGCGCTTACCGTCAGGCGAAAGCCTTGCTCGTCTCATCATTAAATTCCATAAAAAAACATTGTTAAGGACCTATGATTGTTATCTCCAGTTAATATCCACTTACATCTTAATTTACTGCTTTTAAATACCTACCTACGAGTTTAATTACTTTAAAGCCAAATAGAATATTTCAACTTTACAACAGCGATCCTGGTGCGGGCGAGAAATGAAGGAAAATTTTAACTTAGTTTTAACGATGCACTGCCACCCAGTGCAAGTTACCAGAAGTATTATCCGTGATGATGACCCGAGAGGAAGCTCGGAAAGAGCACTGAAAATTCGAGCTCGTTCATAAGTTCCGTAACTTGGGAAATGAGACTGAAAATGTAAGTTCTCTGCAATTTGGTGAAATGTTGACCAAATGGTTGAATGCTGGATTCAATTTGGTCAAAGCGAAGCGTTTGCTTCAGATTTATATAGTTCGGAATACTAGCGAATTCCTGTACATTTTTGGAAGTTACTTTATAGCTATTTTATATGGTTTCATGTGTGAAACGTTTTGTTTTGGATTTTATAGAGCAGTGAAGTGACGGTCTATAGTAGGTACATATATGTAAGTATAGAAGACATGGGATTTATTTTAACATTGGAACAAAGTTACTGGGTGAAAGTTCAGTCAACTGGACTAACAACCGAACTACTGCTACTAGAGGAAATTAATGGAATAAGTATGGGAATCGGGGTAGTTAAATTGAGGGGGTAATAGCTAAGTCCCCACAACTGAAACCTAAATAAGGAATGTCACAGAATAACGTGTAGTCACTACAGTAAAACTTTACATTACCATTATGAATAAACCAGATTGAGCAACTTTATGTGGTTTACATACAGTTTACACACAAATAAATATATATAAATATTTGTTTGAAAAATAGGTAGTCTCGTCTGGGTGCTAAATACGATTTCCCTGGGGCTATAATAACCGTTAGGTACTTTAATTGGCTATTTAGCCTATAGACGTTTGAGTCGATAATATCCATTTGATTCTCAAGATTGTCATTGTCATGCCCCTAGGGCTAACAGTTGACACTCAAATTAAATTTATAGTTAAAAAGTTTTGTTCCGACTAAAGCAAAATGTGTTAAATATTATAAACAAATTAACTTATTTACCAATAGAATATCGCAAAGTAAGATGCGCTTTAATTAGCAGCAGAGTTCTGTATCTTTGTGTTTCAATTTCGATCAATACCTACCTACCTATAGATTGGTATCTAACCTACTACTATACTGAAGGTTATATTTTGTACATTGTAGCTTCTTTTATATTTTTCTCGTGGGACTAACCTTGCCATCGGAGTAATAGAACACCCGAAGGCGTCCGAAATGGCCTTACGACTGTTGTCGTGAAACAATGCCATTAGAGCGCGGTAGCGCTCTGACGTAAATACCTGCACAAACGGGTACCCATCCAAGTAGTGGCCACGACGACGTTGTTTAGCCTTACAGTTCGGTTTCGATTGGCTAGGCGCGTGACTCGCTACAAACATTGTTTATATTGTTTTGTTATTGTTTTGCATTGTTTTTGATACGTTTTTTTAGTTTTAGAGAAGGTGAATATATACAATACATTCTTATTAAGTTTTTGCATAGTTGAGAAAATTCAATGTTTTGTAATCAAGTCAAAAAATGACACAATTTTAGTAAATTGCATCCGTGCGACGCAGGGGTCTAAGATAAATAGAACCGCCACGGACCCATTATTTTCTAACAAAATATTAAGTTTTTAACATAATCCTTACTAATATCAAAAACGCGAAAGTTTGTATATATGGATGTTTGTTACTCTTTCACGCTGCAACGGCTAAACGAATTGGGAAGAAATTTAGTATGGAGATAGCTTATACCCTGGATTAACACGTAGGCTACTTTTAAACCCGGGAAACCGCGGGTGAAATCGCAGGGCGCAGCTAGTCACGAATACTTTAATAGCCCAAGTTTACCCTAATTAGTGTGATCTTAAGCGAAAACTCGGCGTTCGTGTTTTGCTTGCCCACTTAATAAATTTAATAACTTTCCGCGTAGTAACTCCATAAAACATTAAAATGAAATGTTAAAATTGGCGCGAAATAAAGTGGGTTTTCACGCCAGCTGAACACAAACCATTAAATTTTGTCTTAAACGTTAAATTGACACGAAATTAAGCACGTGTCACGGCAACCCTACACATCGTCGCCATATAAGGCTTGGAATGCCCGCACGCGTATCTTTACGGCTTCAGACAATAATAAACAACGCGAGCTTTTTGTCGTGATCCACTGCGATGAAGCCGATTAGCGTCAATACGGAAAATATTTTGTTGAATATCTCGCCAACACCTTCTACGGAATTAATTTGCAAAAACTACACGTGCAAAAGTGACTTTAATGTTGCAAACGTGCAGTTAACGTCAAGTTTTCAATGAATAACTTTACGTTTAATTAGATTTTTTTAGGTTAGTGACAGCCCTATAACGCAGCACGTGTCGAGCACTGATCGAGTTATCTATAGTTTGAAACTTGAATTCATATTTCTTAACTTCCAGTTTAGAAATATGAATTCCTTCTTTTAGCGAAATCTTATGAAGTTACTAACTACGCTTATTTCCTGTTCGCCCGGAAATGCTCGTCCCACTTAATGTTTCAAGTTGGAATTAACGTTATTTCCTGTGAATTTATTAACTTCTTTGATTAGACGGTTGAGTTCGCCGATTTTGAATTTTACTGTTTTAAAGTTGGTATGTTTTATTGGTAGAATTTCGTCGAATCAATTTAAAGATGAGTAGGTGTAACTAATACATGGATTCAAAAGCAGCCTTAACATTTCCGCTTATTAATTCCAGGAATATACGGTGATGATGATCACATCATCACAAACACCGCATATTCCTGGTAAATTGGTGGATAAGTACTTAAATAATTATATTTAGAAGTGAATTTGTCGAACTGGTACCCATGCACATATATCATATGCTAGCTGAACTGCTGATGAGCTGCTAGTCAGCAGTTCCAAGGCCAGGGGTTGATACTTTATGTGAGCTAATAACCCGCAAAGAGCGCGAGGCGAGTCAGTCCGCGTGCGCAGAGAATCCGAGTTGCGAGGCTGCCGAAGGACTCTTAAGACATTATTAACTGTCTTTACATTTTTTTTAAAAGCCTTGCTTGGTTTTCCGTATAACAGAACGTGTCACGGAAGACGTAGTAATTTCCTAAGATTTAGCGATCTTTTACATTCTGATCATCATTCATATAAGGATCTTAAGTAGCTTACGTTCCTATTCAATCGTTTTTCTTCAAGTCTTCATTCAATCTTCGTATTCAAATCCTTGAGGGATTTGGATCGCTCGGATGTGTGGAGATTTATCTTCTCCAATTTATAAAGATAAAGCTACTCGTAATAAAGTAAGTGATAAATTACCCATATAATAAATCTACCATCACATAGGTCTACCTAAATACAATAGGTACATTACAATACTAAATACTTTATTGAACACCACAATATCATCATCATCAGCCCATAGGTTCGCACTGCTAGGATACGGGCCTTCTATTACAGAGAAAGTATGGGCCATAATCCACCACATGCATTTTCTATATACCTAGAAGAGGCTTTCGAGCTCATGGATGTTAATTGAGTCAGCAACTACCTTGTAGGTAGTTTATCAGAGTCCATTCCCGCACACGATCTGGGTACTTGGGCAGCACGCATGCCCGCAGCACAGAAGAATAACAGCGAGAAGCACCCTGCATTTGATAGGTCAACAACTCACCACGAGAAGTCTTCTTTCTCGTGTGGGTGAGTGACCAACTCTGGGCGGAATTTATTGTCTATGAAGGTCTCCGATATGGCCTTACGACTGCTGTCCTAAGGCAACAACCGGAACCAACGTGACGGCTTAACGAGGACACGGTAGCGCTCGGATGTAATAAAAAAATACCATTCAAGCGGTCACTCATTCAATTGGTGAACAAGGCGAAGATCTGTTACAAACTGCTAAGCGAGCTAACACAACTTGTTTCGGAATCCTCTTTCACGCTACAAGTCTTTTTCTGTTTTGTTCCAGGATGTCTAGGAGCGTTATCAGCCGGTGTAGCTCTAGCCCTGTCTCCTGTAACAGTGGCGCTATGCGTGCGGAAGTCGACGCGAGTCACGGCGGTCGTGGGCGGGTTGGTGGCTGCGCTTGGCTGCCTCTTCACGTCCTTCGCCACGCAGTTTCACCAGCTCTTCTTCAGTTATGGTAAGTGAAGTGCTTTGAGCTGCTTGTAACTGTTTATGACGGACAGTGCTTCGGAAATACCGGGGTTATTTCCGAAGCACTGGTAGAGACGATAGCACCCAAGAAACTCTGCGGGGATGTCTTTTTTTTAATCTTTTAAAATGGCCAAAAATATAACACTGAACAATGAGGTATAAATCACAATTAACCAAGATCTATGCGATTATCATACCACAATGTCAAACTAGAAGTGCGAGTGAGACGTCCTATAGTCATAGTACCTACCTATCAGTAACATGAAAATATGAGTAATATATATTCATTTCATATGTTCAACACTCAAAGTTCCTACAGTCGTAAGTATGGTAAATCATCAACTGTCTACTTTAGCAATTTTAATGAGAGTCGCAGCATGCATTACAACTAAATAAATAAATTGGAACGTTAATGCACCTGAAAGCCAACAACTTGCCGGCAAGTCTGACAAGTCAATTTATTCCATCTGATCCTCATATCCGAAACTCGTTTTGGCGTACATCAAAGGTATCCGGTAATTGGCTCTCTGTGTAAATAAGGATATCTATATAATCGCCAGATTCAAAAGCCGTGCTAAAATAAACACAAATAAATACGAGTAGGTATAATATATCTGCATCGGTATTTCGGTTCCCAGTTACCTACTTGCACATTTACAGTTTATCGCCTCCGCAAATGCACGCACCGGCTGCATCACAATGTCAATAATTTTGCAGTGAATGTTACACAATAAGATCTCAATGCACGTTATATTCGCTCCTCTCGAATACAGAAATATCATTGCATCGACACGGAACGCCACAGTATAGCATCGTATCAGAAAACTAACAACAAACTTCGCGCACTGCATAATACAAGCAGAGCTTAGTTATCTTGGAGGATAACGCGTTGGCACCCGGCAGAAAGGGTATTAGCATATAAATTGAAGCTGTGAATGCCAGGTCTTCGCTACACTGTGGACTGTGGCTCTAACTATCCTCTATAACCAGAGTTTGCCAATAGCTTGTTTTTCGGGAAACAGCGGACGTCAGCACCACCGAACATTGTTTGCATACAGAGCAAGAACAAACAGAAACTTTGACCATTTTTAGATCCCAATTTTATTAGCGGAGCGTGACCATTTGGAACTTTTACAATTTTGAATACATTACATAAAACCTTCGACGCCATTAGGTAAACAGTACGTGTGGGTTAATCCTTTAAGTTTTGCATACCATCGTTACATATTCTAATTTCATCCAGTTTTCTCTCAAAGGAGTTGTCATTTGCATCATCAATTTTTATTTCAGTAGATATGTTATCAATAATTACTATTAAGTACCTATAAATAATGCAAGACCTAAACCAAAACCTTAACAAAACTAGACAATTTTATCTAAAGTTTTTCAATCGAGACGACCAACAGTTCAATCAATCAATCAGTTTATTGCAGTTACAGAAATATAGGGTAGTAATATCCAAAAACGCAGTTTTGTTTCTCTCCAAAATTCACTCGATGTTTTCTAATAACAAAACTTCCTCACTGCAAGCTAAAGGTACCACGAAGGTCCCAAAATTATGCCACACCTTTTATAGGTATAATAACGTAGCTAACTACAAGACTGACCATTCTTTACACTGTTACTCTACTTAGTTGTTAACAGTCAAACCACAATAACTAGTAAATGGGTAGAAGTTAGGTATCGGGAAAAGCACTTGTGACTGAAACGCGCAGCGATTACAAACGAGAACACGAGATCTGCGTAAACTTACGCAGAATACTTTGCTTAGGTACACACTTTCAAACGGCAGTTCTCGATTTAACACCACTCAGTTTTTATTGGGGATTGCTGTGGTAGTAGGTACTCCTACTTTCCCTATGATATCTTGCAGCTCTACTGCCTATGCTACAGCTCTTTATTTGATGGCTCTTTTATTATTAATTTCATCATCAGCCCATTACCACAAAATATAACCAGTCTATATTTTATGCCATTACTTACCCGCAGCTGGAATACGAGTAGGTACCTATTCTCTCAGATAGAGCTCGTAACATTACATACCTACATCATAGGTACATATTTCTATCGGCCCATCAACGTTGTAAAAACATTCCAGTAGTCACTAATCCTCCATACATAAATATATCCATCGAACGACATGAGACATACCTTTCACAAATTGTATCTATAAATACCTAAGTATAAAATATAACTGATTTGCGTGAACAAGAAAAATATTTACATTCCATTTGTCAACATTTCTCTTTACTAATTTACACCCATTAATTAGATAATTCACAACATTGTTAAGATTAATATGTTTAAAATAAGGGCATTAAAAGATTTACGATATATCAAGATTTATCTTATTTCAAGAGACAGAAAGAATGTATTTATTTTTTATTTTATTTGCTGTGGAAAATCATTCGGCACGTTAAAGTAAGAATTTCCAATACGAAATAAAGCTCGGCGATAGATCCAAAGGGAATAAAATGGTTAAACCGCTGTCCGATGCAGTTTATCCCGGCAAATACCACTGAATAAACATCATTGCAAACCAATACCTATCAGAACGTACTTACTAAATAAAACAAAGAGCTTAAACTTCTGTTGATTAAAGTCGCAGCTCTATTGAGACTTCTACATAAACGTTTGGAAAAGTACCTTCTATCTGTAATTCTCTGTAATGAGAATGTTGAAGCTAATAAAATAAAGGTCATTTACAAGAACGTGAACAAACTTTTCTAACTGCAAATGAGCTTCTCAGACCGTGAAGTCGTTCTTTCTGAAGTTAAATGGGAATAGGATAGAGTATCTAGATTACAGACTCAATTGCATTCGTCGCGCCATTTATGTCCCCCCTCTCTGATCAGTGTTGATGTTTACTTCCTCGTCATGCATTAACAATTTGCGTGTGACTGAATGAATTAAATGAAATGAACCTTATAAGTTACAAAACTGTGAAGTAATAAACAGTTTATTTATGTCCTTTCAGGTTTTAAAGTAGGTAGCAGGGAGGTATTGAGAAGCGTCTTAGTCCCTGGCTCGAAAATCGTAGTTATACCAGGCCTAGCGCACTCCGCAAGTACATAGCCGGACACCGACGGGCGTCGTTACACGTGCCGCGTCAGAAGAGATAAGAGCTATGCGATAGAAAGAAAGGCGCTCTGTAGGTTAATGTGACTGGTAGGTATGCAGCGCTACGCGAGCTGAATTGAATTTTATTGCGTCATAGCAAGAGTTGCTATTTGTTAAAATTTCTTTGCGGAGTGATGCTTCTGTTCCTTAGTATTCTGTGGTTATACAATGGTTTAAGACAAGACTCCGTCTCGTCAATGTACGAATAATTTTATAGTTGAAATCAAATGCATAGTTCTGTTATACCTACCTATTTAAAAATATTGACGTCTTAATCGTATTTTTCAATGTTCTACAACGGATGAGTCAAAGCTACTCTCTATCTTGTTTTTTATTCTCTTTCAATTTTCATCTCTTTCGATTATCTACACTCGTACACAAGTCTATTTGCTACTTCTCTCTTCATTATTGAGTATGTACTTAGATGATCATTGTTCTCCTCTCTACTTAAAGGGACAGTAGTCGGAGTGGGCGTGGGCCTGACCAGGGACAGTTCGACTCTGATGGTAGCTCAGTACTTCAAGCGGAGGCGGGAACTGGTGGAGATATTCATCGTGAGCGGCAGTGGGCTGGGCATAGCTGTCATGTCCACTTTTATCAAAAGCGCCATAAGGTAAATTAACATATAAATGTACAACAGGTACCGAGAAGTATCAAGTTAGTGTCTAGTAAATAGCTTGTACCACTTATGCCCGAAGCGACAGCCTTATTCGGCTATTCTATACATAGTGAAATTGTTAGCACTTTAGACGGGACGGCAGGTAGGTACTAATCCTTTCACAGATCGGTCAAAATGAGCGCCTTATAATAGAAAGGATAATTATATAGGATTGATACCTCACTAAATAAAGAAGGTTGACGTATACCTAACACTATGCCTATAATCATAAATAATTATTTTTACACGAGTAACTCATGTAATACACTCGTAATCGTAACCGGCCCAGGCCAATACCAAGCCTATAGGTAGGTAATTACTATTGTTTCGTATTTGGTTTGGACAAAAACTTACATAGCACAGCCTTTCAGTTTCCGTGCCTAAAATTGGACTTGGACATGACAATTTCATACCTTAAATCCTGTTTCAGAGCAATCGGCTGGCGACTAGGTCTGCAAGCTGTGACAGGCGTCGTATTCGCTACCTTTATCCTAGGCACATTCTACCGCTCCGCATCTCTTTACCATCCTCAACGACGCGCCATTCTGCACCTTAAGAACCAGACTAAGATCAAACGGAAGATGAATCATAGGAATAAGACAGATGACAGTCAGCCGTTCTTTGATTTCTCCACGCTCAAGTCGAGGACTGTAAGGATTCTGCTAATGTCGACGGGGATATCAGCGTTTGGGATCAACACTCCGATATTTTATTTGGCTTATCATGCTGAAGAAGAAGGTACAGTAAACCTTTAGACAGTTGCTTTCCATGCTGAAGTAGCGTTATATATTTGGTTAGACTGCTATCAGCATACGATATAATATACCACAACTTTCTGTATCGTGTGTGAACCAAAGCCGTTCTAAAGTAATAGATCAGACAAAACGATTTATGTTTACTTTGATGACTTGATAATTGATAACATGATCATTCACTTGGTTTACTAGGACTGGGTGACACAGCGGGGCTCCTCCAGGCGTACCTCGGTCTAGCCTGGGCCGTCGGCTGCGCAGCATTTGGTCTTCTAGTCCGGCAGAACTCGGCAGAATGCCGTATAGCGAGGCAGTATCTAACCCAAGCAGCTGTGTTCGTTTGCGGTCTGGCTACCATGGCCCTGACAGCTGTGGAGGGCTCGTACAGAGGCTATGTTATGTTTGCTTGGATATATGGTAAGTATTAGTATCCTATACTTAAGTCAAATTAATTATAAAGATGAGCTTTGGAATTATTATGGTCATTAAAGTTCCTTTTGACAACTTGAGTTTCGCATTGTACAGCATTCTTCAAGTTTTCCGTGAGACATCAAACCGGTCGCCGCCGTAACACAAATCTGCGGTATAAGCTTATGTTACTTTTGCTCAGGATTACCTCTTTCTGTACCAGTACCTAATATTTGATTTTGCGCATTCACAGGTATATTCTGTGGAGGCTACCACTACTCCTTGAAGATGTACACCTATGAACGCGTCAGATCAAGAAACTTCGCGAGGACTTGGGGTTTCGTACAGTGTTCCCAGGCAGTTCCTATAGCCATCGGCGTACCGCTGTCAGGTATTTTATCTTCTACTTACTCGACCACAGATATTTTGAATTGGTACATAGGTACTAAGTTCTGCAGTAAGTTTAAACAATCTCTGGAAGGATCTGCAAGATATGATAGCTGACCAAATGCAGGCGACTATTTTCCATCAGAAAGATCTTTAAATGTATCTATGTTATTCTTCCATAAGTAGGTACTTTCTCGTCTGAAGCCCAATTTTCAAATTCAACATAGCCGAATAAAATATAGTGCTGATGGAAGGGTTTCTTGTAAAATCTGCTGACGAAAGATTTTTATAATTTTCAGGATACATAAACGATGGATGCGGGGGCAAAGCTGGATACTACTTCAGCTCGACTTGTTCTCTCATCGGTTCTCTATCTCTCTTCTGTATAGACCTGCACAAGCGCAGTGTAGCTCAGAAACACACCAAGTATGTTATATCCTTCTCCAGATCCCTCGAATACTTATCCTTATCCGATAGTAATAATATAAAAATTACTTAAGTACATTCGGATAAGGCATTCAAGATTTTGCTGAACTTGGCTGATTGGTTGGTATATGATACGAAAATTGAGTCCAGATGCAAATTTGTTCCTATTTCCATACTAGGATTCCATGTATCTAAGGAACAGGAACTACGGATCTTGGTCCCACAACACCCTACACACGGAACAAACGCTTACGCCTTTTTTAGGGTTCCGTACCTCAAAAGGAAAAAACGTAACCCTTATAGGATCACTTTGTTGTCAGTCTGTCTTGTCTAACTGAAAGTTTTTTGATAAGTTTAAATTAACCATACCTATACTCAGGTCTACAGTCCCTTGAAGCTGTGACAAAATCAAACTTCTAAGCTAACATAAAAAAAAGATACAGCCGTTTATGCCGCAAAAAAGGTATATTTCGACACTATCAAGGGAATCAAAATTTATAGGGTGTACTTTCCGTTGACCTAGAACTACGAAATTTGACAAGTACCTAATATCGTCTTATACTATAAGTACAGGGAGAATCTGAAAACTATACATTTGTAATTAAATCATAAAAAATATAGTCTTTATACGGAAACCCTGACAGGTCCGACTCACACTTGTCCGGTTTTTTTTTTTGTGCACAAACATTTGTTAGCGGAATCGTAGTCGCAACCTACGTGTTTTATGAGATATGACCTGACCTGCCCAATCACACCACAGAGAGCCTCAAATGGATGGAAGCTGGCAAGACCAGCTGTCTTCTGTATTTATCTGTGATCAGACACTACATATTGTTTCTATTTCACAGAGAAAATGGCAGTGGGGTGCCCTGCGAGTCCACGTGTGGTCCCACACGTAGCAGTCGGAGCCGCGAGCGGGAGCCCCGGACTGCTGTTGGCGCAGCCACCGCTTTAGGTAAAGCAATACCCACCTACTTCTGTGCTAGCTTATCTTAGGACCCCTGCCCCATGTTTCCATATAAAGGAAAAAAAATGTTGTTTCTTGGCAATTGTAAAACAAATCGCGAGATGCAGCATCGCGCGATATAACTTTGCCAAGAAAAATAGAATTGTTTCGTAAGAGTTTCTAAATCTAAATTCAACATTCAGTTCTAGGAGCAGAATTAGTAGCACCAGACCGCGCAGGTCGGAACCTGCTGCTCGACAGCATCGGCCCGGGCAGCCTCGGGTCGCCCCCACCTAACGTCCCTCCAGAACTCACCTGCATCAGTGAAGAGGGGGGCCTGGATCTGGACCTGGATTTAGATATACCGGAGCATCTGCTGGAAGACCTGGACTGCGGTGAATGTATCACTAGTTGTAATAAGGTAACAGCACATCTCTGTATGTATGTTTGTGACGTCTCTATACATTAGACACTGGTCTACTTCTTTTGGAATTGAAAAACATTTTTGTGTGAGAGGAAACTGCTGGATCTAGAGAATGGCCGCGCCAGTCGCGCTTTTGACTATTTTGACTGTTTTCGACGATGATGTCTAGGATAGTACACGCTCGCCTAGGAAAAGCCTGCTAAGTTTTACTACAAGTTCTTGGGAAAAGACCTGTGTTGAAATCATACATTTAGATTTAGATTATACATTTTTTGTTAGATTTCTTCTAGTACTAGTCTTCTTTATTAACTATGCTTACATAACCTTGGCACATCAGAAACTTCTCCTTTACAGGTGGAAAACTACCTAATGCTAAGCGAGTACGAGAACAATCTGATAGCCGAAATGCCGAACCTAAACGAGCGCCGTGGCCGACGCTGGTCCATCGTGGTGGCCAACTCTTCTCCGAAGCCGCAGCCTGAACAACCCACCTCGCCAGAGATCCACAACAACTCCATCAAGTGGAAGAAAAAGTGCCATAACCCTAACAGACTGATCACAGTGATCAATGAGGCGTCACTGTAAACGAGCGGTCACATTTTCCAATACGATATTGAGACATCCATTACCGAATATTTGCTAACAGTGCAGCCAATGGTCCACATTTGTCATTTAACATGGGATATAAGTATAAATAATGAGAGGAGGTGTAAATCTACTCGTACATACTTTAAGGATCGGCTGCAAGAAATCAAAGTAGGCAAACTTTTCATCGGTTGGAGACAATAATTTGGCCCTTTTTAAATGGCTTTGGTTAGGCTTGCGATGGAAATAAAAGCAGTTCATATAAAACTCAACATTATGCTTTGTTTTAATTTAAACGCACCCTGCTTTTTCATAGGCAGATTTAAGTTGGTTAAAGTTATAATAAAGGCATAAAAATTACTTGCGATATAATTCTGTGACTTTGTTTTAGTTGCGCCTGCTTTTTTGCAGTTCTGAGATATCAGGACTATCATAAGAAGTCCTCTCTCAGAATAAGCAACAGTAGGATACGTGCGAAATCAATGAAGGGTATGATCTGAACGACATAATACCTAAGACAATTCTACGCATTTTTTGGAGACTCCTTTACAATATTGTATCGGAAAATGTAGACCGCAACAAATAGTGAAATAAATGGACAATAATAGAAACTAGTGTTAAGACCTGTAACCTCATTAATTTATTTGATGTGTGTGAATAGTAGCATTTTGTGTAATTGTTTAAAGTAATTTATTAAATTATTATTACAAATCACCTTGTTTTTTATTCAACTAAACTAAGATATTTACGAGCATTTAAGAGCAATTCCAATGAAACAAGTCTTACAAGTTTGTAGTTAAATATAATGTCGTTGATACCATGGTATACAATAGGTAAAACTAATAAATACTGCACCAAAATACAGAGGACCACAACTCATTACAGGACACACAATTGTTTAGGTAAATAGTCAGTCCCTAATAATTTTGAGATTCAATTGCAAATTAATTGATGAAAATTTTGTAAATATTATGTATATAAATTGTCCAAAATAAAATTAGGTACACACTACTATCTAGTACTATTATATAATTTTAGGCCTGAGCTTAAGACACATTAGGAATAAATAGCTAAAAGGGAAGAATTTACGCGTTAACTTTGTTAAACACGAATAAATACAATAGAAATTCAAAAAACTTGATTATCTTCCAGATCGGTGAAGGAAAACATCGTGATGAAACCCGCTTACGCGCTTTGGAGTAGTAGGCTCTGGCCGTGGTTGTAATACCACCCACCGAACAAAGCCATGCCGTCAAGCGACCTAGTCGTGTTTCGGGATGATGTTCGGTGAACCATCGGGGAGACGGGTCTGAGCAGCCGCTCAACTGCCGATCTATGTGCTCCATCTTAGGCCACATCATCGCTTCAGATCAGGCGAGATAGTGGCCAAACATAGATCTATTAAGAGTAAAAAAAAAAAAAGATAATCTTCCTTCTTAAACTTGAGGAGATTCATAAAGACGCGTGCGTGGATTAGTTACATTATCTCATTCAAACGATAAAATACCGCGCGCGGGCACGTTACGCCTTCGGTCCCGGTTGTTGTCTTAGAACAACAGTCGTTAGGCCATGTCGGAGGCCTTGGGGCGATCTATAAATGCCGACACCAGGATTGGCTACACATTCACACGAGAAAGAAAGAAGAAAATTTTGGCGATGATACTAACCCTCGATTTGTTAATGAGTGAAGTTGAAAGTGAGGATAGAATTCAAAATGCATTAAAACATTTCTTTCCAACCAAGAACTGCCGAAAATATATCGCAGATATACAAAAATAAGGTCGATAGAGATTATGTGTTTGGAGCGGCAATTATCATTGTAGCTTCGAATGCGATAAATCGGTAAACATGATTAAGGAAGACGTCCGTTCGAGCACGCAGTTATTCCAGGCTTATGCCCGCTTTATTTGCAAGATTTAGGGATTGCAAAAGATAAACTTGGTTGTTTTAACATAAAAACCTGCGCATAGACAGACAGTCCGCGAAAATAGAATACTTTGAGTTGTAAGCGTCAACGCAGACAAACGGATGTACAAAAAAGTCGACGAAAAAATGAAGGTGCAATTTTTTGCGGACAAATTACGGAAAAGTATGTCGTTTGCGCAGACCTTTAGCAATTGATTATACCGCAAGTTTTTGACAATACATTAACGACTGACTATTTCCTTACAAACTAACTATAATTATTACCGATGAGGGATAACGATAATGTCCTCTAAGAACTGAGCGAAACAACGCATCGCTTGAAGCAACGCCGCCAGCAATATCGACAGAGATAAGCTGAGCAGCTTCTGGTTTTCCCTCCGCGCTATCTCGTTATTCGCCACTGGTACTAAACTTAAACTTCCTACACTCTCTAAGCTAGACTCACTTGGATCATCACATTCACTACTATTTGTACCTACTACGTCTTCAGATCTACACAATTCGCTTTCGTTACCGACATCACATGTCAGATCTATCACAATGAATTCAGAAACCTTTTCATACGCTTGAGAGTTGTCCACCGTAAGAGATTCGTCGTCAATTATAACATTTACATCTTTATCGTCGTTTGAACAGCTAGGAATCTCATTCCCGAGCTCAGCACATTGAGGTTCAATGATTAGGCACTTCGTTATTACCTCCGGCTTATCTACTATTGAACTGAAATTGTTACTTACAGTAGTACTTAAGTTTGATTTAAGGGAATCTTCATTTTCTTCGGAAGACATCCCGCTGTCTATATCATCCGTCGTATCGTCTCCTTCGTCATCGTTTGCTTTATCGTTTTCGTTATTCACTTCACGCTTATTACTAACTTTAACATGTTGGTTGTTAACTTTAACATGTTGTTTAACTTTAACATGATTGTTTGTGACAGTTTTTATTTTAGTGTTTCCAAAGCTACCGTAGGGAGACGAGTTGGTAGCTCTGGTGTGTCGGCTCGTGCCCAAATCGGGCACGGCCTCGGGTCAGGACATCTTGGCACAGGTGACGCTGCCCTTTATGACTAAAGCACTAGATGGTAGGTCTTGCCCAAATATGCTATCCACATCGGCTAGTGATCCATCGCTAAGTGAACAACCATCATCTAGCAGCAGCTCCGAACGCAAGCCCTGGAAAGATACACCAATGTTAATAATAATATTGAATTGACATAAGCCATTATCAGCTTGAGTTTATTCTGATGTTAGCGCAGAAAAATTGGTGTCAATAAAATTGTGTTCATACAATTATTAATATTTAGTACTATAAGAAGTTTATTTTACAATCTATGATTAGGTATACATATTTTGCTAGATTATAAAGTCAATCAAAGTACTAAGTTTGTTAATATGTAAGTATATGTACATAAGTAAAGTTCCTTCTTTGCAAGCTATGTTTAATCCGCGGAGTGGGAGCTTGGTGACCTGTAATACAGGTCTTTTAGACCTACATCAGGCACCAGTCTCCCACAAAACAGGTTTTCAAAGTTCTACTTAAAATTTTAGCCATATACTGTAGCCATATATTCACCTCGGCAAAATATTCGTACTCCTTTTCAAAAGACAGTATAAATATGCAAAAGATGGCAGCCAGTATATTGGTGCAGAGGCTTGTCACTATAAAACAGAAGTAAATACCACTGGAACCCCCTGCAAGATAAGAAAGGTTATACAATTAAAAACCAGGTAGGCATAACAGTTGCCATATTGTGTGGGCGTCTTGGCTACTGGCCAAAATTATTTGACTAGCATGTTTTAGGTTCAAGGACAATACTGGGCTCGGTATTATGGAAGTAAAGTCGTTCAAGTCGCGGCAAAGATAAATTAAGTTGGTGAAGATGGCCCAAGACCTACCTAGGTAGTGTTTTTTATAGATGGAGGCTGTAACTAATTTTAAATCATTGCGTCAGAAAAAATCAAGATTTTTTGACGCTTGAATCATAGTTCCGATTACGGTTGCCGGCAAAAATACTTAACAACTGTATGTTTAGGATGTATACTATCGATAGTTTTTACAGTCGTTGTCAGCTTGTATGTGCAGATACCTAGATTCGAAATGTACTGTGCCCATCGTGATGGACTCATAATGTCCACGAACAGTTTTAAAGTAACTCTGATGCGAGCTACATACCACTCGCACCTGACAGTTAGTAGGTTTCTCGTATGCGAGACGCCGTCTGGGTGGATACCACTGCTTTGCCAGTTATTCAACCACCAAGCAGTAGTGCGCAAGCATTACTGTGTTCCGGTTTGAAGGGCATTGTAGCCAGCGAAATTACTGGGCATTATGAGACTCAATAGCTAATTGTCTCAGGGTGACGAGCGCAGTGCAGTGCCGCGCAGGATTTTGCAAAACAAAGTTCTGGGTGGTGCTGCTATTGTTATGGGCTGGCGTATTGCTTACCATCAGGCAAACGACCAGCTCGTCTCGTCATTCAGTTACATAAAAAAAAAAGTTACTCGCATAAAGCGGTCAGACGGTGCGTGCATTGCATTAACTCGCACGGCCAACTCGCACGTTGGCTCGCACTGTGTAACAGCCTTATGACCAATTCCTACTCGTACAGTAGTAGTGCTAGTAACACCAATTTTGTGCTAGTACACTGCGTCATCCTGAGAACCGTAGCTGACATATAAGTCACCGTAGTGTGCAAGCATTACTGTGTTCCGGTTTGAAGGACATTGTAGACAGCGAAATTACTGGGCATATGAGACTTAATATCTGATGTCTCGGGGTGATGAGCGCAATGCAGTGCTACGCAGTGCTTTTTATGGTATTAAAAGTTCTGGGCGGCACTGCAATTGTTATAGGCAGGCGTGCGCTTACCATCACTCAATTCCATCTAAAAAAAAGGTACATGCATAGTAATAATATGAAATCGCTTACCTCTAGGTAAAAAAGAGGCCACCGTCCCGAATATTGCCATTGTAATAAGAATAGGGAAGCTCACGTTTGCAAGGCATTGTCGGAATACCGTCAAGTTCCTATCATAAAATAGTGTCGAGATGTACGTTGTCAAGATGCACTGAAACGAGAAATAGAAACATGCGTTTAACATAAGAATTTTTTTTTTAACACATTCTCCGCCATTCCTATTCCTAGCCATTGAAAACAAAACTGCCTATGAATAGATGACGAACTTTGACGAGTTCATAGATTCTTTCGCAAAAAGGAAAACACGCCGCGTAAAGTTGCAAGATTAAAGAGCCATTCAAGAGCGATTCAAGACCATCGGGGAGACGGGTATGAGCAGCCGCTGAACTGCCATCTATCTCTAGATCTATGTGCTCCATTTTAGGCCACATCATCGCTTCACATCAGGCGAGATAGTGGCCAAACATATATCTATTAAGCTTTAAAAAAAAACTTTTTAACATTCCACTAATAGATTCGTGAAAAAGTTCTATAATGTGTTTTAAAAAAAAGAGAAAAAATTCATTGAAAAAATTTGTACTGACTTTTTTGTCTGTTGTATTTACTGGTTAAATGTTTCCCATATTTAATTTTATGTCACACATACAAATCATTAACTAACCTTTATCTATAATAATAATAATATTGTAAAAAGGTAAAGTTGTAAGTACATGTTTGTATATAAGCTACACTATCCTTGAGTAACATAGGCTAAATTGTATCATCTCGACGGAACCGAACACGCGGGCGATAGCTAGTAGGTATCTTATAAAGAGTGCAAATTTATTGTATTCGTCACAAAAATCCCAACCAGTACATTTGTGAGTTAGGGAATCAAAGTCAAATATAATTTATTAAAAAGGCACAAAAGTGCACTTTTAAAGGTCATAAACACCATGATACAAAATTAAAAATGTGTTAAAAATTTTAACTTATGTTAACATGACTTTGAAAAAAAGGCAAGTATGTTTACCCATTTCTTTCCTACACTCAAATTGAAGTCCGGTGCAGAAAAGAAATGCGAAATAAAAAACTATGAAAACTATTGTCTCAACTATTAGACACAACATCTATACATATACAGGTGAATTTTAAACAAGGATCCCTATGGCAACTAGCCTAACCCTTAGAAGAGATGTGTAAGAAATCCACCCAAAACAAACGTTCTTATTTAAAAAAAAAAAGGCAAATTTGTCCAGTTGTAGCAAGTTAGCAACTTTAGAAAAATATGCTCATTTTAATTTGTCCCCCACTGGGGCCACGCGCCATTAATGGCAGTGTAATAATTATATAAACAAATTATTTTTAAATAAGTAACAATTTGCCCAGCCGTGTGTGGAAATCTTGATCTTGTGTGACGTGGAACAAGTAGGGCGCAAACATATTTGTTGTGAAACCAAAACTATCTAACAACTAGATAATAGTAATACCAATTTGTAACAAACATAACTACGCAAGCGGAAGAAATACCATTTTCATTATAAAATACCGACCATAGACGCCAATCAAAATTCTTTTAACATAAATGATGGAAAATGTTCGTAAGACTAACACCCGTATTTTTTTTATATTGAATGCATTAGCATTAGCGCATGCTACGCGAAAATCCTAAGATTTCATATATTTAGGAAGGAAAGTTATATTGCTTGGGCAGGGATCGAACCTGCGTCTTCGGAATACCGTCCCGACGCCTTAATCACTGAGCCACCGAGTCAACTGCTCGAGTAACCTATTTTTTCTATCCTTAAATTGTCTTACGGGGACGATTCTACGTCATCAGTCGTAATATAATCTAATATAAAATAAAATAATTAATTAATGATATAATTTACCTCACATAATTTCTCATCTCCATAATTATTTAAAATCTTAATACCCGTATTCATGAACAACTCTTTTCGAGAGGTCGAGATGCACACATGCGTTTAATGTGGAATTCTGTTTGGTAGCCAAGTGTTTCAACAAGATGTGTTATTCATGGGTGTAATAATTTAATGTAAGTCTTGTTTCGACAAAATCATACGACCAAGGTTGTTACTCCTTTACTTTTGAGATAGGTACTAAAATCTATCTATCCCCTCGGTTTCTAGCCGTATATCTTCTGAGTAGTGGCAGGCCTAGCGCACTCCGCACTGTAGGTACGAAGCTACAAGTACATAGCCGGACACCGACGGCGGGTCGCGCGTCGTTAAGGCTGGCGTCCTTTAGGGACGGATCGGGGCGGGTCGCAATGGAACGGGCCGCGGTTCTGTGATGCTCTTGCGTCCATCTGTACGGGGCGCGGCGGACCGCCTAAGCGGATTTGATCTTACAGACGTGTTTTCGTGCTTGGACTGATCGCGCTACCATGGACAGCTCAGACGAAGAGATGTTATGGTTTCAAATCCTTCTTGAGGAAGAGCAAAAAAATAAAAAACGACGACGAGTACACAAGGTGTGGGTGCATGATATATGCCAGAAAAGAAATGTATTTGGTGAATACCATCATTTGTTTAACGATTTGAAGAAAGATCCAGTCAAATTGCATTGATCCAGGCACGTGCGCTCACATCCGCCTGCCTGCGTCGACTAGACGGATCGGGGCGGGTCGCAGCGCACCGCCGACAGAAATACGCCTGCGAAGCGATCCGCCAATGCGTTGCCGCCCGCCGCGCTCTGATCCATCGCTAATAAACGATATTTCATACAAAACATAGCCAGGCGTATTTTTGCGTTGCGATGCGGCCCGACCCGATCCGCCTAGTGGACGCTAGCCTTTACACGTGCCGCGTCAGAAGAGATAAGAGCTATGCGACAGAAAGAGAGGCGCTCTGTAGGTTAATATGACAGGTATGCAGCGCTACGCGAGCTGAATTGAATTTAATTGAATTTTATTGCGTCATAGCAAGAGTCGCTATTTGTTTAAATTTCTTTGCAGAGTGATGCTTCTGTCCCTTAGTCTGTGTCCCGTAGCGGAAATCCAACCCGCAACCTCCATTGTATAATAATATGAGATACTAGCAATCGCCCGCGACATTGTTCACGACGTAATAAAACATAGCCCATGTTACTCGGGGATAGTGTAGTTTACTATCAGTGAATAAATTTTCAAAATCGCACTATCGGATTCCAGATCCTACAAACATGAATACAAATTTTTGTCTTTACATTTTTTTTTATTACCATATAGCATGCATTTGACCGCAGTCTCACCTGATGGAAAGTAATGACGCGGTCGTCGTGGATCATGCTTGCCTAGAAGATACCGATTCACTTCGAACTTAACGACACCTAGATTATAAGAATCGGGAAACAGACGCTGGTAAGATGTTCCATTCCTTAGCTGTTCGCATTATGAAAGTTGAAGCGAAACGCTTTGTTCTGGCTGGAGGAATGTCAACTATAAACGGATATAATATTAGTATAGAAGTGTCAGTATAGATGAGATGACTACACTACATAAGTTGTCCACATAATATGAGTACATACCTGCATCCAAATGTATAAAGTGCCAAATCCACATACAAAAATATTCAGTGCAGTGATGCAGTGATTATCAACCTGAAATAGAATAATTAAGATTTAATTATACAATGGAATCAGGCGTGACGTTGCGGAAATTCGTCTCAAAACTGAAACGCAATGAAAATATGTAGTGTAATCCCGCTGAATATTATGTAGGTTGTTGTTAGAATAATATAATATGTATAGGGGTTGATAGAAAATGTAAAATGAATTTAATTTAATTAAAATATATATATAAGTAATCACTCTGCTTTTTTTTTAATCAGCGGGTTTACACTACATATTTAGATTGCGTTTCAGATTTAAATACCGCTTACATTTATAACTGTGCATTCTACAATATTGCAAAGTAAATTACAACATAAAATCTTTAAGAAACAATGAAATTATTATGAATTTCAAAAACCCTTTGTTAAGTAATCATGAATATGTATGATTTAATTATGTAGCTAGTTCATTATGAATGTTTGTTATGAAAAATATTCACGGTCATTAATCTGGGCCATCAGAAAAGCATTTAGACTACTTATTCCAAATTCCTTTGTTAATTTCGAGATTGAGTACGTGTTACAAATGAAGCGATGTTTTCAAGTCTTTAAGTATCTTATCAGGCGGAAAGGGAGAATCATACTTTTTTTTTAATCGCTTTCAAAAAAGAAGTTTCTCTGTTCGATTGTATTTTTTTTGTTTGTTACCTCATAACTCCGTCATTTATGAACTGATTTGGAAAATTCTTTTTGCGTTGGGTTCAGTACCTATAGCTACGAAGTGGTCCCATATAAATCTCATCGATATTTGACCTTGGACTTCGAAGATACATTGAGGTCGGTTTTTGTGTTTTTTGTAAAAATTAATTATTAATGTAACTAAGTGGCGAGACTAACAGCAGGGGAATCGTCTAACTCGACGATCCCGAACGCTTTCAAAGATAATCTCGTTATTTGTTTGTGGAATTGTTTAACTTTTCTACTCAAAGTCCGCGTCCTAATCCCTATCCCCATCGCGATCGCTAAAAATGCTCGATATTGCAGTTTGAAGGATGCTAACGCCTTCCAAATTAGAAGTTGAAAGCGATCGGGATCGGTATTCGAGTAAACGATTTTCACCTGATGGCAACACGCCTACGCGTAGGCGATCAGTATTTTTTTATATACGTATACGTAGCTACGCTGGACTACGCCAGGACTTTATATTAATATCTTGCGCGGCGCTGCACTGCGCTTGCCATCCTGAGCATTGGCTCTGAAGTCTCATAATGCCCTGTAAATTCACTTGAAACAGTGCCCTGCAAACAAGAACACAGTAATGTTTGCACCGCCCATTGTGCTCCTTTTCTTCCGTTTAATTTCATAAATGTTTTTCTTTATGATGTGCTAATAAAGTGTTTTTGTATTATATTGTACTACCTTTCTCACTTGGTAATAATTACAACTTGGTAGTAGTTTCTCATTCTAGTTCTAGATCGTACTTTTAGAACCAAAAATGTCAATAGAAAATGATCTAAGTCTATTGAAGCCGAACAACAGATGCGAAAAAGTAATATACAACAAAATTTGTATTTTTTTAATGAGGTACCTAACAAGATGATGGAAAGCACCTTACTTGTTCATACAACAGTATGGTCAGGGTGATTTTTTCTTTCTTCTACCACTCACCTTAAACAAGAATAAGAAGAAGTATACAAGGAAGCCCAGGGTGAGAAATGATGCAGAGAACGAAGCGATCCTATTGGCAAAGGAGGTCACATTTGGGTTTGCAGTTAGAGAGCCGAGTATATGAATTTGCTGGTATCTGTCATATATGATTTTGCCAGCTGTAAAAATAACATTGTTAGTATATTGTTAGTCACTGTGTATTGAAAGCCTTGAATTTCTTTATGAAAGATTTTCTTGCACAAATTTATAGATATTCATCTGTTTAATCAATTCAAGACTTTCATATATCAACAAACACATTATTAATGGATATTAGAAATGTGAACACTATTAATTAACCCATTGAAATCTGAGTCCTGTGCATTATCGTAAGGTATACGGTCTCACAATTCCGATGGGTTATAGCCATTATAGGTGACTTGCTGCTCCCTGGGGTTTCACCCGCGGTTTCCGGGGATAAAAAGTAGCCTATGTGTTAATCCAGGGTATAAACTATCTCCATACCAAATTTCATTAAAATCCATTCAATAGTTTTTGCGTGAAAGAGTAACAAAGGTACATCCATTCTTACAAACTTTCGCGTTTATAATATTAATAGGATTAACATGAGTAGGTAGGTACATGGACAAATAGTTATTATTGAGTTTAATATCAAATCAATGTTAAATATTAAAGAAAATTCTGCTGTACAATGTTAAAGTCATATATATCATGTAATGAAAGTAATATAATTAGGTATGTCAATTGATGGGACCATTCAATGGGGTCAAATAAATAAATCAATAGAATTCCATTAGTTACTCTTAGTACAGAATATGTAATAGTACAAGTTTTTAATATTATAGGTTTACTAGCTAAAAATACTTTAACTATAAAAGTTAATGCATGAAAACAATTGTTGCAATAATTATATGTACATATGTAGAAAAACTGGTCTTGAAATTATATCTCCAACACGAAGCTTTTTCAAAATCATTCATAGGCCGACATACCACACAAATACGTTAGCAAAAACGCAGCAATTAGGAACACAATGTGTCTGTTAATGTTTATTTCAACACAAGTTTACTCAATATGAACAAAATTGCCTCTTACCTACAGCACCGCTGACCACAAGAAAAAAAGCAAGGCCAGTGTCCAAAGAGCTTCTCTCTTTTGTAACTTGGTAGCAGATACTGAAAAAAAAAACAAATTACAAAGTACAGGCACGCGCCAAGAAACATTAGAAAGTGAAGGGGCCTTTTCTATTTATTTACTAGATACATAAAAATAATTATGATTTCCTGTAAAGGCATCCAGTAAAACACTATGATCCAATATAGTTTAGAAATTTTATAGGATGGAGACGTTTGTACTGGTAAGGTTGAACCAAACTAAGGGTTTTAAAATAAAATATAGCATTCTAAATTCTAAGGACAGCTCATGCAGTTAGTACTTACGATAGAATGTACGTAGATGATAATACCACTAGGCCACACCTAAATATCAACATATTAGGTAGAATGGTTTTAATACAACGAGCACAATATGTTTAGGTCACAAAATAATAATTTGATTGCTTTTTTGCAGCAATAAAGTCTGCCTTCCTGCCTTTCAGCTGCTTTGACAATGACAAATTGCCATAACTCACTCGACAAGCGAGTGAAGTGACGTTTGATGCATTTGAAATCGTGAATCAGCTGTCAATTAGCTGTCTTGTTTGTCACTCATATCCTCAGAGCAAAGACGAATAAACTAAAAATTTTATCTTTGCCTCCATTGAGGAAAAGACCTCAATGTTTGCCTCAGAGTAAGAACCTCGGAATAGTGGCAAGAACACTAATCTTTTATTTTCGACTGTTCCATACGGAATCTGACACCACTTAGATTTTAATGGGACACCACCACAAAGTCGTAGATCTATGCACCACTCAGATAAAGTATCCAGCCTACTCGAAGATGCACCACCATAATAATCTAGGTGTCTTCAAGTCCAGAGAGAATCGGTATCTTTTAGGCAAGCATAGCCATCACCGACCGCGTCATCACTTTCCATCGTGTGAGACTGCTGTTAAATGCTTGCCTATCAGGTAATAAAAAAAACATAAAAAGCCGCCAACGATGCGACGGATCGGACCTTTGAGTAGACAGCCGATCGGACAGTAGTACTAGTATAACTAAAGGGCCCCATAATTATACGGTAAGATTGATCTTTACGATCCGTTGTTTCAAACCGATCGAAACGACGAGTCGATAGAGTATGTCAAGGTCTTTAATGATTTACTTAATCGAAGATGACATCGGAAATCACAACAAAAACCCATGCAATAATGAATATCGTAACGATTAATCGATAGTGTATGGCTCTTTGCGATCAACGATTCGATTTTTGTCTCAGTGTGACGCCACCGCTGGCTGCCGCACGCGCCGCATGCCTTGGCTATTGTGCCAATATTTTAGTTGGAACCATAATTTCTCTAAAAAAAATTACATGCGGATACGAATTTAACTTCAATAGCCATTTCTTAACCCACACTATTTTAGGTTTTCTTTTTTTCTTCTGTAGCCCAATCAAAGTTACCGCCACAAAGGTAAGTAAAAGAAGTTCGTTTTCCCATATAGGACACGTATTGAACTATTTGAACATGTCTTTATCGTTCGTTCGTTCGTTCGTTTTTCTCGGAGTAATGACACTATTCCGTTTCAAATAAGTAAATTATCGATCGTAACGACCAATTGTTAGTGGCATTTTTGAAGCGATCGATCGTTACGATTTTCGTCAGATTGATCGAAACGATGAATCGTACCTTATATGGGGCCATTTACTAGTCTGTGATCGTACAGTCCAGGTGCGTTTAGGGAAGCCAAATTTTAAAAACAAGTTTTATTTCGAATGATAATGTGTATCATCGGTGGAATATTAACCATTATGTGTTCGTAAACGTGCACGAGTGTAGGTAAATAACTAAATAGGGAAAAAACATTGCTTTATGTGTTTTCCCAAAATGTCCATGGAAAGCTTGAATAAAATTCCACCACTTTAATGAAGCACTAGGAGAGTGTCCGGCTTCTTGCTGTTGACCCTCATACTACGATATACGAAAGAAATTATTGTAATTTTTACAAACTATCAAATAAAAACTACGTAAGACAAGGCGGTATGGTCCTAAAGACTTTAGCCTGCCAAAACAGGCGAATTAAAAAAAAATGAAAACGTTCCAATTCGTGCCATGTTTTACAATTTATTTTGTTATCTGTGGATCTATGTTTCGTGTGGATTCGCGTTTCGCGCCAAAGTTTGACATTTATTGTTGATTGACATTTGAAAAACAAAACAAAGATTTTCGACGAAAGGCGGCTTATTCTTATTTAATTTAATTGAATTTCAGTAAAATTTATAGGAATATATAGTTATTGCTGGAGAGAAATTCACACAGATGTCGTCATTACAACCCATACATGCGTTATGTCTTGGTAAGTCTCAGTATTCGTAACGTTATAGTAAATAGCTAAGTAAAATTTTGCGCTAGGCGAATGTGCATTAGCTTCCCGTTTCCCATGCATAGAAAACTTACCTATGTCTTCATGTGTCTTCGTTCTCGCTATGATACATCTCATAACATATATATTACAATAAGTCTACATATTCCTTTGACCATAGAACTTTATTATATTTCTGTCTAACTGTTTCAGACTCTGTGCAGCAGCAAGCATTCATAAAATACTATAATTCGCTTCCTGAGGTAAGTTGTCTTTAAATAAAATATTGATACACAGTACAGCAGATAATACAGTATATTCTGACATATCTAACATGGAAAATAAAATATATTTTCCATGAAATTATATATCTTATGGGCTTAAAGGATTTATATCAAGCTATCTAATGATTTTAAATAACTCATCAAAACTGAAAAGTTACAGAAAATATAATGATTTAAGACAAGGATGGTGATTGAAAAATAGATTTTGTCAATGGTTTTCAATATATAATATATACTTCATTATTTCACTTATAATTATTTTACTAATTGCTGCCGGTGTTTTTGTGCATATGAGAATTAGTTATATTGAGATCCCTTGAGAACCATTTGTAGGATGACAGTTATCCTGTCTTCTACGGGCAACAGGCTACCTCTGTGCCAAATTTCATCAAGATCAGTTTATGCATTTAGTAGTGAAAACATAATGAACAGAGAGATAAGAGTTTCTTTCACATTTTTAATATTAGTATTGATGTAGGTTGGTACCTTATATTATTTATAAACTCAATTATAAGTATGGATGGAAGCAAATTAATCCATTTCAAAAATATATTAACTATTAGGATATTTGGCTACCTAAGGGTTTACTGAGAGTTGGATACGGCAGTGTGTAATAGAATGGATGTAAGCAAATTTTTCCATATCAAAAATAAATAAACTATTAAGATATTTGGCTGTCATATTGGTTTATTGAGAGTTGGATAAGGCAGTGTGAGAAATATTAGGAATCTGCTGCAGTGTACATAAAAGTGTCCCTCATTATCTACATTTCTGTGTTACAGAAATTAGAACTTAATATGTTGAATGTTAACTAATTTGAATTGAATTAATTGTAGATATATCAATATTTTTTTTTTAAATATGCATATATTAAAAGGACTTTGCCCTGCAGTGGGACAACAAAGATTTACATTTAATCTCTTCAATATGTTATGAACACGTTGTTTGTTCATAAAATCGTTCATAAAATGCATTTTATGATAGTAGAAGTAGTTAAGCTTAGAATTTTAAGTCAAATGTTGAACACATCTAAACTAGCTTTAATTCTTTAGTTATTACTTAATTGATTAGGTTTAAAATGGAGTTCAAATTGTGTAAGCGATCCCGATTTTAATGAAAATAGGTTTTATTTCTTAATTATTTTATTTTTAATTTTAAGGTACAATGACCTAAAACTTAAATGACTAGTTTTTTGTATATATTATATAACTTAATATTGTCAATCTATTTTGAAAGGTTACAATATTTAGCTTCTTGAAAACCATGAAGCAACTTTGTCCTTAGCACCTGCAAACTTTGAACCTACATTTTTCCAGAAACCTACTTTTTCTGTGACTGGTTCTGGTGGTGCATCAACATTGCTGGATTTTTTCGTTACTATTTCTGGTTCAACAACTGGTTCTCTCTGCTGAACATTTAGTGGTTCTCTACCTTCCTTATGGTAAACTGCTGGTGGTGGTGGCGGTACAAATGTTTCAACTGGACTTTCTTGATGTAAATCTTCATTCGGCTTCCTCATGGTTTGTAATTGTTGATTGAGGTCTTCAATTTGACTCTGCTGCTCCAAATTCTCATTTTGTTGACCCCAGTTTTCCAATTGCTGTTCTGTCTGTGCTTGTTGGTTTTCGTTTTGCTGACCAAATTCCGAAAGGGACTCTTGTTGAAATTGTTCTTGTTGCCCAAAGTCATTTATATTTTGTTGCTGAAAACCTTCACTTTGTTGGTCCAAATTGTTAAGTTGTTGTTGTTCTTGTCCCAAATGCATACTTGCTTGTCCCAAGTTTTCGCTATTTTGTCCCAAATCTTCGACTTGATTTAAACTCTGTTGGTTTATATTTTTACTAGGTTGGCCTAAAGTTTCAAATTGTTGGTCCATATTTTGTTGCTGTATCTCATCAGGACCATGTTCCAAATCGAACCCAGGGTGATTCAAGTTCACAGTTTGCTCATTAAAACTTTCTAATTGCTGTTCCACATGCTTTTGTCCCAAATTTTCACTCTGCTGACCAAAATCAACCATTTGGTTGTTCACATTTTGTTGATCTAAATTTACACTTTGTTGGGCAAAACCATTCTCAAACTGGTTATAACTTTGTTGGTCTAGATTTTCAACATGTCCCAAATTTTCAGACTGCTGATCAGTGTTTTGTTGCTCTATTTCCTTAGGACCTTGCTCTACATTAACGCTGGCTTGCAAATAATTATAACTACTTCTAGGTGTAGTACTTGTAGTTCTCTGAATGTCGTTTTGTAACTTCCAGTTATCATGCTCATTATGATGTTGAAGTTGTTTTTGTGTACCTAAACTTAAAACACTTAACTCCTGGTCTAGCTGTTTATCATAATTTTCAACATTAATCTGACTGTCTATGCCATTTATAACTGTTTGTTGACCAGTTTCTTTCGTTAAGCTTAAAGTTTCGATTTCTTCAGGAGTTTTATAAGGTTTAATTAGAACGGGTTTGCTTTTAAAGGTTTCTAAGGGTTTTTCTGGAGCATTCGAGGTAACACTTGGCGCATCTTCGGGGCCGATATCGCCCCGCCCTATGTCATCGCGCGGCGTCTGTTTGTTTTCAGTGTCTGCACGGTCTGCATTATGAGGGTTCGCCTTATTCTGTTTGATCGTTGTCGTTTCGCTTGTGTTTGTTACAGATTCTTGCGGAATTAAATTTATGTCCTTAAATTCATTATTAAATGTATTCTCATTAACTTTTTGCGTCCAATCAGTATTACTATTAATATGCGTGTTTTCTTTATTCTCATGATGATATGAATGGTTTGTATCGAAGCTTTCTGTTTTGTTTCCCGATGTCGCTTGCTTTTCTATGCCGTCAATAAGGTCCCAAAAAGTAGTTAATGATGTTGAGTCCGAAACATGCGGATTTACTTGAATATGGCTGGTCGAGTGTGTAGAGTAGTCATTACGACTATAGTGGGATTGAGTATTCGTATAAGAATTCACAGAAGAACCGTATCCGTGATATTGTTGAAAATTGTCAGCGTTGTTGCCGTTACTTGGAGCAAACATCCAAGGGCTGGTATAAGTATTCACTGTAGAGACATATCCATGATTTTGGTTATTAGGATTATTATCTGCGTACTTCGGAATATTTATCCCAGTGTTTTCAAGATAATGATTGTGTTGGCCGTATTCAGAACCCGTATTTAAGTGTATATGATGCGCGTTCAATTGGTGCTGCCAATCTGGAACTGGAGCTTCTGGGTGAGTTTTATCCAAACCTACAGACCATCTATGATCATTTGGATTGTTGTGATTCATGTTTGTTGGAAACTGATTCCAAAAGATTTGTGTATGTTGACTATTGTCTTCTGTTTGAGTGAATTCTTTTTCTACCTCTATATCTGTTTTACTTGAATCTCTATTTTCCCGTTCTTGACTAGGTTTATCAAAGATTGTATGTGCAAGTGGATTTTGTTTGCAATCATCTTCAGGTGTGATATGCGACTCTCGTTGATTCAGGTTATCTAAATTGGATGGGTGGTTTATTTCAAAAACGCTTTCTTGTTGTTCTAATCCAATGTTTGTGCCGTGATTGATGTATCCTGTGTGTTCCATTCCATTTGGCTTTTGCTCGTTATTCTTGCCGTTGCCGTTTTGTATAGTATCGCGTGTATTCCATGTGTTTTGTGTTTCTTGGCCCAGATCCGCTAAATCAAGAAAGATATACATTTAATGATATATTCTGATATTTTCTATCTATTACCTACGTACTAGCGACGAAGTGACAAGTTTTGTTTTATCGCTTATAAAAGCTTTTTTTTAGGGTAGAATGGGACAGGCAGGCGTGTTTAAAATACCTGTAAGTATACTATACATTTTAGCTCTGTGAGGGGTAGATGTTAAGTACATATATTAATTTTTTAAGATCGCCTATATAAATGCTATCAAAATGAGGTGTGAATGATAAAGATAGTTATATACACGTACATATATTCAATAGTAAAAGACAAGCAATGAAGATCAAATTAATATTGAATTTATATTTAACGACTTATCGTCTATGTGTCTTTTGCCAATTACTTGACATGATGAAAGTAGTGTGTCGTTCAAAGTATTGTTTATGTTAACCATGTTTATGTCAATTGCAATGGCTAAATAAAATACGAAGCGCTTAAACCAAATCCCATTTTAGATTTTTTAACAAGCATAAAGGCCGTTAAAGTAAAAAATGTGTTATGGGTTAAATAAAAATACGTTTTATAATTAAAGCTTATGTATTTAGTCATTTTATAATTTAATATACACGTAATAATAAGTGACAATGACGAATTGCTGGTCGCATAAACAACAGTTCTTAATTAGCATATAACATGTAAGAACAAGTTATTAGTAATAGTAACGTTAACAGGCGTATCTCCTTTTATCTGCAAATATTCTGATTGGTACCACAAAGGTCAACCTGACCTACGTTGTTTATTGCGTCTAGATTCATCATCTCAGTCAAATATAGAATTCAATTTCTGTTTGTACATTATGAATTATTATGTTAGTTCCACACCATATGAGTTATTGTTAAATACCTACTACCTACAAAAGCGTAAATGTTATTTAATTATGACTCAGTTATTAATGGACGGAACTTCTTAACTCAACTTACTTTGACTCTGCTGATCCCATTGGTTCTGTGTACGTTGGCCTAAGTCTTCTGTTCTATCAAACTGAATTTGCTCTTGCTGACCGTACTCCTGTTGGTCCCATTTATTCTGAACCTGTTGTCCGACCTCTTCTTGCACTTGACTCTGTGACTGCTGACCGAACTCATCCAATTTTTGTGGTTGTTGCCCGAAATCTTCTAATTTTTGTGATTGTTGCCCGAAATCTTCTATTTTTTGTGATTGCTGACCTAAATCTTCTAAGTTTTGTGATTCCTGGCCGAAATCTTCAAGATGTTGTGGTTGCTGACCAAATTCTTCTAAGTTTTGTGATTGCTGATTTAAATCTTCTAAGTTTTGTGATTCTTGGCCTACATAAATGCTCTGACTTTGATAAGGGGCTTGGTCGAGGTTGTAAGAGCGTGCTACGCGGATATGTCCGTGTTCATCACAATCGGCGCCGCCATTAACTGAGTAGCCCTGCTGGCCTTGATGATAACGAGCGTCATATTGATGTCCGTATCCGCTTGCTCCTTGATTCAAAGATGAAGCTGTCAATCTTTGAGATGCTTGTGTATTGGCAGCTGTGTAAAGACCATTGGTAGCAGGTTCGATAACGTACGGGTCACCCTGGCGTTCCCACGACTTGTGATAAGAATACGAAGACTGGTAACTTTTGGGTTTCGATCCGAAGTTTTCGACTTGGCTATTTAAATTCAGATTATTCACATTTGCAGAAGCGCCGTGGGTATGCGCTCCATGTGTGTAGTCACTTGAGCTCGCCAGGTTGGCAGCCGCAGCCGTGTCAGACGCTGCACTGTGTTGTTGAGCGTTATACGCTGATTGACTTCTAGATTGACTTGAATGACCAGTTTTAACATTGTATCTACTATATTGGTTGCTTGTATGTTGATTTTGAGCTTGAAGTCCGCTTGCTACCTGCTGCAAATCAGACGCTTGTGTTTGAGTATCTTCATAAAGTTCACTGTTTGAGGGATAGGGATTGACAGTCGGTACAGCAAGTGGGACCACGCCTGGAATGGGTTTAGTGTCGTGTTTCTCCCATTCTTTGCGGTAGCTGTACGATGTTTCATAATGTTTCGCGTTATTATTTGGCTTGTAAACAGTGTGTTGGTCATTAGTCCCCAACACTTCTGCTTCGCTGTTGATGGAATTGTGATCGAAAGTCGAAGCAGAACCATGAGAAACGTCGGCCGTCTGCGCAGCTAATGGTATAGCTACTCTGCCGCCTGGCCTTACATATACTCTGACAGGTGAGGTGCTCACTAAACGAACATTTGATCCGTAAGTATTACTTGATCCATAAGCATTTGATAAATGCGAGGTAGCAGCGGTCTTATCACTAGTACTTTGCCCTTGGTAGCCCGTTTGCAAATAGTATCCGGAGTTCTGAGCTGCTTGTGTGCCAGCGTCGTATTGGCTAGCCGATTGCAAATTGTCTGCCGAGTGCGTATTAGTAGCATATTGTGCCTGGTCTGCGTTACCGTTTGTTTGATATCCCCTGTACAATGAGTTCTGGGAATGAGTGCCGTATGCGTGGTTTGCTGAATAGCCTTGGCTTCCCAAGCCGGCGTTCTGTGACGCCAGCGTAGAATGCAACTGAGAGTCTTGATTTCCGTACCCGGCGTTTTGAGACGTCAGGGAAGAGTGTAACTGGGAGTCTTGACTTCTGAACCCAGCAGTTTGGGACGCTAGGGAGGAATGTAAGTGAGAGTCATGACTTCTGAACCCAGCGTTCTGGGACTGGGATGAAGATTGCAACTGAGAGCCACCAAACGATGTGCCTTCCTGGAAATTGCGACCTTCTAGATTGCTGAGATCATAGTGGCCTGAGCCGTATACTCCTCTCGAATTTGCGGCCGAGAATACACTTCCACTTTTTTGTTGGGCTCCATCTCCTAGCTCGCCGTTGACTGTTCTCACGAGGCCTCCCATTTGATGCTGGGCCAGTGTGTCCATGTTGTGGGCACGTTCGTAATTTCCTCCCATGTTTCCTCTCTGCGCACCATAAAATCCGGATTTAGAGCCTTCGTCTGAAGAACTCCTTGAATATTGGAAGTCCTCTTTTTCTCTGTACACCTCCGGCCTAGCCACGGCTAGGGCCGTAACCGCGGCAAGCACCAACACTTGACGCATGATGTAACTTTGCCCCACTCTGAAAAAGATAAAAGTTATGAGTACTTAACTTATAGGTAGAATTTAAAATTTGTCTTGTGGTTCGTAAATAGTTAAATGATTATGTGAACTTATAGACATAATTTAAAAATTAGTCTTCTGGTTCGTAAAAAGTTCAAATCATTATGTGTCAAGTATTCGTTTATTATTAATTTAAAACTAAAATATCTAATTTAAAACTATTCCTTTATGTTAACAGACAAAAAAAATTAAACATTTTTTTTGTAATTTAATTGTAACATTAAAACTATCATAACATTTTTACATATAACATTATCTTCATTGAAACGATTATAAATTGTTTTATTAATATACCTGTGCCCCGCGTGCATGGTCAATATTCATAATAAAAAGTAGTGTTGTTCCATGTTCTTATTTAGGATCTAAAATACCTACTTATTTACACAATTTTATCAAAAGCTGTTTACTACTTTTTCCTTGATTGAGTCAAACATTTTCACAAACTTTCGTATTTATTGTGCTAGTATGCGCAAGAGAACCTATAACACAGTTACTATTCATCCTCAGCACTGCTGGGACACGGGCTTTCTCACTATTCTATTCTAAATATACTCATAAAATATTTCAGTTAACGACCACTCTTTAAACACTCACCTATTAAATATATAGCCGTAAACACAAACAAATCAGTTTACACACAGTCGTTCCCAGCCGCGTACTGACATTACTTCTTGAAGACACGCCAATTTATTGTGCTTTTATTATTATATCAGTCACATGATAACCCTTCAGTGGGTCATCTATATTCCGAGAATGCAAAATACAATATCATAATACTTGGTAACTCGCGATGCTTAAACCTTGAGTGGATGACTACGGTGGTCACAGAGTTGTCTTCTGTATTTATTTGGTGGTTTTCAACTGTTTATATTTACGCAGGTATGATTCAGTATGACTTCATTAGATGAGGCAAGCTAAGCTGTGGTGAGTAGGTGTTAACTTGTGTTTTGAGACAGTGATGACTAGATCTTGGTGACTTTGCTGCTGTCACAATTTTTTAATCGATTCATTCATGTCTCATCTTTTTAACCGACTTCAAAAGGAGAAGGTACTCTGTTCGATGTTTTTTTTTTATAATTTTTGTGTGTTGTGTTTGTTACTTCAGAACTCCGTCATTTATGATTTATTCCGTCATTTGCGTTGGGTTCAGTATAGCTACGAAGTGGTCCCATGTAAATTGCCAACCTTGAACTTCGAAGATACATTGAAGTCGGTTTTTGTTTTTTATTAATTGTATAAAGTTTTGTAAGGGTGTTGTTACACTCACACGATCGACGTAGATCGCTATTATTGATCAACATCTATTATGATCAATTATTAATCAACGTCGATCATAGTGTCCTATTACACCAACCCCATATACCATGGATTGAAAATTAAACAAGCATCAAAGTATATTGTCGATTGATCGATGAAAAACATTCTTTCTAAGCTCTATTGTTGATTGAGCGAAAGACTAGCGCAAGTTTGGTCTATTGCCCTGAGAGTTTTTTTTAATATTAATAAATTAGACAAACATGCAGATGGCCCGCCTGGATGGTAAGTTGTGACCGCCGCCTATGAACATAATAACACTAAGATATTTCAGATACGAATACGGATATTTTTCATGATAGCCGTTACACTTGCATAGTTTCGGATACAGGTTGCAAAAAAGAAAGCGATATTAAGGTTTTAGTATATTTAAAATGGACTCTTTTCGATATGATTTCAGTAATAATAAGTACTCGTATGTTTATATTTCTCATGTACCTATGGCACAGTGGGTCGTTGCCACCAAACGACTAAACTGATTTTGCTACGAAACTTCATATCGGAAATGCCTACCTACTTATTATTAATTATATTATTATAAATTGTAAACATTTTCATTACGTCTGATATCCGGTATAGTCTTAGCTACACAAAATATCCTTGGACATCATTATGTTGACATAAATATGACATGTTACTTATCTTTTACTCATAAATTAATTCCTGCAACTTATTCTTGTCTCCCTGATAAGTTAACATTGTACTTATTTAAAAATGGGACAAGTCTTTAGAGCGACAATGAGACAAACATATATTTCTGCGAACTCAAACGTGTAAACAGTTCAATAAATTCACAATCAGTTGTTTTTTTTAGTTATTGTTAATATTTTCGTAGTTATCTCTCGCATGTGTCAGAAATGTATGCTCTCGTAGGAATTCACAAATATTTTTCGCAGTGAGTATAAAAAACAAATCATCATCATCATCATCAGCCCATCATGTTCCCACTGCTGGGACACGGGCCTTCTCTCATAGAGAGAGCATGGACCATAATCCACCACGCTGGTCCAGTGCGGGTTGGTGGATGTCACATGTCCTTGACTTTTTGTGAAAAAATTTGGACATGCCGGTTTCCTCATCTTGTTTTCCTTCACCGTGTTTAGAGCGAGTGTTAAATCCGCACATAACATAAGAAAGTCAGTGGTGCGGGGCTAGCAGGATTCGAACTCGGGTGTGTCGGATCGAAAGTCGCACGGGATCCCACTGAGCCATACTCGCTCTTAAAAAAGCACAAAATTAGTGAAAAATAAATATATAATTTTCTTTGAAACCATCACCTACCTCATCCTTATTTAGTCAGGTACATATTTGTTATAGATATCTAACTGACATTTAAGGACTCTTTCAAAGAAATATAATGCATTTTCTATTTCGGCCCTTTTTGCGGCTTTGAGAAGCTTTATAGGTTTACCTATCCTAATTCCTAACCCTTCGTCTAAGTAGTGGTTCAAATATTTTATAAGAAAAATCTGAAAATGTTTATATTTCTAAGTTTATATATTGTGTGACCATCACAATTTCAGACAAATCCAGTAGGAGCTTAGACTGTTATTTCTAGGCGTTATTATTAATATAAATTTAACTCGTGGTAAGTCTCTCGTATGCAGGAGGCCGTCTGGGTAGGTACTACAGCTTTGCCAGTTGTTCTGCCGCCAAGCAGTAGTGTGCAAGCATTACTGTGTTCCGGTTACAATGGCTACAATGCCCTTCAGCATTGTAGCCAGCGAAATTACTGGGTATATGAGACTTAATATCTGATGTCTCGGGGTGATGAGCGCAATGCTACGCAGTGCTTTTTATGGTATTTAAAATTCTGGGTGGCACTGCAGTTAAGGGCAGGCGTGGCGCTTACCATCAGGCGAACAGCATGCTCGTCTCAACACTTGGATCCATAAAAAATAAAAAAACGAAAATAGAAAAGTCACATCATAAAGTCATTGAGACACTAGTTTAGAGAAAGGCCACACCAGTACAGCCAGCCAGTGTCTCATGATGGACGAGATGTTTGTGGCCACATCTGTCAGAAGGCTGTTGGTTATTCACCTACATTTGATTTCTTTTTTGTTTTCCAGAAACCACCGACGACAGTCAGGATCTTCGATCGCAATGACTATTACAGCGTGCACGGCGTGGATGCCACCACGGCTTCTCGGGAGGTGTTCTCATCCATCTCCAATATCAAGCAAATGGGGCTTGCTCCCAACCGCCTCGAATACCTGGTCCTGTCGAAGGGAAATTTCGAGATCTTAATCAAGAAGCTTTTGTTGGTAAGAAACAAATGAAAAGTTATGTTCCATCCCTGTCACTCAAGTTGTATCAGGTGAGACAGCGCCATCAGCGTTCGGTTATAAACGCGGCGGCTTGCGAAATTTTATCTTTAGCATTAAAATTTAATTATTTACCACAAAATCTTTTGAAATCAGTCAAGTAAAGCTTTCACGCAATATTTAGTAAATTTTCCTTATTCGTCATAAACATAAATATCGAATATACCTTGAACTTTCTATCCTAAATATATGTCTAGCGCATGTGACCTTAGCCGCAATATCGAAAAGATACGTAAGAACATTGAACTATGTCGCTTCGAACAATTTTTGTGATAAAGTATAAATACGGTTAAACAGATATAAGTACATATACCTACATAGTAAGTACCTAACAAAAAGTCTTTAGTGACGTTATAGATAAATAACAGCAGTATGAAAGCTACTAAAAAAAAATATATAATTCCAATCTTAAAAAAAAGTAGGTTCTACGCGAAGCGCCTAAACTACTAAACTAATTTCGATGAAATTGAATTAAAATAAATAAAATAAAAAGAACCGACACAGTAACTTTTTTTATCAAGTAACTACAGTAAATTGAAAACCTCAACAGTCAAATAATAATAAAATTCTAACACACATATGCGAGAAATTGTATCATTACGACACCTATTTATTGGTAATTAATAAAGAAATACAGACCTACACTTCCATTATATGTACCTATGTATCTAGTCAAGATGTTTTCAGTACCGTGGAAAACCTCGATAAGGGAATAAACGACTAGAATCTATTCTTTGCTAGAATTGAGTTCACGTTTCATTGACCTTGGACACTTGGTACTGCAATAAACACATGTGTGTAATATGTATTAAATCTGCCGATCTCCCTAGATCACACACCGACGAGAGATAAGCGAAACGCGCACTTGCACGTGACTTTGAACTTGTCTGTATAGTTATTATAAACATATTATAATCACTATACAAAGTACTATATAGCTGGGTTCACATTGTGTCATAATCATATGATCGGATATCATCATATCCGGTATGGAACTACTATGTACCATACCCAACTAGACCTATGTGGGTATGTGCCTGTACATAGGTATATAGGACCCCTATCATAGATAAAGAGCTATGTACAGTACATGATACGCTGTTTTGAGCTCGGCACGACACAAGTTACATTTCACTCGGTTTTGTCAAATCATAAAAAAAAACCTGCATATCTATCAGGAAAGTTCAATGACTAGGAGAGTCATTGAAAGACCAGCGTTCGCCTACATACCTTCATGTGATATTTCTCACACACACATATACACAGACAGAACCATAGCCGCTATAATCTACGCAACAGACACAAAAATCGGCACCTTTTTTTAAAATCTCCGTTTTATTTGTTTCAATTACCCTAATGCAAGAGAACTGGTTACCTGTATTATGGGTTCTTCAAGAACCTATCTTAGGCACCAGTCTCTCACAAAGACAGGTTAGGCCCTAATTTTTGTTCACTATAGAGTTGTCTATTGAATAAGTGATGCCTACTTATATTTGTGACACAAATAAATGAATTTTGTTATTCATATTATTTATTTTCATTCTTAATATTCATTTATTAATATTCTTATACAAAAATATTATAAAACACCTAGTGTGCCGACGGGAGCGGGGCAGGGCCCAAACTAGAGGGCTTCAGAGTGAGGAACCTCCTGATAATACGTGCCGTGTCAAGGAGCATTGCCGCATGCATCTGAACCAACCGTCTAGCGAGAGCCTCTTGAGGCTCTTCGCTTTAGGGCCGTTCGCCGACAACTATCGGGACAATTATCGTCGAGTTATGATTATTATATTGAACTTTATTATTTAAGGTACGCCGCTATAGAGTCGAAATCTACGTGTCAGAAGGATCCGTGAAGAATAACGAATGGAGCCTGCAGTACAAAGGTTCTCCTGGCTGTCTGTCACAGTTAGAAGAGGTGCTTGGAGAAAGCCTCGGCGGTTCCGATGACAATACCCCGTGCCTGATGGCTGTCAATATAAAGACGGATCCCGTTAGCAAGGTAAGCAGTAAAGGGGAGTTGCGGGTATCGGCTAGTCATCATCATTTTTTTATTATTTTTCCGCTTGATAGATTTGTTTGGCCACTATCTCGCCTGATGTGAAGCGATGATGTGGCCTAAGATGGATCACATAGATCTAGAGAGAGACGGCAGTTAAGCGGCTGCTCGGACCAGTCTCCCCGATGGTTCACCGAACATCATCCCGAAACACGACTATGTCGTTTGACGGCATGGCTTTGTTCGGTGGGTGGTATTACAACCACGGCCAGAGCCTACTCCAAAGCGCGTAAGCGGGTTTTCCTTCATCGTTTTAGAGCGAGCGTGCAAATCTGCACTTAACTATAAGTCATTGGTGCAGGGCCGAGTCGAGTTTCGAGCCCAGGTGCGTCGGATCGAAAGGCGCACGAGTTCCCGCTGAGCCACACTCGCTCTTAAATCATCATCATCATCATCAGCTTATTGCAGTCCACTGCTGGACAAAGGCCTCTCCAACTGCTCGCCACTGAGCACGGCGCCGGCTACTCTCATGCAGCTGCTGCCAGCCACCTTGCGAAGATCGTCGCTCCACCTAGCTTGAGGGCGTCCTACACTACGTTTGCCAATTCGCGGTCTCTACTCTAGAACACGTCTACCGCAGCGGTTATCGGTTCTGCGGCTAATACATATGGCCTGCCCACTGCCACTTCAGCTGACTATGAAGTAATGTAGTGCGCAAGCATTACTGTGTTCCGGTTTGAAGGGCATTGTAGCCAGCGGAATTTCTAGGCATTATGAGCCTGCGAGCCCGAGGCTCAGCAGACTTCTCAACGATACTAGCACTGTTGCGAGGACTCATTGCGAGGGTTTCGTAAAAAAACACTAGATTTTTTTAATAATTCCAATATCCCTTGAGTATAGTGACGAGAACTCTATCCTATTACCTTTATAAGTACTTTTTATATGTTATTCAATTTATAAATCTAGTTTACTTATTCATGCGGTGTTTACCTGTAAAAGATTATGCGTTTAGCAAATATATTTATTGAATATTTATTAAAGTATGTACTAATGTAATAATTGTTGGTAAACCATAAATAAACAAAAAAAAAATATGAGACTTAATATCTGATAAAAAAAATATTCTAATAAAAAAAGGATTACTACACAGTTAGTAATTACAACAAAGATGCATGAAACATTCCGCTTCGGCCAAGTAGCCAACTGGCACATAAGAAACAATATTGTCAAAAACAAACATAAAATAATGTATTAAAGGTTCTAAAAATAAAAATGCCCCGCAGTTTCTTACCGTATCTTCTGAGTAGTGGTTCTTTTTCCGATACGGTGGTAGAGTCATTGTAATAATTGACGTTCATAAGTGCGTCTGTGATGCCAATATTGAATAAAGAACTTTTGATTGATTGATTTTGATTCATTGATTGATTGATAATGTCTCGGGGTGATGAGCGCTATGCAGTGCTACGCAGTGGTATTAAAAGTTCTGGGTGGCACTGCAATTGTTATGGAAAGGCGTGTCGCTTACCGGCGAACGACGTGCTCGTCTCATCACTCAGTTCCATAAAAAAACGCTTTCTTCGTACAGTACGTTTTAGTCGGGTCAAGCCGACCTCGGCGAGGGCACTTATGTCGTCTATAGCCGTCATAACGTCCCCAGGGCCGTCTTCTCGGCGTGGCGTGCGTCACAGCCGGCGACTACCAGATGTCGGTCGCGGAGTTCACTGACGATGACCTCCTCACTCAGCTGGAGACGATCACAGTTCAAATGGCGCCTTCCGAGTGCCTGGTGCCGGCCAGCGATCATGACGACGTAAGACTTCCTTTGCCTTGTCACTCGTGTAATATGAAAAATATAAAGTACCTACAGGTTGCCATTTTTGACCCCCAACACAAAAAGGAGGGGTGTTATAAGTTTGACCACTATGTGTGTCTGTCTGTGGCACCGTTGCTCTTAAACGGTTGAACCGATTTGGGTGCGGTTTTTTATTAAAAAGCAGGTTTTCTAGCGGTTTTCTAGCTTAGACATGTTTATCAAAATCGGTTCAGCATTTTTGTACATTTTAATTGGGTTTTTATGTCGAGGTTTTTTTTAATTCAGATTACTAAAATTCGCTTGTCCACGTGAAACCATCGATCGTTATCAGCGGAGACAAACATTTTTTGGATCTATTTTTATCAATATAAGTGGAGACAAAATCTCGAGGCCGGTTTTGATAAAAACAAGAACTACATAATTGAATTCTTGAAAAAAATATTTTCCTTGCCAAAAATTGAACACATTGATTTTAAAAAACTGTCTCATTTCATTGTATTGTAACATTGTGCCTTTATTTTACAGTACAAAGCCCTGAAGAAGGTGATGCAAAGAACAAGCGTCACTGTAACCAAGTTGAAGAAGACTGAGTTTTCCACCGAAGGCCTTATCCAAGACCTGAACCGTCTGCTGAAGTTCAAAGACAGTCAGCAACAAGACGCCAATGCTTTTCCGGAGACGCGAAAGGATTTAGCCATGACGAGTTTGGCAGCCAGTATTAAATATGTCGCTCTTCTGTCGGATTCCACGAATTTCGGAAGGTATAAGGCAACTTGTTCTTGTTTCTTTCTTCAATAATAGTAAAACTTCCTTGTTCGTATCCGATTTTTCACAATTTACTTTACTATTTCTCGCAGAAGCACAGAATAATTAATAGTACAAGACCGAAGAGTCACAGACACAATGTCACAGACTAGCTAGATTAAGAATATTATATACCTACAGACTAATAATGAATTCTATAAAACAATTGCTAATTTTAAGATCTTGTTCTCTAACTAAAGTTCTTCTTATCTAGAATACTTCATCTTACTTGATCCTTTCTACCATCGGACAACAAGACGTACGGAAACTCGGCATCCATTTATGGTTGACATTCCACCAGCCAGAACAAAGCGTTTCGCTTCAATTTTCATAATGCGAACAGCCAAGGAATGGAACACCTTACCAGCGTCTCTGTTTCCCGATACTTACAATCTAGGTGTCTTCAAGTCCAGAGTGAATCGGTATCTTCTAGGCAAGCATGATCCATCGTCAACCGCGTCATCACTTTCCATCAGGTGAGACAGCGGTCAAATGTTTGCCTATCAAATAATAATAAAAAAAAAGAATGCCACGTAATGGAATATGATCCTGTAATACTAAGAAAAAACAAATATTTTGCTCGATTTTTTAAGAATCGTATTTAATTGTACCTCAATTTATTCCCGTTTTTCCGCCAAATATACTGATAGTGCACCAAAATATTTCATAATAATCACCTATTTTATAAATATTACATGTTCGCGGCGTTGGGGTGGCCCAAGGGCGACCCCCGCCGCACCCTAACCTGCCGAGGGCTGCCCCTTATACCGTTGGGATGGCCCAACTACCGTGGGCTGCCCCTTATAAGTTTGAGTGCTGAAAACAGACTAAATTTGGTGCACAATCAATATTTTTGGTGAACGGTTAAAAATTATTCATTTTTTAAGTCTACATATAAGCGTGCAAAATCCGCATATGACTATAAGTCATTGGTATAGTCCCGAGTCGAATTCAAATTCAGTTATGTCAGATTATATACGTTCTAAAAATCTAGTCCGAGGAGGTTGTATGCCGGAACTTACGGGTTCTAATGCCGCTCGAAGTAATATCTTTAACCCCCAACGCAAAAAGGAGGGGTGTTTATATGTTTGACCACTATGTTCTGTCTGTGTGTCTGTCTGCGGCACCGTAGCTCTTAAACGGGTGAACCGATATGGATGCGGTTTTTTATGTGAAAGCAGGTTTTCTGGCGGTGGTTCTTAGGTATGTTTTATAAAATCGGTTCATCCGTTTTTTACATTTTATAGGTTTTTGTGTCGGGGGTTTTTAACATTTTTGTTTACGGGAATACTGGGTACAAGAATTTAAGTTTAATATTGCGTCTTTTAACCGCATTTAGGCAAATACTACGTTATAAGTGATTAACTTAAACCACTGTTGACGCATTTTCGACCATTCTAAGAAATAAAGAATTTATTATTACGAAACAATACCTACCTTATATATACAGGTGTGACAAAATTTTGGGTACTTGGAAGTTCCCCCCAAAGACCCCCAAAGAAGAAGAATAAATTTTGAAAATGGAACTCTTTGCCTATATTATTGAGTATGAATTTCATTCAATTGTCATTTGTTTTACGATTTCGCGGCAAATTGAAAATTGTCTGTGTCACGTCAGCATGAATTTAACGCGAGAAAATTTTCGTGCTATGATTTTTTATGACTTTCGATTTAAGTCAACAAGAAAGTTATTACTACGATTGGCCTTTCACAATGGAGCCCCATCTCGTGCCACTGTTTACAACTGGTTTAATGAGTTTAAGCGTGGTCGCACTAATCTCACCGATGATCTGCGTGAGGGACGGCCTTCTACGGCGACGACCGAAGATAACATCTGTGCTGTGCGTCGTATGATAGAGACTGACAAAAGAGTGACCTATCAGCAGATTCGGACAAGCTTAGGCATCGGTATGAGTCAAGTGCACAAAATACTCCAAGCTTTGTGCCCGGTGGATACCTCATATTTTGGCCGAGGCCCAAAAACTTCGTCGTGTTGATTGGTGCTGTGAAATGCTTGAAAGATTTAACGGAGGTGACTCAAATGCTGTTCGACATACTTACAGGTGACGAAAGCTGGATTTACTGTTATGATCCCGAAACCAAAAGACAGTCTGCTCAGTGGGTGTTTCCTTCCGAGGAGTTGCCAACTAAAGTGAAGAGAGGTCGAAGCGTGGAAAAAAAAGATGGTAGCGTCGTTCTTCGGAAGGACAAGTCATTTCGCGACAATTGCTTTAGAGGATCGAAAAACAGTTTCTGCGGAGTGGTACACTAACAATTGATTGCCACTTGTCTTGGAAAAAGTTCGGGAGAAACGACCTCGCAGTAGAATCCTCCTTCACCACGACAACGTCTCGTCGCACACCGCCAGGCGAACGATCGACTATTTGGCGACGTCAAACGTGAAATTACTGGGTCATCCGCCGTATAGTCCCGACTTTGTGATTTTTATTTATTCCCAAAAATAAAAGAAAAACTTAAAGGAAAACGTTTTAGGGACGCTGAGGAAGCTGTAGCAGCGTTTCAAAAGGCCGTCGAAGAGACCCCTGAGGATGAGTGGGCAAAATGCTTTTCTCAGTGGTTCCATCGGATGCAGCGATGTATTGACGTGAACGGACACTATTTTGAAAAGATATAATAATAGTAATAACCAGCTAGTTTAATCAGTTTTTGATTTTCTAAGAACTTTGTTTGACCCTCGTATAATATAGGTAATAATCATAATAGTTATATAATATATGCTATGCAAAATATGCACATCTGCAAACATGAGATTTACAGACATGTACATTCGGCACTTACACTTTAAATATAAATAGGTGTTAAATTTATTGAGCATCGTCTCGACACAATGGTTAAGTCTGGACTGTCAGGTTTCGGTCAGGTTATTCAATCTAAATCACGTAACAGTAATCTTACATTTGCCCCTACAGGTTCCGTGTATCCACAATACAAGCGGACTGCTTCCTTCACCTCGACGCGGCGGCGCTGTCCGCACTAAACGTGTTGCCGGAGCTCGGCGATACCAACCACTCGCCGTCGAGAAGCCTGTTCGGCTTGCTGGATAGGTGCCGAACGCAGCAGGGGAAACGGTAAGGGAAAATAGGGGGATATTACTGGGCATATCAGACTCCATGCGTCATTGTGTCCATTACCCTGAGATATCAGTCTCATTCTCGATATCTCGGGGTAATGCACGCAATGCAGTGCTACGCAGTGTATTTCATATAAGGTGTTGAAAGTTCTGAGCGACGCTGCAATTGTTATGGGCAAGCGACATCTGGCGAACGACATGCTCGTCTCGTTAATAAATTCTATAAAAAAATAGTGGGATAGTGTGTCTTTATAAACAGTTTTATCTTTACTCATATCGAAAATCAAACAAAAGACGTTTAAATTTCTCAAGTAATTTAAAGTATTAGTACTTGAGTGTTTCGAACACAGTAAAACATCTCATGTATAAATTGGTAATATACCCTATTACCAATTTAGCAGAAAAACATATCAATCAACCCACATGCATCTCCTTAAAATTGATCTGAAATTAGTTTTTCGATATTTCAACTACTCTAAAGATATTACAGTAAAGGTCAGTGGTGGGGTAAGAGTCCCTTTCTAGCAAAACGTCTTTTTTACGTAACTTGTGCCATCTTGAATACCGCAACTAAACAGTGACGTCACAAAAACTATTGCCATTTCTTTCTATCCAAAATTTAAATGGTTGTAATTATTTTATGTTTCGACAAATGATTCTGTTTTTACATTTGATTATTTTATTATTATTACCACGTTTTTATTAAGTCACTTTCTTGTTTGTCTGTCTGTCGTTCCGGTGGAATTTGAAAACTCAAATTTCGAGCACTTCCCGATTAGCTGTTCGGCTGAAATTTTCAGGGTCTCACAACTCGATGACTAAATCCATTTATGCAATGCCGACCTAACCTCAAAAGACGCATTTGAAAGCAGGTTTTCTAGCGGTGGTTCTTAGATATGTTTTATTGTGGCGAGAGTATATCAAATTTTTAATTTATTTTCGTTTTCGGTTTGTTGAAATCCGCTTGTTTATTATCTATTTTCCAGCCTCTTAGCCCAATGGCTTCGTCAACCTCTCCGCGACATTAACCTAATTAACGAGCGTTTAGACGTGGTCGAGTTACTCGTCAGCCGATCGCAGTTGCGGCTGCAACTTCACGAGGACCATTTGCGTAGAATCCCTGACTTACAGGCGTTAGCGCGCCGACTTACAAGGAAGAAGGCCAACTTACACGACTGCTATAGAATCTATCAGGTATTTTTTATAATATTCATCATCATCATCAGCCCATCACTTTTGCCTTTTTGTGTAAGTTTTACTATCTATTTATGTAAATCTATCATTGACTTACCGTTGCCAGGCAACGTTCAGAAATAACATTTATTTATAAGGTATAATGTATGAAGGTGTTGTATTTCAAGATAATATTCTGAAAATGTTAATGTACTTTGTGATTTTCGGCAGGGGTAGTCTAAAACTTCGCCACGTATCACAAGGGGGGTCATCTGAAACATTACATTTCAAAATCTCACGATAACTCGTTGTCGATCGATTAGGTTTGATATCTTACAATGCAAAATATTGCACACAACAGATTCCGTAAATGTAACATGCAATCGATATCGTAACCGAAACCGTATCGAATTATCGTAACGGAATAGCTCGAAAGGGAACCTACAACTCGAGATCGATATCAGTCGAATCGATTCGGTATTCGTTATCGTGAGGTTCTGAATCGGGGGGCAGGCCTGCTAGTAACTAACCTTCACATTCCAGGTGATTAAAAATGTATCTAGGTGTATCAATTGTATATTAACAGGCGATCAACAGACTACCCTCACTGTTGCGATGCTTAGCCGAAGCCGAGAATGCGACCGTACACTCCTCACTCACGGAACCTATTTCCGAACTGAACGGAGATCTGGATAAGTACCAGCAGATGATTGAGGCTACAATGGATATGGACGCCGTAGAAAGAGGTACCTTGCTAGCTTTTTAACCGACTTCAAAACGGAGAAGTTTCCCTATTCGGTTGTTTTTTTTATGTGTGAACTGATTTGGAAAATTCTTTTTGCGTTGGGTTCAGTATAGCTACGAAGTGGTCCCATATAAAATTCATCGATATTTGACCTTGGACTTCGAAGGTACATAGAAGTCGATTTTGTTTTTTTCTGAAAATTAATTATTATATTGCAATTTTATTACATTGAAATGATTCAATTTAATCCTATTGGATGTGTTGTCCAGTGATATTTGCAGCCCATTAACTAACTTGGTGCTCAAAATAATAATAACGCCCAACGATCACATACATAGACCCTGCGCCCCTAACTAGGGTTCCCTGTATCTAGGGAACTGGAAAGGAGGACCATGGTCCCATAACACCCTGACACGAACAAATACTTGAGGTTTTTTTTCTATGTACATTTGTCTCCTCGCGGGAATCGAACTCGCGACCTCAGTGTTATAGCTATAGGTGTAATCCAACTCGCCCAACCACTACACCACAGAGCCCTGCTAGTATAATAATATGTATAGCAGTAATAGTCGTAGTCCAATAACACAGAATAGATAATAGTACTACATACAGAAGGCTCACTTTGTCATGACGCCAAATAAAAAGCTACTTTCACAACCCAGCAATAAGGCACAATTTAGCACGCACAAGTCCACAAGCCCGTCAAGACACCCCAATATAATAAAAAATCGTTTATCGCGCCCAGCGATCAGGCACAATAATAATTTAGTTTTTAGTACCTACTTCGAAGTATTCGAACTTTTACCAGCTGGCCGATTCAAAACCTCACGATAACTCTTTGTCGATCGATAAGGTTTGATATCTTACAATGCAAAATATTGCACACAGCAGATTCCGTAAATGTAACATGTAATCGATATCGATATTGTAACCGAAACCGTATCGAATTATCGTAACGGAATAACTCGAAAGGGAACCTAAAACTCGAGATCGATATCAGTCGAATCGATTCGGTATTCGTTATCGTGAGGTTCTGAATCGGGGGGCAGGCCTGCCAGTCACTAACCTTCACATTCCAGGTGATTACCTAGTAAAGCCGTCCTTCGACGAACAGCTACAAGCCCTGAGCGAACAGCTGGAGCAGCTGCAAAGTTCCGCTGACAGAGAGCTGGGTAGGGCTGCGCGGGACCTGTGCCTCGAAGCAGGGAAGACTATCAAGATGGAAACCAACCCGCAGAACGGATTCCAATTTAGGTATTTTTGATAATTTGATACAGAAATATATTTGGCGTATTGTATTGGCGTTGTTTCTACTAGTAGATTCAATCTGGGTGTGTTCAAATCAAAAGTGAACAAGTACTTACTGGGTAAGCGTGCTACATCTTCGACCACATCGTCGCTTCCCATCAGGTGAGATCATGGTCAAACACTGACTCAGTCAGATGTAAAAAAAAAGATTATAAATTATTGTATAATACACCTTTTCTATTTTTTTTTTTAATTTGTTCACTTTTGGATTGTATAATATGTATGTTAATTATATATTATATGTATGTATGTATATTAATTAGGTATATAAGTTTATTTATATAGTCATATATATATTTAAGTAATTAGATTATATATTGTATATCTTATGTAAGCCCTTAGTATGTCTATTATATTTTCCATCACCACCGTCTGTGTATGTTTCGTTATTCCTCTCCATCCAAAGGTTGTCTGGAAGAGATATAAGACCGCCTATTGTTACACCACTATAAACATTTGAATTGTACTTTATCTCTATTTTTAAGGTGAATAATAAAGTGTTTATCTATCTATCTATCTATCTTTTATGTTATGGTCGTATCAAAAATCAATATAGAATCCTACTATCTTACTTCTTACTTACCTACTTTTTTTATGTAACTGAGTGACGAGACGAGCTGGTCGTTTACCTGATGGTAAGCAATACGCCAGCCCATAACAATAACAGCACCACCCAGAACTTTGTTTTGCAAAATCCTGCGCGCCGCTGCACTGCGCTCGTCACCCTAAGACAATTAGCTGTTGAGTCTCATAATGCCCAGTAATTTCGCTGGCTACAATAACAGTTACTAATATTAGAAATGTGTGTGTGTGTGTGTGTGTGTGATTTTTTGTGAAAAAATTACAAAATACTCTCAACATATTAGCCATTGCTGCATCGCTATTCCTTTTAGTTTTGGATTTGGCCATCCACACATACTTGAAAAATTCACCTGTGTAATATTGCATGCCAGCAATGGCGAATATGTTAAAGCCTTTTGGCATATACTATAAATTAGCAATTAATAATTAAATCATTAATTCTTACTCAATAGCTAACAATTAATTTTTAGAAAAAAACAAAAACCGACTTCAATGTATTTTCGAAGTCCAAGGTCACATATCGATGAAATTTATATGGGACCACTTCGTAGCTATACTGAACCCGACGCAAAAAGAATTTTTCAAATCGGTTCATAAATGACGGAGTTCTGAGGACACAAACATAAAAAAAAAATACAATCGAACAGAGAACCTCCTCCTTTTTGAAGTCGGTTAAAAACGAACACTGAATAGTCGTAGAAAGTTTACATTTCTCTTTCCCTTTAACTTTTAGTTATATTTCAGGGTAACACTAAAAGAGGAACCCGCGCTCCGTGGCAATAAAAAGTATACAATAATAGACGCAGTGAAAGGCGGCTGCCGCTTCAAAACGAACGCTTTAGAAAGCATCACAGATGACTACGTACAAACCAAAGCGGCGTACGAAAAGGAGCAGGATAAAGTCGTATCCGAAATCGTTGGAATTGCGTGTAAGTTATTTATTAGATTAATTATTTAGTAGCATTATAAATATAAACGGCTACACTCACGTTATGATTGTGTCGGAATAACTCCGACCAGGTTTCGGACAATTAGGATGTCCTTCTTCCGGGAGTTTACGCTTTGGATTCGCGGCGTAGACACGCCACGAAGGAGTCACGAGCCACGGAGTCTACGCCGCGAATCCAAAGCGTAAACTCCCGGAAGAAAGACATCCTAATTGTCCGAAAACTGGTCGGAGTTATCCGACACAATCATAACGTGAGTGTAGTCGTGTGTATTTATAATGAATATTTCGACTCACGATAGTTTCCAAACTTTATTTAGTAGCACACAATTTTGAGTAATATAAAGTCCGGTGGTTTCGTCTTCAGTTTAATGAATCGGCGTTCCTTAATCTATCTTTTTATATTGTCAAAAAATAAAGATACAAATATCAATCCGACATCAGTGAGGCTCCTTCTGGACTCTGCATCTTAAAAATACGCCCCCATTGATCCTTATTTTTTCTATGTTATCAGGAACTTTGATAAAAAAATAAAGAATGACAAAAATGAATATAAATGGGATTGCAAATTCGAATGCTATACAGTATACAAGTATGTAGGTACCTAATATGTATAGGCAGATAATCTAATGCCAGATGTTTCAACGCCCATTTATAAGTTAATATTGTTAGGTATCACTGTTTCGTCTTCAAAATTAATTAGAGATTCGATTGGCACTAGAATTTACTATTGTCACATGATGTGTCTTTATAAATTATTAATAAATAAAATAAATGTCAGTCCAAGCTTGAACTAATGAAAACACGCAGTGGTATTTCCAATAGTTGACACTTCTCGGTCTTCAGATACCTAGTCATGGATCCCCCTCACCCTTCTATATTAGACTAGAGAGGGCTTACTCAGCAAAAGCGTGTATCTTGCTATTACGCTGAGTAAGGCTTTCAGGGAATTAGTTGTATTTTGATTATTTTAGTTGTATATTGATTATTTGCTGTGCACCACCTTCTATTCTTTTTTTAAAATTGTCCAATCCATCCAAAGGTTGTCTGTAGGAGATTGCTTTATGCGATAAGACCGCCGATTGTATTACTCTAGTTAAGATTTATCTTTTTTTCATGTTATTATGTTCGTGGTATGCAATAAAGTGTAATTGTATTGTATTGTATTTATTTTAGGTAATAATAATAAATGTATTATATAATAAATTAATAAGTATGTTTAATATGAATTATATTATAAATAATTTCCATGAAAAAAAGTGAATTATTAATTCATTTATTTCATGCAAAAATGCAGTTAACAAATTGAAAGTACCAGAGGCTCATAGATAGATAGATAGATAGATAAACACTTTATTGTTAAATAACCTTAAATATAGGTACATAAAAAACAAGTAAATTTCACAGTAATCAGCATAACAATAGGCGGTCTTATCGCTCAAAGCGATCTCTTCCAGACAACCTTTGAACAGAAAGGACTAACATAATTTGGAAGGACGGTGGTTTTTTGAAAGAAATGCAAATTAAATTATAAATATATGTATAAATAGGTATAATATACATATAAAATATAAACATCTTAATCCTAAGTAATTTTTAGGAGTTTTCGTTATTTCCAGCCGGCTACTCAGAATGCCTATTCTGCTTATCTCACATCCTCGCTCGCCTCGACGTTCTCGTAGCGTTCTCAGTAGCCGCGAGCTCTGCACCCGAGCCTTACTGCCGACCTGTCCTCACTGAGAGCTTGGACAAGCTGGAAATGAAGCAATTACGACACCCGTGCTTAGAGGTGCAAGATGGTGTATCTTATATACCTAATGATGTGTTTTTTGAACGCGGTGAGTTATTTTACCACGTATTTATTGAAAAATTAAAATTCATTTATTTCAGGCAATTAATAAAAACCCATCATAATCAATAATTACACACAATCAAATTACAAATTTAAATAAAATAAAATCAATCAAATAAATACAGCAATCAAATATTAAGTCACTTTTTTGTTTGTCTGTCTGTCTGTCGTTCCGGGTGGAATCTTCCAACTCAAATTTCGAGCACTTTCTGATTAGCTATCCGGCAGACATTTTCTGGGTAGCTCACAACTCAATGACAATGCATACTAAATTCATAAAAACGTGGATTTAAGATTATTTTTTAAATCTATTACGGATTCTTGTTTATTTGCCTCTTTTTCGCTCGCCTGGCTCGGTAGCCTCGCTTGCCTCGACGTTTTCATGGCGTTCTCTGTAGCCGTTGGATCTGTGCCTGACCCATATAAAGAGATAAAGAAAGAAAAAGCAATAAATATTTAACAACCACAAAATAAATAAAAAACAATCTTATTAAACTCATGGTCAGTATCTTCGTACGATGGCTCGCTTAACTCTTCAAACCTTTAGTTATTTATTATTTTCGAAAAGATTCGAATCTCGCTGGCCAACGACTTTCTTAAGTAACAAGTTCCTATGTGCATAATTACACTCGCTCATAAACAGTGAAGGGAAAAATCGTGAAGAAACCGGTATGTCCAAGAATCACAAACATCAATGACATTTGACATCCTCCACTTGCAGACCAGCTTGGTGTAATAAATACTGTATATATCTATATCAAATACAGTCTATTTAATTATTATTATTTACTTATATAAAGCGAACAGGAGGGGTTGTTGTTAGGGTAAGTTTAGGGCTTTCTTTATTTATTTAACATAATTTACTAAATTAATTTTTATACATCATATACCTTATTTTTTATCATATATATAAAATTCATAATATATTTATAATTAGTTATGTGCGGATTTAACACTCGCTCTGAAAACGGTGAAGGAAAACATCGCGAGGAAACCGGCATATCCCAGAATTTATAACAAACATTTAAGGATATGTGACATCCACCAACCCGCACTGGGCCAGCGTGGTGGATTATGGCCCATACTCTCTCTACGAGGGAAGGCCCGAGTCCCAGCAGTGGGAACGTAATGGGCTGATGATGATGATGATGATATAAAATTCTCGTGTCACAATGTTCTCCGAAATGGCTTTACTGATTTTTACCAAATGTTATATGCATTTTCAGTAGGTCTAGGAATCGGCTACTATCTATTTTTCATACCCCTAAGTGATAAGGGTTGTTCACCCTTAACTTTTTTTTTAAATTTATATGGCAAAACAACGTTTGCCGGGTCAGCTAGTATACAATAATATTCAACTCAATATCCTATTAATATTATAAACGCAAAAGTTTTTAAGAATGTATGGATGTATGTTTGTTACTCTTTCACGCAAAAACTACCGAACCGAGATTGATGAAATTTGGTATGTAGGTACCTTAGGACTTGAAATAGCACATATGCTACTTTTATCCCGGGAAACCGCGGGTGGAACCGCAGAGCGCAACTAGTTTTTTAACCGACTTCAAAAAAGGAGGAGGTTCTCTGTTCGATTGTATTTTATTCTTTTATGTTTGTTACCTCAGAACTCTGTCATTTATGAACCGATTTGAAAAATTCTTTTTGCGTCGGGTTCAGTATAGCTACGAAGTGGTCCCATATAAATTTCATCGATATTTGACCTTGGACTTCGAAGATACATTGAAGTCGGTTTTTGTTTTATTCTAAAAATTAATTATTATAAAACCAAAAAAATATCAGAGGGAATTATATTTACATATTATATTTTTAATTCATTTTACATTTACATTCTACCCCATACATATTATATTAACAACAACCTACATAATATTCATGAGAATTACACTCGATATTTTCATCGCGTTTCAGATTTGAGATGAATTTCCGCAACGTCATGCCTGATTCCGTTCGATTCCTATATAAAAGTCCACTCTCAATGACAGAAGGCCACCGTCCCAGCAGTGGGAACGTGATGGGCTGATAATAGGGGATCGGACAGTAATCGAGAAAAAAATCTAAAATGTAGTTAGAACGAATGTTCGTCCAACCAAAAAGATCATTCAATCAATATTTTTGTGAAATAATAATGATTTATATTTTTAAATCAATAAATAATTCTGACAGTTTTAATCTGTTCTTCATCTCAAACTAAAGAACAATCCCAGCGCATGTCGTCATTTGTAGGTAAATGCCGTGAGTCAAGTTTGTGTTTATTTTACGTTTTTGCTTTTCATAAAATGTATTTTTGTTAATTTTTTCGTACCATTACTACAATATAGTCCCCAAACTTCACAAAACGTATAAGAATCTCTTTGCAAGTTTTATTTCTAAGAGTTTGTCGTCTTCTACCTACATATGACGTCACAATTTTTGAGGTAAGCGTTTGCGCGGCAATATTTAAAACATAACGCGACGCGGTAAATAATAATAATTGACAATTGACGCGCTATTCGAGTCAAGACTACACAGTCTTGAACATCGACGCAGAATTGCCAGGCTATCAGTTTTTTATCGGATACATTTCGGAGAGTGTGCGTCGGAATTGCACCAACTAATTCCCCCAACCCCATTTTATCATCGGACTACAAGACGTACGGCAATACGCCACCGTTTCATGGTGGACATTCCTCCCGCGCGTACTAAGCGCTTCGCTTCCACTTTTATTATGCGTACTGCTAACGAGTGGAACTCCCTGCCAGAGTCAGTCTTTCCCGATAGCTATAATCTGGGAATCTTCAAGTCTCGAGTGAACGGGTACTATCTTGGTAAGCGTGCTAGATCGTCGACCGCATCGTCGCTTACCATCAGGTGACATAGTGGTCAAACGCAAGCCAATTAACGAATAAAAAAAAAATATTTTAAACAGTTGTTGGAACTTTTAGAGCGTTATTTAATTAAAATAGTATTTTTCATGGCTATATATATTCATTGTAGTTAATTTAAAACACTTTCTGAACAGTTGTCCGATCCCCTATTATAAATATAAGTACGATGTTGTAGGAAAATGCGTGCTGCACATAGTGACCGGCGCCAACATGGGTGGCAAGTCGACGTGGATGCGGTCGTGCGGCGCCGCCGCCGTGCTCGCGCACGCGGGCTGCCTCGTGCCCGCCGCCGCCGCCGCGCTGCCGCGCCTGAGGGCACTCAGCGCGAGGTACTTACTAAACAAAGAAACATATAAAAGTACATTTATTTAAACTCCAACCAACATCACCTATGGTTTGAGATACTTTATTTCTCAAAAGAATAAATTCACTTACATGGAAAACATAATGTTACACAATTCAATTCAATTGAGAGGCCGTCTGGGTGGGTACCACCGCTTTGCCAGTTATTCAGCCGCCAAGCAGTAGTGCGCAAGCATTACTGTGTTCCGGCTTGAAGGGCATTGTAGCCAGCGAAATTACTGGGCATTATGAGACTCAACAGCTAATTGTCTCAGGGTGACGAGCGCAGTGCAGCGCCGCGCAGGATTTTGCAAAACAAAGTTCTGGGTGGTGCTGTTATTGTTATGGGCTGGCGTATTGCTTACGATCAGGCAAACGACCAGCTCGTCTCGTCATTCAGTTACATAAAAAAAAAATTAAAAAAAAACTGTTAGTCCAAACTTGTTATTTAAGTTTTTTGCATTTATAAAAAAATATATCTAGAAACTAAGTTTAAAAACTAAAATGTCGGTAGTTTTATATTACTAGCAAAAACGAAAACAAAGTCCGGTCGTACATCGCGACCGACGGTACAAAATGTTTAGATATTACAGTGTTAGCGCAACTGGAAGTGGCTCGGAATACAAATTTGTCAAGTGTAATGATTTTTGTTTTGTATATATCTTTTTAAAATCATATATATATTACCTGTCATACAAATTCAGAAGATTGACACATTTTTTATTCCTGGTTGGAGAACATTGGTTACCAAAATAGGAGACCTGTGTTTTGTTTGGCATACCCATAGTAAACCCGACATAGTAACCTGCCCAACCACTACGCTACAGAGGCTGTAAAGAAAAAAATATATTTATTCAAGATAACACACAACATAATACTGAATGATACATACTAAAAATACTAAATACTTTTATATATGTAAATGTAAAAACAAATCGTGAAAAGATTCTCCCTTAAGATACTAAGGCAGGGGGAGGGCCCCCCGCTTTTGTATCCCCAAACTTGGTTTTTATATTTTTATAAAAAACGGTTATCGCTAAAAGAAAACTGTCAAAAACCCCAACGAAAGTTGGTGAGTTAAATTATTACTTCACTAACCGACTAATAAAATAAATTCCCAGAATTGGCGCAGCGGACTGTGAGGACAAAGGACAGAGTACGTTCATGAGAGAGATGATCGAAACCGCTGCCATATTGCGGGTGAGTTGCGAGACACTACAATTTGTGTAGGTTTTATGGGTGTTGCACATTTATATATTGGCACAGAATACTAAGAGCCAGAAGCATGACTCCGCAAAGAAATTTAAACAAATAGCGACTCTTGCTACCAAGCAATAAAGTTCAATTCAGCTCGCGTAGCGCTGCATACCTACCAGTCATATTAACCTATAGAGCGCCTCTCTGTCTATCGCATAGCTCTTATAGATGACGAGGCATACATTATGTACACTTATATAGGTACTGTCTAAGAACCTAAATAGATCTGTTAACATTCGTAAAGAAACGCTACCTAGTCCGAAGGCCGTCATCCGAAAATCATGTTACTTCATAATTAGTGCAAGCGGCAACCCACTGCACTCTGCTCGACCACTCCGGCGTTGCCCGGCTATGTACTTGTAGTTTCGTACCTACAGTGCGGAGTGCGCTAGGCCTGCTATTGGTTCCTTTACAATCAACCCTATTCTGGGTGTGCAACATTATTAATTGTATTATTTAATCTAGATTATAACACTATGTTAGGTAAAGTCTGGGTAGGTACCACAACTTTGCCAGTTATTCTGCTGCCAAGCAGTAGTGCGAAGCATTACTGTGGTCCGGTTTGAAGAGCATTGTAGCCAGCGAAATTACTGCATATGAGACTTACATATCTGATGTCTTGGGGTGATGAGCGCAATGCAGTGCTACGCAGGGCTTTTTATGGTATACGAAGTTCTGGGTGGCACTGCAATTGTTATGGATTATGATTGGGCAGGCGTTTTGCTTACCATCAGCCGAATGGCTTGCTCGTCCAATCACTCAGTTCATAAAAACAATAGGGAATATGCATGTATTTTTTTCAATGCATGAATCGATTCATTATTAAATACTATTAAAGAAAAAAAATTTTTAAAAATTTTACGGCATCTCTCGTCAATAAAATAATGAAATGAAAATTTGAATCAATTCAAATCAACATAAACGCGCCATTTGCGTATGACGTCAAAAATTGGGGACTTAGGATCTCCTCATTGGTCCATCTATGCTACATGTGTGTGTGTCAATAATTTACCAATAGAACGGCCTCTATGTCAAAAATAGACCAATAATTGACCGTGACGTCAAAACGTGGTTGCACGTATTCAAGCGTTTTGCGATTGCGTTCCGTTTCTCCAAAAATAAGAAATAGAGACCTTGAAATACAAAAAACTACGCAATTAATAATAATAATTATATCAGTACTAAATGTTTACAGGAGTAATCTATCGTAAAAAGTAATTTCCAGATTTTTCGACAACACATGCATATTCCCTATTGCATACTTAAGAGGGAACGGCACGCTGAAATTTTCATACAAAAAGAGAAAACGTTTTTCTATTCCTAAACATTAACCAAATACGATGAAATTTGGACATGTAAGAGATGTTACCATTATTGAGGTTTGTAGGTTTTGATTTTTTCGATAATTCCTATAGAATTTGAATAAAGGGACCCAAAAAAGTTGATATTTACTCGAAATTTTTTTTTTTAGATTGGAAGCTGTTAACTTTAAAAATAGACATAAACTAAGAAAAAGGAAAACCTACAAACCTAGTTTATTCTCCGTTTAAGAAATTGAGACCAAAATTACCAAATTTGGTTGAGATTTAGTGTGGTAGAAACGTTTTCTCCCGAAACGCAATATTTAACAAAAACCTGAAATTGATACGAATTTAGTTAAATTATTATCATTATTATTATGTAGTTAATTTATTTAATTTAATTTACGTATTTTCTGCGAGACCGTAAACCATTATTCAAATACCTAGTGCTCACTGGCCGCGGCTGTGCCATATTCTCTTAAAAAGTTAGTCATTTATTGTTGTTTACAGACGGCGACGCCCGACTCGCTGGTTCTTATCGACGAGCTGGGACGAGGGACGTCCACGTACGAAGGCTGCGGGATCGCGTGGGCTATAGCCGAGTGAGTGTACTTATAACATAAACAACCTTTTTAATGATATTTGCAGTCAGGATGGAATGAGTTTTGGCCGTAACAATTAACATACTTATTTGTTTCTTCACTGGTGGTTTCTCGTGTGCGAGAGGCCGTCTGGGTGGGTACCACCGCTTTGCCAGTTATTCAGCCGCCAAGCAGTAGCGCAAGCATTACTGTGTTCCGGTTTCAAGGGCATTGTAGCCAGCGAAATTACTGGGCATTATGAGACTCAACAGCTAATTGTCTCAGGGTGGCGAGCGCAGTGCAGCGCCGCGCAGGATTTTGCAAAACAAAGTTCTGGGTGGTGCTGTTATTGTTATAGGCTGGCGTATTGCTTACCATCAGGCAATCGACCAGCTCGTCTCGTCATTCAGTTACATTTTTTTTTTAAACATGAACCGACTTCAAGACTCAACTTATATGTATTTTTTGTTTTTGTTAATTTTTCAAAAAGTGCTGAATTAATTTTGATAAAATTTATATAGGATCACCTCTGAAGTATGGCCTACCAAACAAAAAAGGAATCATCAAAATCAATTCATAATTGATGGAGACTTATCGCGTAACAAACATACAAAACAATATAAAAAAACATCCCCTAGATGGTGACCGCGGCGAACAGGTTACGAACGGTTACTTTACGAGTACTAGATAAGACACCGATACAATACAATAATACTTTATTGAATTTCTTACAGGCAACCTTTGGATGGACAGGATGGCCCGATGTAACTCGTACTGTGCATATTTTCACTTAATAAAATAAAATAACAAATAATAATAATAATAAACATACAAAATTGAGAACCTCCTCCTTTTTGAAGTCAGTAAAAAAAAATTACTTGCCTTTTTTTGTGACATCCTCCGCGTGAACAAAGTTCAAAGTTAATAGTTCAGTTCAAATGGCAGAGGAAGCCGTAATTATTATTATTATTATTCGTATTTTTTCCAAGACCATCTTAGCAAGACTTCCCCAGTATATGAGAGCGCGTACTACGGAGAGGTCAACCTGTATCTTCGATTAGGTGTATACCCTATAATCTAAGTTGCTACCAAGCCCTTAAAAATCGCATTACATTCAGTTCAGCAGTTTAGAGTCTATAGATAACAAACATACAAACTGACAAAAATTTTAAAAACCGTGGTTTCGTGTACCCTCTAAATAGTCGATACCAGTTGTTCTTTTTAATATCTTCGATACAAAGAATTGGTTTAGTTACATTTTTATAATACCACTAGCTGCGCCCTGCGGTTTCACCCGCGGTTTCCCGGGATAAAAAGCCTATGTGTTAATCCAGGGTATAAGCTATCCATACCAAATGTCATCAAAATCCATTCAGTAGTTTTTGCGTGAAAGAGTAACAAAGGTACATCCATTCTTACAAACTTTCGCGTTTATAATATAAGTACGATAGATTTATCATCACAGCCTGACATAAACGTTGGTCCATTTTTAACAACTGTTTTTTATAACATATGAATAAGTATTTTTCCTAAAGGTTTTCTTTTGTGTTTGTTAGGTACATCAAAACTCCGTCATTTATAAAACCGATTTCGAATTTTTTTGCGTTGGCTTAAGTATAAATAATAAATAAATAAAAATTCTTTATTTCGGACAATATACACATCCATATTTTTACAAATAAAACATTAAGATTAAAAAATTTTAATAGCTACAATGTGGTCCTATACAAATCTCATCGATATTCGACATTCTTCGAAGATACACCAGAATTGAAGTCGGTTTTCTTTTTAATCGTCCACAGGGAACTAGCAATGAAATCCCAATGCTTCTGCCTGTTTGCGACCCATTACCACGAGCTGTCGCGACTCGCGAGCATACATCGTGACGTCATCGTCAACTCGCATGCGGAAGCCGCGGTGGTGGACGGCCGGCTGTTGCTGTTGCATAAGATATCGGCTGGAGCCGCGCCGCGCTCGCTGGGACTGCATGTTGCTAGGTTGGCAGACCTGCCACCCTCCATCATTGAGGTAACACGGAAAATAGAAAAATCTACTATTATTAATTACAAGCCAATTTCATTAAACAAATTTAAAAACTCCCGACACAAAAAACCTATAAAAAGTAAATTAACGCCTGAACCGATTGTAGAGACTTGGCCTATTAATAAACGGGTGATTTACACCCGCCAAAACCGCCATACTGCGTTGCGCGCGCCACCTGCCGCGCGCGGAGAGAACGAGAACGCCGGCAACACGTGCGGACAGCCGCGTATGCGCTCCTACATAAAATCAATAATTTACTGAGTTTACCATCAAAAACTGTGAAAAGACACTCTCAACAGCAAGAGCTAGTGCCGAAAAAGAGTGCGCGTGTGATATTTGCGGTCTGGAAGTCCCGGGACCGAAGAAAACTGACGACCACGGAAAGGCGGGTGAGTCCAGGCCAACTTTGCACTTTTTTGGGGAAAATAATTGTAATTTCTGGTGTTATACTATTATTGAGCTGTCGAGTCCACATTTTGATCACTTCGAGCCAGGATTATCCAATTATAACGCCAGATTATATTGTATTTTCACACTTACATTGTTGCAAAACACGTGCAACTCGAGCACATATTTGTGTTTTATACGAAAACTACACAGGTTCCAACATCAACCTTACTTTTTTCATACACAACTCATCATATTCCAACTAATTCTAATGCTCAAATAAGGAATAAGTTGTTTTTTAACGAAATTAGTAGTCGGTGCGTTGACCTTTAGTCGAAACACAAATTGCGTTTTTAGCGTAATAAATTGCATTCATTCTACACATTTCTATAGGAAAAAGTATTCTAGATGTGTGTTCTGGTGAAATCTATAGTGTACTAGTGTTTTCTTTCCAATTTTCGTAGTTTTTTCTAGAAACAATATAATTATATTTTGGCTGACCGGCCGCCATTATTATTATTGGCACACCGCCGCTAACCGGCGCGGTGCGGCGCAGCGGGAGATAGATACCTATACTTATCGTAGGTACACGACTCACGTTGTTAAGTTTAGGTGTACCTATTTATTTCCTTCTGGTCGTGTGTGTTGTAGTACTTACTTACGAAAATGACTAAAGATTCGAAGGCGAAGAATTCAAATTCAGACTCCGAACTTGAACTCGACAATTTAGTGCAACCTTTTTTGACGTCTAAAGAAATGTGTTTTATGCGTGTTCAATGTTTATGGGAAATGTCTAAGACGGTAGCCTCGGATGCAGCGATCGAAGCTGAGTTCTTTGCTAGGGTTGAGGATTTGGCTAGTCTCCGATTAGAATACGATCGGAACGTAAAAGAAATAAATTCACTATATAAAAAATACAAACCTACCTTCGTGTCTACGTACGGTGAAATTGAGGCATTTGATCAACTTTATTATGCCATCCGCCAGGTAGCTAAAAGCTTGAGTCAGCCGGAGCTGCCCACCAAGATGGAACACGGTGGCAATTAGGAACTAATTACTAGGCGGCGAGTAAAACTACCCGAGTTGCAATTATATAAATTCGATGGTAAGCTCGAAAATTGGATAACCTTCCGTGACACGTTTACTAGCTTGATTCATAACAATGCCGGTATTAGCGAGATTGAAAAATATTATTATCTCATGTCGTCAGTTAGCGGGCCGGCCCTAGCTATAGTTAAGTCGATGCCGGTCACAGCTGATAATTTCTCGATCGTTTGGAATGCGTTAATAAAGCGATTTGAAAATAAGCGCGCGCTTGCTAGTGCTTACTTAGATAAATTGTTTAACTTCAAACCGTTGACTATCGAAACTGCAGCGAATCTTAATAATTTTTTACAAACTTATCAAGAAAATATTACTGCATTAGAGCATTTAAAAATACCGGATTTGTCTAGCTTTATACTATTTCAAGTGTCTTTACGTAATCTTGACCCTGTGACGCGACGTGAGTTCGAACAAACCATGCCTCCAGGCGAGATACCTACTGTTAGGAAATTATTACATTTTGTCGAAAAACAAGTGCGTGTCCTTGAGATGTCGGAATGCAAGTCAGTGTACGTCAAGCCGTCTACACCGCCTTTCAAACAATCTACATCTAAACAAACAAATAAATACCCAGACACGTCTAAATCATACAATTCGAAACCTACAATGATATCAGCTGCGGCCAGCGCGAACAACGTTGTCGAACGTGCGAAATCCAACCCTTGCCCGTGTTGTCAAATGTCGCATGGTATCTATAGGTGCACCGTCTACAACGCGCTCACACCCGAGTTACGCGCTGCAAAAGTCAAAGAGCTCGGATTGTGTGAGAACTGTTTGCGTGACAATCATACACAAGCTGATTGCACGTCCAAATTTTGTTGTGCGGTCTGCAAAAAAAGACACCACAGCACTCTCCACTTAGACTCGGTTAAGTGTCAAGAAAATGTGGTAGCTCTTACGTGTTCCACAGAACAAACAGTTTTGCTTGGCACCGCTGCCATTACCGTCGCGGATGTATGGGGCCAACTTCACACAGTACGGGCACTGATAGACAGCGGCGCTATGTCAAGCTATATTACACAAAACTGTGCTAGGAAGCTAGGTTTATCTCGCCGCAAGTGCGATTTTAGACCTATAGGTCTAGGTGGAAACCAAGTTCAAAACTTTGGTTTAACTACATTTACGATAAAACCACGTGACAGTACATTACCGGTCCTGTCCACGGATGCTGTCATTGTAGAAAATATTGCAGGCAATCTGCCAACAATGTCACTACCTATCGATATAATATGCAGTTATCAGCATCTTGAATTAGCGGACCCGGCTTTCCATCGCCCGGCACCCGTAGACGTGCTGATAGCAGGGGACTTATTTCCCTACATATACAACGGGGATAAAATCCTCCCTGATCAAGTAGGCATGCCCGTAGCATTGAGTTCCATTTTCGGTTATGTCATCACGGGGCAAGTAGGCTTAAATCGTCAAAGTGAGATGTACACAGCCACTAGCGCTAGTGCTTTCACGGGTTTTTCAAGTACAAACAACTTAGATCAGGTAATGAATTCGTTCTGGGAAGTTGAAAACATACCGTGTGAGCGACAACAGAAACTGGATGATATACTAGCAGAAAAATCGTTTGCTCAGGAACATAGTCGAGATCCGGAGACAGGTAGGTATACTGTTAGGTATCCGTTTAGGCCCGACCATAGTCTTGGCGAATCTCGACAGGTGGCGCTACGGAGACTAATTAATTTAGAAGCACGATTTAACAGAGATCCTCAATTAAGATTGGAGTACAACAAGTTCATGTCCGAATACGAATCTCTGGGTCACATGACTTGTTTAGGTGAGATGCAGAGCGTGGATTCCAAGTATTTGATCCCGCATTTCTGTATAATCAAACCTATGAGTACCAGCACTAAATTGAGGACCATATTTGACGCGTCAACGAAAACTTCAAATCAAAAATCGCTAAATGATGTAGTTTTACCTGGACCGAAACTTCAAGCGGACATTAACCAAATATTAATAAATTTTCGTTTGCATGAAATTTGTCTAACGGCTGACATTCGTAAAATGTATAGACAGATACTAATACATAAAGATCAACGATCTTATCAACACATCTTGTGGAGAAGCTCTACAGATCAACCTATAAAGGTTTATGAGCTGAACACGCTTACCTATGGAGTTTCCAGCTGCCCATACCTTGCGATAAAGGTACTCCACAGCCTGGCGGAGGAGGAGGCTGACAGTTATTCTACTGCTGCAAGAGTTCTAAAAAGTGGTTTTTTCATGGATGACTTATTATGGTCAGAACCTACGATCGTAGAGGCTTTAAGCTTGCAGAAAGACTTGCGCTCTCTTTTAGAAGGTGCTGGGTTTGTTCTATGCAAATGGGCAAGCAACTGTACCTCAGTTTTGACAGCGGTCCCTGAAGACCACCGAGAAACACCAATTGAGTTCGATGATGAGGAGAATTTGTCACTCAAAGTCTTGGGTCTTCAATGGCAACCATCTATGGATTGTTTCTCCTTCAGAACTTTACCCTCTGACCATGACGTCACAAAGCGGGCCATTCTATCGCAGATTGGTCGTTTGTACGATCCCCAAGGTTTCGTCGCACCTTGCATATTCTACGCCAAGTGCTTCATGCAGAAGCTCTGGGCATTAAAGTTGGATTGGGACCATCGCTTACCTGCAGACCTTGAAACTGAGTGGTTGGCTTTTGTCAAAGAGCTGCCACTACTGACAGAATTCAGACATGAACGGCATGTCATGGTTAAACAAAGAACCTCTTGTCGACTCTTGGGATTCGCCGACGCGTCGACGCTTGGCTATGCAGCAATTATATACCTACACACCTCTAACGATGACGGTGCAAACAAAATCAGTTTACTAATAGCCAAGTCTAAAGTCGCACCCTTGAAGACGGTATCAGTTCCTCGACTGGAGCTGATGGCGGCTCATCTATTAGCCAAATTAGTTAAATATGTCCTATCTATACTTCAGGAACGAGACATAACTGTTAATGACACATTGCTATTCACGGACTTAACACACCGAGTTACAAACTTAAGACATTTGTGGCCACTCGCGTAACCAAGATACTCGATACTGTTTCGAGTGTCTGCTGGTTCCATGTGAGCGGTGAGTGTAACCCGAGCGATATATGCTCTCGCGGCGCACACCGTCTGCGTTGTTGTCTACGCCAGAGTGGCTTAATGGCCCCAGCTGGCTATTAAGTGAGCAGTGGCCAGTTCGATCAATGGACGAGTTCAGAGACGAAAATACTCCAGAACTAAAACCTTCACACGATTCAAAGGTCATGGTTTCTGTGGAGAATTCCTACAATCTTATATATGAGCTTACCAAAAAATATTCCAATTATTCTAAATTAATCAAAGTCGTTGCTTTAGTTCGTAAATTTATAAATAATTGCCGTACATCTAAAAATGAGCGAATTAAACTTAAAATGACAGACTTAAATAATGCGCGTGACATAATAATAAAGTCAGTACAGCAACATCACTTTGCTGACGATATCAAAGCTATTTCCAAAGGCCTTAAGCCCCATCAATCCTTGCAAAAGCTTAACCCGTTCGTGGACACGCACGGTTTCCTCAGGGTAGGGGGTAGACTTTCGCTCGCACAGATGTCTTTCGAAAAGAAACATCCCGTGTTGCTGCCTAAAAAATGCGACTTCACCTATTGCCTTATAGACTATTATCACGTGCTCTATTTACATGTCGGTCCACGAACACTGCAAGGTATACTTAGCCAAAAATTTTGGATTGTGTCCGGACGCAATGTAGTGCGTTTGCGAACCAGTAAATGTATAGCTTGCTTCAAAGTAAGGCCTACAGTTAGACAACCTATTATGGGTCAACTACCAAAGTTCCTGGTGGTCTTTATGAGGCAGCTATTAAGTCGGCAAAATCACTTTTAAAACGAATATTGGAAATAGAACATTAATATTTGAAGAATTAATAACACTGTTCACTCGCGTAGAAGCAGTGTTAAATTCTCGGCCTCTATGTGCCTTGTCCACAGATCCTAGCGAGTTCGAGGTGCTCACACCAGCTCATTTTTTGATAGGCCGCGAACTCTTAGACGCACCAGAATACGATTTAACTAATCTGTCTATCAATAAGCTTAGTCGGTGGCAGACGATACAACAAATGGCTCAACAATTTTGGCGTCTGTGGCGAAAGGACTTTCTACACACTCTCCAGCAACGTCAAAAATGGCTCACTGGTTGTCGAGAAATTAAGGTCGGAGACCTAGTGTTGATACACTCGGACGCACCTCCCCTTCAGTGGGCTATGGGTAGAGTCACTAGTTTGCACAGCGGACCTGACAGCGTGACTCGTGTCGTTAGTCTACGCACCAAAAACGGTGAATTGATTAGACCTGTAGTTAAACTTAGTCCTCTTCCCCTGGAGCAGGATTCCTAGATTTAATTTATTAGCGGAAGACTTATTCCTTATTAAAACACATATATTTATACAGTCCACTTACTCAATTATAACTTATTCTATTTCATGATAATATAATAATATTCATACACATATACATACACGTATCAAAACTAGTTTTAGTTACCTATTCAGTACATTACATATGTAACTATCTACGTCAATATTCAATACACATTTTCAAATAAAATGTTACTATATTCCTTCCTGGAATTGTAACTGGGAAATCCTGACGGATTTCGGTGGGGGGAAATGTAGAGACTTGGCCTATTAATTTAAATCACCCGCCAAAACCGCCATACTGCGTTGCGCGCGCCACCTGCCGCGCGCGGAGAGAACGAGAACGCCGGCAACACGTACGGACAGCCGCGTATGCGCTCCTACATAAAATCAATAATTTACTGAGTTTACCATCAAAAACTGTGAAAAGACACTCTCAACAGCAAGAGCTAGTGCCGACAAAGAGTGCGCGTGTGATATTTGCGGTCTGGAAGTCCCGGGACCGAAGAAAACTGACGACCACGGAAAGGCGGGTGAGTCCAGGGGCCTTACTCCGAAAATCGAACTACGAAGCTTCGGCTGACGGATCGTACGTTTTCCTACCACGAAAGTGTTTCGGATCCGACAGTCGATGCGAAGTTCGTTTTTTCTTTCGGTGACGCTACTCCCAAAATGTTTCGGACATTATAACTTCGTCGTTTGACAGGTCTTTGATCGTCAATATAACCTCACATTTAACGACAACTACAGAGCTTTCGTTTTAGCAAATAATTGGATAGTTGGTCCTAAAAATGGCACTATTTGTGCTTTATGAGCAAGCTCTGAGAAAAGAAAAGGCCGAGTGGAGTCGAAAGCGACTCATTTTTCGAGAATTTTATTTCGAGAAACAAAATTTGGAACATTTAGTAGGTATAGCTTATACCCTGGATTATTACGGTACGATGACAAATCATATCGCGTAAGCGGACGACATGGTGCTGTTGGCACCTTCAATATCAGCGATGCGGAAGCTGCTAGCGATATGTGATGATTACGCAGAAGAACACAACATAAAGTACAATCCGGATAAATCGGTGTAGGTACATGATCTTCAAAACGCAAACTGCTGCACGCTGACAGGCAGAGGCGAGGCATCGCAGTGCGTGCCAACATACTGGCTAGGAGATTCAGTCGATGTAGCGGGGCAGTAAAGACCCAGCTGTTTATCAGTTACCTACTGCACCAGCGTCTACACTGTGGAGTTGTGGACGAATCACACCAAGGCTGCCATGAGCGAAATGAGGGTGCAGTACAACAACGCGTGGCGCGCAATGTTCCGCCTGCCCCGGTGCTGCAGCGCGAGCGAGATGATCGCCGCGGGCCGCGCGCCCTGCTGGCAGGCGCTGCTGAGAAGCCGGTCGGCCGCCACGCGCACCGCCCTGCATCGCTCCGACAACTCCCTGGTGGCTGCGGTGCGAGACTAGCACTCCAGCCCACTACACCGGACGTGGCGGATGTACCACACTCCGATCACTTAAAGGCTATCATTTTCATTTTATTATAGATATTTAATGTGTAATAATTATAATGGATCTCAGTCTGGAAATAAACAGTTTCATTTAATTTCATTACGTAGGCTACTTTTTATACCGAAAAACCACGGGTGAAACTGCGGGGCGCAGCTAGTAGTTTTTGAAGTGTTCACATAGTTCTATAATAATAATAATAACAAATTATAATAAATTCATTTATTACAGAAATTCTATCATATTTTACATTAATTGGATTTTGTTACAATACCTATAAACAAATTAAATTAGTAGTCGCTTAAGTGATTAATAATAATTATATTAACTATAACATTACATTAATATTATATTGGGTGAAGCTCTATCTATCAGTTCAGAATGGGTCTGCTTCTGTAAGACCGCAGCGAGCACGGACTTTTCGAAGCTGTAGAACCTCTCGCGCATGTCTCTGAAGCCTCATTTGCATTTTGATTAGTGTTACGTGCGAATGTGGAGCATGTAGTGTCTCGTGTCAAGTGTTAAATGTTTAGCCTATGTCCGCTGCTTATAACGAGCTCTGTTTAGAAGCTTTTAAGTGGCACTCGCATTAAAATAGAATTGACTTATAAATACTAATCACTTGCACTAATCATTACCTGTCCAAATAGTGTATCTACTAATCACTTGACACTTACAATTCACACTCACACTTAACACTAATCAAAATGCGAACGGGGCATGACATATCAGCGCTGCAAAACCGGGGAGTCATCTTTCGTTGAACATATTAGAGGGACTGCAGAAATTGGGCAACAACATCTGGAGAACTCCGCGCTAGCATATTTGATCGCACGCTCAGGAACGCCTTTGTCTGTCGATATCTTGAGAGTCCGAGAGACTACAAAGGATTGCGGGCTAAGTCTTTATGTTGGCACATAAACTCCAACAGTACTTCGACTTGTAAACTTGTAGCCATCATTTCTTAGCTGCAAAAAAGGATTTTTGGTCAGCAAAAAACAAAGTAGGTACATTATTCCAATGATTGTTTAATGCAGAAGAATTATCATTCACAACACAAATACTTTAAAATACAAAAGATCTTTAAGTAAGTAGGAAAATGAGCAACATTTCTATACGCTTAACTCCTGAAACTTACCAAGATTTTGACTCAAATTTTAGCACAAAACAACGAAATCTGTATAAATGTTTTGATTAACAGATTATGAACATCCAGTGCTGCCGGCAGTCAAACATGAAAAAGTCCGAAACCCTTTCAGAAAGTTCCCGTTTTGTGTAACGTGGTTTTTTCAATTAAAAAAAATGAGCTATATATTATTTAGGTACTTCGTTTTTAGCGTTGTATCTATACTTATAATAAAACTGTAACGAAGCGGTTACTGTACATTTAAGATATATTTGAAAATCTATTTTTTTAGGAGTATATGGTAGCAACAGAACCCAAAAATACAATTTTTAAAATTTTTGTCTGTCTGTCTGTCTGTCTGTCTGTCTGTCCGGGATAAACTCAGAAACTAGGGCACTAATTTGAATGAAGTTTTTTGAAATATGTTCTGTGGAGTCCGGCGCTACACATAGGCTTTGTTTCATCAAAATCGGTCCAGTAATATTGAAGTTATGACGCAATTTGAGAAAAAATAAACATGTCCACTATAAGTTGAACCACGGAATATACCGAAGCCTTTGTGCACAAGGCTCAGCTTAAACTGGTTTGTACATGGGTTGACATGATGGTATTCTAAAAAATGCTTTGTAGAGTCCTAGGCCACATAACAAACTTCCTAATCCTTTCCTAATCCTAATCTATGTCTATACATATAATAAAATCGTAGAACCCAAAAAATCTGTACTTGGAAGATATTCGAAAAAAAATCAGCCAGGGCGATATAAAATGAGTAACTAAACATATTAAAACAGTTTTTAAAATTTTTGTTTGCTTGTTTGTTTGGACTTCTATAACTTAAAAACCAATGACGGGATTTTAATGGCGTTTCCACGAATATGTTTAATTAAATTCTGATTTTAATAAAGGCTATTGACATTTTGAAAAATCTACTTATGGAGGGTTTAAATGGGGGCCAAGTTAGTATGGAAAAAAGTTAGTAGATTATCCTAAAATCTTGAAACTCAGAATTAGTTTATATAATATATAATATATATAATTAAAAATTAACGAATACGGGTCCAATATTTTTTGATATTTAAGTTCTTTAAGCGAGGAAGATAGACAAAATGTAAAATTAGTATGAATTTAAAACGCTGTTTACACTATGAATATAAATTAAATGCATACAAGTAAAGTTATATTTAAATTAAAAATATCATGATAAAAATATGATTTCAGCGTTTTTAGTAACTCTTAGAAAACAACTCGCAAACTTTACATGAAAAGAACCATAATTATTTCAACTTTTGAAAATTCATTTATGCAATTGAAACTAGATGGCGCTAGGGGTCGCTAAAACATGCAAACGATTTTTTTATGTAGTGCACCACACACGGTGAATATAAATAAAACATCTTTTTTAAATTTGTTTAGTTTGACGTTATCTGCTTTTTTATGGTACTGAGTGATGAGACTAACAAGTCGTTCGCCTGATGGTACGGGCTACGCCTGCCCATAGCAATAGCAGTGCCACCCAGATCTGAGTCATTGTCTTGACATCAGCTGATATTGAGTCTCATATGCCCAGTAATTACGCTGGCTACAATCCCCTTCAAACGGAAACACAGTAATGCTTGCGCACTACGGCTTGGAGGCAGAATAACTGGCAAAACGGGGGTACCTACCCAGACGGCCTTCCGCATACGAGACACCTATCACGAGTAAAGTTACGCCACCGTCCTTTACTCAAACATGGTCGTTTACCTGCAAAGTGATCGATTTTTTTTTCGACCCGGAATCCTTCAGCTAACCTCTTCAAAACCCTCATCAGACCACAATTCTGGCGGTTTTTAGGTTTTGTCAAGAGGATGATTTTGCCAAAACTTTAATGTATGATGAAGTGCCAAACAACGACTTCAACGACAAACAAACTGGTCCAGTTAACAAACGACGACTTGGTGGGGGATCGGGTGTCTATCAGGAACATGATTTTGGCAGTATGTATGTACACCGTCCATGCCAGTAACAATGAATGCTACTATTTACGGTTGCTGATACACACTGTCTGTCCGCGGCGCTACCTCATTTGAGTTTCTCACAACAGTGAACTGTTCCTCAGAACAACGATGGTATTAAACACTTTCCACAACTTTCCACGTAGCCTGCAAAGCAAGGCGCCTTCTGAATGACGACCAAAATTGGGACGAAACTAGCAAAAGCAGTCGTAAGTGATGCTCACGACGTATGCGCCATTTGTTCGCTTTAATTTTGGTGTTTTGTGGGCCCAGTGCAATTGTGGAAATCCAGCCTATAATGTTTTGAGGGACATTGAACATGACGTTGATGTATATGACGACGGTGAGGATGGTGGCAATTCACTACCGTATCCCGTAGAGTTTTTGAACTCTTTGAGTCCACCCGGACTTTCAGCGCACTCTATTAGATTAAAAATTTGGAATACAAAATTATGCTTTTTTGAAATTAGACCCCGCCGAATTTGGTAACTTCGGGGAGGTTAGTTGTGTAACAGAACTCGGCTGAAGATACTGTCGCTAGAGACGAACCTCACTGAGGCACTGAACCTCACTGAGGTATACTGATAGCCCGTGGCGCTGGTGAGTCAGTTTTCATATATTAATATTCATCTCTCTCATCTCGAACCACTTTCCGTTCACATTCAAACGCGTGCAGTTTTGTGTGAGCGTCAGCTTTGCAATGACGATCAATAAGTCGCAAGACCAGACTCTCTAGGCCACGGCCGTTGATCTGAGGACAGGATATTTCTCACAGAGACAGCTGTACAAACCTTCTCACGGGCGACGTGATCCCAAAGTTTTTTCGTGTTTGCTCCCTGTACAGTGTGTTTTTCAAATAACATGTGTTGTACACAATCTACAAAAAAGTCTCTACATCAGCGTTAAACGAAGTCCACGCGAACGAAGTCGCGGGCAACAGCTAGTATATAATAACTACTAACCGTATGTATACTACACAATACACATCTCTTCTGAATTTCTTCTCTTTTTACCCAACTACGGCAAAGCAAAAAGTAGGATTATGATTTTGGTAGCGTATGTATGCTTGAAAGCTATTACATCAGGGTAACGAGCGCTGTCCAGTGCCGCGCAAAACAATGCTCTGCGTAATACTGCAACTGTTATGGGCAGGCTTAATTGGCTGCGTGCTGAAGGATATTGAAAAAAAGTGTATGGGGGCCATAATACGTCATAAACAAGAATCCATAATAGATTAAAAAAATAATCTAAAACCACGATGATGTCATCGACTTATGAGCTACCTTGAAAGTTTAAGCCGGATAGCCAAACGTAAGTGCACGAAATTTGAGTTGCAAGATTCACCAGGAACAACAGACAGATAGACAGACAAACAAGAAAGTGACTCAATAAAAACCTGGTTAAATCATAGATATGAAGAAAAAATTAAAAAAATTACGGTAAAAATGCTTACTGAAAAGTTTTAATACATGTAAGTCGCACTCGGAGGTTCCTATATAAAGATAGAATCACGTTCCGTTCGCTCACGATAGGATAATAAAAAAAAAAAATTTGTCGCGTTACCCGCTTATTGCCTTAATTACCCGAAATCGGGTAAAAATACCCGCACCGGCAACGCTTTGAATATCCATCATCACAACTTGACATTAGGTTTTCAAGTGTCATCGATAGACAAAGATTTTGATCAAACGAAGTTTACAGAAAAAGTTTTGTTTTGTATAATCATTTATTTTATATATAAAATGGTTGAATAATAAACTTTAATAAAATTAAAAAAGTTTAATTCACAGTTTTCCATACAAAAAACATTTTATTTTTGAATTTTCGTTTAATTTACCGGTTTTTGCATGTTCATGAATAAAACCTACACTACAATGGTTGTCTATGGATCCGAAACGAAAGCCGTCCGTCGAAATTGAATCCGAAGTAATTTGGTGGTAGGGTACAAGTTCGATGTTCGTCGTTGTTTCGTTTCGTTACGAAGTTTCGACGTTCGTTTTTGGTAGTAGAGGTCCAGGCCAACTTTGCACTTTTTTGGGGAAAATAATTGTAATTTCTGGTGTTATACTATTATTGAGCTGTCGAGCCCACACCGATTTTGATAAGACATATCTAAGAACCACCGCTAGAAAACTTGCTTTCATATAAAAAAAAACGCATTCAAATCGGTTCACCCGTTTAAGAGCTACGATGCCACAGACGGGCACACATAGTGGTCAGACTTATAACACCCCTCCTTTTTGCGTCGGGGGCTTAAAACTTCTATAAACTTCTTGGGCCTGCATATTGCTAGGTTGGCAGACCTGCCACACTCTATCATTGAGGTAACATGGAAAGTAGAAAAAAACCGGCCAAGTGCGAGTCGGACGAAGGGTACCGTGCCGTTATCTATAAAAACGGCAAAAATTCACGTTTGTTGTATGGGAGCCCCCTTAAATATTTATTTTATTCTGTTTTTTTGTATTTGTTGTTATAGTGGCAAAAGAAATACATCATCTGTGAAAATTTCAACTGTCTAAATATAACGGTTCATGAGATACAGCCTGGTGACAGACGGACAGACAGACGGACGGACAGCGGATTCTTAGTAATAAGGCATTTTACCCCTAAAAATCTACTATTATTCTTACTTAAACTTAACTTACTTAATATGCGATATTCTTTGGGCTTGCATGTTACTAGGTTGGTAGACCTGTAATATTGCATCATTGAAGTAACAAGAAAAATGGAAGGAGTGCTATTTTTAATTAAATCTTGATACTAGCTGGGCCTGCATGTTGCTAGGTTGGCAGACTTGCCAAACTATTATTAAGGTAACACGAAATGTACAAAAAATCTACTATTTACCATTTAAAACTTCACAACACATGGGGTACTTTAAAAGACGGGTGAAAAGGATCCTTAATAGGCAACGCACAAGTAATGCCCCGAGTGTAGCAGGTGTCCATAGGCGACAGTAACCGCTTACCATCCAGGCGGGCCGTCTGCTTGTTTGCCTATTAGTCTTATAATATATATATATATATATATATATATATATTATCTTTATATATGTTTATATATTATCTATATATATAAGAGATAATATATATATATATATATATATATATATATTATATGACTATATATATAATATATATATATATATATATATTATATTATATGGCAAACAAGCAGACGTGGTAATAGGTCTGCCACACGTCTTCTTTCGACGTACAATGGGCGGTCTTAACGCTTAGAGCGATTTCTTCCAGACAACCTTCGGATGGATATAATATCACCATTCGATATTTTTTAATGGAAAGTAAGCAATCATGGTCGCTTTAATAAGAGTTGACAAGGCGTTCATAAACTGTGTATAGATTTATAATCCACCATAGTTTATGAACGCCTTGTCAACTCTTATTAAACCGACCATGATTGCTTACTTTCCATTAAAAAATATCGAATGGTGATATTATATCCATCCAAAGGTTGTCTGGAAGAAATCGCTCTAAGCGTTAAGACCGCCCTTTGTACGTCAAAAGAGACGTATGGCAGACATATTTTACCTCATCAATATAGCAAACGGCTCGCTCGACTGTCCGGAGTTGCTCGGGCAGCTGGGGCTGCGTGCCCCAACTACTGCACCAAGAAAACATATCCTCCTCCATATTCCACCTGTACGTTGCAACTACAGACATAACAGTTACCTCATAAGGGCATGCAGGTGTTACAATGAGCGCGCTAAATGACGATGATGGGTGACGAGCGTAGTGCAGCGCCGCAGGATTGTGCAAAACAAAGTTCTAGGTGGTGCTGTTATTGTTATGGGCTGGCGTATTGCTTACCATCAGGCAAACGACCAGCTCGTCTCGACATTCAGTTACATAAAAAAAAATGGACGTAGACTTGTTAACCACCTCAGCATTCAAACTCAAGCGCCTGCTAAATGGACACTACTTTTCGTAGTGCATAGATGTCTATGCACTGTGAAAAGGAGTATTTGTGAAACTCTTTGTCCTCATTGCTAATTATCCATGCTCGTCCGTGAGTCTACTGTGTATGTTTTGTTATAGCCATAGATAGCCATAGATCTATGGAAATCGCAAACTGTCCGATTCTCCAGATCTTTCTTGCCGCACACCTGCAAAATATGGAATGGGCTACCGCCCGAGGTTTTTCCGCAGAGCTATAACATGGGGTACTTTAAAAGAAGGGTGAAAAGGGTCCTTAAAGGTAGGCAACGCACCAGTAATGCCCCGAGTGTTGCAGGTGTCCAAGGGCGACGGTAACCGCTTACCATCCAGGCGGGCCGTCTGCTTGTTTGCCTATTAGTAAATAAAAAAAAAAAAATTGCTATTTACTTATTTTGTTGCTTATTTACTGACTTAGCCGTTAATTTTCCTTGAAAATAAAATAAAACTACGATGTATTTTGTGACTTTTCTTTTTCTAGTATTTTTTTTATTTATTTTTTACTCTTAATACTCTTAATAGATCTATTTTTGGCCACTATCTCGCCTGATGTGAAGCGATGATGTGGCCTAAGATGAAGCACATAGATCTAGAGAGAGACGGCAGTTGAGCGATGCTCAGACCCGTCTCCCCGATGTTTCACCGAACATCATCCCGAAATACGACAAGGTCGCTTGACGGTCCTAGTATTGTGTCTTAATTTAATTTGGTGTGCAATAAAGTGTTTCTCTATTTCAGTACGCAGAAGCGAAGCAAGCGCAACTTGAAACCAACCTGTTTGAAGTCGATACCTCCGTCCAACCGCAGGAAACTGCTGAAGGCCAAGAGATTATATTACAGTTCTTGAAGAAGTGTAAACAAATACAAGAATCCGCCGCGTCAGATGTGCAGATGATGAATGAAATCAATCAACTCAAAACGGAACTCCGTCAGCATAACAATAAATATGTGGAATCTCTTATGGCTTGAATGTCACACATATTTCAATAAATTTTTTCTAAGTTTTCTGCGGTTTTTCTTGTAGGTAAACCCAGGTATAATACTACCTCTAAACTGATCGTATAATTATTTTACTGATTTTTAGTTGGTTTTCGGGAATAACCTAAATATCTTGGGGAAAGATTTGGAGCACATTAAGTTCTTTGTAGACGGGGATCTTTTCGGAACTTAGTTCGTGAAAAATGTATTGGGTTGTTTTCGCGGACTTAAATGTAAGCGGCGGACTCCGTCGTCTGTATAGATCTTTATGAGTACTATTACAAGACTATCCGAACTCGAATTAATCGAGATTACCAAAGAAAATTGACTTCAATGTATCTTCAAAGTTCAAGGTCAAATATCGATGAAATTTATATGGGACCACTTCGTAGCTATACTGAACCCAACGCAAAACCAATTTCACAAATCAGTTTATAAATGACGGAGTTTTGAGGTAAAAAACATAAACAAAAATAAACCTTATTTAAAAAGTCGTAAAATTGCAGACTAGTGATTTGCACAATAGTAATTAAATACTGTGTATGTAGTGCCTGTTAGACTTGGCTGGCACCGACTTCAAATATATGAGTGGGTAGCGCTTATAATAATGATATTAATTTATTTTTCACTTGAGTGCCAATTTGTGGTTTTGAAGGCGGGTTTAATTTTTTTTTAATATAGATAGATAAACACTTTATTATTCACCTTAAAAATAGAGATACAGTACAAGTCAAATGTTTACAGTGGTGTAACAATGGGCGGTCTTATCGCTTAAAACGATCTCTTACAGACAACCTTTGGATGGAGAGGAATAACGAAACATACACAGACGGTGGTGATAGAAAATATAATAGACATACTAAGGGCTTACATATAATTTATTTTTCCCTTTTTAGTGCAAAACAAGTTTTAATTAAATTAATTTAAAAAAGTTTTTAAGACAAGCTTTTATGATCTAGCAGCCACGTCAAGACTAAGATTAAAACAGGCTCATTAAAAAAAATCATGTCTGTTCTATTCACCGTTGAGGAGTTACGTCGCCGGAAGTCAACCCAGGTGCAGCAGCCATATCATGATGGAGTTTAGAACAGGCTATATTATAGTTGAATCCATTTACAAAATTTCGTGTCTTTGCTGTTCGCCGTTGAGGAGTTCCACTAACCACCTCCTGACTCATCATCAGATCAGCTCAATACATAGAACCTCCTCCTTTTGGATGTCGGTTAAAAAAACAAGAACCGACTTCAAGATTAAACTTGTATTTTTTTGTTTTGTTAATTTTTTCGTTCTGCTGTTACAATTTCGATAAAATGTATGTGGGACCAGCTCTGAAGTATGACCTACCAAACAAAAAAGGAATCATCAAAATCAATTCATAATTAACGGAGTAATCGCGTAACATACATACAAAAAATTAAATTTAAAAAAACATACCGTCAAATTGAGAACCTCCTCCTTTCGAAGTCGGTTAAAAATATAGGAAAAGTTTGAAAAGTACTGGAAATAAAACATTTTTTCTTTTCCTATCGAACTAAATACATCACCCAACATAAGCTTATCCGACCATGTGTATATGAAATTAACTTTTTGTTTGTCGTTAGTTCCGGAAAAGTTCATAACATGTTGTTTTTATTGATCTGAGTGATGCGACGAGTAAGTCGTTCACCTGATGGTAAGCGCCACGCCTGTCCATGACAATTGCAGTGCCACCCAGAACTTTTAATACTTACCACTGCGTAGCACTGCATTGCGCTCATCACCCGAGACATTAATCAATCAATCAAAAGTTCTTTATTCAATATTGGCATCGCAGACGCACTTATGACATCATTTATTACAATGACTACCACCGTATCGGAAAAAGAACCACTACCACAAAATACTAAGGGACAGAAGCATCACTCCGCAAAGAAAAGTACTGCACAGCACCACATAGCACTGCATTGCACTCATCACCTCGAGACATCAGATATTAAGTCCCATATATCCAGTAATTTCGCTGGCTACAATGCCCTTACCAGATCACAGTAGTAATGGTGCATTACGTACTGCTTGGTGGCAAAATAACTCTTAATTTTTATTTAGTACTAGCTGTCTGTACCCAGCATGTGTTGTTGCAATGCCAGATTTTTGTCATAATGGCTAATGGTTTTTTTTTAGAAATGCAGAGGACAAACATACGTTCATTCTTATTTATATAGAATCTATATAAATAAAAATGTATGTATTATAGATTATTGATACAGCGAATCTTAGTTCACGTCGTCGGCCCAGACTATTGATTGTAAACTAACATAAATGTATATGAGTTTTTGCGACTTATTCTTCTACATCTACAATCGTTTGCTTTGGAGGTCTACTAAAATACTAAATAATAAACAGATTTTATGATTTAACATGTATTTATTTGCAACATTTAACGAGATGAAATAATTATTTATTATCTATTCAAATCTCTTTGACTTCTTCGGTTTTTAAATAAATTCTCTGAAGTACATACCTAATACAATTATCAATAAGTTTAGTAAGTGCATTATGATAATTTAGCCGTGAAAATGAACAGTGGAAAAAAATATCAAAAAACAATTCCGGCGATTACTAGACTATTTTACACAATAATTTGATAAAAATGAAAAATAGGCTTCAAAATATGCATATTGAATCATTACTAAATTCAATGTCGTTTGTTTCGTGGTAGAAAAATAAGAGCGTGGCAGGCATGACCATGTTAATACTATTATGTATTCTGTGACCACGCTCTTATTTTGTAACATACCTACTTAAATGCCTTAGTTTCCTCATTGGTTACTTCCTGTTCTGTGCATAACAAGGTAATAAATAAATTATTAGAAACACAAGTACTTAATAATTATAAAGCGTTTTTTTTATATTTCGTGGTTTGAAGAAAGATGATTTCAATGATCTATACAATTTTTTTCTTAATTTTCCATGCAAATTTATTTTTTTGATGTTATTTTTATCCCACGTTAATTAAAATAAGTTATCTACTGTCGGGTGACAAAAAAATTACAATAATTTTATGGGGCCTATTTATACTGCTACATACATTAATGTCAAGGCTAAAATGTATATTTACAATAACATAACCAATTCTACTTTGAACTCAAAAATACAAACTGACTACGTTAGTTAAATATTACTATACATTTATATTCTTACCGATACTGTTTTTAACGTAATATTACATGAATTTACAATGTCAGACAGCACAATTTTTATATAGTCAATGCAATAGTCAAAAAAATATTTATTAGGATCTAAAAATTACCACCAGAGAAAAGGTAAGTATTATGTAGATGTAAATATTAAATTAGCGAAGGGAAACTGCATATTAAATACCCTAAGTTTTTTTAATTTTAGAAAGGACTGAAGTTAATTCTTACTGTAGGTCATATACAGTTCTGATTAAGGGTCAAGAGACAGTCATCGACTAACATCGTCGGTTTGTCAAAAGGATGTTGAGGATAACGTCATCCCATAGTAATAGCGCGACAAGAATGTAAATGAATTCGGCCAAAACAAACTAATCGTTTCCATCAGTACCATTGGTACATACTCGGCGTCCCTTTGACGTTGAGTGTGGCGCTCCATTTAAATATCATTTATAATGGACAAACCCCGATCGCCGTCGTTGACTATAAATTATATTTTGGACTGTTCAAATAAAAAACTGGGGTTGTGGCCAAACACAGATTAATTCATTGAGAATAAAAATTTGCATATTGCATTGACATAATTATAATATAATTTGTTGGTGGGACAAAAAGGAAAAGCTAGTTAATATAATATGATACATTACAATTATTATAAGATATTATTTACAAATGTCATATATAAAGTATGCTTTAAATAATAAATGTTTCATTCTATCAGTCTACATTACAAGTTAGTTTACGTTTTAACCCCTGCTTGTCAACTCAAGTAAATCGAAGTTAATTTTTAGTGCTGCCCCACCGCTTTATTTATATGTAGAAGAAAACAAAATTATAAGCGTTCGATTAATGAAGCATCGACGTCAGTGCGAGATCGGATGGTGGCGGTTGACGGTTGACGTCAGATAACAGAGAGGCCGAGACAACAATGAAAAATGGTTTTGGGGACCGATAGGTCCAACGCGCCTGAAGGGCTTGTGTAAGTCGATAACACTCATCGTGGCGGCCGAGGAAGCCCGCACCATCTCATTCGTGACGACCATGCATGGTTTCAGCACGTCTTACAGGGGTCACTGTGGACTAGCATCGACCTGGCGGGGCACCTGGCATCTCACGAAAAGTATAACCGCACTGCGTTAGTGAATGTTCTGCGGCACATGGGGCATTTGTCAGTCGAGAGCGCGCACTTGGCGCACGCCACCACGTGACCGCACGGCACGAAGCACACGTTGCGTTCTTCCTCGAAGCATATTCTACAAACTTTCGAATCTTCCACCTCGCGTTTCTCTTCTTTATCGGCCGGCGTACATTCGGTTGCCGCGGTCGCCGCCGGAGTCGTCTCTTTCGGTGCGGGGATCGCGCACGCCTGTGATATCACTTTCTGCACGTAATCCCGCCCTTTGACCAATTGAACGTACGCGCAACGATCGAACCACCTCGCGTGCTGCTCCCACGGGACGTCGTCTTCCTCCCAGTCCTTGAGGCCGCCGTCGCAGAAGAAGCATTTCGTTTTATCGCCCTGGCCCGTATAGAAGAATCCGGCCTCGGCGAGTTCCTCGGGTTTCTGGCGCAAGGACCGGGGCCAGTCCTTGAAGCTTCGGAGGCGGGCCGCGGGCGAGGAGTAGCGCGGGTGGACGGGGCCGGCCATGCGCAGAGGCGCGGCGGAGGAGCCGGCGGGCGCGCGCGAGCCGCACTCGTCGCGCCCGCTGAGGTCCACCTCCACGGGCGCGCCGCCGCCAGCCTGCAACTTGCGCAGGAAGGGGCACTGCGGCGCCCACCGCTGGTGGTCCTTCGCGGGATCATCGCCCTCCACCCATCGCATGATCTCCACTTTGCAGAATGCGCATCGCACCTCGTCGCTGCGGCCCAGGTAATAGAAACCGTTTTTTGCGAGACGCTCGGGCGAAAGGAAGGGCACGGGCCACGTCTCGAAGGTTTTTATCCGTTCGTCCTCGCGGCGCATATCTGGCCCTTCGGGCAGGAAGCCGGTGAAGCTGTCGCGGTTGTCGGTCTTGTCGACGGAGGACGGCGACGGGAGCGACGAGCTGGACGCCGTGGAGACGGGGGAGCCGGCGGTGTCACATGTCTGAGTGGCCAGTGGCAGGGCGAGCGGCCGCAACTTATTCAAGAAGTTATCTTTGTAGTCTTGAGCGTTTCCATTGGGTACAACTGAAATAGATAGAGAAAACATTGCTAATTATTTGCATATTTCGTAAAATTCTCGAACGGATTATGTTTGGGAACTATCTCCGGAGATATGAGATAGACGAGGGTACGGTCAGCGATATAAGTAGCTGAACATTTGTGAATCTTTGACTACACCTTCAATAATTGTCTTCTTTGTCTGAATATTGTATTTAAGAAGCGTGTAGGAAATAGGAATAGGTGTTGTAATCCTGTGCGAATGAGCATATGGCAATAATTTGTATACATATATTTGTGTTATTGTTAATTGAACGATCATTAAATGTTTAGCTACTTATGTCGCTGACTGTACCTATATTTTATGTAAAAGGTATTCAGAAAAATATTAAATAAAGTAAAATTTATAGCATCCCATATAAGATAGGATTTATCTATGTATGGCTTAAAATAAATTGCTTTTTTATCATAAAACTAATAACGTGATATGTTCGCACTGCACAATGAGTCGAATCTAAAGTTTTACTGGCCATATTTTCTTTAAAATTTAATATTATAAGAAAATAAAATTCTCGGTTAATTTTGTGCAGAAAGGTGCGCTGCAATGTAATAACATAGCGGCGAACGAGCGCTCAAAAACAGTTTCACATAACAACAAGTCCGCGGCCGGCCGGCTGAGAACCTCTTCGTGGCTGGCATTCCATGCCTCGTCTCCCGCTGCCTACCGCCCCCTACGCCTTCACTCAGTGCGCATGCACTCGTGGGACCACAATCGGTTTATCACATGTTACAAATGTACTCAGATTAACTACGTCACAGTAAAATATATCTAGAACAGGTTCGTACGACAACGTAGTAAAAGGTGACCGCCATTTTGGGCTTAAAATATTTGTGTATGGTAGGTACCTGTGCTACCTCTACCATTCCCATAAAGTAGTAAACGAAATGAATGAGAAACTTAAACAATAATGAACTAGCAGTAGACACGAATACCTACCAGATAGATACCTTCGAGTACTGATAATGTACCTATTTGAATACTTCTAAAAATTTATTGGAAAAGTGGTTGAATATTGTAATCTAATTGTTTGTTTAAATTGAACTTAGGACAAATAGCCTGAACACATAAAAACTACAACAATAGCTAAAAGAACTTTGGAAACTTCATGATCAATCGAAAAAAGGCATGTTAGCGCCTACATAATCCATAATGGCTGCGACGGTACATGGATCAATAATTACCACTTCTGCTGTTGCGATCAACCAAAAGCGGCATGTTGAGAGGTGTGCACGCACTTAAACCACAACACTTCATGTAATGCTCCATTCGCACATAGCAACGAAAATGCACACGTTTTGGACAAAAATATTTGTTGTAATTTTTCAGAGAGCGATAATGGCCGCAGACTGGATTCGGGCATCGTTGACTGCTCGTTTGTTGTGCCGACCGGGTGCTGCAATGAATGCCCCACCGCGCATGCGCGAGTATTTTTAAAGAGGGTTCTAATTCGCCATCGTGGGGTGGACTGCACAGCTGTGCGAGACAGCATTATGTTATTATTACAAACTAAGAGTGGCGATTTATACTGCGAGACATTTTTCAGCCACACTGACATATCATTACCCTCCCTATAAAGAATCCTAACTTTTTCATTTCTTTGTACAATGTCAAACAATTATACTGTGCCATTGATGCCTAAAAAAATGTAGACCACCACGTAGCTGACATAAGTATATCTACACTACGGTATATAGCATACGATAAAAGGAGCGAGGAGCGCGAAGGGACAACGCGGGAGAGAAGTAGTTTTCAATCAAACAAGCGTCTGGCGCGGCGTTGCCATGCCGACACAGCCCACCGGATTTCATTCATATTTGAGGCGAACGCGACGTTGCAGTCTTCAACGGAAACCGCACGACCACACAGCGTAAAAAAGGGCCTAAGGAATGTGGCAGTAGTTTACTGTTGGGCGGGTCTAAGTAATACCAAATAAAAAGTAGACAAAAGTTGTTTGGAATGCGGACACTGCTTAGCTTTTAACTTTCAAGTAGTAGTTAGTTATATAGTAATAAGAAGATGAAAACATGGGACAGAGAGAGATTGTAAATAATTGACAGATTGGTGATCAAACATTTTTATCGCATTAAGAAATTTTATTATTTGCATGTGTGTATCATTGTTATGAATAAAGGCAGCCAGTGGGTTTAAACTGGTACGTTTTATTATTTTAAGCTTAAAAAGACAATGATACACGCGTTCAAGGTTCGTTGCAATATCCGCAAAGAGCAAATGAAATTCAGCATTGTATCTGATAGCGGCGAGAGGCAGCGGCGCCCGGAGTGCAAGCTGGCGTGGGGAAGGGGCCGTCCCCACCCCTTCCCCACTCCTGCTTGCGTTCTCATGCCTATGGGTGGTCGACGCTCGGCTTCAGCATTCCAATGCCTTGCCTGCAGCGCCTACGCGCAACACTACGATCTACTTAGCTACACGCAAGACGTTTAGAAAAGGAGATAATATTAGGAGAACTTGCGCTTTAAGAACAAAATAATATTATAATACTGTATATTTTATAATGCTGTCAATGAATAAGCTATGTCGAAACTGTTTTTAAACTATCATGTTCCAAATACGAAGTCTTTCATCAGAGCACGTTTTATGAATGAAATTAATGCTTGTTACCGTAAAATAAACAAGCCGTGGCTTCTCTCAATTCATAAAACTTGAAAAAATAAACTGTAAAGCATAACAACCCGGAAACGGTGTCAGACTGTCAGCGGAAGTGAGCGTCCGCCAGATGGAGCAATGCGTTGAATAAAAACAAACACAATTACTTCGTCTATTAAAATTAAAACAACTGAAAATTGGATATTTACTAAAAAGATGTTGTGTAGCATTAAAGAGGTTATCAAAGCTTAAGTAAAATTCTAAAGATAAAAAAATCGATCGTAGAAGTCGATATCAGTTAAATAAAAAGAAAAGATAAAGTTAATCATGATTCTTAAAAAAGACAATGTATGTACGAAACTTAACTGAAATGACGTTTTTGTTGTTGTTTACATTTATGTTTTTGTTAAAAAATGTAAACATTAAAATTATATATATATATGTCCGATCTCATCAATGTCGGGACCACTGTGCGGCGGCGCCCACATCCTACGCTTTGTAGGTATAGTGGAGACCGTCTGATTTCGTAATGTGAACCTTATAGCTACGACAGAAGGTCGATGATGTTAGTATTTGTATGCCAGATCCAGCAACAAGGGCTTCAGAGGCGCCGCTGCCGCCCCCACTTGACCTTAGTTTTGATGTGATTGACCTAAGTCAAAAATTCCTTTAAAATACAGACAAAAAATAGGTAATTAATAATAATTATAAAACCTTTTTCGTGTATCTTTTATAGGTGTTTGTTACCCATTTAATTTTTATTTATTTTTTGGGGAGGCCTTTGCCCAGCAGTGTCGTGACAGTGTGACAGTATAGGCTAGGATTTTTTTTCTGGAGGAGGTAATCAATTTAATAGATACTAGGTTTATATTAGGCTAATCTAATATAAAATATAAGAGCAAGAAATATACTTAAATAATATAGTGCATCAAAAGTTAATATTATACAGGGTGAGTTTTTGAGCATGAATCCCTATGGCAACTACCCTAACTGTTAGAGACAGAACAATGTGTTGTTAGAAATCCATCTAGAGATTTTCAAATACATGAAACAACAAATATATAGTTTGAAACATTCCATCATTTTCTGCCAAAAAACAATAAAATGTCCTAAATTTTTTTCAAGCAAATGAATTCTGCTGCTGATAAGGAACAAAGAATTGTATGTGCAACAACTTGATGAAAACCGATGTTAATTTTTTTATATAAATCTGTCGAAAATCGATAAAAATCAAATAAAGTATTTTTATGAATATGGAATCAGCTACTTATAAGAAACAAAAACTTGTACAGGCAAATTTTGCTAAGTTGATAGGGTAGTTTCCATAGGAATCCCTGTTCAAAAACTCACCCTGTATGAGGTTTGATATAAGAATTGTTTTCATGTACTACCTAGGTAAATTAACATGGCTACATGCCATCTGTTGAGAAGTCCAACTATAATCTTAAATATTTACCAAGCTACAGACAAACTCTAACAGATGGCGTTGGCAGCAACATTAGCAAAATTAGCAGCCATTATTTAATCACTGAGGAAACAACATGTATAATAAAAACCGTTGAACCATAATGTTGAGCAGTACAAAGAACAATAATATAATGTTCTTCTCTATCTATGTATGTGTGTGTATCTATCTAAGTAGGTATACATTTACAGTTGGTATACATAATTATAATTTGAAGCATTTGGTAAAATACTCACTCAATGGGAAATGAGTGTGTTGTAAGCTGTTTGCCAGAGGCCCAGTGGGTAGCACAAAACACAAGGCCATTTTACAACTATTTGGTAATAAAAAAACTTGTCTTTGTGCCACGCAGCAGTGAACGCTTATGTTGAATTGTATCTTTGTACGTGCTTATATAAAGCAATACTAGAACAAACATAAGTTTCCACTTGATAAGCTATCATATTTGAAGATACTGTTGCTGTTATAATAATAAATTACTTGGAATGGACACAAGTCATAATGATAATTCCTTATGACTCCTATTGACACTATATTTGTCTTTAAGTGACACTTAAACATAACAACATTAATATCTTTCATACCAAATGCAGTTTGGATCGATGGGAAATGTTGATATAAGTACTATTAATTAAAAAAATAATTATGACAAATATATTTAGGTAATTAGAATGAATTGTGTCTATAACTTTTATACTTCTTCATGCCAGAGTTAAGAACTGAGTTGGATGTAATTTGGTATACATATATATTAAGACATCTTTATGGAATAAGTGAATAGGACCTACTTGATGTATAATGTAAATTTGTTGGTATTAGCGAGAAAAAATTAAATAGTTAATGTATATATTATTTCAGACAGAAGGTACAGCATATTTATATAAACAAGGCACTAGAAAAAAGTACCTACTATATATTACTGAATTTATTAAATTGTTGTTGAAAACAATCATCAACAAATTAAATATAATGACTTCGTTTTCAAAATGCCTCGGATACACAATTGCACTGAGAAACCATAACCATGAAGGTACCTCTCGTAAGTAACAATATACCTACTCTGTAATATTAAAACAAAACCAACTACAATACAATCAAAAGAAAGCTAAAAATAAAGAAAATGCGTTACAAATACTCTAATAACACCTACGTAGCTCGCCCTCGTTCTCAATGCAAAACATATGGTCGGATTGGTCGGTCGAGGAAAGGTTATTTCATAAAGTGCAAATTCACCTGGTAATTCCATCGGCGTTAAATAATTACTCATATTATCTTCAAGATCGTCAGTTTTGTCCAAGCACTATCTTTCACTCCAACACGGAACCGAACTAGAGTAAATGTTCCTTGAATTGTAAACGTCACACAAGTCTTCCACATGAGCGCGATACGTTGCCGCAACTGACTAAGATGCCTAGACACCGCGCGCCACTGGCAACTGGCAAGGCAAGGCAACTGCCAAGCGACAAACTGAGCTGCTGAATGTGTGTGTTTGTTTCATGCCGTGACGTAACGATCGTTGTATTGTACGAGAGAGAGAGACGCTAGCCTATAAAGAAAGAGTCGACCAGTCGAGATCGACAATCGAGATTCGAGAGCTCAAGCGGGCAAGGCATGCCATCAATAAGCATACGAACTATAGAGGACTTTTAACATTTAAAAAAATAACGTGTTTACACGCAAAATAATACAAAATGAACATAGACATTATATATCGATGAAAATGAATTAACATCCAACCACTTTATATTACTTACAATATCAACTGATGAAATCTTACATACTTCATTCATTGTTGACCACAATACTTACAAAAATCACAAATTATTTGAATAATCGTAAGAAAATAATACTACAGGCCAAAAGTTGAATCAGAAATCGTTTCCGTCACCGTGACTCATAATGGCCGACCCGGCCGAAAGGAGGTACGTGACGTCATCATAAAAAGTGGCCAAAAAAACGAAGTAACTCTTGCTATTTTTCTTTCCTAAATATATACTTTTTACCAATGTGCAAAAGAGACAGACAGTATTTTGGTACTTCAGTGTCGATTGCATCACATTTGTTTATCACACAAAATATAGATAGACGCATGTTATCACTGCTTTAATTTGTATCTCTGCATGCCTTATGCCGTGCCGCAAGCGCCATACGCTATGACAACATGACATTCTGTTTTGACCGTCTACGTCATTCATGCATCATGCATGCGATGCATGCACTGCAGTTTTGAATTTGAAGTTTATATTTGAGTCTTGCCATAATGAATAAAACAAAATTATGTTTGGGATACAAAAAAACGCAAATACAACCAGTTGTATTGCAGGTTCTGAAATCATTCAAATTAAAATTAAATTAAATTTTATTTGCAGGTATAGACACCGTCCAAGTGTGGCTCAACTCACATACCGCGAGTTCTGCCTCGCGTCTTCATCATACTTACATTACCTACCGATGTGCTGGATACAAGCGGACTTAAGTCACACTTTTAGGCAGGGCTTACCTAAATAGAATTTTATAGCAAAATTGAAGTCTGTCCCATTAACAAAATATAAAAGTGAAAAAATACAATGCCCCACATTAATTTATTTCGTTGTAACAAAACTATTGCTTTTTGATATTCTTGGTATTCAAAATCATAAACAGTATGTTTATTTTGAAAGAAAACCGCACGAGCAAACCAAGGTTCGGTTCGTTATAGCACAGAATACTTTTTATTTTTTAATGGCAACTGGTCTCTCTTGTAGCTTGAAAGATATTACTTCCAGTGTCAAGGCAAGACAGACAGTAACAGAGAATACTTAATAGTACTAAGGTATGTATGGATATAGTTCGAGCAATAAATTGTCATTCCCCCATCCCTCATGCTCAATGTTCAGTGTAACTACTATAAATATTTTAGTGTAATTCTCCTGTGATTTAATATTTGTTCGTAGTATTTTAAAAAAATGTATAAAATAAAATTTTGTGTCCCTATCCCCACAACTGAGGTAGGGGGTAGTTATTTTTTGTCCAGACGGGGGAAATCCTCATTGACACCCGGGAAGGGAGGGGTCCGGGTAGTGCCAGACTTGGCTTAACCTACTGGCTAAAACCCCCGTCTGCTCTTCCTGTCCACAGACCAGACGTCCGTGCCGTTTTCAATTCTTCATATATTTTCTAAGCGTACATCAGCTAGATAGACAGAGATAGATAGGTGTGTAAATATGTATAGATGATAATGTATAGATGTAGTCCGATCGGTGGGCAGATCTATTTTTTTCTTCTAGACATTTTCATAATTCAGAAGTTCCCAAAAATATAGCATGTTCCAACTGCAGGTATGAGTATTAAGTATTGCATCGACATAAACCTAATCATAGCCATTGACAATCATACTCCTACCTACTCCGTACTATAACGTCCTATAAAGGCAAGCCACTAAAGGCTGTCTATAAGATACCTATTTTGACGTAATATAGGTAGTATAGCTACATAAAATAGAAAAAAGACTGAAATAGGTGTATAAAGGTACCTATCACTCCCTTTCCTAAAAAGGGCTTTTTACTCGTGGTATGCAAGTGGTATGTTTCTCGTATGCGGGAGGCCGTCAGGGCAGGCACCACAGCTTTGCCAGTTATTCTGCCGCCAAGTAGTACTGTGCAAGCATTACCGTGTTCCGGTTTGAAGGGTATTGTAGCAGCGAAATTACTGGACATATTATAAGACCTAATATCCGATGTCTCGGGGTGATGAGCGCAATGCAGTGCTACGCAGTGCTTTTTATGGTGGTTTCCGGGTGGCACTGCAATTGTTATGGGCAGGCGCTTACCATTAGGCGAACGACTTACTCGTCTCGTCATTTATAAATTTCATAAAAAAGATTACCTACCTTCTGTGCTTTCCAAAGACGTGGCTGGAACTTCTTTGTCTGTTTCATTTTTGGAAATTTTATCCATCACCGGTTTCTATATAAGAAGGTACTAAAATTTTTTTTACTATTATTTTTGTACACTTTTTAAAACAGTCATTTTACACTTTTTACCGAAATAATTAGATGTTAGATTTTAAATAAAAATACACTACCAAAGAATTTGACCGATTTGACGTTGATTACTGCACTTGTCACAAAGTTTTTTTTTGTTCTTTTTTTTCTTTTTATTATTGAGCACCGTTAGTCTTTATGTCATGCCTGTCGTTAGGACTCACGAGAACTGCAGTGGTGTAGTTGAGGTGTAAACGCCTGCTAAACTATCAGATGATAAACAGTGTACGCAAGCGATACAAAAATATGTTACGTAAATAAACGTATAGAACGTAGCTGCGTACGTAGAGTGCAGCAACCGACTTTATTCTAACTAATGACTAAATTAGTACAAGGTAGATTTCCTATATACAGCCACCCACATTCTTAGATGAAGTCATCAGAAAATGCATCTCAATATTTCATTTTATTAGCCAAGGTGGAGCAATGAATTTTCCACTGATACCACTGATAATCGACTGTGTTCTGCGTAATATTATAAGTGTATAACATAACTATATAGGTTACCTACTTATACCTATTATACTCCCTCCTCTTAGTATGAAGTCCAAGGGATTGAAATATTATTGTGTTGTGGTTATGACTTGGCGCGTATTCTATACTGTCGCCTTTGTGACCACCAGTGTGGGATGAAAGTGCCAGTAGCACCATAGCAGTCATCCCATAGTCTTCATTATGGTCTATAGAGATTAGTAGGTTGTCTGTCTAATATAATACAGTAATACCCCGACTTACGCTACCCCGTCCACTATATACTGCGGTGTTGCTACAGCAATCGCAGAATTTTCGAATAACCGCTAATTGTATGCTTAACCACAGTCCATATTACATGGCAGTTAGAATATTTAATAATTTACCCATAGAAATTAAAAAGGAACCAAAATATTTATCTTTCAACAATAAACTAAAACATTTCTTGTCAACACATTGTTTCTACACTTTAAATGAATATTTTGAAATTGGTAAATAAAATGTGTATAATATAGTAAAATATAATTATATATAGTATAATATAATATAATATAGCATAGTATAGTATAAATACTATAGTACAGTATAGTATAAATACTTTTGTCAATAATATTTAATATTTTGCATGAACAGCGCCCGCCCAATTTGCGATGTCTGAAAAAGGCGACTAAGTTTTAAGTCCATGTACTATAGAATAAGATCTTTGTACACTTAGTTTTGCAAATAAATGAATATGAATATGAATATGATTGACTGATTGATAATACCTTGTTGTATACAAATAATATAACGAAAGGTAAATAAAAATATAACTTAAAAGTTAAATAGTGCTGTGGGCGGTCGAACCGCTAAAATTAGTATTCTATTAATTAAACCTACTTGTTTAAAAAAAAAAAAAAGAAACAGGAAAATGTAATAATAATAGTTAAGAACAAATGATTAATGCACTGCTTGAATCCTATGTTTTAAGTTTCCTTAGACTTAAGTACCTAGTTAATGCATGCTCACTGTTTTAAATTTATAAGTTTAAAATAAGTTCTCTTTATAAGCGAAATTGTAATTTCTTAAAGAGAATAAATGTTCTTTAAACCGATATAAAAGGAAATAAAAAGTTACTGGCATGCTACGAGGATATTTTAAAGAAGAAAAACTTAACTCGTCAGGCGACGTTGTTAGAATATATGAAGACTTCGACATCAAAATAACTTTTATATACGTTGTTTTCTTCCAACTTATGTAAATTGTTTCAAATAACTAACATTTTCTTGAGCATGTTTCTTCTAAATTATTGTTTTCTGGTCCTGATTACACAAACACACGATACACGGCTATCTCTTGGTCCCACCTATCGCGTAAGTCCGGGGTATTACTGTATTATATTTCTAGGTCTCCCAAAGACCAAATGAAAATATTTTACACGTCCGATAACTACCTCACTATCAGATTGATTGAGCAGATCAAATAACATCTTTGCATGATGAAGGTACCGAAGGTAGTAAAAAAAAATGTTTGGCGACGGCAGGTGCGAGCGCAGCTTGCGCGGGTGTCAGGAGTCAGCTGCCATTCCACGTGCTCAGCAGCTGGCGTTTCCTCCCTCACTCCACATCCCCCGTGTACCTAATTGAATTGAACCAAAACTCTGCCCCAATTTAATATTTTTTGTCGAGAGTTGAAGATTGTACTGTGGTAAACTAGGATTAATTGCTGCCCGCGACTTCGTGCCGTGGGATTTGGCGACACAGCGTCGCTCGGAAACCACGTTTTAAATTGGGATGTATTTTATCCTTTGTCCCTCTCCGGGCTACAGGCTATCTCTGTACCAATTTTCACTCGTTTCAGCTCGTTTTCAGTTTAACCCCTTAAGGGATTATGCTGAAAACGAGCGTCTGATGTCATCGACATTGGACCTTTTGTGCTGAGCTATAGTCTTTTTTGGTACCACAAACTTACTCTGTTCATGTATTTCATATTGTCTCTCTGTTTTTGTATTTTACCTTACGTGTGTCTTTTTCATTTATTTCTTTTTGGTTGTCGAATAAATGTTTTTCTTTCTCTCTTTCCCCATATTATTGGATTTTAAAGGGAGTTTCGACCGATTCTTCTGAGGGAGTGTCTGATATATCCGTTGTCTAACTGAAAACGTTCCTTTGCCAAAAGGTGTGTGGAAAATAGACACAACAAAAGACAGTCTGCGCGCCAATTTAGCGTCTAGCCACTAATAGAACTCTGGCTGGTGCTTATAATAGCTTGAAACAGGATAAAGCCAAGCCGCAGACGCACGTTAGTAATAAATGCATATTTTAATGAATGAACTTGGCTCGAGCGGGGCCTATCTCAGCGTTCGCTTCGTGACTCCACTATGGTCAAAGAATAAAGAAGAAGTGTATGCGTTGGAATTCAAATATCGTTCACGTTCCGTTTGTGGGTCTAAGAAGTTTGTGTAAGGCGACGATTAATGTCCGAAAATTCGGTAATTTCAAAACCATTTTTCTCTGAAGTGCATACATTTACAGGATATTTGCAAGAACTTGATTGTTTCCAATTTTTGACAATATCAAAGGAGTTCAAGAAATAAAAATTCAAAGTACCCTCTATTTTTCATTTGATACCTTCTATTCCTACAATTTAGGTCGTAATACAGTATTTTTTTGTGTACTGCTTTATATAATGGTAATCTAAAGTATTGTTTTATTTATACATACAATAGCATTTATTTTCTCTTATATCTGGCTTTCAGAGCGAAGCTTGTCGTAACTGCTACTCTGAAACGCGCGCTGTTATGAACCTTATATAAATGTGGTTACGTTATAATTATATTTGTACCGACAAGCATGGAGCTGCTAATTTGAGGGCTATGTTCACCGCGTCATCTTGATTTTAATGAAAACCATAATAAATAGCTATATAGGTACCCCTAGCTGACGACTACTGCTGCTCGCTGCGCATGCTACGTACGCTACGCGGCTAGTGGCTACGCATAGTATGTGGGTACTTTTTAGCTTTGTTTTTTACGAAAAATAATATAAGTAACTAGGCGTAGGCAATGTAGACGTGTGTATTTTTTGTGTTAATTGCGTGCGTAGCGTGCGGAACAATAGGCTCTAGCCTTGCTAGCCACTTCGCTGTTTCTTTCATAATTATTTAGCCAGCATAGGTTACCAATAAAACAATGCTTAAAATTGTAAGGATCACTAGAGTATAATACCTTGTTGCCTAGTTATCTACTAGGTACCTCCTTATTTTTTACGCTTACAAATATACCCATACAGACCCAATTCAATATCTCGCATGGCACGAAAGCGGACACTACAAAATGCGCACTTTATGAATCTAAATTTGGTACTTAGGCAACCTTTTTGATTTTCCATCCCAATGTTTCAGCTGTCTTTTCTGAGGTGGACTCTCTTTGATCAGGCGGGTGAAGTCAAGGCGGTCCAATCGCGGTCCGCGGCCCGGTATGCGGCCCGTTTTCTCAGAACTTTGCCAGCAGATCGGCATCACTTGTTCCGCAAGAGTATAAAGTTAAAGGTAGTATCGATTTACCCTTACCATCTGCCAGACTTTTAAATAGTTGCAGACTCGTCTGTGGACGAAAATATGGATTTTATGAATTATATTCTGTTGTTATATCTACCCTCATATTCTTTGATTTACGTACTATTATTATTATTATTATTTATACACAAGTGTCAACGGAAACGATGATCTTGTCACGTACCCATAATTTCTAAATTACTCCATCCGCGCGTATCGCATCAATTTTATTTTGAAATTACTTAGAAGACGTTACGAAAACTCAATATTACAATGGATGGTTCTACAATACTATTTTTTCCCAACAAAATCCGTTAACATTCCATTCTGTTGCTCCGTGAGCGTGGCCCAAAGCCATCTCGAGGAGATTTCGAAATTCCAAGAAAGGCAGAGCCCTTATAAATTATCTCAAAAGCGCCGACGCGGCCCGAAGCGGGCCAGAATGCTTTTTTTACACCACAGGTAGGCTCGCTGGCGCTAAGAAGGCGAAGGAATTTGTATGGGACACAAAATGTTTTGATACTCGTAACCTGAACATAGTTAATCAGAGCAAGAAGTAGATCCTATAGTCCACACAGGAGAAGAAAAAAGAGAAGTTATTATTTCAATGCGTGAAAATCAAATGCTATCATCGATCAACTTTATAAAGTTGTGTTTGTTTAGTGGCAACTTGTTGTTTGTCCTCTATATAAAATTCTCCAGCATCAAGTTTGTTTTCTGCATTCTGTAGCGCTGCTTTATCACCAAATAAAAAAATGTGCATGGTACGCTCTTGAGCACGATTCTTGGTATAGTGTTGTTAGGGCCCCGAAGAAATTCCAATGAGCAACCTCTTGAAGGTCGGGTCTACAAATACCTAATTGCAATGCCACAGGCACAGCTCAACTCGTTTCAGCTCATGCAATGTCCCGATCCCCATTTAGAGAGAAACTCGACGTATATCGCGATTTAGCATGAGAACATGGTAACATGCGCCCAGTCAAATTGCATCGTTTGTGCTGGTCACCGTCCGGCGATAGGTGTCAAGACTAATCTTTGGTTGGTACTGCGTCACATAGATACTGACCTATGTTAGGTATTCCTCTCCTGCAGATTTGTGATGTCGATTCATACTTAATTTCGCATTTTAGAGTACGGAGATCAACCATTTGCATTTCTGAGCAATGACGATCGTCAAAACTTTCTATTCTTTATGATAGAGGGACTAGTTCGTGCAATCGCATTCAGCAAGCAAGTCGCTGGTTAATTTCAACCCAAGTGTCCGTTATAAGCAATAGTTCTATTTAAATGCCATTAACGTTCGATTTAAGGATTGTAATGTTCCTAATCGTAAAGCGTCTGTCTACTAGATATTTAATGTTGTGTTGCGAGAAACAACGGCTCTTTGGAGCAAGACTACGAGGCAATTTAATGTTTAGAATGCATGGGTTTCGGTTGGTATTCCATTGGTTCGACTCGCAGATGGTTTACTGTGGAATTTGGGCCACTGAGCTGACTCAACGATCTTAGTCCCTTCCTTGTCTTGAAGCAATCTCGGCTTCGCCGTCTGAATAGTGTGCATACTAGAGAAATTAGAACAAATATCTACCCAATTACCTATTTTGAAATACGCCAATCAAACAACTAAAGAAGCAACCATAATTTTATACTTATTTTGACGTTACATTCGTTTTCTCGTTTATTTGATCGCTATTTCTGTTTCGTATTCTGCTTTACATTCATTCATTTCATTGTTTCATTTGGCTTTCTAGATCTTTACTTAAAGCATGTAATTTTCATTAAATCTATTTATAGACATGGTATATTCTCACCACAGGGACAGAGCCCGCATCTCACCCAAGGACCCGAGACTCCTAAGTACCCACTGGTCCGGTTTTCTTTGTTATGTCAAAGTCCACCCTCTGTTGAGACTTCAATTGTTTCATTTCTTTTAGAACAATAAATTATGTTTTATTTGTCTGTCGCGTTAAATATTAATAAATGATAACGAAGTCGTTAGTTAATTAGTTAGATAAAATTGATGGAGTGACAACACTGACGACACAAATCAAGAAACTCGTTTAAGATTGTTTTAAAATTTTAGGTATCTCGTGGTTCGGCGACGATACCTCAATGATGATACTAGGTAAATATTTTAAAGGACGAAGGGAAGTTATATAGGCATTATTTCGTCAGGAAAGGCATTGGTCAATTTAATATACCAAAACAACTGCAGCTACTGGTACTAACTTAGTCCTGCTATAAGTACGATAGATAGGTTGCAATACCAATAGCTTATGGCTCGGTCGATTACGTTCGCCATGATGCAAACCCATAAGTACAAGCTGTAAAACGTCACCTGCCTTTTAATACCACGGCCTTGTTGCTCAGCCACCATGACTATGATTTTCTCACGGTGACCATGACTATAAAAGTGGACTTCAAAACAACACGTGGGCCGGAGCCGGACCACGATCTTGTGATGATGATAAAATTAGTAGATAGGTAGGTACTTCGCTTGTCGAACACTGCTTATGGATTCGAGGTAACTCAACGATCAATGAAGGAAGCGGTCGTTCTTAGATACTACAAAACACCTATATACATAGTAACTATTATATTGCTATAAATATTTAACCTATAACCCCAAAAGTCTTCTGAAAATAACTCATTTACCTATAGATTATTGGACTTGGAATTTACTTATGGACTTTTATTTCTAATTTCAATAAATAGGTATTTGATTTAGTTTAACTAGACGTATAACACCCCCGGATGATATCTAGGGACTATGAACTATGAGCCTTGGCCCTTGAACCACCTATGAACCATCTGGAGGAAAATTTTAATGGTGACGTCAGTTTTATATTGCAGAAATCTTTAGTGACACATTTATTAATGCGTATTCTGAGTGGATACTTAAAATGTTTTGTTGTAAACAATATAATTACAATTTATTATAAGATATAATTATATTAGGAGTTGGTAGGTAGGTACTCTTCTACTCGTAAAGGCAAGACATCTTCGAACTACCCTCATTTCGTTCTTATTCGAACTTATAAAGAAATTAAATTATCTCAAACCGAAAGTATATATATTATAGGTAAAAATAAGTAAGGTAGGTAGATACAAGGTACATCGTACACCATAACCAAAGAAAACTAAATATTTACTGGGGGTCAACCACAATATGATTATCAAGACACTACGGAGTCTACGGATTATAAACAAAATCTTACCCATTGCGAACAAAACCACGTGCAAACGCTAGTCGTATTTAATATATTGTTTACAACAAAAACCAACTAGTGCTTGTAACATCAAATGTTAATGCGCAGTACGAGAAGGCAAGTGACGGCTGGCGAGGTCAAACGCCTGGCATTGCCAAATTCGGTGGTGACGTCATCACTGATTATATGGTTTAAGATCTTCGTCATGTGTGCTGCTGCTTTTGTTCGTGCCAAGCTCCTCTCGGATCATTTACAGCAAGCAATGAGAGTTGAATGTGAGCTGTTACGAAAAACATCGAACATTAGAATGGCGATTGAGGCCCAGATTATTTAGTTGGAAGACGCAGAACAAAAACGGTCACGTCTTGTTTATCGCACGGTCGACGACGTCTTTGAAACAAAGACTGCTCAAGTTACCCTTCACTAAGTACCAATTAGTATATTTGATGAGTGTATGTATATTTGCAAATAATGGTGTCCCTTTACGAGGGTATCGCTTTCATTTTTTACGCATGGCATCTAAAAGAGCGGAGTCTACGAACGTCTAAATATTCCACTAGTAGCTACGTAAAAGTGGCACAAATGAAAATGGATTTTTTTCGTCTGAACATAATTTATTAGATAGTTGAAGCCTACCCTCTAATTATTTACCATCTCTCGTAGGAATTTTGACCATCTTTCGTTTAGCGAGTTATAATTAGTATCTACTTCGTTTCTTTAACTGATGACCTGATGAACTATTGTAATCGAGAATTGCTTCATCCTTCAACGTCTTCGTTGCGTTTGTAAGTTCAACTTTGATTCGACAGCTATGATCTGAAACGAAAGAAAATATTTACTTACCAACCAATACTTTTATTATCACCTCACAAATATCGAGCAGGGCACTTTGATTAGTCCCGCACGCCCATATATAATTATGCCCATACCTACCTACAATGATTTTCCCCAAATATGTAACAGATTCTGAGATTTTTCTAAGGTCTTGACTTCAAGCGCTTATGTAGTAACATTCGACCTAGTTTGCATTTGGAAAATCCGCCTACGACTTTCAAGGTTCGATCTCGGTACCTACCTATAAGATTGTAAGTTCTTCATACATTATTTTGATATTGCCGAGACTCAGAGCTGATATTTTTTTTAAAGAAATCCCTTGGAAGAATTTTGCTCCACGCTGTCTTGCATGTGCCTTTGGCAATTCAAGCTCTGCATCCTGCATCCAACACTAGCACCAATGTGGAATAAATATGGGTCTCATCCTTGCCGTCTCTGTGGTTTAACGTTACTGCAAGTACTTATAGGGGAAAATTATCTCTGTGTGTTTGCAAGACTTTTGTATTGTTTTGGTTGAACCCATGTAGGTTTAACCACGTAGAGGCTGTGTATTCTGAATACTCTGATACAATGAGTAGATATCTCGTTTCGCGCTCACGTGGCGTCACAGGCCGATTCTGCGCGGGAGTTGCACAATGCACATTGTCTGCCCATCGTATTCAGAGAAGAATAGCCTCATTCTGTGTAGATAAAATATGATACATCCATTGTGATCGCCAAAATGCAAACACAGATGTGCGCACACTGAAAGCCTATATCCTTTACTTCAAATATCAACATGGAAAAGTAAACGGGCAATAAGAGCTAGTGGCAACGCTTGTGGCTTGCTAATCAAATTATCATTTGTATTGTGGTAAAAAACGGACCTTTGATCAAGTCCTAGGAGGAGCCAGTATGTCAAATCTAGAGGACCGCGAGACGTTTTCAGAAGAAGCATAGAAATGGCAATTTGTCTTTTCTGCACAGTTTCCCTCAAAATACACAGTCACGTATATTGGAGGCGCAAGAGAGATAAGGGAAAGAAGGACGTAAAGAACTAGGTAGGCTAAAGTTCCACGGTGGTTGATGCTAAAGAATTTTAAGCACTTGGCAAGCATTTTGAATGCAATATGTTATTCCATGGCTTTATAGATTTTTGCGTCTCAAAGTAAAGCTTAGGTAATAATCTGAAATGAAGGACTTTATTATCTAGGTGTTGTATGTAAAAGTGAGTAAACTGGAACCACAGATTATTTAGCCTGGAACTCTTAGGCCCTAAGACTGCCCGACCCCTTCGCCTTTCCATAGGGTGAGTCGGTGCGTTGTTTAAACTTTAAACAACTCTGATCCAATCGTGATGCAGAACATACATTTTGCATGTAGCATGTTAACTTTTGTGACCGCTCCTTTAATGACGTGATTTAACAGAATGTTAGAATCATGTCACTATGTGTAATAATATGTATATGGAAGTAGGTGCAGCAAAAAAGTTATCGTGGTGGGTACTTATGAAAAAGTCAAATATCACGTCACCGATACCCAAGAAGGCGGAGTTTAGTTTACTATTACATAAGGAAGTATAAATAAATAATTTGTCACGCTGGCTTGCCTTTTGATCTCATCTTGACATCATCGAATTGATCAGGTTTGCTTTTGCTACTGCTACTGCACAATTCACGAAACCATATGAAGACGATGTTAAAAGTTCGGTAACTAAGTATTAGCACAGAATACTAAGGGACAGATGTATCACTCCGCAAAGAAATTTAAGCAAATAGCGACTCTTGCTATGACACAATAAAATTCAATTCAGCTCGCGTAGCGCTGCGTACCTACCAGTCATATTAACCTACAGAGCGCCTCTCTTTCTATCGCATAGCTCTTATCTCTTCTGACGCGGCACGTGTAACGACGCCCGACCCGCCGTCGGTGTCTGGCTATGTACTTGTAGCTTCGTACCTACAGCGCGGAGTGCGCTAAGCCTGGTATTAGTATTACATCCATCAGAATTCAATATGACAGTCTTGATTGTAAATTTTAAAAATATTGGATCGACTCATTTGTAGTACTCCAGGGATTAGGAAGGATGAATTTGATGGGGCTTTCTGTCTTAAATATAATATAACATAAAGGTAGACTAAATATTTAACACTGTTTCATTGTACGAAAATTTAGTACCTACTAAACTGAATTCCAAACTTCAAAATGGAAATACTTGATCTGGATGAAGACACCGTTTCTTGAATTTTGGTAAGAAACGAACGGAAAAAGTAACAAGCTAGCCATGTACCTACTACTGTGTACATAGTGTTACCAAAGAATACTATTACTGTAGCACGCTCTTCATCATACCTACAGAATTACAGACAAACTTTTGACCAATGCTGCATGCAGCTAAGTCATGTCAACATGATTAGGGAATTATTCTGTGGTTAGGTGGAGCAACGTTTATTGTAAAGAAACTTGCAATAGTGATTCTATTTTCGTTACCTAATTCGCGTGATAATCATATTTATTATTTTCATAATGGGTTTGTACGTGTTTCACAGAAAATGCTTTGGTTTACAAATAGATTGTTGTCATATTTTGATTTCATTTTTAAAATGCATTTTTATCAATGAAACATGTTTGTAAAGCGCATGAAGAATTTAAATGGGTAGGTAGGTATATAAGTAGGATTTAGGAGATTTTCGCACCGCAGTTACAGTAACACTCCGATGTACGAAAAAGAGTGCTCCCAGACTTTTTTGTTTGAAATATGTACCCGACCGCCTCTCTCCTCCACGAACACTGGCTAGACGGTAGACGCCAAGCTGCGGTTGCTTTCGCAAGTTCCCGCGATTACAAGTCTCTCGCGGATAGAAAGCGCTGCGACCTCACTTTCACTTCACTAGCGACCGAATGAATAAGCCAGCAGTCATGCAACACCACACCCGTGCTTGCCTCATTATTGACTTAGTGAATGAACCTTAAAGGGAACGTCCTCGAGAAATCTGCAACTTGTTGGCTTTCGTTCTATAGAAACTTACTTACCAAGGATATTAAGCTTTTGGGTAGCCACATAATTGCAATTAGTACCTACAGTGAGTATGATAAAAGAAGTGCTTGATTTTCGACTCTATTTTGAAATACTATAGTTTGAGATTGAATGAAAAAACCTACTGCATTTTGTGTATCAGCAGTTCACAGGGTGTTGGAAATTGGAACCCGAAGCAGTCGTAGTACTTACTTGTCATGACTTCTTCTTTACTCTTCTCGCGTGATGTAATAAATCATCAAAATGGAACGTTCTGAGAATGGCATTCATCGAGCTTGTTGAGTCAATTTACTCGTGTCAATTGATTTCCAATAACAGTTTATAATTAAGACGGACGAGGCATGCGGGCCCGCTCAATTGTATAATCAACAACCGACTGGAACAATCCTGATAACTCTCAAACGTTTACAAAACATAATACCGTAACTCAACGGGGGTCTTGTTTACGAAGGACCGGAATTTTCTCCCGAATAAACATTATTTTAAGATATTCCCAGTTCTCAAAATACTGCGCATTACAAAGGCAAATAATCCGTATAACCATAACCAATACGATCACGAAGCGTGAAGGCATGAAACGTTTAATATTTACGACATATTTTCCATTTTGTCCCGTGTTTTCGAATATCCACTATTATGTTTTATGCATTGTTTTTTAGCTCTGCATTTAAGACTTTCAACGCGTAGCAATTTCATATTCCATTTTACCGTAGAGATTTTATAGTTTTCAGGAAATGCAGATGCTATCCAGGCGAGATTGCAATAAGATATGGCTAAAAATTAAGGGTTACATACATACACAAAAGTAAAATTGCACCTACTTACATGGAAAATAACATTTTGTGTGAGACAGGATGCACGGCCTAGTAGAGCGAGACGGTTGCGCGCTGTGGCACGGAACATTCTCGAAGTTAGTTAAACAAAACTCCAGCTTTATGACAAGGGAACGAAGGTCCAGATTGTTCTAAGAGTTCGTCGACACAAATGACGTTGTAGTTTTCGAGGTTACTAACATTTCACACTCGCTGACTTCCCGTATGTTCCAGAAACGACTACAAGTCACTTAAAATCGTATTACTGCTGCAGTAGGTTGACAATTATAATGGAAGAAGCTGGTTTTGGTCTGTTCCTGAATGTGATAGTTCAGTTCCATGAACCGCTTCCGCCGCTCCTTCCGTCTCGGGTTGCTGGCTGCAAACATTCCTGGGCCGGATACCCGAGCTGGTTCAGGAATGCTGACCAGACGGGGATGCGCTGATGCCAGATAGCTTAATGCTCCCTCGAGAGGCGACCTCTCTAGCATTCCTTACCAAGGCTGTTCAATGGGAATTTGTTTTTTAGTGTGTAAACCTCTCAGTAGTCTGTGTTAAAAGCATCAAACAAAGAGCGGGTATAACATTTTGGTTTGGTACTTGCATAAGTTGGACTTTAAAGTAAGTACCAATTTATAGTTCCTGTTGGTAATACAGGAAATCCTAATGGGTTCAGCTGACCGTCACTTTGCATAATGATGTCAGGCCATTTATAATGAAATTAAGTCGCACCTTTGGCAGACTTTTAACCGCCAAGCAGTAGTGTGCAATGAACATTACTGTTTCGCTTTGAAGAGCACTGCTTCAAGTGAAATTCCTGGGCATTAAAGCTATTGTCTCTGGTGACGAGCGCAATGCAGTACTGCAGAAGATTTTGCAAAACAAAGTTCTGGGTGGGGCTGTAATATTCTATGGGCAGGCGTGTTACTTGCCATCAGATGAACGACCTGCCCTTCTCTTCAAAAATTACATCTTACAAAGAATGAAACTAGAATGGAAAAATTTAATTAAATACGAGTATAGACAGAACTCCCGAAAATCTAAATGACATAGAAATAACAACCAGCAAAGTTTCGATCAAAGTTTCTGGTTCAAAGCATGTTTATCTCAGCTTTTGTCCTATTTGAACTTTAGTTCCATTCATAACTCATCAATGTCATCATTGTTATTGACGAGTTTATCAGTTCGTGCATTATCAGTGTATTTCTTCGAAGTCTGGTTCAGATGTTGGGACACGACATCTCAACATATTACTTTTTTATCTATTTGTGTAAACCGTGAAGCGTGAGAATGAGTAAAGGGCGCGGTCCCATGTTCAGATGCTCATTCACGAAATGTGGTCCCACGCACATTTGTGGTCCACATGGCCCAGCCAATATCCCCTGTGGGCTGTCATAAAGATGCGATCAAGTTACGATCTCAATGAATTACGAAGACAATTTCGTGAAACTGGGTGCTTGTAGTGTTTGTACGATATATATATTCTGGTTGCTAAATCCCATATGGTCTTTGGAATTCGATACTGCATCGTTGTGGTTATATATATAACAAATTTAAATGAAAATAACATTTACTAACATTAAAATTTTTGCGCGAATAGACCCGATAATTTCATAAAAACAACAACCTACATTTTATGTATTATGTTGTTGTGTTACTTTTAACCTCCGATGCAAAAAGGAGGGGTGTTATAAGTTTGACCACTATTTGTGTCTGTGGCACCGTAGCACTTAATCGGGTGAACCGATTTGGATGCGGTTTTATTATTTGAAAGCAAGTTTTCTAGTGGTGGTTTTTGGATGATATTTTGTGTCAGGGTATTTTATAGATTTTAATTTATAGTTTAAAACAAAAGTGAATTTATTTATATAATTTATTAACGTAGAAACAATTATTTACAAATAATATACAGTGATAAAGACTAAACCGACATAATAAAAAAAAAATATTACATTTAAAGATAAAGAATTAACTAGAATTAATTAATTAAGAAGAGTTAACTATTTTGTTTCTTTAGTCAGTGAACCAGAACAGTCATTTCATAGGCCCACCACACATGGACAACCGTAGGTTGGTTACTCTACATAAAGTTCTCAATGACATGCATTCATGAGCTATGGGAACATTTTTTCGGGACCATAACGGTTTTTTGTATTTTTTTGTCTCCTTTTACCGTGTGAAGGGAACTCAATGGATGCAGCATGTGTCTGGATCGCCCATTTAACGGAGAGCTGCAATATCCCATACCATTACCGTGCTTCGAAAGGAGAGGGTCATGTTCACAAGGGGTGAGGGAGCTCTTTTCTAGTTGGTGGTGCGTTCGCCGTCTTCAATGAGCTGTTTCTTTGAGAATCGCTTCTTTCTCAAGACATTATTCAGTATTTCTCACGAAGTTAGTGAGAACTGTGCAAGCCGTAGTCGAAATATTTTCGTATTTAAATGGAGTTGCTTAACAGAAAAAGGTAGGTACTTAGGTAGGTGGAGGTACCTAACCTAGTTATATTAGGTAATGATTAGGTAAAATAATATCTTATATCTTCTACATCCTACAGCTAAATATCAATAATGAGTAAAAATTGGGCTGCAGCAGTGAACGCTGGGTTGCGGCGTAATAACATTGATACAATTTTTATCAACGTTATTAAAATAATCAGTAACAAAACAATTGTAAATGGCCAGCATGAGGACAATCATTTAAATTTAATGGAAAAAATGAAAACAAGTGTGTTTATAAGATATACCTAGGTACATATATCTTGTAGAGGTACCTAATCATCAAAACATTTCATAAAGTACTTAATGATTGAACTCATTTCCTAATGATACAAGTAATGGAATGTTGGTCTGTCCGTCCTTCAAGCGATTACGGGGCATCGACTTGCCCTAAATTAACATAACGCGTCCGTACTCATTAAAACAGAATTAGTTAATTGCATTGTTAGACCCGGTTAGTAAATATCGGAAAATACATAAGTATCTACGTAGTTCTGCGGTATTTTGGTTGAGACATGCTACTACTAGACTTCGTTCCGTTGAATAAAATTGTAGGACTAGTTAAATGATTGAACAATTTTGAATTTATATGATGCTATTATTATTTATATCACACTTATTACTTATTATATCCCTATATTTACTTACCTATGCACTTTGTTAAAATGCATCTTTCGTACCTAAAAGTCTTCTGATGGTTATTGTTTAGAAAAACGCTTGGAGGAACTATGTAGTGTTGAAGTTATCTCATAACTCACAAACGTTGATGTTGAACGGATGATGTTCGGTGAACCATTGGGGAGACGGGTCTGAGCAGCCGCTCAACTGCCGTCTCTCTCCAGATCTATGTGCTTCATCTTAGGCCACATCATCGCTTCACATTAGGCGAGATAGTGGCTAAACATGGATCTATTAAGCGTAAAAAAAAACGTACCAAGTGCCAGCCGCACCGCTCGTCCCTGGTGGTCACGGCGTAAGTAATAGTTAGTATTATTTGGTCACGGCATCCACGTCGGTCAGTATCGGCACAGAATAATGAATAGTAGGTATCGAGCTGACATTTCTAGCAATACCTATAAACAGATAAGAATTTTCCATGTAAACTCACCCTAATCTACAGTCTCGGATTTTAGACATCATCATCAGGATTAGTATCATCTCCTCCAACATGAGGAGTAAATACGATAGGTTACTGGATCGGTTTCTGGAGGAAAGAGGTACGTTTTCTGGCAGTTTTACCGCTTGTACCTAATTTATCTCTTGGAGCCCTATTAGCAACGCGGAGTTCGCAAATCTCGACGTGACCTTACCTCGGCGTGGTATGCGCGGGCGGTGCGGCAGCGGCGCGGGAGCGGGCACTGCGTTCTCACGGGAACGCTCTGCACCGCATTACATCCCGCACTAGGTCGGTACTACCGCTGTCCAACCAACCACTAACAATGGACGTGCCTTTACACAGCAAACAGCATCAACATCTGAATATATTTAGTTTTTTAAATGTAGATGTTACGGCTGATTCAGGAGATGAAAAATAGAAGTCTCTCATTTCACTCGCGAATAAAGAAAAGCCGTGCAATAGGACGGCAAAAAAAAACAAAAACGTGACCTCGGTAGCTCGGCCAGCGGTTAGCGTTCATGTAGCCCCACCTACTTCACCCAGGACCGCCTTCTTTTAACTAGCTTACGACCATATAAATACCTACTAGGTACTGCACTAACTATTAATATAATTCGTCACATTTACGACTTCTAATTTTGCAAAATAACCTTTCTTTTCATCATGCGTGACTGATAAAATCTCCGAGATATCAGAAAACACCGATTGGAGAAAAACTCTTTCGGTTCTACCGTGCAGTCATTCTAACCTGATAGCTAATGCAAAGCAGTATGATGATGGTGAAGAATAGATGATACTGCCTGACTTGTAACTAAGTACAAGGCATAGTGCTATAACTTGTCAATTTGCCAACTTATCATCATTTGGCGGTACTTAGGTAAGCGTTGTGTCCCATTTCATGAAGTACTTACCTGCATGACTAAATAAACCGGGAGCTTGACTGCTAAACGGCAAAAGTCTAAGACATAGAAAGCGCAATACCTAAAATTAATAAAAAGCCTTAGATAATACCAACTCCATAAAATAAGGTATATCTTCGTAAGCTCTGTTACTTTTCCCATTGCAGCGCGGTTGCGCGACTCGTTTCCAATCAACAATGGAATGCGCAGACTTTTTGGTCTGACTATACGCGCCCTGTTCGTATCTCAGGAAGAACGAGTTTTTATCCCAGTGATACTTAAAGCGCTAACTCAATTGGAAACAGGAACCTTGCATTGCCTTAACAGTTACATTTAGCGTGTTCTTTTATGTACTTAGTAGCTGTTGCTCTCTGATGCTTCTACTGCAACAATGTTTTCTATTTCAAGTCCAAAAAGTACTTCCTTAAACTCTTGGGTTCGGTTTGGCATTGTTTTCCGCCACGGTTTGACTAAAATAATCAAATGACTCGCTACGCTATCCATTCTTGTAGTCTTTACTCGTGGTAGGTCTTTCGTATGCGGGAGGCCCGACCGTCTGGGTAGGTACCACCGCTTTGCCAGTTATTCTGCCGCCAAGCAATAGTGCGTAAGCATTGCTGTTTTCCGGTTTAAAGGGCATTGTAGCCAGCGAAATTACTGGGCATTATATCTGATATTTTGGGGTGATGAGCGCAATGCAGTGCTACGCAGTGCTTTATATGTTAATAAAAGTTCTGGGTGGCACTGCAATTGTAATGGGTAGGTGTGGCGCTTTCCATCAGGCAAACACCTTGCTTGTCTCATCACTTAGTTCCAGAAAAAAAACTCAGGGTATAGAAATTTGGAGAAAATTGGTTTTATCTGACTTCCAACACACCTAAACACGTGCAGGTTTTGAATGAGAACTGCAGGCTTACGACCATCTCTTAAACCAATATTATTTCAAGCTTACTTCCGTTTTCCGTACCACGAAGTCCTAAAAAAAGAGCTTACTTTGATATTGTATTGTTGAGAAGTTTTGGTGACGTCATCGTAAATCATTCATTCAGGTGTTTTTGACAGCCGACACTTCACAGGAACAAAAACATTATTGTTTTATGAAGCTCGTGGTACGGATCAGAGTAATATGATTGTAAGCTTCAAATAAAACGTTCCTGCAGCATAATTGTCTTGTAAAAGTTGGTGGTAAGCCCCCTGAGCTCTCCTCACACATGATTCTTTTAAACGATATATCAATTTTCCTACAGAACTAACTTGCTTACTATCTAAGTTGTCCTTACATTCCATCGTATACTTGCTTGCCAATCCATTCGGCATTCTTGAATACGAATGAAAATGCGGATTATGTGACTTACACAGATCATATTTCTGTTACACATTCGTTATTTAATTGAGTAAGTAAGCATGTAGTTTACTGGTGGTAGGTGTCTCGTATGCGAGAGGCTGTCTGGGTGGGTACCACCGCTTTGCCAGTTATTCAGTCAAAAAGCATTAGTGGACAACTGTGTTCCGGTTTGAAGGGCATTGTAGCCAGCGAAATTACTGGGCATTATAAGACTCAATAGCTAATTGCCGCGCGGGATTTTGCAAAACAAAGTTCTGGGTGGTGCTGTTATTGTTATGGGCTGGCGTATTGCTTACCATCAGGCAAATGACCAGTACGTCTCGTCATTCAGTTACATAAAAAAATGTAGGTATTTAATTACCTAGTACTTGTTACTAGTTTAAATTGATTTGCAAAAATATTTACTTTCATTTTAAATTAAAGTTAGGTATTTAGGTACCTTAAATGTCTTTTAAAATTGAACCTAGGGATGTCAAATAAGACAGAAACATATTTTCTACCGAGCCTATAACTATTCACGAGTGCTATCTTTATGACTAGGATTAGCTGAGAGTACCTAGTACCTACCAACTTTATCATAAAAAATATCACTTTCTATAAATATAACATTATCTATTGAACATCATCATTTCAATAAATTGCAACAACAAATGAAATACAAAGGGGTTCTAAAGGGTTCTTTGACTTAGATAACAGTTTATCATTTTTATTCCCTTTTGAATACGCATTTTTCTATCTATATATTCTATATAAATAAAAATGAATGTTTGTATGTTTGTCGTCTGTCCGACTGTGATGAAAATTTGGTGGGTTCTTCTGTGTACGCCCGCGTGGGTTCATGGCCCAAAAATCTGGCATTGCAACGATGCCGGGTACAGCTAGTAATATAGACATACATATATATACCTTGTAATATGAATGTTATAACTTTTATCATGATGTTTCTTCAATTAGGTTTGTTGCATTTCTTTGTCACGTACTTTTCAAAATAACTGCATTTAAAATAGTTAGGTACAATAGGGATACCTTGACTGTTATCATCTTGTTATCTAAATGCATTGTCTTATTATCTGTCATTAACTTCATTACTGCGATCTATGAAGCCTATTCTAAACACTTATTAAATAATTGTGATGTCTCTGTCATAAAAATGGATTGACTACCTACCTAGTACTGTTTTTAAGACCAAATAGACTCTGCCAGCGCCGAGGCACTATCTATTTTGCGGCCGAGGTTTCGTTTGATATGGAACTTAGATCACACTCAGATAAACCTCTAGTTACCCATGCTTGGACATCGGGTAGCCATAAATCAGTCTTTGAACCCTGCTAGCCGAATTAGATTCAACAACAGTTACCAGTTTAGTCTATAGGAACGACAAAAAACGTTGGCCAAAACACGTATGTGCTATGAAAAATCCCGGCGCTTTCGACCTTTTGTTCGATAGAAAACTACAACATAAAAGCGCTGTATTGCTGCGGGTTTATACTGTTAGGTTCGACGGCTATTTATTGTTTCAGCGCTGCAGCGAACTTAAGTTTAAACACTTAACAAAATGGAGCATGATCTTTGCTTATGATAGCTTCTCTATACGTAGTAATAATAGCTCAATGAGGGACACCCCTATTTTATATCCATAAACAATAATAATTAAGCTATACCCTATTATTTTAACTATTTATGTAAGGAATGTCGTCAACATTTGAAACGCAATAAGTTACATCTATTAGAATGGTGAGTCATAGTCTCAGAGGTCTTCGCCCACGTTTCGAGAACTACGAGACACGATACGAATAGAGCCGTTTAGGCGTAGGTAGGTTGCAAGCGTCAGGCTCAGTGACAACCATATTAAGGAATACAGGATCCAATGATGAAGACTAAACGCCTTACACCTCAATAAATTTTTATAGTTGGCAATTCTAAGCAGCTTTAGCCACAGAGTAATTAACAGTATCTGCAAATAATTTAGCTGAGCTAGCCAATTCAAAGAAATATATATTGGGAAGGTATTCTAAAGTTTGATTTTTCCGATAAAAATTTGGAAACAGTGATTATTATTTCTTGTATTGTATTTTTTGCGAGGATGATCGTAGGTTATCTTGTCACAAAAATTATAATTAATGTAGAGCCCTGACTTTATTGAAGAGCTTTTAACTTTTATCTCACCTGCCCCTGTACCCTTATGTCCCTCAAGCGACAATCGTATATCGTATTGAACTCATTTTAAGGTATAGATTCACTGCAACGATGTCTTATGATGCCATATATTGTTCCGTTAAGTTTATATCTACTTGTAGTTATCGTATTTTGGTAAAAATGAATGCGCTATAATCGCTTTCTTGCTGAATCGACAATAAATTAGACCGTATCTCATTAGTCGTAGTGAAGCTATACCTAAATTTGACCTCAACGCGATAGATGTACGATTGGCGTTCGAGGGACATACGGGTAGGGGGGCTGTGTCACGATCTTTGTTTTCAATGACTGATTCTGATTATATCGTTGACTTGACTTTACTTTACTTTACTGATTAAGCATGTATAATCATGCTGTAATAATATACCAATTCTAGCAGCTGCTCTTTCTAAATAAAGCTTTTATTACCTACTTACACGTTCTGCCTTACCACATACGTTTGGCCCATAGAGCTTTCAATATCTGTTGTTTGGCCGCTATCAGTGCCATGTAACTCTATCGTGGTGGCAACAGTGCCTACAGTGCCTATCGAAATGTCGACGACCCAGTTGCACAAATTTTGTACCAGTCTGTTTATCGATAGTTATGTCACAGAATGAATAATATTACTGCGTAATGTTAAATTATGAATAGGCGGCGGCCGATCGCGATACCTGCCTAAATATTATGTGTCATTCACTTGATATTAGACGAAAATCTACTGACAGCCTCGTTGGTGTAGTGGTTGAGCAGGTTGATCAGGTTGATTTAAATCTCATACACCGTCGAGGTTGCGGGTACGATTCTCGCCATGGAACAAATATATGTGCACAAAAAAAGCAAACACTGGTTTCGTATCTGGGTGTTGTGGGACCATGGTCCTCGTATTTCCTGGTTTCCTAGATAAAGGGAATCTTTGTTAGGTGCCAGGATCTATGCATGTGATCGTTGGGCTAATATAACATTCAGTAAGAAAATGACCTAAGTGCTAATTTCATCTTCAGGTGCCATCACTATAGGTACCGTAAAGGTCAGCCCCCTAAAAAAAGTTTAAATAAACTTCTTGTTGCCACCTCATTCTAAAACTTCCAGGCCAGTCAGCAAAAATAACCCGATTCGTCATCGTCGCTAATATCATGTGTAGTTTACGATTATCCGTCATGGAGTTCCACTGCCCACCTTCCGTCTCCATCATTAGATCAGCTGGCTGTCACCACAATATTGCATTGTCATCGGACTTTGACAAGTATGCAAAATTTCAACTCCGCAGGATAAGAGGATAGGTTCTAATTCAGCTTGCAAGATTCCACCTGGACAAACACATTGCAAGTTAAATAAAAGCTTGTAAAAAATACAATTGAGTAGGTCGGTCATTCTTTTTTATACTGTGGAGAAATCAGAAGTGACTGGTCATAGCTGCTCCTAACTAGTGGTTATTGTACTGAAAGTAGTAAACTCAAACTGTGGAGAGGCAAAGTAACGGTGCGACCTCTCAGTCGCTTCTGTGGATCTATTATTATATACCTACCTAGAGCCGAAATTGCGGGTGTCGGTCGTTAACCTCACATTTCTAGGATTATGCGTTTAGCTATGAATCACTGCAGGAAGTCGAACAAAGCCATGCCGTCAAGCGTGTTTCGGGATGATGTTCGGTGAACCGTCGGGGAGACGGGTCTGAGCAGCTGCTCAACTGTCGTCTAGATCTATGTGCTCCATCATCGCTTAACATCAGGCGAGATAGTCGCCAAACATAGATAAATAAAGCGTAAAAAAAGTTTTGAAATTTATGTTTAATTCGTTTAAGAACAGCCGTCAGCAATCAGCGACAAAAGTTAATGACCAATCATCATCATTATCAGCCGATCACGTTCCTGCTGTCATGTCACTGCTGGCACACGGACCTTCTCTCATAGACAGAGTATGGGTTAATCCACCACGCTTTGGCCCAGTGAGGGTTGCTGGATGTCACGTGTCCTTGAATTTTTTTGATAAATTCTTGGACATGCCGGTTTTCTCACGATGTTTTCCTTCACCGTTTTTGGAGCGAGTGTTAAATCCGCACATAACTTAAGAAAGTGGTGCTGGGCTAGCAAGATTCGAACTCGGGTGCGTCAGATTGAAAGTCGCACGTGCTCCCACTGAGCCACATTCGATTTTTGACCATTTACAAACCTCCAAAAATTCCTATACACCTTAAACATAAAAAATTGCTGATCTGCCTCGGCAGTATAAAGCACTGAATATCATACAGTCACAAAATGTCAGTGAACTTCACGAGCTAAAAATTACTGAACACGGCTGAACTACAAAAAGCGGTGAACTTTATAAAATAAGAATCCTAGCTAATGTTCACGGACTTTTGTTGAATTGAAGTATTTAGGTGATTTTATTGCACTTCTTGCGACTTTTGATGTTTAAAGTGTAGAGGAATTTTTGGAGGTTTGCAAGTGATCATCAACTTTTGTCGCTGACTGAGTATGAAAAATGTAGGTTTTACTCTCTGTAACCAAAAATTTGAATCAAATGTTTTCACAAAGTATTTAGTAGATTGCAATACCGAACTTTATCTTGGTCACAGAATAAATTATAGTGTATCTTGGTAGGGGGTAATTGTTTGTGCAGAAGCGAGGGAGAGATTGCCGCGTCGAGTAAAAAAAGTTTGATATTGTAACCCAAGGAAACCTGTATTTTATAATTAACATCACGAGTTTTCTTAATACGTCACAATATATGAAAATTAATTATAATTATTTATTTACACTGAATTTCGGTAACTATTATTATTAAATCATTTAATTCAGATAATATTCCATATTACATATTATGTCAAAAAAAATAATACTAGCTACAACCCGCGGTTCCACCCGTAGCTTCCCGGGATAAAAAGTCGCATATGTGCTATTCCAAGTTCTAAAGTGCCTACATACCAAATTTCATCAAAATCGGTTCGGTAGTTTTTGCGTGAAAGAGTAACAAACACCCATACATCTATACATACAAACTTTCGCGTTTATAATATTAGGTAAGGTATATAAAATATAAGGATTAATTTTAAATAATTCAAATTCGATTTAATTAGGATAAAATTACAATATAAAATAAATTAAATCAAATTAAAAAAACATCTAATTGGGGAAAAAACCCGTGAGTCGGTAATTGGTACCTATTTGCCTTTTCAGATAATACGGATACAAAATAAAATTATTTTATTCGTAAGTATAAACAGGTATCGACACGAGCATCTGACTCAACCGTTGCGGCTATTCTTAAATCTCGAACTACCGACACATTTGTCCAAAATAGAGCCTAAACGTGCTGTTGCTATATTTTTAGCCTGATTTGTACTAATTATCTGCAAACGAAGTAATGGATTCCAAAACCCACGCGATCGAGTCAGCAGACCCGAATTGGGAGTGATTGAGGATGCCTGTGCACATAATGAGCAGCGTGGAAAAGAAAAGCGAAGATTTCTTATTTTGAAATAAAACAATTTTGAGCATCGCGGTGCAGCAGAGAAGCAGAGGAAGCGGATAATGATCACTAGCAGCAGCATACCAAGATATGCGTATAATTTACATAGCCCATCACATTACCAATAAACCAAATTGAGGGAATTTGGTTGGTTGACCCTAAACCAAATTGGTTGCCTATGTTCGACAGGAATTTAAAGCCTCCTCATCTGAACCAAAGTTCTCTGACGACAATAGCCTTATTATTAATATTCCACCTGACTGCACCATTATGTTCGTACCTTCCGCCAAATTTCCATAACGTTAACAATTAATTAGCATTGGTTGATGTCGTTCTGCGTAATATTCTCACTAAAACCATTATTTTTACAAAAGATATTAATTTGGATATTTTGCCGAATTAACAACTTAATCATAATCATAATTTCATTTCATAAGGCCAATTTACATGTCAATATTTAGATTATTAATTATAATATCTACACATTAATTAAAAAGTAAATAATAAGATGTCACATGTATAAATTGTAAAATAAAAATAAATACAATTATAGTATGCATTAACTCTTATACATTAAGAAGTCTTCGTAACTGTAGAACGTCTTAATGCCAGCATCACAAGAATATTTAATTGTAATGGCTATGCACGGACTCCGAATAGGTATTAACCGTCCTACTAGAATCACCTCCTGCATAGACCACTAAAAGCAACTGTGGCTCAGTGGGAGCACGTGCGACTTTCAATCCAACGCACCCGAGTTCGAATCCCGTTGGCCCCGCACCACTGACTTAAGTTATGTGCGGAATTTACACTCGCTCTAAAAACGGTGAAAGAAGACATCGTGAGGAAACCGGCATGTTCAAGAATTAATCACAAAAATTCAAGGAAATGTGACTTCCACCGACCCGCACTGGGCCAGCGTGGTGGATTTTGACCCATACTCTCTCTACGAGGGAAGGTCCGACTCCCAGCAGTGGGAACGTATTGGGCTGATGATGATGATAGACCATTTCATGGTCAAATTAAATAGTGCTACAATTGTTTTTGTCAATAAATGTTTTATGATTTATTTCCAGAAAACATGATGACACGTTGCAGGTACACCGTCGACTATAGGTATTAGGTACCATATCTTTGATGGAAAAGCTAGCCAGGCTTCCTTTTTGCGCTGGCGCCGCTACTATGCCCACTGCACATTTTGAGCTCCTCTTCGCACAGCTTAGCTTTAGTCGACATCAGTCTTTACTCGTGAGTGTGCCAGATGGTTATTTTAGTCGTTTACTCGATGGTGAGCCATCAATGAGATCACCAGGCTAACAAAGTACTCCGAGTATTTAAAGAAAAAGATCAAGAGTTCCTTTTAAGAAGTTTGAGAGTTCTTTTTGTGCCTAACTTGGAAAAACGCAAAACAAATTGTGTCCAATGTCTCAAATGGTAGAGCCCATAAAATTATGGCCTGCATATGACTATGATAGAAGCCTTCCTCAGGATGATAAGCTGAAGATGCGTCAGTCGGAATGGTGGTAGTACTCACAGTGTTCGGAGACTGATTGTAAAATAGGGGTTCGAAATTATACGGTATCACACTTAAACCCTATTAGAAAGCTTCGAAAACCTTCAAAAAGGATTAATAATAATTAGCGATCCACTCCACGGTTACAAGTTAGGTGGCTACATAATCTGTTTGCGGATGGATGGCAGAAAATATTGTCGGAGTGTCTGCGTTTTTGTGAGAGGGATGTAATATGTGCTACCTGTGAATCTTTAATTAATGTGATTTGCTTGTGCCGTATTAATTAAAGTAAAAAAATTACAATTCTTTCTTAAAATTGATCTAAGTGAAGGTTACTGTAGGTTTTTTTTACATCTGACTAGGCCAACGTTTGACCACTATCTCACCTTTGGAGTCTGGTTTCCACCAATGCGTCGTCGTTGATGAGTTTTTTAGCACGTCTTTCAATCGAATCCAAAGCCTTGAGCTGGCATAATTGGCAGGCCCGTCCCAAAGGTGACTGCAGTACTCCATTCAAGAACGAACTTGAGCTTGGTATAAGTTCAGAAGTTCAACCGGAGTGAAGTACCGCCTGATTATAGACAAAACGTCAAGTTTATTGGCAGAAACTTTGGCCTTGGATTCGATGTAAGACCCGAAGTTTAAGTTGGATGAGAGGATAACTCCTAGAGCTCAAGGTTGTCACCTATCGGTATTAAAATACTACAAAAAGAAAGATGTAGATGGAACGCTCTTTTTTGTGGAGAACAGGCAGGCCTGCGTTTTGGTAGCATTGCACGCCTGCGATTTGGTGGCGCAAAAGTAATCACCTGTTACCAGGTAGTTTGGCACTAGTGGAGTGGTACTAGCGAATAAACTCCAAGGAGGTCCCAAGGAAATAAGTTAACTAGTATGGGGACCAATAGTCTATGTATTGTAACCAAATTATTTTATCAATAAACGTTATTTAATTTAAATTGAGAGAATGCTGAGAGAGTGAGAGACGCAGATCTTTGTTTTGTAGGGTATTTAAATTAAAAATTGAATTAGGGTTAATTTTAACATTAGCCCGAATCGCAGATTGGTTGTGCGATTCGGCCACAAACTACAGTTTGTAGTGGACATGGAGCAAAGGCTATTTAACCTAAAAAGTTCCTTTTACGCTAGTAATAACCTACATACTTCCAAGGTAAATTTTAGAAAATTTTTCTTGAAATTGTAATTACGTCGAAATTCACTGTGTAGTCGTTAGTGGGCTTAATATAAGCTACGCAGAACTGTAACTTTCCTTATCAGCAAATTTATAGTGTTGTTTATACCTACATACTAGGAAAACTAGCGTCCACAATAGCTAAATGACTCACGGTGATGAAATATTTTGTAACTACTATTGCTGTTTTTCTAGGTGTATAGAAATTAACAATAATCTGCGACTCCGTGAGAATCGTTACGTACTTACATGAGCAAAAACATAATGAAGATCCGTGAGAGCCAAGCAGAGGGTTGCCAACGCCGCATCGCAACTTCTCAGTAAACAAAATTCTCTTTGATAAAATTTAGATCGATAATTACGGTGATTGGGCACCGGCCAACAATGTGACCACCGCTTTGCCAGTTATTCAGCCGCCAAGCAGTTGTGCGAAAGCATTGCTGTGTTCCGGTTTGAAGGGCATTGTAGCCAGTGAAATTACTGGGCATTCAACTCAACAGCTAATTGTCTCAGGGCGACGAGCGCAGTGCAACGCCGCGCAGGATTTAGCAAAACAAAGTTCTGGGTGGTGCTGTTATTGTTATGGGCTGACGTATTGCTTACCATCAGGCAAACGACCAGCTCGTCTCGTCAGTCAGTAACATAAAAAAAAAATAAGAAAAATAAAAAAAAATGTGACTAAAATGATGTCGTTGCAAAAATAACAATTATCTTTTACCTATCTATCTTATATTCAAACGGATACGTTTTTTTTTACTTGATACCTTGTACCTCCTTACTTAGACTGCCGCCCACCCATAGTAAACACAATGGGGGCGGGCGGTCCGATTCATGCTTTTGGTATCAAAAGCACGCTTACAGCCGGTCCGAATGGTGCAAATAGCGTAAAATGTATGCACGGTGATACGTATAATGTCTTCAATGACGTCAGCATTCATACTTATGATTTTTTATTTTTATTTTTTATTTAGTAAACAAAAAGTATTAAACAAACATTTCTTAATTTTACTACAGTAACTTTATGGCGGGAAGTAAAAAGTGATACAGTTCGATTTTGTTTTATTTTCCAAACAAGTGTTATTTCGAATGATCATGTGTAATATCGGTGGAATATTAATCATTATGTGTTCGTAAACGTACACGAGTGTACAAATGAAACAAAATAGAGAAAACATTGCTTTTTATGTTCTCCCAAAAAGTCCATGGAAAGCTTGAATAAAGTTCCACCACTTTATTGAAGCACTAGGAGAGGGTCCGGCTTGTTGCTGATGACCCTCATCCTCAACAAAAGTATAATAAATGGAATATTAAACTATCAAATTAAAACTACGTAAGATATGGCGGTATGGTCCTAGAGACTTTAGCCTGCCCTAACGGGCGAACTTAAAAAAAAAAGTACTACAGTAACCAATATATACTTTCACAAGGCCAAATGACAGGAAGTTTGGGTTGACATGACAATTGTTCTGTATTACATATTTGCCATCGCGCTCGCGGTCGCGGTCGCTCCAAATTGACAGTCATACAAACAACTGCATATTGTGCATATTCAAATCGGACCACGAAAAATATTTTCAATATTTTAAATAGTTTTAAAAAGTAGTGTATTATTATCGTATCTCTTAGAAAAATCGTGTTTTTATCTATTGTAGAGATAATCTGTAGCAAGAATTGTCTCCCTGTATGGCATTACTGCACTTGTCCTCGTTATCAGTTTTAAGTTTGATGCCCAGTAATTTTCCGTTTAGTCGCAGAATGTTCAATTCGCAAGATGTCCACCGATTGCAAAACGTCCAATTCGAGGAATGTCCTATTCGCGGTATGTCCAATTCGCGGAAGTAAAGCTGACTGGTAGAACGATGATTTACTTATTTTCTTATATCCCCTAGGTAGAGCAAAGTTCAAAGTTCAAAGTCGCCGCGCCGCGCCGTCTCTTTCTTTGACCCTTTGGGTTCCAGTCAACAGCTTGTCTAGGGATGTGGTCTGGCGCCTTTTACTGTATGTGATGCGGACAATACTTGTGGTAAGTTTCTCGATATTTACGAAAAGTGTTCTCTACGCCCGCCCCGTCTTATCTATAGCGTGGCGCTCTAAAGGTTTATGTAAGCATCACACATGAACTGCCAAAACCAAGAAGGAACACCCCTATTACCAGCCATTTATTTATACATTCACGTGTGCATTTATAGACCACCCATATCCCATAAAAAGATTACTTTCAATACATTTTAATAGCAAAAATGTCTAAGTATGGCTGCGGTCCCCCACAGATCGGTAATAAAAACTGACAACCGCTGTTGAAGATATTTTTATTATGTTTTATGTTCACAGGAATTAATAATATAATAATTACAAGGGTTATGTTCTATTATGTGAGAAAATAACCCTCATAAAATAGTAGCTAAGTAGAGCGACAGAAGCGAGTTCATTCGGGTTTAGGACCGTAGCACTTGTGGTAGCACGAAGAAATAATCTTAAGTACATATGTCTTTCATTTATTCTCTATATTAAATGTAATTGTATATATCTTTTTTGACATGGTACCTACCTGGTGCGGATTTAAATAATACCTACACAGAGCTAAGTGGTTTTTCAAGTCTATTAATTCGTTCTACAAACAGTGAGCAATTTTAATTATGTTAATAAGACTTTATAAAGGTCCATTTAAAACAAATCCAGACAAAACATAGGTACACATACTCAAGATTACAGAAAAAAGGTATGGTCTGAAATGTTTTTGTGTGTTTGCTCTTCATGTAGGTACTTCTATCAAAGAATAGATAATAAGGCGGCGGGCGTAGCGCAAATATACGTCGCGTTGCCGTCGTGGCTTTCAGGCTAAGTATTATCATCATCATCATCAGCCCATCACGTTCCCACTGCTGAGACACGGGCCTTCTCTCATAGAGAGTATGGGCCATAATCCAACACGCTGGCCCAGTGCGGGTTGATGGATGTCACATGTCCTTGAATTTGCAAGTCCAAGAATTAATCACAAAAAGTTAAGGATATGTGACATCCACCAACCCGCACTGCGCCAGCCCATACTCTCTCTACGAGGGAAGGCCTGAGTCCCATTAAAAGAATATGACTTGAGTCACCGATGGAAACCAGTTTTTATTCGGTGTTTTGATTGATCTACAAGATCCTTGGTACCTGGTACCTTGGTTGATACAAAGCTAGATAGCTGTCTCGACCACTAAGTATATTTTTTGTTATGTAATTATGACCTGCTTCTCTGGACCTGGACATGGAACTAGGACCAAAATCGCAGCATTTCCATCAAATCTGCTTCGAAATTCGAATCTGGTTTTGCGTTTGTTTTGTCATTTTGGTCAACAGGTTTTGATTTGGGTTTTTCCAATACTGTCAACGGCTGATCTTATTGCTCTCGGGGTCTGAACATCTGGCTCCTTATCAAGTCGAAACAAGTTCTACACACGTGCAATTAGAGGGGGTCTCACGCAGTTTATTTCATTTCAACTTTTCGCTATCCATTATTCTCCCCCTTAATGTAGGGCCCGTACAAAATTAAGTATTAATATATTCAATCCAGTTTCTATTCATATGTAATGCGATGTTTTTGTTACAAGGTTTTTTGAAAAATAACTGGGTTGGACGGGTGTTGAATTGAGAAATTTGAATAATAAGATCATGCGAACTCCATTTTAAACTGTTCTGGAACACCAAATGTACTTTGGACTACAGAATAATAATTTTTGATCTAAATAAGATGGAAACTCAACGCCCCATTTCTTCTACAGTCATGAATACAAATTTTGCACACGTTACGTGAAGCGTTGAATTGTTATTACAGATCTTTTACTTAGGTATAAGTCCATACATAGAAAGGTATTTTGTCAAACCAGGGTGGTCGCGTGAGTGGTAGATACCGTGGTATATAAAAACTACCCAAGCAGTACAATGGGTTTCTAGATATTTTTCATATACCTAAGGTACCTAAAAGTTAAAATTGTTAAAATGTTTCTTGCCATATTAAAAAAACCGGCTAAGTGCGAGTCGGACTCGAGCACTGAGGGTTCCGTACAAACTTTTTTATTGTGACGTACGAGCAAGGAGCATAAAACCAATGGAGTACGTGTAGGTACATTTTTCCTAGAAACATAACTCGCCGATCTACGGCGGGGCGCGAAGGGTGTGCATGGTTTTGTGACCTTTTATTGTTCAAAATTTTTGCCACATGTTTATTCATTTCGAAAAAGTTAATGAGTCAAATTATCGATATCGATAAAATCAAACCGCTATGGACGTAATGTATATTACGAGTATGTAGTATGTAGGTAGGTACTATGTTGCAAGATTTATAGGAATAGTCTGATTTGACAAAGTTGGTTCACTCCGTTCCTCACGAATTTTATTCTGGTGGTCGGAGTTCAAAATTCTTTCCCTATATACTAAATTCTAGTAGTAAGAGTGAGTGTGGCTTAGTGGGAACACGTGCGACTTTAGATCCGACGCACCCGAGTTCGAATTCCACTGGCCCGCACCACTGACTTTCTTAAGTTAAATACGGTGAAGGAAAACATCGTGAAGAAACCGGCATGTCCAAGAATTTATCACAAATAAAACTTCAAAGATATTTGACATCCACCAACCCGCACTGGGCCAGCGTGGTGGATTAAGGCCCATACTCTCTCTACGAGGAAAGGCCTGAGTCCCAGCAGTGGGAACGTAATGGGCTGATGATAATACTAAATTCAAAACTTTGTGATCGCCCAAGGGTTTCACGTAAATCTGACTCGTACGATTATTGCAAGACATACTTACATTAAAATTGGAAAACTGCAAGAGATTATAGGGTTGATTCGATGTCTCCGTTTGTCTGTAATCCATGAATAAATCGAAACGACAGAACGTCAAGTTTGTTTTAATTTATTTACATTACACCCTATTATGTTCTACCCTTTACTTCTAACATCAAAAACACCATAAAAAACTTTATTAAATATACATTTATGTTTTATAGACTTGATCGATAATTATATTGCTGCACTTGGGCATGGCAAGGTACAGCACTATCGAAAAAAAAAGTGACAACAGGCGTGCGCGAAATTGGTGCGATAGAAAGAGAGGCTAAAAGACATCAACGGGAGTGCGATGAAGATTAAAATTATGCGTTTACGTTACATGATTGAAACTTGATTATTTTAACATGTAGGTAAAAACTCTTAATCGTCATTGCGTAAGAGAAAATACAAATTTACAGTTTGCGGACTTTTTCTTTTACTTGTGCTATTAGACATTGCTTCTTGCCAAATTTTATGATTCTAAAAGTCGGCGGGGAGTACCTTATAAGTTTTGATTCCCTTGCAAGTGTCAAAAATATACGGCATAAATTGCGTTGACTTAGAAGTTTGATTCTTTCACAGCTCCAAGGAATAGCAGACATGATTTGATATTAATTTCAACTTGATACCTCCACGCGTTCCTGCGAAAACGGATCTTGACAGACAGATGGACAACGAAGTGATCTTATAAGGGTTCCTTTTTCATTTTGAAGTACGGAACCCTAAATAAGAGTTGATTCGAGTATAAAATAATAGAATCAGTCTGTCTGATTGTTAATTTACACGAGGATAATATTGATGTGCGCGTGAGCACGTTTCGACTGTTGTCACTCATTATTCCCCATTGTTATGGTTGCGTGACTGAGCAGATAGCTAGATAAAATATTAATTAGTTTGTGTACCTCATCTACTTTATCAATAGATCCTTGAGCTAATAAAATGAGGGTCTTCACAATCTTGTCATGCGCTATGCAGTTGGAACGTCCACACTTGACTAGGTGGGTACCTACTCTATATTTTTTAATAAAGAATTTGTTAGAAATAGGTACTTAACGACAAAAGAAAACAGGATTTGTCAATTATAATGTCATAGACAAGTCCAGACTGTGCATTTGCCAGAAGTTCAAATTTCCTTCGACTTAAAGATGAAAAAATAAACTTATTTGGCGACATTATATCTATCTGAACCAGAATTGGGTACCAGGCCTCGCCGGCATGAAAGTTGATCAGTGAGCTTGAAATAGTAAATTTCTGACCACGCAGAATAAAGTTTTTAAATATTCAAAAGTAAAAGTTAAGTGTTTGATATGCATTAAATATCAAACAAGCATGAAAATCTATTATTATTTTTGCGTAATTCCTCTCCCTGCACGGTTGTCTGGAAGAGATCGCTTTAAGCGATAAGACCGCCAATTGTTACACTTTTGTTGTTGTTTTTGTTATTCATAATTTTATGTGTGTGTTCCAATAGAGTTATTTCATTATTGACATGTAATAAACTTAACTTAGCATGTTTCTTTTCCGTAAAGTTCTTTTTCAGGACCTAAGAAACTGTGGCTTCTAGGTTCAAGGTCATTCATACCAAATTCCATCAAAATCCATTTAATAGTTTTTGTGAGATTGAGTAACAAACATCCATCCACCCAACCATCCATCCATCCATCCTCCCTCAGAAACTTTCGAGTAATTGGATAGGATTCACAAACAGTCCCAATGAACATAACTTTTCACGGTGAACTCTAACCAATCATGAGACTTCAAGTTCTCACATTCGTTCCAATGATTCCAGTCAGCAAGTCGCGCGGCAAATGTCATATTGCATGAGGCAAGTCCGAAATTATAGGTAGTGGAGGTGCTGGTACGCAGTGGTGTACCGATACAGCGGTGGTCTCATTCCAACCGTAACGGTACCTCAGCCGCTTGCGAATAGCTTGTTAGATAGGTACTCTACTTTTATTAACTCTGAGTTAGCTTCCGGTGAACGGCGAAAGTTTTACCTAATTTCTTTAAATATACATGCCTGCCGGCATTTTTAAAAGTACTCACTATGAGTCAATGAGGATGATGATTTTCTCAAAAATACCTAGTCTTAAAATATTTTGGCAGGCAGAATTTTGAATGTTGCAAATTTTTTTGCGGTCGAATCATTTAAAGAAAAATATATAGTTAGCAGGTGTTACAGATTGCTTCTTGGAAATACCAGATAGGTATCCTTATTTTTTACAACCTTGATTTAATTTAAGATTTAGCTATGCTGTCCAGAATGTAGCAAATCTATTTCAATTAAATATAAATATTTTTATACAGATTTACCTAGTTTTATTTTCTGTCCCAGACGCCTCATTGAAACAACAGGTGACCAAAGAGCTGGCGCTTACCTCGGCCAACGAATTAGCCTGGCCATTCAACGAGGTAACGTCGCCAGCTTTTTAGGCTCCTTGCCCGCAGATTGCCAATTCTGATTTAGGGTGCCGTACCCAAAGGGTAAAACGGAACCCTATTACTAAGACTCCGCTGTCCGTCCGTCTGTCTGTCTGTCCGTCTGTCACCAGGCTGTATCTCATGAACCGTGATAGTTATACAGTTGAAATTTTCACAGATGATGTATTTTTGTTGCCGCTATAACAACAAATACTAAAAAACAGAATAAAATAAATGTTTAAGGGGGCTCCCATACAACAAACGTGATTTTATTGCCGTTTTTATAGATAATGGTACGGAACCCTTCGTGCGCGAGTCCGACTCGCACTTGGCCGGATTTTATCTTTAAATTTATTTATTAATTTTGGTGTAGGTTAGTTTAGTCTTTATCACTCTATATATATGTACATAATTGTTTCTATATTTATCTAGTTTTAATGAGTAGGTAAGCACATGTAATTCGTGTGAAAATGTTAGCAGATGCGACGTTCATCCGGCCAGGTGTTCCTAATCTCCTAATCAGTCAACCGGTCAGATACGGGTGTACGTTAAGTCCAACGGATTCGCATGAAGCCCCGACATTCCTGTCATCGACAGCGAATTGTCATCTAAGCACCAGCTGAAGATATTGATTTAAAAAAGCCGTCGTGTCCATATGTGAAGTGTGCGAAACCCGCGACCGCGTCATTCCCAAGCCACAGGGATGCCATGTTTCTATCGCATCATTCAAGTTATTCATCCCACGACACTCGAAAAAAATAAGATGCCGGACCACAACTTTTTATACCTCATACACACTAAGTACTAATTAATGTACAAAAGCCCCCAAAATAATATAGATAAAAATAAATACCTAATACATTTAATAACAAAAAATACCGACTTCAATTCTGATGTAGGTATCTTCGAAGTTCAAGGCTGAATATCGATGAAATTTATATGGGACTATGTTGAAGATATACTGAATCCAACGCAAAGTTTTCCAAATCAGTTTATACATGACGGAGTTCTGAAATATCAAACAAAAAAATATACAATTGAGTTGAGAATCTACTTTTTTTAGTCGGTTGAAAAATTAATACATCTTTCAATGATTTCATCGATTCTTTGATTAATTATTGATAATTATATGCATAGAAAATAACTGGACAGGTCTATCAACAAGTATACATTTTGTTAGAAAAAAACCGACTTCAATTCTGATGTTACTTCGAGGTAAAAGGTCGAATACCTATCGATGAAATTAATATTGAACCATTTCGTAGCTATAATGAACCCAACGCAATAATTTACCAAACTGGTTATTAATCCGTCATTTATGAAACCGTCGTTTATAAATGACGGAGTTGTGAGGTAAAAAACATTAATAAAAACAATTGAATTGAGAACCTCCTCCTTTTTTTAAAGTTGGTTAAAAACTAGGAGTAAAGTCCCAAATAAATTGCTAAGGTTATTTCAAGAGTGCGGCGTAGGCGTAGTAGGAATACGCTACGCGCTACACTACTAGGTACTACCACTACTACTATACTACTGTTAACTTATTATTACCACGTTGTGCGCTTGTGCGTAAATAGGAAATCTTACATAGGCACAACCAAGTTGATTACGTCCATATCCATATTATATGCAGGTATACGTTTGCCTGCTATAAAATCACAACAATATGGATATTTTCGACAGCGATTAACACAAAACCGTAACTGTACACTGAAACCTATTTGCTAAAGTGACAGTTCTCCTTCCTCAAGGGTTTGCTGGAAGATAAATCTTTTTAGGGTTAAGCTCGCCTTTGTACATGTACTTCACAATCCACGATGTAAATGTTCTGACAGTGTACAATAAAGAATATAAAAAAACCAATAGGTAGTTGTATAATTAAGTTCCGAAAATACTGAAGTACTATCCTATGTTTATCCAGGGAGTAGTCGTGGTATGGCAGCCCTACCGCCGCGATTGGGCTGAAGTGACTTGTGCGGTAGACGCCCGGTATGGCGAGGCCGATCGCGGAGGAATGTGGCCGCACTTTGTTCGGCACAGTCCATGGGCAAAGAGTCCGCGGGCGGAACTGGAGGTGAATGACCACGCACCTGACGCGGCACGAGATTTTGGCACTTTAGTAGGTGCTAATATTGTTCACATTTGCAGAAGATGCAAAGCTAAAAAAATTCACTAAAACAAGAGTAGGATGGGAAGTCCCACGCAATTTATCAACAGCTGTGCCGTATGGATACATCCAATTAACCAGCGTCCTTCTACTATTGAGATTATTTGCGCAAGCAGGCATTAGACATATATTTTGCCCCAAAATACAGGCAATTTACCTAAATTCAATGTAATCTTAAGTGTTTTAACTGACTTAGGAGTTCATACGTGCTACTTCTGACTAAAGTAGCTAGGTATACCTACATACCACGGGCATAGGCATAGCTCAAGGCTCTTCTAACTTACACCAAAGTAAATCATGACTCGGCGACGACCGCGACAGCGCATCCTTGCCAAGTACATGAAGTACATGTTTAAATGACTAAAAGCAGTATGAAACGCCCCATAAATATTGCAAATCAGCTAGGATGGCGAAAATATCGATATATAGGTAGGTAATCTTAAGAAATCGTCTGGACTCCTAGGCAATACCTATACCCACCCAGTTAACTATGCGAGTTCAATACCTTTAATTAACTTTTTAATATTATCTACTTACCTAATGCCACTACTAGCATTTTTGGAACCAACTCGAATCTAGTTGGAATCTGTTGGAATCTGTTGGATTGGATTGGATTGTCCAACTGAACTTGTGCCTTTAGCTTTCCAATTCCTATACAGTACACGTCGTAAATTATTAGTAACAAGTGAGTGCGACCAGGAAGTTCCTGGGTGTACCGGGCCATGTATGGGTCAATGCACAAAGGTGCCGCCTGGCGACCATCTATGAGTGGAGCGGATCAGCGAACCACGCCGCCGAACCGAGCGAGTAACGGTGCTCGCTTTCAAATGTTTTAGCACGACGCGACGCCCGCGCCGGCCGGCGCGGCGGGATATTAACTGTTAGATGCGAGAGTACTTGATACTTTCTAAAGAAATACTTAGATGAGTACTTACTCGATGAAAGGAGTTGATGTAAAGCTTATATTGACCATCAGTTTTATGAACTAGGTGTAATAAGTACGAGTACCTACCAAATGAAGGAAGTGTTTTCAGAAGTTAAATATTTTGTTTTTTATTTTGTGCTATAGGAGTGCTTTCTTTCGAAAGACGAAAATGTATGCGTATGGGTATATAAATAAATTATATATTTTTTTTACTTCACGGTTGATGCACAGAAAGGATTGCTGACGCACAGAATACTTTTGAATGCGCAGAACAAGGCGACCCACACGTCGACATGCGACACGTGAGAATATGCATAATATAGGCTACAGTCAAAGCCCAGAGCAGGATCATTCTCAGCAGATTGTTAAGTATATGATACTTATTAGGAGAACGGAAATTCTGAAGAGATAAAAATGGGGCTAAAGTGATAAAATATCGATTATTGATCTGCCGATGGATTTATTGAGAAAGAAAGATCTCAGTAGACCCACAAATATAATATTAATAAAATAAAAAAAATGGGTCTAAATATAGAGAACAATGATCTCTAAAACACGCTACTCCGCAAAAAAAACTGGTCAATTCTCGAAGTTTCCATTTCACGTAACTCCGCGGAGTTATTATAGTCATCTTCCTACAGGTACATCGGGTAAAATCTAAAATCATCCCCACTTCGGGCTTAGTAACAACCTAGCCGATCTGGGGAGATAGAACAGGTATAATAGGAATACTTGGTTCTGAACCATGAACTTTACCTTTATTGCCCATGTTACTATACTACCAATCTTACTACTGGTAGTACTACGTTGAATTTAGTTTTCTTTGGTACTACTAGCTCATGAGTCCATGCTACTACTAGCTGATCCAGTAGCACAGGTATTTTTTCCTCGTGTTACTACTTCTACAGAGAGTTTTACTAGTTCTACAGAGCGAGTGTGGCTCAGTAGGATCACGTGCGACTTTAGGTCCGACGCACCCTAGTTCGAATCCCAATGACCACTGACTTTCTTAAGTTATGTGCGGATTTAACACTCGCTCAAAAAATGGTGAAGGAAAACATCGTGAGGAAACCGGCATGTCCAAGAATTTATTACAAAAAAAAATTCAAAGACATGTGACATCCAACAAACCGCACTGGGCCAGCGTGGTGGATTATGGCCCTTACTCTCACTACGAGGGAAGGCCTGAGTCCCAGCAGTGGGAATGTAATGGGCTGATGATGATGATGATGATGATGATGATGACTACTAGTTTCAATGTGGCGGAGTTAGTAAGACCACAGAATATATGTTATGGTAAGACCCCGATCTAACTATACAGTTTCTTTGCAGAGTACCGCATTTCAGATATTTGAGGTAACACAGGTACAAAGTTACCGGATATCAGAATTTTGATACGAAACACGACGTCTTTCTCGGTAATTTTTATGTGGACATTACGGCCGATTGCATATGCGCCGGTTATTTGGGCTAATTCAAAGGAGCCGAGTTTATCTGCGACCTGCGGAAGAGATCGGCGAGCTGATACTACGCGGACATATTGAGGCGCAGCCTCATGTGCGAGTACCTTCAACAAAACGACCCATTTGTCAAAGCTTGCGGTTTCCACTTCACGAAATAGCTTTTCTAAACACTGTTATGTTGATGTTTAGCCATTGTGTTAAATAGTAACGGTTTTAGATTGAGCAGTACGTGCGAAAATGCGGCCAATCGGTTGGAGTAAATTTAGATCGAATAAACATACTATAGCAATGTCGAGTGCCAAGTCTTTGAAATATCTCCAAGTCTTTGATTGCAGATCGAGTGAGTCATCTAAGGCGTGTTTCGTAGCAGCTTTCATCGAGCCATCAGCGGCCACTCGTGTCGCTCTGTCTGAGAGCTTCCTAAGATAGCAACTTTAAGTGGTAGGCATGTCAGTTAACGAAGTTGTTTCATCGAGAGCGGACTGGATGTCAATTGATATGATTTATTAAAATAAAATAGTATAAGTAGTGACAGGAGGGCCTCATGAATGGGAATAGAATGCTTTGATTACCCATACATTAGAATTTAGGTGCGTCGCAAGTTGCCACTAAGCTAGTTCTATATACCCCGATATCCAATAGTTGTATATGTGCCCGAGCAGTACAATATTTCTTCTTCCTAATTATTAAAAATCTTGAGAGTTTCGCCTACCATGCATTGAATATTAAAAATTTGATAGAGCCTGTGTTATCATTAGAATATGTTGCTTATTGCAATATTAGACTTGTTCGGTTGATCAATTGACGACAGATGACGTATAATCGTCCCCGTAAGACGATATAAGAAGAAAAGAAGAAATTTTGTTGCTCGAGCAGTTGGCTCGGTGGCCCAGTGGTAAAGGCGTCGAGACGGTATTCCGAAGACGCAGGTTCGATTCCTGCCCTGCAATATATATATTATCACTAATTATTTCACAAATCTTATTTTTATATGTCTACATAAATTATATTGCAATCCAAACGTACAATTAAAGTTGATTCAAGCGAAATTTATGGATATTATGAGTCGCATGACTTATTATTTCAGGGTGACGAGCACATTACAGTGTGCACTGTCTCTGTGGTGTGGTGCTGCAATTTTACGAGCCGGTTGCTGGCCCTCAGGTGAACGACATGCTCGTCTTGACATAGTTTATCAGTTGTATTAAAAAAATATAGGTACCTACTAATCAATTTAAATCTGTAGTTTTTCTGAATAATCTGTTACAAGAACAAAGCTAAGAAAACCACTGATTTCAGGTTATACTCGTTAGTAGTTCAGCCGTCAAGCAGTAGTGCGCAAGCATTACTGTGTTCCGGCAGTTGAAGGGCATTGTAGCCAGCGAATTACTGGGCTAATGGGTTATGAGACTCAACAGCTAATTGTCTCAGGGTGACGAGCGCAGTGCAGGGCTGCAGGATTTTGCAAAACAAAGTTCTGGGTGGTGCTGTTATTGTTATGGGCTTGCGTATTGCTTACCATTAGGCAAACGACCAGCTCGTCTCGTCATTCAGTTACTTACATAAAAAAAACATAACATGATATTCAGTTTCGGTTGAAACTGGAAGAGGAGCCAAATATTCGGTTACGGTTTCGGTTTCTGCTGAAAAAATGGTGTTTCGGTCGGACACCAGTATTTCCGTGGTTTTCAAATAATAAAATATCAAATATTAAATAAGTTCATAAGCAGGTTAGAGTATATCGAAATATGTAGGTATGGAATAGGTAGCCTAAGTACCTAGTAAATTCAAATTACGCGTTAAGACTGTTCTAATGAGAAAAGCATACTATATTGTTCGTAATTATATAGAAGACAAAGATGCAGTTGGAACATTCCACTTCTGCAAAGAAAACTGGTACATAAGAAAAATAACATTGTAGAAACATAAAAACTTGTAACAAAATCTCTGAAAAAAAAATGCCCCTCAGTTTCTGGCCGTATCTTCTGAGTAGTGGTTCTTTTTCCGATACGATGGTAGAGTCTTGTGATAATTTGACGTTCATAAGTGCGTCTGTGATGCCAAACATAAATAAAGAGAATTTGAGTTTAAGTTTGAGTCGTACCTATTAACCCAAGGTAACATTGCATTGATTTACGTACTTCCAGTAGGTACACACTACACAAACAACTACCGACATAATTCCGTGTCCACGATAGCATGTCACTCTAGTAATGAAACATACATGTTATGAACTGTTAACCTCAATAATCCTTTGTACGCAGAGTTGCCATGACATAATTGGAAGTTTACTGACATTCCAGGAGCTAGAAACAGACCACTCTGGCCAGTCCCCAGTGGCTTTCTTGTGTATGTACCTATCGTAATTCTCAAATTATTTTCGTTTTTCGTTTTGTTGTTTGAAAGTAGCATTTTATTTTAAGTGGGTGGGGCAGGTGACATCCTCAAACAAATATGCTGATGCTGATGTCACTTTTGACTTTAGAGCCAGGTGTAGCATTAATAATTTCATACCTAAAACACGTATCAGGTTAGATTTATATGGGTTAGACGTAGTAGTGACTTTTAGGTTAGTTTCCCAAATTACAGATGTTGCTCAAAAATCTGCCAGCCTGAAGTGGGATTCGGCTGGACACGTCTGCCGCATGCGGAACAAACGTTGGATCAAAATAACAATTAAGTGGTCCCTAACAACGGCTGACGGCCCCACGGCAGACCTCAACGGAGATGACGGGACAACTTGGACTCGTATAAAAAAGACTGGAATGCAATGGCGATCACACGTGAAATATGGAAAAATGGAAGGGAGGTCTTTGCCTTGCAGTGGGACGAGACAGGCTCCATATAAAAAAAAAATCAGATATAGCTGATTACACCGTTATAATGGTGAATGAATTTTGAAAATTTTGTCACCATATAAGCGAATACGACGCCTTACTGACTCATTGAATCCCACTCCCATTTCCAGAACTAGTTAGATACTACATAGATAGACATACAGCTATATATATATGGATCTAATGATATCTTGAAAATAGGCTTGTGTTCACACTTTGGAACCAGTGTAAAATTCACAATAAAATGCTAAAGAACAGAACCATTTGTAGACCTCAAACGTAGACAGACCAAGAGTCGGAACGGAGGTACCTATCATAATGTTTTTTATTGAATAATACCTACTTGGTCGTTGATACAATGACGACAATTTATTCCCGGTCGAGCTAACGATCCTGAGAGGTCTATCTGCGACACATTGCCCGCTCATACATCATGTCAGAGACTTATTGCTCTCTCAGATAAATATTCCGTTTATCGTGACACATACGGTACAGCACTCGCTAAATTAACCTGTCATAGCTACCAACATTACAATGCAGATCTTAATAATGAACCCGCTCAATAAAGCCGTTTCAATTTGAATTCAAACCACCCTACGAATATTAATTTTTGCTAGATGTGTCAAGTAAATCAAATGTTTACCTACCCTCATATTTAAACAAGATTTCCTTATTGCTATCGCTATAGGCACTCGGTTTAGCAAACGTTGTGTTGTAATAGAAGATTAGTTATTGTTTGAAGTAATTGGCAATCGAACAATAGGAATATTTCCGTACAATGCTTCAACAAAAGGACGTTATCAAGCTGCAGTTGCAGAACGAAATGTCGATTCGTACGTTGACCGCTGAGTAACATTTGCTTCGATAACCCGGGTTGGCCTGTATTGCTTTATTTCTGAACGCTCTGTTGGTACTCTCCCGTGCGTCATGCCAGTGGTCTCCACAAATAAATAAATTTAACATATGGTCTCTTCCATCTCAATATGGAGTCACACATCTGTTTTTTCAAAACGCTCACGTTAAGACGTAGTTAGGTATAAGTAGATAATGCAGACGGTAACGTTTTCCGCACGTTTCTGCTAATGAGTTTATTGAGCATTTTGCACCTGTTTACTTAGTAACAAAGTCAACTCTGAGGACGCGCAAATATTACAAGCGCATCGTGTTACCTTCGAGCATATTGTTACGTAGTGTTCTGTGGTGCTCTGTTTGAAGCGAATTCCTTGCCAGAGTGTTTGTATGTTTTGCATCTTTTTCTTGGCGAAGACAATAGCCGAGCGTTTTCTTGTGACTCCTGCGTCGGCTATGACATGCGCAAAGTCAAAAGGAGGAGCATATGGATCAGCTCAAGTCATTCCGTACTGTAAACATTACGCGGCAAGTCATTTGCAAAACAAAGAGCAAACGCGGCCGTATAAAAATATTTACGCGCACTGCTGACTCAGGCGCCAGCGGCTTTGTTAGGACAGAGGAATAACCTTAAGTAAAAGAAAATAAATTGCTGTCAAATAGCAGGAAACAGTCACAAGCTAAACAATAGGGAATATGCATGTGTTGTCGAAAAATCTGGGAATTACTTTTTCGATAGATTACTCCTGTAAACATTTAGTAGTGATATAATAATTATTAATTATTGCGTAGTTTATTTGTATTGCAATGGTTCTTTTTTTTGGAGAAACGGAACGTAATCGCAAAACGCTTGAGTACGTGCAACCACATTTTGACGTCACGCGCCTCGCTGTTTATTGGTAAATTTTTGACATAGAGCCCGCCCTATTTGTAAATTATTGACATACACACACATGTAGCATACATGGACCAATGAGGAGATTCTAGGTCCCCACATTTTGACGTCACACGCAAATGGCGCGTTTATGTTGATTTAAAATTAATTCAAATTTTCATTTAATTATTTTATTGACGAACGATGCCGTAAAATTTTTAAACATTTTTTTTCGATTCATGCATTAAAAAAATACAAGCATATTGCCTATTATGAGACACCAGCTGTTACTCCGCGGCGTCGGTCGTCCGCATGGATTTGGCAAATTTCAGTCGATCTTGAACTCAGACCTACACACACACAGCACACAGGTAAACGTACTCGTATCGCGCGTAGGTACGTGCGCCGCGCAGGATTTCGCAAAACAAAGTTCTGGGTGGTGCTGTTATTGTTATGGGCTGGCGTATTGCTTACCATCAGGCAAACCACCAGCTCGTCTCGTCATTCAGGTACATAAAAAAAATCTTGTAACAAAAAATAATTCATCATGATACGAAACCTAAAAGGATCATTATATCTCAACCAAATGTACCTACCTAATTATATCGGACCACATGGCGGGTGTATGTAGTTTTTAAATAATAAATATTGTTAAAACAAAACCATTTAACTAAGCGCCATTATAACGACAGGTCCGACAGGGTCCTTAGTGAACTGACTACAAATTGCCCAAGTAACACAGGAAGCATTTTTAGAAACGAATAGTAAACTTATGTAGAATTTAAGGTCCGTATAAACTCTTATGTAAGTTCACCGAGCATCTTGACGCTATATATTAGCATTTCAAAACCATTATGATGCTTTACACTGTAAAACGGTTGGATAATGGCATATCAAAATGCTTTTGTAAAGCCTTTAGTTTTAGTGCAGCAAACCACAACGCAGCTGTACAGCTTTCAGCTGTTTTTAGTGCATTTTGACCTACAATAGCATTTTTAAGTAGTAAAGAAATGCTCAATGCTGTTTAATAGCATAAACATAAACCATTATAATGACACGTAAATCCGCTATACAGCTTTTAGCTGTTATTAGTGCCTTAGGGTCTACAATAGCATTTTTAAGTAGTAAGGTGATGCCTAATGCTGCTTAATAGCATAAACTTGTACAATTATAATGCACAGTAAATCCGATATACAACTTTGAGCTGTTTCTAGTGCCTTTTCTTGTGTAATAACACTTTTAAGTGGTTAGTAACAGCCTAGTACTGCTGAACGGCATAAACGTGAATCAATGTAATGCTTGCATTTTTAAAGTTCAACTGAGTTCTGTTGTACAGCTAACAGCTTTTTAATCAAATACACGTGAGTTATTGTAATGCGTAAAGCTGTATATACATTCATTTTGCTGTATTCGTAAAACCATTTGTCGGCCATATTGGGGAAAAGCACAATATGATCAACACAACAACAGCAATTTTTATGGTGGACGTACCTCTAGATATTATATATTTTAATGTAACTGTGTTGCATATCCGTGTGTGTATAACTTTTCTAATACGCTAATAACAACATTAAGTTGTGATTTCATTGTACGTGTAATTTAATATAGGTAAAATAAGTGCAGCATTTAGTTTCACAAAATGTTGAAAAAATCGTTTAAAATAAGAGTAAGAACCGGAGGAATCAGGCGAAAAATATCAAAAGAACATGCAAGAATTATGATGTCTCCGGATCCGATCAATGCGCAACAAAACGATTCGTGCGAAGTGAATTGTAGCAATATTAAAGAAGGTTCCGTAGGTCACCAAAATCAAGTAGGACTAATCAACTTTGGAAATACACACGATACGGAATCCTCGTGTTTTGAAAAAAAAAATATTGCGAATAATGACAATATTCAACAAAATTGTGTTTTTGCCTGTCTGCCTGATGCTGTAAATGTAAGACCTGAGAGCTCCGACGAAAGTGAAGATGACAGTGATATTGATAAATATGTAAAGTGTTCTTCGTTTCGTGAAAATATAAGAAGATGGGCTATTGAAAAGAATATAAATCAAATAGCGTTAAAAGATCTCGCAAAAATTATAAATGGATTGATTCCAGAAATATTACCTATGGATCCCAGGACCATTTTAAAAACACCTAGATTTGTTAATATAAAAAAAATTGAAGGTGGCGAATATTGGCATAATGGAATTACTAATAGTTTAACTTTGCTTTTAGAAAACTGGACTGATATTCCAGAAAGTATATCTTTAAATTTCAATTTTGACGGTTTGCCAATTTTTAAAAGCTCAAAGAAAGAATTTTGGCCAATACTCTGTAACGTTTCTGAAAATTCTAACATTAAACCTTTAGTGATTGGAATTTATTATGGAATTGGAAAACCTAAAAATTTAACAGCTTATTTAGAAGATTTTGTCACCGATGTAAGTCATTTATTGGAAGAGGGAATTACACTATTGCAAAATTCTGAGAAGAAAGTTACAGTAAAGATTAGATGCTTTATTTGTGACTCACCTGCTAGAGCTTTCATAAAAGGTAATCATGTCCTTAATTGTGCGTGTGTTGTTAAATTCATTTTTGATTGTGCATTATTTATCGCATGATACTGTACTCGTATTACAGCCAATAGGAGTATTTATGCATACTTACCTGGTGTTGTAGAACTTTTTTACAATAACATTTCTTTTTATTTTTTCAGGTGTTTGTAACTTTAACGGAAAACACGGCTGCATGAAGTGTGTTACTGTAGGTGAATATTCCCACAATTCACACACAGTTACTTTTCCAGATACAAGTTGTTCCGAGAGAACAAATGATGGGTTTCGAAATAAACTTTATGGGGCGCACCATAAATATGATTCTCCTTTGCTTAATCTTATATCAATAGATATGGTAAAGGATTTTCCAGTTGGTGATTCATTGCATTTAATTGACCTGGGAATTATGAAGAGGCTACTAGTTGGATGGCGTGATGGTAATTTCGGAAAATTTGTAACGAAATGGCGTGCTAAAGATATTGAAGTAGTAACAAATTTCTTGAACAAGTGCAAGTTACCAGCTGAAATTCATCGAGCAGTGCGAGGTCTGGAGTATCTGGCATTTTGGAAAGGATCTGAATATAGAACTTTTTTGTTCTATCTTAGTATTATTATACTGCCAGATGTGCTCACAAGCACCGTATTTTCACACTTTCTGAAGTTGTACTGTGGTATTACAATTTGTTCAACTGAATGTCATCTGCGTTTGCTGCCATTAGCTAAGGAACTGCTAAAAGATTTTGTCAAGCACTACAAAGACTTTTATGGAGCGGACTATGTTACTAGTAACGTGCACAATTTAATCCACGTAACTGCAGAGGTAGAACGATTTGGGTCTTTACACTCTTTCAGTGCTTACCCTTTTGAGAATGAGCTATATTGTATCAAACGATTACTGAGAGATGGAAAGAATCCGCTATCACAAATAGCAAACAGAATAGTTGAAGCCACGACAGAGTTTAATGTTAAAAAAAATCCCGAGTTAAGTGAAAAACCCGATTATCCGTTTCTAACGACAAGTAGGAATAATTGTAGAGTACTTCATTTACAACAATTTAAAGTTTCCTCAAAAATAAAAGACAGATATGTATTGACAACTGTCAACGACATAGTTGAAATCAATAATATAGTTGAAGAACCAAATGGAATTCGTATTATTGGCTTAAAAATATGTGGTAACAAAGAAGATGTGTTTACGTATCCCATAAAATCTTCACATTTACACATTTCCAAAGTGAAAAATGATGATGGTAGCAATTGTGATATTGTCCTTGATCCTAGAGATCTACAATGTAAATTAGTGTGTTTGCATCATAATGAATACTTATATTTCATACCACTATTGCATACGTATCAATAAAAAACGTTATTTTAAATATTAAAGTTTTATATTTATGTATATTTAAGGGTAATTAACAATTTCTTTTACATAATATATTTTTTTATGGAAATTAAACTTACAGAATCAAAGTTTGAAAAATAAGTTGGTATTGACAATATTATCCTCATGTATCACTATTATGCTTTTGTTAAAGAAACTGTATGACTAAATCGTTATTGCATTTTGAAATAACGGTTCAGTCATACAGTTTCTAAAGATTATAATTTCTAAGATAATATTTAAATCTCTAAACAAACTAGAGATGAGAAAAAATTACAAATTAAATTTTACTGTAGCTTCTTTTGATTAGGATTTTAATTATTAGAGTGGGTAAACGACTTCAATCATGCTAGTCTTTTAACCATTGTGTAAATTTTAATTTGAATAAATAATGACACTTGCAAGTTTGAATTGTTGTATGAAAATTAACTCAATATACTTGTTTTCTTAACATTGCCTTATGAACAATAGATTCATTAATACAAATTAAAATCAAATTTATTTAGCAAAAACAGACCTAAAAAAAGAGTTGTGTCAGATATTTTTGCGTCCTTGTTCTGCCATATTTTATTGCCAGTAACCAACGAATAAGTAACAAGTAATTGTACCAAATACTTTGTAAGTACGAAGATTATAGAAAAAATAAAAATATAAAAAATTATAGAATTGTTTTACAGATTAACACAAATCACCTTCGATATCATCATCGCTCATATTATTTAAATACATATTTTCTTTCTCCTTTTTTTGTTCTTGAATTTGCATGCTTTCTCCTTCAGTTATTTCTATGGAGTCATCGTTTGGTGCATAATCTTGAATTTGCATGCTTTCCCCTTCAGTTTCTTTTTTATCATCATTTGGTTGTATTTTATTTCCACTCTTTTGCTGTTTATCTAAATTATCCTTATTCTTACGACATCTTTTAGAAGACATCCTAAGGTTTTTCATGGATTTCCGTTGCTTCGAATTTTTCGTAATAATCTTGAAAAATGTTTCATTGTCTTGTACAGTATACGTCGAATCCCAAGTTTGAATCATGCCATGAAAGAATTTTAAAACGTTCTTGTAATCTTTAAGGGCGATTTTCGACATATCTCCTCTACTTCCACCTGCCCATGAACAGTTGCAAAGGAAATCTCTAGTGAATAAAATATCTAGTAATTTATAGGCACAAGTTTTGCCTTCGCCCTTCGAAGCTGAGCATAAGAACGACAAATGTCTTTTTAGTTTATTCTTTTCTGCTCTATCTGCCAGTAATTGGTCCAGTGATATAAGATCTCTTTGATTTTCAATGGGTTTTAGTGTAAAACTTTCGGTATCTACAGGGTTCGCGTCTTTCAACAAAGTAACGCTTGGACCCTCTTTTATCTCTGCTAGTTGTACAGATATTTCCTCTAACTGCACAGATTGCGTGGCCAATTTTTGAACAATTTTTTGCTGGTTTTCGAGAATGATCGCTTGAATTTGGAGCATATTGTCTATTTTTTCGAATAATATTTTTTGGTTTGCTAAAATTTGGTCGAAGTTCAAAGTTTCTGTGCTAATAATCTGAACTATGTTTTCATGATTAGTGGAGCTTTCAGTAGCTGAAACGTGACTATAATCCGTACACAGGTTTCCTTGATTTTCTTGATCGAACCTCTGAAAACAATATAATGATTGTATTAAAAGTACACAAATTTTGATTATCCTAGTTACCTCCTCAATTTTAACGACTTCCTTAAACCAAATCAGCTTAGCCTTCAGCTGTTAAGATAAATTTTATACAGACAGCAAAAACAAGTTTGTTTTATACGTTAATTAATACACGTAAATAATTTAACTTTTTGCTGTAAAGCTAAGTAGTTAATACTGAAAAGGATGAAATAAGAATGTACCTTCCAAATTAAATATGGCGCCATCATAAAGTCATGACCTAAAAAAATTTTTAGAGCGTGATTTTTCAGTAGGCAGGTTTTAGTTTTGAACTTATTTTTTATGTAAATTATTTTGGGGTTATAATTTTGTGATAGAGCATTTGCAGAGCCGCTTAATTTTTGAATGAGAGAAGTGGTCATTCTAAGAAGTTCACAAAGTGAGAAGGGAACATTTTGCGACCGGTTGACATTTTGAGAAGTGGACAAAACGAGACGATACGGATTATACAATTTTTTTTTTAGGTCATAACTTTATGTCCGCTAGAGGACGCCTTATTCAATTTAATGTGATGTCACATAGTCTATAACCAGCGGACGATCAAGACGCTTCCAGCGATAGGTACCTCATTTGTCAAATTATGACAAGTCCGTGTTAAGGTCACCCCGGTTGCTTTGCCAATATTAATTAGGGTAGACGTCCGAGTACTCGTCACTGTCCTAGTACATGTCATCTTTAAACTTACGCCATTAGCAATATTAGAGGTGACAACTATTAGGCATAAAGCGTAAATAGTGCGTAGTGGTGTAAATTTGCCCCTGCTTGCTTACTCACTAGATTGCCCCTGCGGCAGGTGTGTGAGTAGCTTTAGCATGGAAGCATGGCAAAGGCACTGGGACGTAGTAACTTAGTGCGAATAACGAAATAAACACGCGTGCGCGCGCATACTAGCTAAGATCATGCACACTACATAAAAAATGAACTTACCAACTTGTTGGCCATAAGTTCAAATTTCATTTCTTCATGATTTTGAACTACGGTCGTCCGGGGTGCAACCATGCCTGTGTCATTCACGTCTGTGTCTGAATTGTCTTCCATTATTGATAATTCAGCTTCGGCTTGCTGATATGTTCGAATATTGTTCCTTTTTAAAACGCAGTCCATTAATATCCATTCTTTTTTATCGGGCTTGGATTGCTCATCTTTCATTAATTTGTACTGTGTCTTTTTAGGCGGCCACCACAAGTTACCATTTTCCTCCCACAAAGAAGGTACAATAACTAGTATAGTTTTCCCCCTCTCTATCGTCTGTACTATTTTGTACGGCATTTTATGGTTGGTACAAAAATTACTGAAAATAAGAAAACAATATTATTAAAAATCATCACCCATAAAAAAAAATTAGTGCGGTTTCTGAAGTTTTTAACCATCCTAAAGCGTACAAATATAATTATTTGATGGGTACTGTACCTGACTACACTACACCGATAATGAAGTAAATAACGGTCCTTTTTATAAACTTGTTTCGGAAAAAATATCCTAATGACGTATGAATAACGACACGCACGAGCACAACCGCCATATGAACCTCTCTCTCACAAAGTTACAACTGAACTGACAAAAATCGGTTTCCGCTGCGATGTGCAGAGCGCGCGCGGGACATCGCTATAAACATGCATAGTGCTGTCTCGCTCGCACTAGTGAAACGGTCCCGCAACTGCATCAGTGCAGTTTATGGTCTACGTTGCGGCGCACAGAACAGATAAGAGGTGCGGCAGCATTAAAATAAAATCTATAGAATCACAATAAGGTGAATGCGCAGTGGTAGACCGCGAAATTCAAATTTTCTTACGTTTTTTGCAATTTGCAGGTTACAGGATGGGATATATAGGATATCTTGATCAAAATTTGATTCGCGACTATAACAAGTACATATTTACAGAATTATAATCATTAGAATCATAAATACATCTTTCCAAGTTAGGTTTGTACCACAAGCACTTTTCCTAGTCGCGAATACAACCTGACTTAAAAATTGCTAAAAACGTAAGAAATATTGAATTTCGCGGGCTATAACTACGCATTCACCTGACCTTGTTAACTGAGTGATATTCAAGTAGGTACTCGAATGAAAATATCTACTTTTTTTTTGTTGGCAGCACCGTAATCACATCATTTTAATAAGCCACACGCAAGAATAGTTATGTAGATAATGCGTTCAGCATAGCTATTCACAACCACTCGATACATTTCGGTACCTACAGTATCGAACATCAATCAATGTTATTGTAGGATAAACGCTGTTCACAAGTCCAAAACCCGAACATTTTGTCAGTTTGAATCAAATAGAAGCCTACTATTCTTCCGACAGCTATTTGCTGTAGGCAAGTCAAATCACGTTATCGAAATGTGTCATTTTCGATACGATAGCCTGTCGTATAGTTGTGAATAGCTATGCAGAAAGTCTTCCACTCTTCATGTTGTACAAAAATTCTGAAGTGGGATGTATTGTTATGCTCAAGGAAGCCCAAAATTGCGTTGAAGTAATGGTACTATTTCAGTCTACATCAAGTCTACTGGTATACCGGTGAACCCATATAGAACTGCTTTATAGACAATGGCACTACAGTGGTTCATTAAAAGTCTTCTCTCTGGCCTCTGGCTTAATAATTGTTCACGCGTGAGTATTTATACTGCTGGCGGTATTAATAAGCCTTTTTAAAGGCTCACAAGGTTGCTATACACCGACACCATTTTGTAAATATTTTATAACCAAAAAATATTATCATTCGGACCTATTTATAAAAGCAATAGACCTATAAAATAATGATTGAACTTAATTTAATACTGCCCAACTAATACTATAATGTAATTAAGCAAAATACGTTATAAACTAGGAATACACAATCGTTTTGGTTATTTCACACATTTCTATAAATAACTTTTTATATCAAAACGACAAAATATCGAAGGCGCGTGAAAATTTTCAATGAAACTTTTATAGACATTTACAGTAAACTAAATGGCGCAGTAATATTTGAAGGTATGAAATAATAAAAGAGTCAAAAACTTACCCAGTATTATAAATTTTGTTTTGATGCAAACAAATATATCACTCACTCAGTTTGGACCATCTTCGTCCATAAATTGCGAGACATTAAAGTAGTTAAATTACAACGTTAATTGTATTATAACATTTGTACCGTGGTCTTAGAGATGTTTTTGCAATGATCTAGGATTTATTTAAGTTCTAACTGTGAACACTTAAATAACTCCAATCATTCTTTTACTACATTCTAATGCTAGTCTAATGCTTTTGTAATGCAATTAACATCTTCATTATCAATAATATTGCTAGTATAATGCTTATGTAATGCAATTGGCAGCATCATTGACCGTAATAATGCTTCTTTAATGCGATTGATACCTTATTTGACCACAAAAATGCTAATATAATGCGCCTGTAATGCAATTAAACAACTGTTGTGAACCTATTTAGGATCTAAAGCCGTATAATTTGTGCCCAAATAAGCATTGCAGTAGCCCTATACACGTTTGTAATGCTACTATAGAACTAAATCAAAATGCGCAAACGATACAGAAATGCTGTAAGTCGGCCGCTATGCTGCTTTGATGTGTTACTTGGGTGACCATCTTGTGTATCTACCTAGTACCTGTCTACGTTAAGGAATGCATTAAATAAATAAATAAAAAAAATACTTTTTTTTATTCTTGCCTACTATTCGTACACGGAACAAACACTATGGTTTGTTATTATTGCCGCAACGTATGAACATTTTATTTGTATGTAGCAATTCTTTTCACTTATATTAATTAATAATATTAAATATGAAAGGTATGTTCCTATCTTTAAAAAGTTAATTCTATTGAAACCTTAGCCACAGAATAATTAAGTGCTTGTACGCAGAGCCTACCCACATAAAAAATGTAATGCAAATGTTTTTTTGTATTTTCTCAAAAACTTCCGCTTTAATTTGATTTCTTTGAGAAAACAATCTTGATGGGAAATGGGGTCAATTAAGCCCATGTTATTGGAGAAATAAAACTTGGCTGTTCAAATGCTATTAAGAAAACTCTTACAGTCCTCTAGTAGTGAACGGTAAACAAACTACAATACTAATAGTCTAATAGTGTTATCTATCTATCGATAAAATTGGCATCACACATACGCTGGGTCTCGGCCGGGCACAGAATAAATAATGCCGGGGTTACGCTGTATGCGCTGTCTGATTTAGCCCCGGTCGGCACCCGCCGAGTAATGATAATAATATGTTTCATACAAATTCATACAATACAACAGGACCCGCGCCGCTTCCACCCGGAACGCCCCCATTCCGTCCTGCTTTCTGTGTGGCTTGGGTATTAAAACTCAGGATGTGTCGTGAGTGCGAGCATTTGTACTTTGCAATAGCTTGGCTCCATCTCCCAGGAGATTGCTCCTACTGCAAGAGAGGTCTTCCTCCCTCTTCTGGCTACATCGTCACTATCAACTAAAACAGTGCGACAAAAGAAATAAATCAAAAATGCGTACCTATATGTGGTTTTTATCAAGAATATAAACCACAGACATTATCACAGAACGTTCGGAACACACTGGCGCCAATGGCGCCATCGCCATGCGAGGCGCCAAGCGCGTTCGCCAAGTGAAGTAGTACCTGCCTACTTCAATACTAAAACTTGTCGCACTGTATGAACCGTTCTACGGCCTTAGCCGTTGCATTCTACATTGTTACTCCTCTCAATGATTGTGACCTGTGACTCACGCTCGCTCAATGAACACGACTTAATTGAAGCTGCCGGTACAGCATAGCTCACAAGTGAATTCTGAGCAATTATATATGTATCTACAAATATTGAACACCGTTGAAATTATATACCTAAATAGTTCGTTTACCATATAAATAGTCATATAGTACGGGCGCAAAATTCAAATTGACAACATCATAAAGAGAGTACCAGCCTACTCCGTATATCTAATAATAGCAGGTTTTTTTTACCTCCCACTGCTGGGCAAAGCCCCCCCCCCCCTATATAATTAAAGCAGGTTATATCAAGTATATCCCCATATTGAATAAAGATTTAGAAGTGAAAAATTCGAACAGGAATATCAACTTGCGTCGTAATTGAAAAAATAGGTTGAGGTCACAGTTCAGTGACCCGTTCCATTATGTAACAAAATCTTATTTAATAAAATTTAGAGTAATAATATTTATAATGAATACACACAGCATAGTCATCAGCTGTTGGTCGATACAGATAACTTATTAGTTACCTACTATGACGTACCTTTCCCACGTCTTGGCTTACCGCGCCTCACTCTCAGCTGACCGGCCGCTCCCGCCACCGCGCCACGCGCCAGACGCCGGCATAGCTACAAAAGCAAGAGCACGGCACTGCTCTTCAATTTATTATACGCGACAATATTTCGCAACTTCCTTTTTCAAATAACATTTTATTATTTAAAATTTTTGCTGGATAAGCATCAGTACTATCCGATTCTGTCGGTTTTTAAGGTAAATTTAATTAGAGCTGAGTTAGCGTCATTAGCTTATGGCTATGCTTATTTTCTTCCTTCTCTTTTCTTCTTCTTACTTTTCTTTACTTCTCCGATCTGATTTCTAACGGCCACTTCACCAACTCTTGACCCTTTTGCTTGCTGCTTGTGAGGTGGTCGCGGTCAGATGAAAAAAGAAACGGAGAGTGATTTCGGGTACGTTGATTCCTTGATGAAGTCCAAGGTCCGGGCCGGGCTCCACCATCACTACTGCTGAACGGTTCCCGCTCGACAACTGATGCCGCATGGCGCGCCCTCGACATCACCGTCTTCCGTTATGATACATTATGAAAATAGTATTTCAAATGTTACAATAATACAGTCATAGGTCTCCCTATGCCCTATATACTTAGATAATAAAGTTATCTCCTTCATACAACGTTACTCAAGTAGGTCATAGGCAAGGTAAGTACAGACAAAAAAGACCAAAGCAAAAATTTGACGTGTTGCGGGTAGATTTACTGAATAAAATACTGCTATGAAAGTGCAATGAGTGGTTCCAAATTACGGGTTACCTTTTGCGTTCACCGAAACTTCCGATGACTTTATGTATTTATATTTTTTCTTCAGTTCTGAGAAAGCTATCAGAATTCAAAACATTCATGCAAATAACTGGATAAGATAGAAGGCCTGATGGATAAGATAAAAATAACAAATGATAAACGTCCATCACTAGAGGACGTTTTGAAGATGGCATTATCTCATACTGGATGATTCGTCATGCCTTGGATAAATCTGTTTTGCAGGGACAATAAACAGAAGTACGTCGTCCCATTATCTGTTATCTGTGGGCACCTTACATATCTAATTGTAAACCAAAGTTAAATTTAAATCAAGATAGAATAGAATAGAAATAGAAAACACTTTATTGCACTTAAGAAGGAATGACATTGTACACATACTTTCTTATGATAAGTACAATAGGCGGTCTTATCGCTAAACAGCGATCTCTTCCAGACAACCGTATGCTATAAGACAATATTAAAATTTATAGACGATAGTGTGCAGACATAACAACAAGATCATCCATTTAATAAATAAAATATTTCCACAATCAATATACAAATACAGTCATGTAAAATTACAATAGAAGAGAGATGAATCTGTTAGCAGGTATTGATCATTGTGACGCGAAGTGCCACTTGCGCTTACATGGAATCGAGGTTACCTCATGGTTTAAGCGCAAAACACACAGAAGCAAGGCCTGGGCCGGCCGCCGGCCTGGGGCCTTACTCTGATTCGTAATTACGATCTTCACTCCATCGGATGAAAGGGACAGCGCTATGCAACAGGCATAAGAGTGTCTCTTTAGGCGTCACGAACGAACGAAATCAACTAGGTTGTAGGTCCTCTGGCCCCTACGCTCTATGCGCTCTCTGACGTAGCCCGGTCCGCGCCCGCCCCGCCTTCTGTGTGACAGGTTTCTTACAAATTCAAACAATAAAATAGAAGCCCACCCCGCCTCCGGCCTGCTTTTTGTATGGCATAAGTGTTAACATGATTTTTGTATGAAAGTTTACATACAACCCGTGAGTTATTTGCAGTCAACTTTCATCAAAATCTGTTCAGTAGTTTTGTGTGAGTAACAAACGTAAGCAACATCAAATTCAAAGTTTCAAAATTTACGATATTAGTAGAATTATGATTAAGTTTACTTTTTCTTTTAGTTTTTACTTTTTGAATGCTTTCTTTTATCTGAATAAAACTCTAACCTGTATTTTTTAATCGTCCATATGATACGGGCTATCACATTTAATTTAAGTCAAAACGAAATAGTTCTTGGTCGGAGTAAACCTAAATATACTTATTTGGCATAGGTATAAAATGATTAATAAAGCAACTTTATCTATGACAACCCAGTGATAATGAATGTACACATACGTGTACAATGTGTGTATCTATATATGTGCTATATCATATACCAACGCTGTCAAATATAGGCGCCTGCACACTTGAAACTTGTGATAAATAACTGATAAGCAACATTATGCCCTGACTTTTTTTACATGTTTATAGCACAATTAGCATCCTCGCTGTTCAGCGTTACTGTTATTTAATAATTATTTAAAGCTAACTGCCAAATCAAGGTACCTACTTTAAACTTAATTTTAAGGTCGTTGACCGGCGCTCCACAGGACCTTTCCTAATAGGAAAAAAAAACGGAATATCTGGATTTATTAAAAGGTACAGTCAACCTAAAAAAAATAATTTCTCTATAAAAATTACATGGACTTTTCTCATCAGGAATGTTCTAATAAGAAAGAAGAAATTTCGAACGAAGAAAATTCTAATAGCTTTAATAGCTTTCTTAGAAACAAAACTTGCACTGCAAAGGAAAAGGTCCTGAGATCAAAAAAATTTGCCACATCTGCTGAAGCCATAAAAATACTCTAGTTTCTTAACGAATACAAGGTCAGGGTGGTAATTAAATACTGCTATCATGGTGTAACAACGATGTTTTTTTATTTTTTTGTATTCTTCAATAATACAACAGTTCTATTGCTCATTAACGCTTTTTCATTCAGAGGTCATCCGTGATTGTGTCTAGTGCTGCCACCTGTCCTCTGCCCGAGTTAGTTTTAACTAGGGATGTAACGAGTTATAGAATCGATAACACTAGTAGCAAATAATACTATGCTGGAGCGCTTTCTAAGCTCATACTGTTTGCTAAAACCAAAAAACTGTCTCGCTTTAACCTTATAAAGTAGCACTTGTTATTAAACCAACTAGACTATTTGTGAGTAATTGGTAAACACAGGCTTTTATTCTCAATTTGATATTGTGGTTTTGTTATGTGGTCATTTTGACTCATGACGGATTCTTTGCGTCAGTAGTGGTCATTAGTTTAATAATACAAGCTATCAAATACCTTCTTTGTTTATAAAGTTAGTAATGCGTTATTATTAATGTATTTTTCAAGTAGGTATCTAAAAGCTCTCAGAATTGTGTTGTTTTTCCGGTAATTAGGGTATACTGAAATTTTTTAGGTAGCAGTTGAGTTGCCCGCAGTATCCTGAAAGTCAAGTGCGACATTGCGGCAACTTTACTTTCTTCTTACTTCGCTGTCAAACTGTTGTGGGATTATAATATATGTATATGACGAAGCAAACGGCTCCAAGAGTCTTTTTAAAAAGTGTGACATCTTCACTGCTGACGTCACTGTCATCATCATCATCATGGTGGTCGCTCATACTCCAGGAATGAAAGGCTTGCAGGTAGTCTTCGATTGGTTTTATTCAGTTTCACAATTTGTCACAAATACAATTGAGGAGCTCCGAACAGTCCGGCCTCTCGAGTCAGACTGAGCTGCGATCAGTCGGGCGGTCGTATTTATAGCAAACCTAAGACTCGCACAAACATTGTTTGCAAAATCTATTCAAACATGCTTGCGAGTGTCTTAGTTCAATTTTAACAATAAATCAATGTTACAAAATGATGTTTTAAGGTGTAAACAGTTAACTCAATCAGTTAAATAAGAAGTTAACATAAAAGTAGTGAATTTTATCATTCAACAATGAATTGATGATTCTAAACAGTAGTTATGCAATTAAAACTATTAGTAGTAAACTAATAGTTATTACTTTGTTATTTTTAACAGTTTTTGAAGTTTGTTAGCGTCTTTGCGCCGATATATATATGTTTAATGATGTACTCGCATTTTATATTATTATGTATGTTTTGAGACAAAAAAAAAACCAATGGCGCCCAACGTGGTACGCCGCCTACAAGTACATCGTACCACAAAATAAATAATACAGAGTAATACGTACGTAATTGGGCGGCGTACCACGTTGGGCGCCATTTGTTTTTTTTTAAGTCTTGATAAGTTGAAAAATAATGCCCAATTACTGACTGCTGCGTCTTGGTACTAAGGGAATAAAGTAGAACGAAAGCCTATGACATACTACTACCTATATATATTAGTTCTAAAACTAGTAATATTTAATTCATTACTAGACATGATCAAAGATCTTGTCTAGTACTTTTATATTACTAGTTATTGTAAGTACCTACCCATCTTTGTACTGCAAAGCTAGGTAACCTACCGATATGGATATAATAATATAATAATAGGTATATACCTATACATACGATGCAATGTAGTGGTCTTGAGTAAAGAAAAAAAATAATGCTTATCGGTAAGTGGTTGACGTGTAGTCTGATAAAAAGGCTAACGATTAGATATTGTGAATATACCGGCGTTAGTGCCTTACTGATAAGGTGATGTACAGAGGGAGCTATTTTATTATTATTTGTACCTTTACCTATAGAAAAAAAATTGGAAAAGTCGTGATTTCGGTATTCCTTTTCGCAAATGTTTGACTGATTTTTAATTCAAATTCAATCTCTACTTACAAGACATAGTATTGCAAGAACAAAATATAGTGTCGATGCCAAAGATCAAATCTTGCAATGGAAATATATTATGAAGGGATAATTGTGTCATACATGTGACAAAATTTATACTAAATCTGACATTATTAGACACATGTATCTAGTCTATAAGACATCTTTAACACCTGTCTGGCACATTACATCTAAGTATTAATAAATAAATAAATCAATCAATCAATAAATAATTTTATTATGCGAAATATATCCGAACGGTTCGACTGTCGGTATGTGCACCATTGTAACATGGTACACATACCGACATAGCTTTAATAGGTATTGACATTGAATGTTTATTCATTTGTTGTGGCGTATCATATATATAAAATTCTCGTGTCACAATGTTATTTACCTTACTCCTCCGAAACGGCTTTACTGATTTTTACCAAATTTTATATGCATATTCAGTAGGTCTGAGAATCGGCTACTATCTATTTTTCATACCCCTAAGTGATAAGGGTTGTTCACCCTTAACATTTTTTTAAATTTATATGGCAAAACAACGTTTGCCGGGTCAGTATTATTGTTTATTTTGTGATCCATGTTGGTCTAAAATAAATTAATTTGAAAATTGAAATTATAATATATAAAGTACACCTACACGCATAGTTTTATTTGTTGGTTAATTATAAACGTGGCGCCTATAGAAATACCTAGAAGCTAGTAGGTATACTTCTTAGTAAGATTAGAAGTAACGTCGTCAGCACGTGGATATGTAATTGTTTTCCTTATACCTACAATTATTTAGCCACGTCGATGAGTGATTAATGATAAGTGAAGCATATGCATCAAGAATGACGAAGAAATATACCTAATTTCGTACCTATCTAACATAACAATGAGTTCGTAGAACTATATCTACTTATAGGTACAATGACGCTTGACGCAAATAAATAAATGACGCTAGTTATTGTTATTAAGTACATAACATTATTTATCATTAGTACTGCTTCAAAAAAACAGTTCTGTACAAAGTCGATTAAAACCTTTATATGTGCCTTTTACCACGTATTAAAATCATAGTTTTCATACAAAATTCAAAGAATAGTAGAAATGCCTAAATTTATGCCTAGTGAACTATTTTCGGGTTATTTATCCAAAATTAATAGAAAACCATTTTATTAATTGTATTATTAGTTTTGCATAAATAACCACCCGTAAATAGTTTAACACTCACCACGCATAAATTTAGGCATTTCTAATATTCAGTGAACAAGTTAATAATGGTTGAATTTCGTTTCAAAAACGTACCTACCACTTTAAATATCGTCATCGTCAGCCCATATCAGTCCACTGCTGGACATAAGCGTCTAGTCCCAAAGAGCCCGAAGCCACTGAGCCCATTCGACTTTTCTTCTAAACTGCTACAGTCTGTATCTATATGTGTGTGAGTGAGTATCCTACGCAGAACGTCCTACACGTTTGCAGATTCGCGGTCTCTACTTTAGAACACGTCTAGTCGTCTATCCTAAAGGTTATCGCAATGAATAAAGACTACCCACAACACATAATAAATTCTCGTTGAATATTATTTCGTTTTTTTCCAAGTTCATCCAAGACAGACGTGTTGCCAAGATTCAGCTAGACTGTTTGTAATGCTTGGCAGTCGATCTGGCTTCGTTGCAGCGATTCCAATGATTACAGGTTTTTTTTTTTTAAACGAATTCTATTTTAAAACAATCATGCAAGAACATTATTTACATACCTATATTAATTACTTGTAACTAATATCTACAACTTCTCAGGTATCTTAACATCGACCTCAAAGAAAAAGTATCTTTAGCCATCTCTCATAGCAGCTCAGTAAGCACCTTGCTAATAACATAGTCCAAAGCTCCCACTTTACGAGCGGGATTCATCAGTCGGGAGACGATTTCCTAAATTTAGGGAGCCATGTGCGTAGCTTTTGGGTAGGTACTAGGTACGTTTCACTGCTGTTAAGTGGTGAAATAGTTCAACAACTGTCGGCGGTCTGTAACTGAGACACCAGTGTTGTCCGCACACCCACACGAAAGAAGAAGTTCAACAACTTAATGAAATGTGAAATATATGTGGTATTTAGACTATAGAGTTTAAGAATAAAAGTATCTAATATAACACTAAAATAACATTTACTCTACTATATTGGGAGAACCGCATTTTTAGGCAGTTATATAACGATTCGTGTTTTTTGTTAGCCAATTGTAAGATCAATAATATGGCACAGTTGACAATCACAACATCTGCATGTGGGTTTTGTGGGGGAAGTACCTACCTGCCTACAGAGGGCGAGGTACCGGTATTGCTTTCAGCACTACGATTTCGATCGGTTTCCATATCTCATTACCTTCCTAACTATTACATTTAGATAAGAATTAGATCATACAGCAAAAAATATTGTTTTTATCACTTCGTGTGAATTTTTTTAGCGCCACTGTATTGCACAATATAACCTATCTAAGAGCCATATCAGATGAAGTCAGAGTTTCTTATTCTTTCTGTAATAAAATATTTGGTTCTTCGGTTTTCAGTTACACAAATGAAACATTATTTAGGAAAGTACAATTGTATTATTATCTCACTGCGTTCGACAATAGAATTTGGATAAAAAACGTCTCAAGTTAATCACCCTTTGCTTTGAGATCACTTTTTCACTCATTTAAAACTATGACAAAACATAAAAATGTCCCAAAATGCTGACAATCCGGTTGCAATTAAAAGCTGTTATTAAAATCGGGGGTTGACTCTCTAGCCTCGAGCTTAATACGTTTCTGTAAAAATAAACCATCAATTTCGTACATTATTTCTAGTCTCTCGAGATCTCCGTATCGTTTCAGTTTTTTGGCCAAAAGTTTCCCGTAGACGTCACATTCATCTTCATCGTCAGCATTATTTTTCAGCTGGCCTCCGAGATTTATAGCATTACTTAGCACGGACAATGCTTGTGTGAAAACTGTATCGGATTCAGGCAAACTCGGATCTTGTTGCTTACTAAGAAGACCTTTCGAACAATGCCGGGCTGACTCTGAGTTCTCTTCATTTGACATCTCTTCAACGCCAATCTCAATGACAGGATTCCATTTTTCTTGAAACGACGCGAATGACGATGTGGACCCCTGTTTTAAAATTGTCTTAAATTTAGGCCTGTAGATATAATTCTTGTCGCATTCATTAGAAAAATAATCAAAGAAAATTTGCGAACTAATATTAAAATTACTGGGCTGTAGTGTGTATCTGGAAATTGTAGTTCTAGGTTTGGCTCTGTACTTGTTCCTAAATGTCTTCTGCAAATGTTTATGAAAATCGGGTCAATAGTTTTTTTTGTTTGAGGAGAAAAAAATATTATGAATTAATTATTAACTTTAGCTTCACCCCGCAGTTTCACCTGCGGTTTCATGGAATAAAAAGTATCCTGTCTTTGTCCAGAACCTCGGGTTTCTACATACCAAAATTCACTAAAATCCGTCGAGTAGTAACAAACATCCACCTATCCTCACAAACTTTCGAATTTACTTATAATACTAGCTGCGCCGCACGGTTTCACCCGCGTAGTATTCGGTTTATCTCCTCTTCCCTCGGGAACCGTTAAATTTTCCCAGATGGAAAGTAGCCTATGTCCTATTCCAGGGCCTAAATTAAGTACCTACGCCTTACCTAATACAAAATTTCATCAAAACCCGTTCAGTAGTTATGGAGTTAAGTAACAAACGCACATACAGATTTACACATTTAGGATTGCTAGGATAAGTAGGAAGTAGGATCTAACTTTATGTAAATCTTTGTCTTACTCACCCCATCATCAGTAGGAATGATTCTGCTGTCATAGACATCGGACATAAATGCTGCTATGGGTTCGTAGAAAACCCACAAGGGTTTGAAGACTTCTTCATCAGATTTGAGGGACGCAAGCCTTTTCTTGTGGTTCAATCTGAACGCAGCCATCAGTGTTTCTTTTTTTTTCTTTAAATCAGTTATGGGAACGTCCATTTCATCGGCAAGGCGCTCCCATGCATCAGCAACCTGTAAGAATCAATCAATCAATCAATCAAGAAGAAAGTGACGTATTAAAATTGTTATCCGCGTTTTTATGCGCCTTTTGAAGTTATGTCGGAATTACATGCTAATAAATTGAATCAGAATGCATTGTCATCAAGTTGTCAGCTACCCTAAAAGTTTCAGCCAGATAGTTAATAGGGAAGTGCTCCAAATTTGAGTTGTAAGATTGCACCCGGAACGACAGACAGACAGACAAACAAACAAAAAAGTGACTTAACAAAAACGAGTTTAAATAAATGTATATATATAATACTAGCTGCGCCCGCGGTTACCGGAATATAAAGTAGGTAGGTAGGTATGTTCTTTTTCAGGGCCTAAAGTACTTACATACCGAATTTTATTGAATTCCGTTCAGTAGTATTGCAATGTTAAAGAAATGTCATTTTGAGATACGACGTTATAAAAAATGTAGTATTGAATAACATCCATCCATCCATCCTCACAATATTTCGCATTTATAATACACTCGAGAGCAATGAATCCGGGTCACTTAAAGAATGTTAAAAATCTCGGAAACTAAAAATGATAGGTTAATGCAATAAATTGTATTTAATAGACAATGTAATACTCCTTAAATGAAAGTAAAAAAAATATGAGTCACCATACATTTTATTAACACAAAATTACATAAAGAAAAAAACTGCTGATCTCTCCTTAAAACAAAAATAGGAAACATGAAATTTTTGAACTTTATTACGATTTTCTTGAATTTTAATACTTCGTATTGCCTCCTCGTGCTTCCATTACTGCGTTTACGCGGTTTGGCATGCTGTACACCAAGTTCCTTATACGATTTTGGGGAATATTCTCCCATTCCTCTGTGAGAGCAATTTTGAGCTCACGAAGCGTGATTGGGGGAGGGTTTCGTTGTTTTACGCATCTGCCTAGCTCGTCCCAAGCATGCTCGATCGGGTTGATATCCGGGCTGCGCGCTGGCCACTCCATACGAGTAATGTTCATCTCTTGAAGGTAGTCATTCAAAATCCTACCTGTATGAGGTCGGGCATTGTCATGCATAAATATAGCATCCTCACCTAAATTGACCATAAATGGACCAACGTGATCATTGAGGATTTCTTCCACATATCTTACGCTAGTTAAAGAGCCGTTTTCTATGATCACCAGCTCTGTGCGACTTTCAGAAGAAATTCCGGCCCACACAAGTACAGACCCACCACCGTAGGCTACTTTTTCTTCGATGCATGCTTGCTTGAATCTTTCCCCTGGTCTTCGATACACTCTGTGTCTTCCATCGTGCTTGTAGAGCATAAATTTTGATTCGTCGGAGAACATAACTTTTGACCAATCTTCAATACTCCAATTTACGTGGCTCTGGGCATATCTTAGTCTCGAAATACGATGCCCACGCTCCAGTTTAGGGCCGTTTGCAGGTCTAAGGGGTTTTAAGTTAGATTCAGCAAGCCGACGTCTTACTGTCCATGCACTTGGGTTACTTCCTCCGAGGCGTCGAAACTGATTGGTGAGTTCAGTTCCTGTGAGAAAGCGATTTCGAAGCATGGTGTTCACCAAGTATCGGTCTTCTCATGCTGTGGTACACCTGGTTCTGCCCGTTCCTGGTCTGCGTAGGTTAGAACCAGTTTCTTCGTAACGTCGGAGAACTCTTTGTACTGTTGACAGCGACACACCGACAGTCCTGGCTGTATCGCGCTGACTCCGGCCGGTTTCCAGCATTGTAAGTATTCTGGTGCATTCTTCAGGCGTAAGCGACATAATTTCAGCTTGAATAATGAATATAGAGCACTATCAACATGGTTTATGTACCCACATAAATGACAGATTACAAACAAAAGCAAAACCAAATGCTGTAATTTCGTAGTTCCATCTTCGAAAGTGGCCCTTTTTCAAATTTGATTTTTTTATGATATAACTTTACAATAACTAAGAAGTTTTAATACCTTCATTTAAGGAGTATTACATTGTCTATTAAATACAATTTATTGCATTAACCTAGCATTTTTAGTTTCCGAGATTTTTAGGATTCTTTAAGTGACCCGGATTCATTGCTCTCGAGTGTATTAGTAGGATAAAATATGATTACCAACACAATTAAACATCATAATACCGACAGGCTACTAATACCATTTCAAAACCAGTTCAGTCGTTATGGAGCTATGTGATAACAAACACACACACACACACCCTCACACATACAGACTTTGGCGTTTATAATAATAAGTGAAATAGTTGGAAGTAGCACCTTTTACTTTGACCTTGGTTTCCTAAAGGATAATACATATACCTACCTGTTTAGAATTTCGTACCAACTTTTTTTTTATGGAACTGAGTGATGAGACGTGCAAATCGTTCGCCTGATGGTAAGCGCCACGCCTGCCCTTAACAATTGCAGGTCCACCCAACTTTTAATACCAAAAATAGCACTGCGTAGTAAGTACTGCATTGTGATCATTACCCTGACACATCGGATATGCCACTATGCATATGCATATGCATATCCACATCTCATATGCCCAGTCATTTCGCTGGCTACAATGCCCTTCAAACTGGAACACAGTAATGCATGCGCACTACTGTTTGGCGTCAGAATAATTGGCAAAGCTGTGGCAACGTTAAAGCAGTGTTACAATTATATGGATTGTAACACTAAGATTATACGTGCTCCTTGGTTAGTTCAGTAAATAGGTAAGTGTATACCTACATAAATCGACGTATTAAATAAATAGCACTTACTTTTGTTTTATCTTTATGAGCTAAACATTTTGGGTTCCATATCGCGGGCTCGTTCTTGTACAGTTCAATGAACTTGAAAGTAACTTCGTTACTCCACGCCATCGTGGTATTTATTCGGCAAACACTACACACTACACGCCACCGTGGACGAATACGGACTGCGTGATCGGCGATGTTGTGGACGCACGCACGCCATTGCAAGCCATTGTGACCGCTATTGATCGACCGAGCATTCCGAGCAACCGGCACCGGCGCGCCGCCATTGGCGACGATGGCCAATCACAACCGTTCACCCGGCTCACCTGTCATCGCCCAGGATTGGCGGTAATCGATTTAAAAGTTACATTCTTGGCGGCAAATTCAAAATTATTTGTCATGGAGTGAACGATAGTATATATGAGTGATTGTGTAGAAGAACTAATTCTACATAAACATAATAATATTTTTATTATGTAGTTAATAAATTATATTTTCTAGAGCATTACCTACCTACCTAATCTATATGTATAATTGTTTGTTGTTATGTTAACATTTTTAATGGTTTGTTTTTATCTTTAGTTTTGCATGTCGATTGTGAAGCCATAATTAATGATTTTTAATTAGGTAAATGAATTTATTTTTATGCATATGTATACCTACTTACCTACTTTCGGTGTTCTCGAATTGTTAAAAAAGATTTTTTTAAATGCACTGAGCACCAGGACAAGATCTTGTAGCGCTCGTAGCGTGCGTAGCTCGCCTAGCCGTTCGCGTAACAGAGCAACAATCGCAGCGGTCACAACTTGGATGGGTGACCGCTTGTGTGGTATTTATGTATGAGCGCTACCGTGCTTCGGAAGGCACACAGTCGTTAAGCCATGTCGGAGGCTTTCGGGCGGTGGTCTAAAAACTCCGACACAGTGCTGAGAGTAGATGTACGAAACAAGCAAGTCGTTCGCCTGATGGTAAGCGCCACGCTACCCTTTAACAATTGCAGTGCCACACAGAACCTTTATACCATGAAAATTATTGTGAGGCACTGCATTGCACTCGTCACTCCAAGAAAGACATCAGATATTAATCTCATATGATGCCCAGTAATTTCGCTGGCTACGAAGTCATTCAAACCGGAACACAGTAATGCTTGCGCACTACTGCTTGGCGGCAGTATAACTGGAAGCAGTGGTACCTACCCTGACGGCCTACCGGCCTACCTGACGGCATACGAGAGACTAACCACTATAGCTTAGTATCAATATTATTTAGGTATACCGGAGCGATAATTATCTTTTGATTAATCGAGAAAACGTACCGGTTAAGGAAAACTAGGTAGGTGTTTACTGATATTACCTAAATGAGTTTGTTTTCCATGACACACTTGAGAGAAACGAGTTTAGATAAAATGTCTGTTTGTATAATTGTATTACAAACATGATACAGCCTTTCATATAGATAAAGTAGGGCACATGTGGACTTGTTATGTACACTCTAATTACGTTAAGTACATGTTATTATTTATGTAACTAATTTGAGCCGTATTTTAATTAATAGGTACTCCAAGTTTAGTTCAAGTATGCAAAAAGCTTGTCATGAAAAATCAATTTAAAAAAAAATTTTTGATTAATAAATATTAATCATATGTATTAATCATATTGTTAATTTAAGTTAAAAAATTTATACACATTTAAAGCAAATAAAGTATATTCTATTATATTCTAATATCAGTATAAATACCCAAACTAAGAGACCATAATTATTCTGTACCCTCTGACGGATATTATAAAATGTGACATAAACATAGTTAGCCCGGTTTCCACACCTAGGTACATACTACATACATATTTTCCGTAAAAATTTACAAAACATGTTTTTTTGATGTTTCTCAAAAACTTACGATTTGATTTGATGGGTTACTTTAGGGGAGCATATATACAAGCAATGATGTTTTGTATATCTCTTTAACCCACAAGTTACAAGTAACCTAAAGGGCAATGGAAAGGAAATTGGTAGGCATAACACTCAGGGACAGACAAACTAATGAGTAGCTCAGATGTAGAAACAAGGTCACAGCTATTGGCAAAAGAACAGCCAAACTGAAGTGGGAGTGGGCACACATTGCCCGGAAACAAGATTCGTGGTGTAAAACACTATTAGAGTGGAGAACGTATGGACATAAAAGGCCAGTATGATATACTACAGATGAGATGGAAAGACGACATCAAAAAAGTGGCGGGCAGCAACTGGACTCTCACTGCCCAAAACCGGCAAAAATTGAGAAGTTTTAAGGAGGCCTACCAGTCAATTGGTCCAAAATGGCTAAAGAAGAACAAGATATCTCAATGTCCACAGCAAGATTTTTTATGTGATAATGATTAACGAGAAAGGTCGTCTTTAGGTACATAAGGATAATCGATATATTTATATAACAATACCGTTTTATATCGGCAAAATCTACCGCTTTCGGTCCTCACTAACTAGAGCTGAACCTGTTAATGTGATCGTGTCTCGGCTAAACTAAAGTGGCTCGGTCAGCTAATATAAAGCCAAGAATGGAAGTCGGGCCTTTACACCCTTTTATGGGACTGGGGCTGCTCCTAGGCAGTATAAACTTGGTATAAACTGTATAAAAGTACGACTTTGATGTGAAATTTGAAAGCTATCTGCGATCTACGGTTACTGCGTCATGATTTTCTGTTCAGGAACTTGATAATAGGAAGGGAATTGGCTTCCAGTTTGTTAAAAAAAGACCCTGACTTGTTAATTATTACTATATGTAGTATTGTCACCGAATAACTTAGGTTATTTTTGTACTACGTATTGTACCTACTTAAATAATTGAAACTGATTAGGTACGAATTCGATTTTGCTGGCAATATATGTAGATCTAATAGGTATTGCTGGCAATATATGTAGATCTAATAGGTATATGAGAGAAGTGTAAAAGCTATTTTTTTAATTGTAATGAGGTGCAGAGACAATAGCTGTTGAAACTACTAATTATACCTATTCTAAGAGTTCTAAATAAAAGCACAGGACATGTGTGACATCGGAAACGCTCACGTTCTTTTGCAACAATGTTGAAAACATTTGCTCATCGTCGCCTCGCGAGACACAAAAAAGTCGTGCGTTATGCATTAGCGCATGATCTGTTTTACTAATACAAAGCTGGTGCCACAATGCCGGCCGACTCATCTGTCAAGAAGTCAAGCTCTCAAGGGCTGGTTATTCATTGCCCTCAGCGGTGGAGCTTTCATCTCGTCTGACTGATGACCTGATGGACACGAACGAATATACACCGATGCTATTGTCAGTGGTGAAGACAGGTTTCGACAATAGAGCGGGTCTATCAAAGAGACGCATGTGAACGGGTTCGAAGGATTGTCTCGTCAAGATTGGGTAATAGGTTGTTAAGTGCTAGTCGCGGTACTGACTGTCTCGGATCTTCTCGCATTTTTATGAGTCTCGCTTCATTTGCAGCGTGGTGAGTAATGAGACTGTTTATAAACTTCTTGGAATATATAAAACAGCGCAATGTTTATTTTTAATCGTTATTTAGTATTCTGCGCGGAACCGTTGTAGCAGGTACATGTGATCTAGCAACTTCAACAGTTGTTCTTATTTTGCAACTATTATCTTTTTCCCGCGACTTCTTCCGCGTAGGGGAAAAAGGAAGGACATAGTCGTCTTTATTCCAATACCATTTTAGCAAGACCTGCCAAGTACTATAAGAGTGCGTACTACGTAGAGATCAGTATATGTTTCTTCATAGTTACCCAACCGATTTTGATGTAGAATATCCTAAGTTGAGACTTACTAAACAGTCTAAACCACATTAAAATCTGTTCAGCAGTTGTCGAGTCTATAGGTAACATACAAACAACAGGTAAAAATTCTAAAACCGTGGATTCGGAACGTTACTTTTATAAAAGCATGCATAAATTACAGCAAAGCATCTTCTAGGCTTGACACTTAAGTTGTTAGCAAACGAGCTTTTGCCTGGTTTTCTTTAACTTCAACAGTAGAAGAGCAACGACCAGACCGCTGTAGGGCCGGAAGACCTTTTGACCCTTTGTTTATCAGCAGTCAGCGCCGAAGCGGCCGGATGTGCTGCGACGGGAACGCGTCGTCGACTCGCATCAATGGCTTCCATATAGGGTTGCCACTGATTACAAAAAGATATCGAATATTGGTACTTTAAGAAGGGCTTCATGTGATTTCCTGAGTTTTGTAACTTCGAACGTACCTCCCTTCCATAACAGTTCTTACATGCCTTTTTAGTCATTTTTTCATTGACTGGTGGTTTTCTTTGGAAAAGGCAGAAACCTTTGGATAAATGTCCTTCATGAGCTGATTAGTGAGTGATTAGACGAGAGAAATTGTCTGCTCTCTGTTCATGTCAGGGCGATTATACAGGGCGATCTCGAAGTCTTTAGGTAGACAACTCTCATATATGGGACATTCACTGATCCTATTTTATAGGATCAGTGGGGACAATCCATTCCACTCCTATTCCATTGACCTTTTTTTGATTCATTGTATTGTCCCTTAGTATTCTGTGGTTATACAAACATTAAACTTTCTGTGAAAAAACAATCTTCAAAGCTAACGCATTGACCGCATTACACTATGCGGTCAATGCGTTCACTAGGTTTGTTCAAGCGGATTAGGTAGTGCCAGCCAGCTATATACCCATATGTACACATGACTGCATCTAGGTTTTTAACAAAGATACGCCTACCTTTAACAAAGGCCTAGGGTACTTACGTTATTCATATAACGTCTTAGTAATTAAATGGTAGACAATGATTGACATATCAAACCAAAGTCCACAGGATACGCCGATTACGTCGGCATTTGTCGCCAGCAAGCTTGTTTGTCGCGTAGCTATATATATAGCTAGCGTCTGTCACACGCAGGTCTAGGTATTATATCTACTAACTAGCAAGTCCCATGCGACTTCATACACGATTAGAAATAACTCTCTATGAAGTCCTAGTACGTACCTCTCATGAAATCAAAGATTTTAAATAAATATCTTATATATAAACCACTAAAAGATGCATTCAAATCGAGCCAATGATCTAAGGTGTTGACTTTGATAGGTACAGCTTTCCGGCAATCCAGTTTCTTTGTTAAAGCAAAGCTTTAAGTTAAAAAAGAAACTGACAAAGATTGATTTAGGTTAAGACCTAGACACAGTTTTTAAACAAAAAAAAACACAATAAAACATGTCTAAGAACCACTACTAGAAAATCAAACAAAATAATCAAATATTCAAAAACCGCATCTAAAATGGTTTACCCGAGCTACGGTGCCATAGAGAAACACAGTCACACACACAGTGGTCAAATTTATAACACCCCTCCTTTTTGCGTCGGGGGTTAAAAAACATCATCAGTAGGTACAAAGACATACAGTACAGTTTATAGTTCAACTAATATTAGCTCTTACAGAGGAATGCTGATAAGCATGGGTAACCGACGGAAACGCGTCGCCAACTTGCATCAATGGCTTCATTGTGAAGGCTGCAAATATAAAAGGATTCTTTGGAACGGCTGCTATTTTCTGGAAACAAAATATTTTCACCACGCTCTGTTGTGTGTTGCTTACGAATAAGTAAAAGATTTCAGTGGTATATAATAGGTACCTAAGGGTTTCTTGGCAGAAGGATTAGCTATAGGTAAATCATGTTAGCATACCTACTTATTTAATTGTTAGGTGTACAAACTATCTTGAAACTATGTTTAAGATTTTTGATGTCTTAAACGGTCGGGATGGCAGCAACTGCTATGATAGAACATGGCACTAAAAAGATATAATATTATATCTAGATAAAACTGTTTGTTGGGAAGAATGCATTGAAAAGAACTTTTTTTTATATTAACTATTGGCTTGCGTTTGACCACTATCTCACCTGATGGTAAGCAACGATGCGGTTGACGATGTAGCACGCTTGCCAAGATAACACCTGTTCACTCGAGATTTGAAGATTCCCAGATTGTAAGTATCGGGAAAGACTGACTCCAGCAGGGAGTTCCACTCGTTAACAGTGCGCATAATGAATCTGGAACTTCCATTTTGCAAAACCCAGGATAGGTATGGGGAAAACCGAAGGAAGTGCGTTGTTACTAGTTAGCTCTATGTCATTGGCTTTAAACAAAACCTAGGTCGTCTAGGGCTGCTACATTAGAATTTATTTTTCTTTTCCAGTATTTTCGGGGGAGTCTTGGAATCGGCCTATTTGTTTTGTTTTCTGGGAAATGGACCTATATTTCTACTTTTCACCTATTTCTAAAATTTATAACCTATCTATAGTTAATGTGTTACTTCTATGAGGGACAGAGCGCACTATATACTGTATAAGCATTATACCATAAATAAACATATTTATGAATGAAGGAGTAAGCAAATAGTTTTTCTGCAGCATCAACTAATGACTGTTGCTCCATTGGAATGCTCTGACTCGACAACGGAAATGTTAATAAAAACAACTTCGCTGCCAGTCATTGAAATGAAATAACCCACATATAAAAACAGATAAACTAACATGCCTACTTTCAGATACTTAGTATTTCCTCGATTAAGAAGTTAACAGGTTGTTATCACATCAAGCTACTGGTCAGACCAGTACCTACCATGCAGTAGGTACATCATAACATAACTGTTGGCATAAGCTAATATGAGTTTCCAGTTCAGTGACTTCAAGTCTTCACACATCACGCCTTGCCGTGATAACTTGAAATTCATGTTTCTATTGACTGGAATAATTAGCAACGACACTAACAAGTCCATGTCATACCGCTGTGTCAGAAGTGGAAATAGGAATAATTACATTTTTTTTTCTAATGAAGTTTCTTAATAAGACACCTCAATAAAGTTACAATCTAGCCTATTAAGACTAATAAGTAATTTGAATTTAACTTAAGCTGCTAAGTAGAGTAAAACTAAGAATGTGTCCATTAACACTTTTCTTACTGTCTCTATTAAGGCGAAGACACTATGTTCTTGTGTTCTTTATGGGTAGCACTATTATACTACAATTACAATACACTGTCACTTCACTACACTAACTCAAAAGGTTTTGTCCGTTTGAGTCTTCTCACTATGTCTGTGCTGTCAAGGAGCTGGATAGTCTCGACGTTCACGTGGTGATGAAATCTCCGTTCATGAGCTTCGGCGAACTTTTTTATTACACTAGTGACGAGGTCCACTTTCAGGTCCCGATGGAGGTCGTCATTTCGAATGTACCACGGAGCGTTTACCCCTGAGTACTTTGGAATAATGAGGAATAATTACATGAAAACAACTTTTGTCAAACAAGTACTTACCTCTAAACCTTACCTACCTACCTTAAATAAAACCTAAGTAAGTTTAATAATCATGAAAAATTAACAAAATTTAATTAGGTACCTACCTAATACTTTTTCTGTGAGAAGTTCTCACAATTAAAGTTAAGTGACTAGGTACCTACTTATTTTGTTATTTTAAGTCTAATTGTTTTATGTAACTGAGTGGCGAAACGAGCATGTTCTTCAGCTGATGGTAAGCAACACGCCGCCGCCGTGCCTTCGCGAACTTTGTTTTGCTAAATCTTGTGCGATATTGAACTGTGTTCGTCATCCTAAGACAATGCTCATAATGTCCGGTGCCCTTCAAACCGGAACACAGTAATGTTCGCACACTATTGCTTGGCAGTTGAATGTCTGATGTATATTCTGATTTTTTTTAAGGGGCGAATGCCTTTATTACTGAAAACAACTCTACACTCTACTTACTAAAACCACTAAAACTTAACTAACTACTTACAAGGAGAAGCAATTGGACAAGCCATAGACCATTACAGGCCTATGAATCGCTCAAATGCTCCAACCCACTACCAGTTGGCAGCGTACCCAAAGTGCTGGCAGTATTGCCCCTTTGGATTGCAATACTGATACGTTGAGCCAAAGAAGTCCCAGTATTTTGGTCACGCGTCGCATCGATCAGGCGCTCTGACAGACATTTGAAAATACGATGAGCTTCCGGTCCCCACGGACCCAAAGTCTCCACACCAAACGGCTCAAATATGTAACCGCTACCGAGGTTAGCATATTTAAAAATTATGATATTATGTTCTTCCCAAGGCTATCTGGCAGAAGACAAGGACTACAATTTTCTTTTTCGTAAAATCCGTAAATGTATTGCGTTTTCTCGAATATGGTAAGCCGATGGGAAAAGCCGCATCGCAACAACAACTCCAGAGAAGTTATGTTTGGAATCTTCTTCGTGTGTAAAGTGTCAACCCTGAGTGAATCCAAGGACCGTCAACAACTCAACACTACGAGTAAACCATACTGCTATGCCCACGCAGTAAGGACGAATTTTTAAAATTGTTTCGAACAGACATAATTTGGCGAAACAGATGTCCACCGGCTAAAAGCACTTTTAGATAACAATATTATTATATTTACACATCACCACAATAAAAGTAACAAGACATCTTCCGATATCGCTTTAACGTACATCGTACAGTCAGCTGGCCGTCGGCCACCCCAATGCTGAAATCCTAGACAAAGTCAGGGGATGCCCCTGAAACTCTCATCATCAAAAGAATCTTCACTGGAACTCTATGGACTCTGAGTGGATTTAAGTATACGTATAAGTAATATAAGTTATTATTTATTTATTTATTTAAGTATTTAATATTTTGTAACGAATCCTTCTACGATGCATACAACTTCATGGACAGTAAGTCAATATTTATTGAGTCTTTTCTAAGTTATTAATGTTTCAGGTTATTAAAATTTTCGGGGAAGAACGTTTCAACAGCCATCACCCATTGAAACTCGATATAGTGAGCGTGTGTCGTTTTATGTTGTAGAACTCCTACTATGATACTTTTATACTCGGCCATGTCTCGCGACCTAAATATCGACCTCTGGGTATTAACATGCGCAAACAAGGCACTCCACTGACAACGATAACGATAGTGGTAACCGTAACACTGATGTGGGTAAGTGAACTTCTAAATAAGCAAATGGGTACGTAATATACGTACCTATGGCGAGCTCCTCGAAACCTCAACCCCTGATCTCGATTTCTAGGTCTGATTAAAGGAGAGTTATGAAGGGAAGTTATTTATGAAAGGTTTTAAGAGCGAGTGTGGCTCAGCGGGAACTCATACGCCTTTCGATCAGACGCACCTGGGTTCTAATCCCGACTCGGCCCTGCACCAATGACTTCTAGTTAAGTGTAGATTTTGCACACTCGCTCTAAAACGGTGAAGGAAAACATCGTGATGAAACCCGCTCACGCGCTTTGGAGTGGTAGGCTCTGGCCGTGGTTGTAATACCACCCACCGAACAAAGCCATGTCGTCAAGCGACCTAGTCGTGTTTCGGGATGATGTTCGGTGAACCATCGGGGAGACGGGTCTGAGCAGCCGCTCAACTGCCGTCTCTCTCTAGATCTATGTGCTCCCTCTTAGGCTACATCATCGCTTCACATCAGGCGAGATAGTGGCCAAACATAGATCGATTAAGCGTAAAAAAAAGGTGACAGCACCGCGCAAAACAATGACTGAATGAATTATATCAAAACAGAATCGACATCTTCAATCAAGAGATTTGGCGCGCACTTGAACCAGCTTGTTTCCATGTAACTGGGTACAGCAATAGCACAATTGCAAATCTGTGGTAACAGCTATGGACACTGTTAAGCGCAATAGTTTCGCCATGTCAGGTGGGCTACATAAAATAATATAGGAAATATGTATGTACCTTAAGGAATCTGGAAAAATAGTCGCAGAACTCCAGTAAGAGAACAAAACAAATAAGTTGGATTGTACTTGTTTTTTTTCTTTGACCAAATAACAACTTGTTACGTATAATTCATTAAAAAAGAACAAGAACCGACTTCAAGACTGTACCTATAGTTTTTGTTTTTGTTGTTATCAACAAAAACAAAAAAGGAAAAAGCGCTGAATCAATTTCGATAAAATTTATATGTCCCTCCACTCCACCTTCATAACTACCACCTCTGAAATATGACCTACCAAACAAAAAAATCATCAAAATCATATCATAATTGGCGGAGTAATCGCGTAACAAAAATACACAAAAAAAAACAGTCGAACTACGAACCTCCTCATTTTTGAAGTCTGTTCAAAAGTAGTGAAGTAGGTACCTATATATGTAAAATCTGATTGTGTGCCTTAGTATTTAGTCTTAGTCATTCCTAATGTTACCAATTAGGACGGCGCGGCGTCACCGCTCCTCGAATGTAGTAATTTAAAAATTTTCATTGGCTGATTAAATCAGTGGGGAGGATTATATACATAGGAATATGTTTACGATTGGCTTAAAATCTTTACAGTATTAGCGAATCAAACAGGAAAATCTGCCATATACGTTCCATTGGTAGCACTAAACAGAGAACAAATCTTTATTTAGTTACACCAAATGCTCAGTAATCCGAGGAATGACTCAAACGGTGAAGGAAAACTTCATGTGAAAACCGATACAAAATATCATGTCATTGTTGAGGTATGAAACCGTCCAATATAACATATTTTTAAGGCCAGTGCAGTAACATTCTCCTGGGCTACCCTGGGTGGGACTGTTCTCTATTTTCAACCGACATCTAAATAAATTATTTTTCAAAAAAACTAAACCGACTTCAAAACCACAAATAGCACTCAAAAGTAAAAAATAAATTAATATAATTATCATAAGCGCTACCCACTCATATATTTGAAGTCGGTGCCAGCCAAGTGTAATAGGTAGCAGATAAATACTATGTATATAGTAAGTACTACTTGTAGGTAGTATCTATCTACTACCTTTTAGACTTGGCTGGCACCGACTTCAAATATATGAGTGGGTAGCGCTTATGATAATTATATTAATTTATTTTTTACTTTTGAGTGCTATTTGTGGTTTTGAAGTCGGTTTAGTTTTTTTTGAAAAATAATTTATTTTACCCTTTTTAGTGAAAAACAAGTCTTAATTAAATTAATTCAAAAAGTTTTTAAAGACAAGCTTTTATGATCTAGAAGCCACATCATGACGAAGTTTAAAACGGGCTATCACAATTAAATGCATGTACAAAAAATTTCATGTCTGTCCTATATCTCTGTTGAAGAGTTCCCTCGCCGGAAGTCAATCCTGGGTGTATCAGCCATGTCATGATGGAATGTAGAACAGGCTATTATGGTTAAATCCATTTACGAAATGTTGTGTCTGTACTATTCACCGTTGAGGAGTTCCCTCACCGGAAGTCAACCCTGGGTGAAGCAGGTGAAGCAGTCGAATACAAACCTCCACCTTTAGAAAGTTGGTTACGAAAAAAACAAGAACCGACTTGAAGATTAAACTTATATTTTTTGTTTTTGCTATTTTTTTCAAAAACTACTGAATGAATTTCGATAAAATTTATATGGGACCACCTTTGAAGTATTCCCTACCAATCAAAAAAAGAATCATCGAAATCAATGCATAATTGGCGGAGTAATCGCGTAACAAACACACAAAAAAAAAATAAAAAAAAAAAAAAAAAAAAACATACCGTCGAATTGTAAACCTCCTCCTTTTTGAAGTCGGTTAAAAAGGAGGAGGTTCTTATTTCGAGTGTATTTTTTTGTTTGTTACCTCAGAACTCCGTCATTAATAAACCGATTTGAAAAAATTGCGTTGGATTCAGTATAGCTACAAGGTGGTCCCATATGAATTTCATCGATATTCGACCTTGGGGTTCAAAGATATGTACATCAGAATAAGGTTTTTTTGTGTTATAAAATGAATTATGGTAATCCAGTAGTTGGGAAAAGTAAGCTGATTAGATTTTGTAGTTTCGTGAGTGTACCCGTGTGAGTCTTAGCCGTTTTTATATTAATTAAGTAAGATGATGATGATGATGACGATGATGATGATTGCTCTATTCTATCATCGACGACATAATCCACTCAGGTAAAGATAAGTTCCTTAGTACTTATATATAAGGATGGCTTTACATTGTTAATTGTATGATTGTAGTAAGTATGAAAGCCTCAAACAAAGGGCTATTGTTTACCGATGCCAATCATTGATATCAAAGAAAGTACCTAAGAACTCGTAGTTGTCTATTAACCTAACTGTAAATGTTAGTGATAAACTGATAATATAATTATGAACAGCTTCACATACAGGGTGTAGAGTAAATAATTTTATTTTTTTGGAAACATCTAAATCCGACTTCAATGTATCTTCGAAGTCCAAGGTCAAATATCGATGAAATTGGAATTTGCGAAATCGTTTCATAAATCACGGAGTTCTGAGGTAACAAAAAATGCAATCGAACAGAGAACCTTCTCCTTTTTAAGTCGGTTAAAAAACATAAATTAAGTAATACTTACGGACAAAGAAAGGTCGCGAACGCGAACTCTTCAAAATGAATGTAGGTTTGTACAGCAGGTGATTCTGACCATAGCCCCATATTTATGTCCCATATTATATATAAAATGTTAGTCAATGACGGCTATAGATAAATCACATTTGGAAAATCTACCTAGACGACTTATCAACCTAACATTTTCTGAAAATTAATTTTAAATAACTATTGCTAAATATTTAAAATTTCAAAATCCAACAAGTTCAAAATTGATGTTAGCTGTTTAAGAAAAACATTTAATGGTCAGCTTTAATTTTGTCGCTAACTGTACCACTACATCAGAAAAATAACCACTACTCAGAAGATACGCAAGAAACTGAGGGGTATATTTTTTAGAGATTTTGGTACAATTTTTTGGTTTTCTACAATGTTTCTTGTACCAGTTGCAGATGTTACCATCTCGAAAAGCTTTACCGCGCCCACAGAAATCTAAAATTATTTAGACTTCTGTACTCTCAGAAAACGCAGAACAAAAGTAAACATGGTATTGCATTCCAACTGTCTAAAGCCTAAGCACACCTGTGAGGTAGGGATTAGCCTAGCCACCCACAGGCGTGATCAAACATGCAGACGCACACTGGGCGTAGTGAGGACGAGAAAGTTGGGGGTGGTCGTGTTGGTATCTTTCCTCTTCTTCACTGAAATGGCACTTTCAATTACACTTGCTTGAGAAAATCTCTGCTTGAGCAACAAAATTTCTTCTATCATTCTTATATCGTCTTACGGGATGATTTTACGTCATCTGTCGTCAATGTTTAAGGTCAACCGAGAGAGTCTAATATTACAATTGGTAACATGTTCTAATTAAGACGAAAATAATTTTGTTTGTTTTGATATTACTCGGGCACGAATCGAATGCGTCTTCGGAATACTGTCCCGACGTCTTAGCCACTGGGCCACCGAGCCAGCTGCTCGAGCAACCAAACTCCTTCTATCCTTCTTATATCGTCTTACGGGGACGATTTTCGTCGTCCTAATTATTTAAAATCTTCAGATTTTCGCCTAGCATGCGCTAATGCATTCAATATCAAAAATCTAATTAAATTTCAACACCTCAATAAACAAAATTTATCTACAAAAGGTTTTGTTTTTTTTTTTTACATTTTGTAGATCTATGTTTGGCCACTATCTCGCCTGATGTGAAGCGATGATGTGGCCTAAGATGGAGCACATAGATCTAGAGAGAGACGGCAGTTGAGCGGCTGCTCAGACCCGTCTCCCCGATGGTTCACCGAACATCATCCCGAAACACGACTAGATCGCTTCACGGCATGGCTTGTTCGGTGGGTGGTATTACAACCACGGCCAGAGCCTACCACTCCAAAGCGCGTAAGCGGGTTTCATCACGATGTTTTCCTTCACCGTTTTAGAGCGAGCGTGCAAAATCTGCACTTAACTATAAGTCTTTGGTGCAGGGCCGAGTCGGGATTCGAACCCAGGTGCATTTGAACTTTGAATATGTCTTTGTTTAGTTCTTTACAAAAATTTGACGCCCCGGATATCATATCTTGGTTGCACCCTGCATAGGTAAGCACACTCGAAGACTAGATTGCTGGTTTTTGTAATGTAGGTGTTTAACTACCTTATTTGTTTTACAATTAACTGCGATGTTATTTTCATCCTTGGAACACTCTATACATGTTATATATACTCTGAGCTTAGAACAATGTGTTTGCATATCTATACTGTACTGTATATAGTATAGCTTAAAATTTTAGGATCATTTAGATAATATAGTGAGACGTAGTTTTTTGTGAATGTTTTTTCGGTTAGTTTAGTATGCATGATGTTGGAAATGAATCTTTCGGTTAATAATTGAATTTTTAAATGATATCGACAGATATGACATTTTGTATACAAACGCTTTGACAGAAATTACTGTGAGAAACTTGCAACGGTGAAATTCTGTCTCGACTAATAGAGGTACTAGAAAGTGGTTCACAAGCCACGTGAAGCTGTGTTTAGGCCGAGTGTTAATTACTTGACCACGACGTCTACCCGAGATGTCTCAATTAGCCCCGAGCGGCCGACGCCATTGACATCCGCCATTCACTCCTGCAGGAGCCATTCATTCCTGTCAGCACAGAACACACAATAGTACCAAGTACTTTGTAGAAATTGTAGAGTAACCATTTTACGCTGACCCCTCAACGCGCCGATGTACTCTTACAAACTTCTTCACAATCTGTGACATTACTTGCAGTTTCGTTAGTTCCAAAAAGGAACCCGGTCTAAGTAAAATGGTCGGCTTTGGAACCCTTTTGTCAGACGGATTTCCGTAGCCAGGTGGTCTAACCCCCTTCACGTGTGTTAGCTTACGTCTGTTAATTGAAAGGGATCTGTTAAGACCCTCTTAGATATTTGACCTTGAAACGTTTTGTTTAGTTACTTTTGAGCGTTCTATTATTTAGTCTTCTTGGGACTTGGATTGGAATAATCCAAACTGTTATACAAGAACTTCTCATTTTCAAAATGTCTAAATGTAGGTCTTTAGCGCATTGTGGTAAAGATTTGTAAGATTTACTTTTGGACATCTATGTCCACTCCAATAAGAACACGAATGTGATGCGGTACTATACAGTAGATACAACGGAACTCATAATGTAAAAAGTTTGTGACAAACGTAGAACGCGTCGGCGGATATATGCAGAGCCAAATCAGGCCAGATGTGCTGATTAAACCAAATTCGTCTTGCCTTGAAAACTCCGTATTAGTAACAAAGGGCGATTCTCTATACCTGATCCATTTATATATTACTTTAAAGGTCAAAAGTCAACTCCGCATTACGTTTCCGCGATCCGTGTCTCAAGGCACTCCAGTGGAAGGGAAGGGCTTTGCTTGGACGAAGGGCATGACTTTGAAAATAAAAAGATTGGATAGTAGCAAAACAAATCTATCATTTAGTCATATCCTTATAAAGTATACGAATGAACCCAAGATGACGCAGTTTTTGGCGCCAAGCGACACAACTATCTTGTATAGGCCCTTAGACGATACTGGATAGATTTGAATTCCTAAAGCCTTAGTCATAGGCTCATAGCACGCGAGGATAAGGCACGTTGTAATGAATACACCATTGAGCAATTGTAAGTACCATAGAGTTATTGCAGCCCTGAGGTAACAGGAAATATTATGGCTTAGAGATATTTATAGAGAAGTGAGCAAAAGCATACTGCACCTGAGATTTCTTGGCGTTCTATTTCTGGCCGTTTTGAGTTTACTAAATAAATACTGACGCAGTTGTTTGAGATAGAGCGACCGATATACATATTACTTAAAATATTCCTTCGCGGTTAAAATAATCTTGGATTAGGTACACACATTTTTCGGGTGACGAAATCGTTTTATACTTACCTATAACAGCACTTGATCAAATACATATCTCGAATAAAAGTGGGAACAAAGTGGAACTTTTATTTGGTAAATTCAGCTTGATCTTTCATTTGTGTGTGGCCCAAATAGCTGTTATAAGTGCGTGATGCGTGTGTTATGTCTTTGTTGTGTTAGGACAACAGTCGCCAGACCATGGAGGAGGCCTGTAAGCGGTCTATAACTCTGACACCAGGTTTAGAAACACTGTTTTGAGTATAATAACTACGCCTTTCCATTTATGTCTCTGTTCCGAGGTTCGATTGTTAACCATTACTTGGTTTACGTTTCTGTATTTTATTGCAAAACCAAATCCGAGTGCTAATATCGCGACTCGTTTGTTCGCAGTGAAAGCCGCATAGTACGAGTAGCTGATTCGGTTGCAACACTGCGGTCTGTAGCTAGACGTTGCGGAAGCCAGGCGCCCGCTGTTGCCCCACAGCAGGCACTGCTGTGCCTGATCGATCAACCACTCAAAACCATAACCGACGCAATTCAAGACAAGTCACATGTTTTTAATAACGTCTGTTGATTGCTGCTATCGAAATCGTGTGCTAATCAGACGTATCGTTTGTGGCACAGTGCCACATTCAGTTGCAACTCGACTTACAGTAGCTACCAAGTTGTCTGTGAAGTGTGTGGAGCGCTGCTGGCCAAGATAAACGAATCAGGGACCGTCAAAACGAAAGGAGGCGTTATGGAGTTCCCAATTCTGCCACTCTTACCACTCTAGGGTATCGACAATTTAATGGCTCTGCCTGACAGTCGCTACTGCATGAGTTTTTTGATTGTAAACTTCTTTCTTTGTAGGACCAAACATTCCCGAACGATCGATTCCAGGCAAACAATTATGATCATTGGTAACATACTATGGCCATTTTTCCGAAAAAAATAATATTTTAGGATAAGAAGTGAATATTTAGCATTGATCATTAAATTAGTGACACAGCTGTTGGTTGGCGCATGGCGGAGAGTCACAGTGGCGCGGCGCCGGCGGCTGCGTCGAGTCGCGTCGTTTTGCTTTGTATGCCCAAGTAGATATGCAAGAAACTGGCTAACGGCCTGTACCTAACCGATGACGCATACTCACAATGAAGAATTTATTAGTTCAATAAGGAGTACTGAGAATTGGTATGAGTCTAGTCCATACGACTATTGCCATCAACTATCAAGAACGATAGTTAAACGGACCACTATCTTTGCATCTGATGTGGAATAATGTTGTGTTTTTAAGTAATTTTGGGACATCAAAAAAGCAATATGAAAACTAAGATACAGTCAGCAGCAATAATAATATACGTTGTCAAATTTGGCACCATGTCACATTCACTATCTCAATAACTAGGTATTTGAAAGAAGCGAAATGTCAAATTAATGAGCGTGACGAGGTAATTAATGTGTACTACAAATTATAACAAATTGTTATTAAGAAATAAATAAATAAAATACTTATTATGGCTGCTGGCTGTTCCTTCACGAAAACTGACTCATCACTGAATATAATGAAAATGGGCCAAGACTTTACAGTAATGTATTTATGCTAATTCTGCGTACAATTGCCAGGTCTTGAATAAGGTAATCTTCGAAAGCCAGACCAGTTTCCTATAATGTAAATGAAGTTGAAGCGGTCGTGACCAGTAATACATCGCTGGAGACCATAAAGGGATCGTGTACATCCCTAATGTATATCCAATAAGTGTGTGCATGTATAAGGGTGTGTGTGAATCAGCGCATAACCGCCTGCGCGTGCGCATTGTTCGTACTACAATAGCCTGATGTCATACAAATACGTGATTTGGATGAAGAAAGAGGGGAATTGAAAGCGGGTATTAACTTTTCCATAGTAGGTGTTTACCCAGAAATTGGGTAGGCACATACAACTTTTAAAAATGTGTGTGAAAATAAGTACCTACTTTAAAATCGCATAATTACATTATAGTAAAAATATAGTTACAAAGTTGAGGTCATCAGCTTATGGAATAACTGGGTCATGACTGCTTGACTCGCTTTACTGAATCATTTGGGACACTGTATGTATGTAAAAGTGTACAGTTGAGTGCATTTACTTATACCGACATAATATTATATACAAGTAAGTGCAGTTACTTTGTATAATCGCTAGACAAATTATAAATTATGCTACCATACGGGGGAGAACTTTGCCCAGCAGTAGGATAAAAAAAAATCCTTTTAAGTAGAGTTTGACTCATGCTTTTATAAATAAGGAAAACTCACAATTTCCTTGAATCTGACGCTCGTGGAATAAGTTAGAGGTAATATGATGACAAAAAATACTAAAATGTTATTAACATGACACGACCAACATTTAAACGTCCTTTTTAAAACCACGAAGTGACCAATTTTCCAACATGTTATTACCCCACATCCTACTTATATTATAAATGAAAAAAAAATATTTAATAAAATAATTAAACCGACTTCAAACCACAAAAGTGAAAAATAAACTGATATAATTATTATATCGCTATCCACTCATCTATTTGAAGCCAAGTCTAATAGGTAGTAGATATAGATATCCAGCCAAGCGATAGTAGGTGTGAAAGAGATACACTTAGGTTGCTTACGTATAGCGTTGTCCTGCTCGATTCATATTATCTCATCCCTACAATAATTTCGCACACACAAAACGTGTGCGGACAGGCCGGTGCGCCAGTAGTAGTACTAGACAGTTAGCTCGGCGAATGTGTCGGGGGTCTGCTACAAGTATCTATAGTATTCTGTGATTATACAAAATATTGAAAATAAAATAGTTTTTGTTAACTTGGTATCTACTATTGATATAATAAGTGGCCTAGTCTTATCTGTCTACGGTATATTTGAAGTAAATGAAAAATTGCAATATCGTATACTTCTCCACATCATCAGTAACTGTGATCTTTATTCCCACGCCAATGTACCTACTCTGCTTTAGCATCCTTCCACGCGAGTTCTTTGAATAGGCCCTGCAATGTGCTACTCTATACCCTTGTTGCATTAACAAGTGATATGGCATGAGCTCATTCAGTATCGAGTGACCCAGTGTCATCTGATAGTTAGGGAATGCAAATATGATAATGGAGCACTGTGCGATACATCATGCGGCAAAATATTTACCTACCTTATACATGCACAAAGAATTTGTTAAGTAGTTTTTTCGTATGGGGATTACTACAGTGTTAGTTAATCTGATCGCCCTTGTTTAATGACTGTATGATGGTGATGAACTGATGATGACTTAGTAATCAATTAATTAATAAATAAAAACCTAGCCTAGGTGGGTTTAGATAGGCTTTGCAAAATCCTGCGCGGCACTGCACTGCGCTCAATGCAGATAACCCCGAGACAACAGCTCTTAAGTCTCATAACGCCTATCTTATATTTGTAAGAAGTTAATAGAATTAGTATTGCCACAGAATAATTACCTAATAGTAGTTTTTCATTGGCTCCGCAACATCCGACAATGGACTGGAATAAAGAGGGTGGAAGATCTGTTTAGATTGGCTCTAAACAAGAAAGAGTTTAGAAGGATGGCTGCCGACCTTCAGTAGTGGAGACTGGAGTGGCACCCAAAGAAGAAGAAGAGTTTTTCAGTATATTGAGCTTTGGTCCAGTGGCGTAGTACTATTATATTATTTACTAGCTTTTTCCCGCGACTTCGCCCGCGTAGATGACAGAAGCCCATAGTTGTATTTTTTCCAAAACCATTTTAGCAAGACCTTCCCGGTATATGGGAGCGCCTACTACTAAGAGATCAAGCTGTATCGTCGTAGTCACCCAACCAATTTTAATGTTACATACGCTCTAAGTTGGGGCTGATGCTACCAAACCCAAGAAACCGCATTAAAATCCGTTCACAGTTTTCGAGTCTATAGATAATAAAAACACAAACAAACAAACAGACAACAATTCTAATAACCATAGATTCGTGTTCATTCCCTCTAAATAGTCCGTCCCAGTTAGTTTTGTAAAAATATCTTCAATGTACAGAATTGGCTGTTTTCCATTTTTATAATAGTATAGATTCTGTGGCAGTGGGTCGCAAACGAAGGTCGATCATGTGGGTCACGACCCGTGCACCAATCACTCACTGGTGGGTGCACGAGGAATTAACAATTTGGGGGCGTCCATAAATTACGTGAGGTGTTTTTTTTAATTTTCTGCGCTATGCGCTAGTGGTTGAAATTAAAATTAAAACTTAATCAATATTTAACCACACTTTATGAATAAAGTACTAGGAGATAAGAAATAATGAAGAGGTAAAGCGTCATTTGATGCACAGCTACAAATAAAATACTAGTGCTGATTTTTGTTAGTGTGCGTGTGCAAGCATTGCAAAGCACGTGATGACTAAACTCGGTCGATGTTTATAAACAAAACGTAACTAAAAACACACACGTTCCTATAGATATTGTTTTCATATTCCTTCCAGTTTTATTTGTAAGAAGATAATAGGTATATATTGCGGTTAATTGAGCTTTGGTACAGTAGTACGGAAACGAAGGTCGATCATGTTGGTAAACAATATTAATGGTCATGGCCTCGTTTCGGCCGAAGATAACAGGTCGTCTCCCTGTTTGTAACGTATTTAAGAAATAGGCTAAGGTAGGCTCTATCAAAATCTATACAGCAGTTTTCGAGTTCAGTAACCTTTAAATAACGTATATCAGATAGTTACGCTAATAAAATGTCTTCAATGGGTACAGTTCTATAATCAGTACAATCCGGGCGACGTATCTTGGCGAGTCTGAACATAGGCTCTGCGAACTTAAGCGCATGTACACTGATGAAGAAAACTGTTACGCTGACGATTTAAAACACGATTATGCTTTTGTGGCATATTTGGTTGATTTGGCGAAATAAGTTCCAAATTACACTTGCAAATAATACGAATAAAACTGACTTACAATCTGTAAGTCTTTCAAAACTTTTGAAGCCGACTGTGCTAAAGACAGAGACAGCGAAACGTACACTTCACAAATACTAACGTGTGACTGAGATACATTACCTCGTACCGAGCATTGCCGAAACAACACGAAGCTTTACGAAGTAAACAAAAAGGGATGTCCAATATGCGTGCCTTTGAGTGATGTTAATCGATTTTCATTAAAATCGATGGGAATCAAGTAATAAAAATACAATACAATAATACTTTATTGAGCACCAAAACAGGAAACAAAAGTTTACAGTTACATAAAATAGTGTTAAAACAATGGGCGGCCTTATCGCTCCCGTACTCCGTACTGTATGTGTTTGATCAGCAGTCGGCAACGCGCGGCCCGCGGGCTTTGACTGTTTTATAAATAAAACTTTAAGAGGCACCTACCAAAATAAACGTTTATTATAATTATCAATCTCACAAAAGAAATTAACACTTTTATGGCCGAAAAAGAAAAGATGTTCCTGAGCTTACAAATCCTCATTGGTTGTAAATGATAACATGAAAGACATTTTAATATAGTTACAAACTCAATTCACCGATAGATTTGGCGACTTCTGAAGAGTTTCCAACCAAATAAACATTTTTGCTAGCCCTTTTGCATGTTATATTGAGGAAGTGGCGAGTCATATAAAAATGAACGTGTAACAATCTCAATTGCTCTCAAGTCTAACAACACTCTCAAAAACTCTTTTTGAAATAAATGATCTCGTTAAACGTTATGGCAGCTTGCCATTTGATTTCGGAGAATTGAAAAGGTTTTCTCAGTAGTTAATTACAATTTTTGGTAGTTCTTATTTATGCGAACAAACTTTTTCAATCCTTAATTACTGAAAAAATAAATATGCTATTCGTCTCACAAGTGAGCATTTAAGAGCCATTTTACGAATTGCAACTAAGTACTAACATTAAAGCTAACATACAACAAATAGCCGCTCAAATACAGCCTCGATCGTGACACTGAAGTTTGTAGTTGGTTTGATTATACACTTTGTGGTGTATGTTTAATTTTTTTTTTATTTTTAGCTCATTTCTTTAAATATTTTTTTTCATTTTGTTATTTTTATATTTCCCCTGTTATTCGCAATTTAAGTACCTTCCTATTGACATTTTGTAAGAGCTGTTTGTGCGAACACGTTAGGCCTGCCCCGAGCATCGGGTTGGGTACGGCCCGTTTTTGCGCAGCACACTCCACACGTAGTATAATATTATAAGTTGCAGGAAAACACAACGTTTTCCTGTTATTGGACTTTCACTATTGTTTTGATGTCTTTGTTTATGATGTTTTTGATCGTTTTTGTGTTAAGTCTGTTGGAAAACCTAATAAATAAATAAATAAAATAAATCACAAATAAAATGTGTGTGGCCCGCCCTTAGAGATCTCCCTTTCAATATCTGTGGGCCCGCCTTTACTAGATTTCGCCTGCTAAACCGCTGTGTTAGATGATTCATTATAATTACACTGCGGGGCGTCGATATGGACAAATCGCGGCAGAGGATCCTGTGATAAATGGGAGTTCCGGTGATATGTTCGCATGACTACATGATGTGTGGTTATTGTTATATATAGACCCATTGACTAGCCAGCAACCCGCGACTACGCCAGCAGTATTCTTAAAATTTGGAAATTTCCAAAAAATATTTTATAGTGCGCTTTTACTATAAATTGTTTTATTTGTAAAAGATAAGAGGAGGTGTCAACATGACCATAGTGTACATAGAGTTCTTGCTGATAGGAAATACACAGTTCAATTTTGAAGTAGGTACCGAACTATTTTCTCTAGATTAACTAAACAGAATATGTAACGTAATTATGTATGACTACATGGTCTTAGATGGAAGCAAATGCATTGAGACTCAGTTCAAATTGGTTGACTCAATTCAAGGTCAAATAAATTGAGGCAATATTTTCCAAGCAATTACATTTAACATCGGGGCCAGACACGGAAGTACCCCACCAAAAATAATTTTAACGAATACATGAGCTCACTAGACGACGTAACACAAGCTTTGTCAACCGTCTCATATATTGTCCGAATAGAATAGAGCTCCTAACTTTTTAGGGGCCACAAAGACAGGAATCATGGAGTGCCAAATGTGGCATGCCAAAAAATCCAACAAATTTATTAAGCCGAGGTACATACAGAATATCTATTAAAGGCTATTTTTTTATTTATGTCAGGCAATATTAAAGTACAACAACGTAAAATTAACAGAGGCCCATAGAATATAATATCGAGCGACAGTTAAACCCTGTGAAGTAGTGAATATGTCACCGTGAAATTGTAAATACCGTTAGATGATAATCAATCTTGCGAGATTATAAACTGTCGCAGATTGTGAACCGTAACATACTGCTTACAATTTAACGCATTATTTTTCGTTAGATTATAATCTATCGAGGTGAAATTGTTAATCATAAACATACGTGAATATAATATATGTACATGTTCGCGGCGTTGGGGTGGCTCAAGGGTCATCCCCGCCGTACCCTAACCTACCGAGGGCTGTAAGCCCTGTTATACGGTAAGCAGTATGTTCACAATCTTTCGACAGTTTATAATCTCGCGAGATAGATTAAGATAGATTATAATCTAACTTTCTCTGTGTGTCGGGTCACTCCCTTCATACATACTCCCCCCACAAGTCATACTCGTGAACGGGTGCTGCTTGCGGGGACTGGTCTGTTCTAGTCACTCCTACTGCTACTGTCATACCTACTTATATTTTATTTACACTTTTCTGTTACTGATACTATTGACTATGGGACATCTCACTCGCATTTCTGGTTTTACATTCTGTTAATTCTAATTTATACTTGTGCTGAAAAAAGACATCCCCGCAGAGTTTCTTGGTGCTATCTTCTCTAGCGGGCGTATTTCCGAAGCACTGGTAGAGTCAGTTTTCGCATTTCTTTTCAGCACTCAGACTTCAATTTGAGTATAGGAAAGAAATGGGTAAACATACTTACCTTTTTTTCAAAGTCATGTTAACATAAGTTACAATTTTTAACATTTTTTATTTGTATCATGTTTTTATGACCTTTAAAAGTGCACTTTTGTGCCTATTTAATAAATGATATTTGACTTTGACTTTAACTATATTTACAATTTTACGGTGACATATACACTTTTTCACAGGGTTTAAATGTTGCTCCCTCCTTATATCTCTGGTATACTATCCCTACAGGCCAGAAGTCCGAATTTGGGAACATTTCGTTATGCACCGCCGGAACTTGGAGCCTATAGGATTTGAAGTCAGTGGTCCTAGTCGACCCCAGCCTCAACAGTCGCATTGCTATCTCCCTAGATCCGTCCATGAAGCGTTTCCTTGATGTACATCAACACTTCATCCCCTGATGTTTCGGGGTTCAAGCGGGAGAGGTAGATGGAAACTGAAAGCTCCACAGCACATATGTTGTCAATTGCTTTCCTAACCATATCCCTTGAACGAGTGGTTAGTATGTTAGCCCTCGGAAAGTAGTTAGCCAACCAACCAAGTTCGCTCAAGACATACAATAGCACTCTTCAATGGGTCGCAAGCTAAACGAGCCTGCTTTTAAATTAACCGGCATAAAAGGGCGGCTTCGACGATGTCACGCTAATTACAAAGACGACTTGTAATAAACTGTGGTGTTAAGCTCGGGTTAAGCTCTGAGCATACGAAATTAACCGGCTAAAGTTATTTTGGTTTTAATCTAAGAAACTTAACATAACTTCTAAAAAGGTAAAGTTCTACCTTCAGTAGAATTTTGAGCTGAGATCTTAGGAACGTTTACCGAATTCTACTGCAGGTGGCTAGGCTTAGTGTGTAAAATGTTTATTTCGAAAGCCCTTGGCAATCCCAAGTGTTATTTTGTTTGTACCAGGTGAATAATATAACCTATACCTAGCCTATAGCCTGGCAGCCGGCACTATCCCACCGAAGAACCGGAACCAAATTTTGCAATTGCATGGGATGCAGTCCTCGTACTTTCAGGAACAAGGTAGAAAGCATCGACCAGAAAGCTTTCGCGTTCTCCAATGGAACTATCTCAATCAATGATTTACAATAATTCCACACCTTCTGTACTAGACTTTACTTGACTATTCCTGATTCAAAGATTGTAACGACTGCGCCGGCGCCGGCAATTCGCCACACACCCACTCAGTAATTGTGAAGCCAGCGTCGTGGGTGGACATCACAGCCCTTAGTCACAGTCAATATGTAACCACATAAGTAGATATCAAATAACGGCCGCTATATTTTTCATTTTAAACTTTAACAAAAAAAAACCGACTTCAATTGTGACTTCAATATCTTCGAAGTCTAAGGTCGGATATCGATAAAAATTTTATTGGACCACATTGTAGGTATAATGAGCCCAACGCAAATTTTTTCCAAATCGGTTTATAAATGGAGTTCTGAGAAAAAAACATAAAAAAAACAATCGATTTGAGAACGTCCTCCTTTTTTGAATTTGGTTAAAAAAGGCAACAAGATTATGATTCTAAATCTAAGAATTTAGTACGTCTAGTATTTTCCCATACCTAACAAATAAAACAATGTCACAATTAGATTATTTATTTATACATTTTAGGGTAGGTACGCTAAGTACAACTCCGGACAGCATTTGGTCCCTTGAACTATACTACCGGTACGTAGTAGAGGAAAGTCACTAAATGTGGGCTAGTGCTTTAATATGGGCTAGTAACAAATCTCGAAAACCTACAATCATAAGACGCAACAAACGACGATCGTCTATCGCATTCATTCGCTCTAACATCGCACTCACTCATTCTCGTCAATCGCGCGCGAGCTGTCGCCAGTGTCAGCCATAGTTGTATTGCTGCTGTCGAAATTTTTTTAGCGGTAAGTATCAATGTGTTATTTAATTAATGATAATAAGGTCTAAATGCTGTAACTATGTGTTTTATTGCAGAATATAAGTTTAATTTTATGATTTTCAGTCGATTTATTGTTTGCTATATATGATTTGTAAAGTACACGATCAAGTTGATTTTAGTAAAGAATTTCGAATATGGGCTATGACTATGGTCTTCTTCTAATTTGATTCAGATAGTGAACCAGATGCCCCTATAGGAAGAGAGGCTCCTGACACTGCCGATGCAGCGTGTATGTTTTGTCAGGAACTTTTTTCCGAAAACGCAGCAGGAGAACTGTGGGTCAGATGTTTAATGTGTAAGTTCTGGGCACATATTGAATGTGCTGGGCCAGAGTTTGACACCTGGATATGTGATTTTTGTAAGTAAATTATGTTATTTCTCCCATCTACCAAAGTAATTTGATCTCTTATAAGATAAATATTTATAATTGTTATTTTCGTACAAGATATTATAAGTTTCTATTTGTAGCCCATATTTGAGTACCTGTTCCATATTTAGCGTCTATTTTGATATTTTGTTTAAAACTCAATATAATAATATATTGTAATATTAAGAACATAAGATTGTTACTTAGCTCTTTAAAAATGTATGTCTGATTATTTTGACGTCAATAAATGGTTAATTTTTTAATAGTTTTTTATTTTTGAGGCAAAAACAAAATGGTAGCCCATATTTGGTTACTCTCCTCTAATATTTAGTTTTCTTTGCTACCGGCGCGGCGGGTGCGATGACCTACGATTACTTATTTATTTATTGCATTTGATTAAATTGTAATACATAATATTAAAATACATATAAAATATGAAACTGTGACACAGTTATTATGACTGGTTATAATATTATTATGTATGCCAGTACCAAACAGGAAATTTCAGTTACGTATGTCCTGTTAGGTACTTATATGATATTCCATTTTCAATTTATAATTAGCTAATAACGTCAAAGCAACAAAAAAAAACATTCCTATATAACAAATTGATAGAAGCGGGATAAACTAAAGGAAAAGCCGACTGTAAACAACAATATTCTCAAGTGCTTATAAAATCATTTGTGGGACTTGCGTCAACCAGGATTAAAAGGATAAATAATAACTCTGTTGTCAACCCTCTCAGGACAACTTTGTGCCTATTGATTGACCCAGAGTTACGGAGTCAATACGCTAAAGGTGGATGAATCTAGTGGTCCTAGTATTGTAGGTCACAAATAGAGTGCCACATACCTCTACCCGACCCGCTTGCAAAAAATGGATCTATAGAAACACAGAAAAAAAGTGACAGAAACAATAAAAATAAAAAGACAGCAGCGACGCTGTCAGAGGGCAAAATAAGTTGGTAGGAAAATCTAAAAATAAATAATACCGTTTAAAAATAAAAATGCACGGGGCATCCGAGGTGACATTGGTTTCTGACAGGTTGAACAAGCTATTAAAACTAAAAAAAACATTCGTAGCTAGGCAATATAAACATTGTTGTACGTGGTCCAACTGCTTTTTACCGCACCGACTTCTCCGCCAACTGTTGACCGATTTCAAAAATTCTTTTTGCGTTCTGTTCAGTATAGCTACGAAGTGGTCCAATGTTTTTTTTTTTTTACGTAACTGATTGACGAGACGAGTTGGTCGATTGCCTGATGGTAAGCAATACGCCAGCCCATAACAATAACAGCACCCAGAACTAGCAAAATCCTGCGCGGCGCTGCACTGCGCTCGTCACCCTGAGACAATTAGCTGTCGATTCTCATAGTACCCAGTAATTTCGCTGGATACAATACCCTTCAAACCGGAACACAGTAATGCTTGCGCACTACTGCTTGGCGGCTGAATAACTGGCAAAGCGGTGACCATGTACTTGGATGACATGACATGGATAAGCAGTTTGCCGACAAAGAGTTCCCATGAGTAATACCTACTCCTGACTCCTAACCATAGTCCAATCATGTATATTTGAACTAAAAGAATATATTGCCAGATGCGAGGGCAATACAAAAAAAATGTAATTAGAAAACTCTAAGCAATTATGTAAAGAGACACTGCATGCCTTTCCCACCATTTCAACAAGAGACCAATTCTAGCGCTGTCCTTTACCTCCGAGATATGAATGAGCAAGACGGTAGTTCGAGACAAGTGTCTTAACTGCATTCGTGACGCATGAAAGTGACCCCAGTAACGCGGCTTTATACAAGCTGGCTATTTCAGACAACGCGTTCTTCTATACTCTATTTATAACCTCTGCGGTTGTCAACATCAGTGGAAAGGTCAAGAATTAAGGTGTACCACACAAGATGTCTACACAAGTCAAATTTGGTCTAGATAGTCCAAGATAGGCCTTATTGGAGACACGACGCGTGACTATGATGTGACAGCGCGGCGGGCGCCGTCGTAACCTGTGAAGGATGTGCACCTAGATTATTATATTTAGATTCCCCATGTCTGTGCTATTTTACTGATATTTCTCGAAATTGTTCCGAAACGTCAGTTTTTGAGAACGGGATTGTATTACCAAAGTACTATTTAGTTATTGTAATACTTTATTTTATAGTAAAAATCCTTAGATTTCCGTCTCCCAAATTCATATCCGATCGGAATAGGCCTTAATTATGGAGAAAGCTGTACAATTGAATTAAAATAACCCGGCTGAACTTATAAAACCGACTCTCACTTTTCCAGCAGTACGATGCAAGGCGAAATTGCCGAATCGAACGTTTACTATAAAGTTATGTTACTGCACAATTTATATTGCGCGGATCAGTGCAGGCGCATGCGAGCTGCACGTGATCGCAGCCCAGCAGCCTTGCAAGGACGCCGCGTCTATGCACCGGCTATCGATAATTATTCCTCCCCCGACTCGCTGACTCACTATCGTAAATACATCTAAAACTGCAATTTGTGCAATTGTTAAGCCTCGGTCACACGAAGCATGAAATCGCTGCGGATAGCTTCGCCACACCAAGTAAGTTTGCATGCGGCGGGCAGCTTGAAGCGAATACTAGCTTCGTGTGAAAAGGCGCCTATCCAGCAAGATACATTTTAACCAAAACAAGAACTTTAGAATCCCATTTTATTTTCAAATTAAAATATTTTCAGCAGTTCCTTTGGTTTAATTTCCCTAGCTCGGGTCCGCTTTCGCAGTCACTTACCAACGACGACGGCGACACTAGTGGTACTGGTATCTAGTTAGCGTTTCAGGCTGGCCGCATTTTGAGAATGCGCAACGTTATGAGTTCATTTCATCGCGTTTTATGCAGCGTCAGTTAGCTGTAACTGTATTCCAAGTATCGAAACCGGTAGTTTATGATGGGGAAATCATAAAATGACTAACCTTCTCCTATTAGTATATCCTGTTTGTGGCTTTTGAATTGTTTTTAAATATTTGGCTAAAGCAAATAATCGTTATCAAAACCACATGCTACCCAAAGTGAGGTCGTTTGTTACTTCGTCATTATGTATTTTTACTATCTCAAATCCTCGTAATAATATTAGTATAGTGTATTTAAGCCCAATACATATATTTAAATTAAATGCTAAAATATTATTATTATTAAATTAAATTCATTTAAAATTTATATATATTTAATTAAATTATATGCTTCGACGTGTTGAACCCGTGTCCCAGTGTAAGTCTTCCAAAGGACCGGGTATATTATAATCCGTGGAATAATTCGATATTTTTCCGAAATGTTCCGAAAGTTCTGGGTTGTGCTGTTATTGTTATGGGCTGGCGTATTGCTTACCATCAGGCAAACGACCAGCTCGTCTCGTCATTTACATAAAAAATGTAGTGTCGCCCCCGCGGCCGTGTAACCTGTTTAGTGAAATAGACCTTTCAGCTAATTATCAATAATTTTTTGGTCATTTATTTTTATTTTTTTTATAGATTTATTATAAAGCATGGACTACATTTCGGACAAATACTGAATTCAATTCCAGCCTGTATAATCCGTGAGAAAGACCGACATATTACAGTCCGTCAAATCTAAGAAGTACCGTTTGACAGTTCTGACAATTGAATGATAGGGATGGGATGAAAAAATCGATTACTATAATATCCGAACTTTAAGAGATCGATTACTATAATATCCGAATTTTAAGAAATCAATTGTTATAATTAAATAAAAGAAATGTTTAGGATATTTTTTTATTCACTACTAGTACTAGTATCGTCGTCTTCGTCATCATCGTCATTTAAATTAATGACCAGTTGATTGTCCATTACATTATCAAAGTGTACGTCTCTTTCGAAGTCGTCCATTATTATTTTCTTTGTTTTTTGTACTACTTTACTCCAATCTTCCTGTGTAACTTGGGCACATGCTTCCTTTAATAAACCTTCCATTTTCTTGACACTGAAGGGTGGTTTTGTGTTGTGTCTTGCTGCATAACCTGTAAAACAATAATGTAATTATTTGATAGCAGACGAAAACCATTGTTTAAATTATAAATGTTAGAAGTACTCGTGTTATTATTATAATATTATAAAATATTACCTTTAACTTGGGCCCAAATCAGTTCAATGGCATTATATTGGCAATGGTACGGAGGAAGTCGTATGACTTTGTGCCCGTGCTCTTCGGCCAATTGGTCAATTACATATGTCGGTTTTGGTGGTTTATGCAATTTCACTAACTGTAATAATTCAGCTTTTAATAGTGACATGTCGGCATCCACTCCTTTTCTTTGCAGCCATGCCACCAAATCTGCTTTCTTATTGGCTGACGTAGGTGCTTTATCAATTTGCACAGAGTGGTATGGGGCATTATCCATTATAATTGTGCTGTTAGGAGGGATATTCTGTAATAAATTTAAGAACCACTCTCGGAACCTTACTGCGTCCATTTCTTCATGATACTCTTTAGTGCTTTTGGATTGGAAAGCTAATAAAGAGTTTTCCACGAAGCCTGTAGACGCTGACCCAGCATGGCATATTATGAGGCGTCCACCTTTTCCTATCTATCTATCTTTTCCTATCCTATTCGAGCACGAAGCTTCAGAATCATCAGTCCATGTTTTCGGCACAGAATGGTTGGAATTTAGCCAGGTTTCGTCCAAAAATATTACATTATCCCAGTTTATAATTTGTTTAACTTCGCGCAGGAATGTTAGTCGCTGCATAATTATGTCATGTCGCTCCATAACAATTTTTCGTTTGTCAACTTTTTTGTATCTGAAGCCAATTCCTGTTATTAGCGTTCTCAACGACTCTATGCTTCCCTTATACAGCCCGGCATCTTTTAAAGTTGCACATAACTTTGCCAATGTTGGAAATTCGCCTCTTGTAAAATACCCGTATATATGGTTTCTAATAGCATGACTATCGAATTCATCGATGCCTGTCACAGGTTTATTTCTTTTTCGTTTTTTCGGTGTGTGAAGTACGTTACTGTCACTCCCCGAAGGCCCATATTTTTCACTTAATATTTTGCCAACGGTGCGGCTACCAATACCGAGAGCTTCACCGACGCGATCCCGAACTTGTGTAACTGGCAGTAGAAGTCCACCATTTTGAGATTCACGCTCAAAATACTCGTGTAATTTCACCACCAATTCACGAGCCTGGCTGTTCAAAGTACGTCCTCTTTTCGACATTATTAATAAACACTTGCTTAGTTCGGAGTCCAGTATAAATATTGCCAAGGTAAACGGATAAAGAATGATCAGTCCAGAAAAGTAATAGCCAAGTCACAAATTGTAAAACACAAACGAGAAAGCAAGTACGCGCACAGTCAGCTTCCAAGATGGCGAGAGACTGCTGACGCCGAACCGACCGAGCGGACCGCGTGCGCTTGTAGTTGGCAGTGTTGCCAGAAAAAAAAAATTATTTTATTTTTTCGCTTTCGACAACTTTTTAAAGAAGCAAATATATTTGATTTATAAATACGTATTTTTGGTGAATGGGTTTTATCTCATATTTTACGATTACATAACTATTTAGTTATGTAATCGTAATATGTGAGATAAATCCCATTCACATGAAAAAATATTTGTTTGGTTGTCAAGTGTAATTTGTAAATAATACATTCGATTTTTCGTATATGTAAACGATTTTTTTGCATACAAGTGTATCCGAAGAGTCGCAACACTACGTGCAGTGACCTAACTACGTAACTTTGTAATGAGGTCAAGAATATAACTATTAGAAATTATTTACTGTGTAAATATGTGTTATTTTGCTTTGTTTGAAAGTTTTCAATTACATTTAGATATTAAGAATTGTACATTTTTAGATACAATAATGAAATCTTTCTAAATTCATGGTTTTATGAAAAAGGTTATCGAAACTGAATAATGTACGTATGAACAAAGTTGTTTCGGTTTGAAAAATATGAAACGTCAAACGGTACCTCTTAGATTTGATGGACTGTAATAGTATTTGAATGAGTAACATAATATTATTTTAACTTACTCCTAATATTAAACATGCAAAAGTTTATGAAAATGGATGGATAGATTTTGTTACTCAATCACGCAAAAACGAACTACTATACGGAATTTTATGAAATTTGATAGGTATGTAGTAACTTGAGGTCCTGGAAAAGGACATACTTTTATCCCTTTTATCATTTTTAAGCTATTGCATAGCTTCTATCGCGGGCCTTGAGCGTGGAGACCGAATCCAGAAATTCCGTAACGAAAATAACCTAACACTCCCCACTCCGAATGCTATGCAATAGCTTTACCGCGGCAGTCTCCGAGTGCCACACGTCTTTTTTTATTTTTCTTTTTTTTATGGCCTAAATTAATTCCCTAATCGCAGCTTTAGTGTTTATAAATTGTATATATGCTAGTCTGAAAGGTATATATTTTATGGGCCTCTGGTACTTTTAATTTGTTAACTGTATTATTGCCTGAAATAAAATTAAATGAATTTATCATCATTATTATTATTATTATTATCCCGGGAAAAAAGAGGACAGCAATGCAGGTATACTTGTATAGACAAATGTTTCCTAAACATACCAAAATCCTACTTCAATTTCTCAATTTACCCAAGACACTGCCAGATATTTAGTTTTTGTCTAATCGGTTTCATTACGTTCGATATGGCTAGTGGACTCTAGACTAGAGTCTAGTCTAGAGCAGGGTTTCCCAACCTTTTTTGCATGGTGCCCCCCCGGATTATAAAAAAATATTTTCATGCCCCCCTATTTTATGCGTTTTATTCCAAATTTCTAAAATCAACAGGTAAAAGTCATCTTTCATAGTCGAATCTGCCTTCATTTCTAGAAGTTCTTCTTGGACATCTTCTGGTAATTGCAGAACATTGTCCACAAACGGATTTCTGATCATGTGCCATAATTAATGGTGATTCTAAATTAACGTCTCTGTAATATCGGTAAAATTATTTCTGTGTGTAAGTGTTTTAAATCATAAATTATAAGTAATTAGATTAAAATATCCGAACACTTCATGCCCCTTAAGATCTCTCTACGCCCCACCAGGGGGGCACGCCCAACCGGTTGGGAAGCCCTGGTCTAGAGGATGTGTAGGCACATTTTGTGGTAACTGTATTTTACAATTTAATATTGTTTTGAAAATGTTTTCAAAATTGTAATTGTTTTTGGATAGTGAATTATTATAAAATGGAATTGATTTTACTAGTGTAAATTATTTTTAACTAAAATAAATAAATAAAAACAACATTTTCGTCGATTACCTATCCTGCTTACATAGGTAAGAAACAGGCAACTTATAGATAGGAATAAAGCTTGATAGCGACTTTGAAATAATATAAAAACAATAAAAGAAAATACCAAAAGGTTAACAATTTAAAAAAAACCCAGCTAAGTGCGGGAAGAAATTGCGCCAACAGGGTTCTGTATACATATAACTGTATACGAGTAAGATACTAACTTACACATGGTACCGGCCACGGTTGTATCCCTGGCCTGCAGTAACACTGAACAATCCCATGCCGACAAGCGACCTAGTCGTGTTTCGGGTTGACGTTCGGTCAACCATCAGGGAGATGAATCTGAGCAGTCGCTTAACTGCAGGCATCCCTTAGATCTATGTGCTCTATCTTCAGCAACAAGCCACTTGTTCGAGGGCCTGGTCAACGTCATTTGTGGTTTCCACGGCAACAAATCCGTTCTCCAGGTTTGTCTGGAATGTTTCAGTGCCAACCACGGTTTGGAGCATGTTTGGTCGGAGCGTGGACTTCAAACGAACTCGCTCAAGCTTTAGGTCAATATTCAGAGAGCCTCTGACAAGTCTGTGATCACTTCCGGTATTAAACCTGTTGATCACCGAGACGTCTCTGAATATATACGTTTTGTCCGCTATGATGAAATCGTTCTCATTTTTAGTCATAGTGTAGGCTTTGCCATGTCCACTTCACGCTCTGGGGCTGTTTCTTAAAGAAAGAATTCATTAAGAAAAGATGATATGATTCCTACTGTCAAAACCGTGGGATCTTACTACCGATTCCTCGAACATATCTTCTACTTCCTCATCCGAGTGTGTCGAAGTGGGTGCGTAAACCTGTACAACCTTGAGGCTATACACTCTCTAGAACCTCTATAACCTCTCGCTGAGTTTGATGACGAGATACGCTACCCTATTCGACACACTGGATATTTCTACTACGTTGTCAGAGAGGACTTGGTTAACCAGGAACCCGACGCCGCCTTGGGATAGCTGGTCTTCCTCTTGGAAGTATAAAAGGTGGTCGGATTCCAAGGTAATGGTGTCCTCCCCCTCTCATCGGACTTCACATAACCCCAGGATGTGCCACCTTATCCTTCCAAGTTCATCTTCGAGCTGCGCCAAGTGGTCGTCAAGCAGTAACGTGCGACCATTGTACGTTGCCAAGGTCAGTTGTTTTTGGCGGCCATCCGTAACCCGGGATTCTTCGCACCGTTACCGTGACCTCCGCCGTGATCAGGAATAGCAGGGCGGCCGGGAACTGGGGGCCCTGGATTTGTTTAGGCTTGTCATTTTTGGAGGATTTGCCCATAGTCGCCACGCTGGGCATGCGGGTTGGCGAACGCAGGGAGTAGCTTTCGCACCAGTAACGCTGCTGCCCGTCACCGGCCTGGAATATTTAGCTACCCCTTTGTTGTTGTGATAGTTATACCGTCATCGGTCGGTTGTCAGAGCCTCGTTCGCTAATCGGCAGGGTGCACCGTGAGCAGGTTAGGTTGACTTGGATCTCGAAGATATTAGTTGAGACCCCTTACACACCCCATTATTTGTATTACAATAGGGTATCGGACAGTAATCGAGAAAGAATCTAAAATGTAGTTAGAAAGTCTGTTCGTCGAACCAGAAAGAAAATCCAATCAATATTTTTGTGAAATAATAATGAATTATATTTTTAAATCAATAAATAAAATCTAATAATTCTGACATTTTTAATCTGTTCTTCATCTCAAACGAAACAGCAATTACAGCGCATGACGTCATTTGAAGGCAAATGCGTTGTGTTTATTTTGCTTTTTATAAAATGTATTTTTGCAATTTTTTTCGTTCCATTACTACAATATATAGTCCCCAAACTTCACAAAACGTATTTAAATTTCTTTGCAAGTTTTATTTTGAAGAGTTTGTCGCTTTCTACCTTCATATGACGTCACATGTTTTGAGATGACCTTTTGCGCGGCAATATTTGAAACATAATATTGAAACATAGTTTTAGGTACTTTTAGAGAAAATACAATTTTTCATGGCTATATATATTCATTATAGTTAATTTAAAACACTTTCTGAAAAGTTGTCCGATCCCCTACTGCATTGTTTTCTTTATTTTGTAATGGCTTGCCCCGGCTTCGCACGCGGGCGAATATTGATATTAAGTACTTTGTTTCTAAAAAATATTTAGACATCGTGACGATAACAGTCCAAAGTAAGGGAACTCCAAAGTCATACAGATACCATTGAGGATAAATTTAGGAACGGGTTTGAAACCTGCCCGAAGAATGTTATCTCACAGTAACAGGAGGCAATATGACTCACTATCTTGGAATTGGCTGTCGACCTTCTTGGATGGTTCAAAGAAACTCAAGTTAATTTGACCACATGGACCTTGGACTGTCTTTGATCGTAAAGTCCGATTCTTAAAAGCTTAAGTGTAGTCTAGAGTCTCGAAATCAGGACAGAGATTTTATTATACCTATCTATATATCTATCCTATCTATCTATACCTACATTGGAATAAAATAATTAATTCTAAACACATGTCGTACACAAACTTTATATTTTACTAGCGGATACCCGGTGTGTGCTACTATGCTAAAAAAGAAATACAATGCATTGGTTTAGTGGTCCATCGGTAATTCAACTTCGCATTATTGCCTTTCTAATGAAACCGGTTTGGGGCACATCTCGGTTGGATGGTTTCAAAGCCTATAACGGACATAGGAAGAAACAATTTTTGTGTTTTATATATATAGATAGAAAGATAGATTTTTTACAAAAGTAGAAAAAGTAATAGTAGGGGTAAATATAATATAAATTATATTTACCCCCACTTAACTATTGACTGACTAGTCAGGTTAAATGGTCTCGGAAACTAAAACAAAATAAAAAAGAAGAACAAAATGTTACTTACTACGTGTTTCTTTTGGCTTCTAGAGGCTAGAAGAAAGAAAAAAATATAATTTTTCAATTACGAAATCCACGCTGGGCGGAAAGCTAATTTTATCTACGTATAAAACATTTTCGTGACTAATTCACTGACTGACAGACAACCCACGCTGAATCACTGAAACATGAAATTTGGAATATTTATGTTTCTTATAGGTTTGAGAGGTGCACAATTATTTTTTACGAAATTCCCAAGGGGAGTCGGGAATCGGGATGCCGAGGGCGAAGCCGCGGGGCGGGCCGGCTAGTATACAAATGTTTAAGGTAAAATTCTTAATAAATTTCCAAATATTTATTAATATCGTTATCCGTTCCAAATGCCTGCAGATCCAAAAGCGTCTCGGCGGCGAAAGGCGTCGTCGTCTACGCTATTTTAGTACGCACGCGCCGCCCGCCCGACCGCGACAGATGAAGATGTTATATTTAAACAGATATGCCTCTTGGAAAATATTACGTACACATTATAATATATTATCAATCAATAACTGTATACAAAAATAATTGATACATGTAGATATGGCTATGACTTGCCATTGCTTGCCAACATTTTAATGAAATTCCTTGAAATATTAATAAATATGAAAAAATGTATTTACATAAAGATTCTCTGTTGATACAGTTATCGCGGTATGGGAACCGGAAAGTGAGGCGAGCGACAAGCGATATTATGTACCTACGGGAAGTGGACTTCAATATTTCCTATCTAAATATAGCTGGGTATGTGTAATAACCGCAGAGATAAAATTATAGCATTTTTCTAGAATTTACCATCAGGCACGGGATGGGGATCCCTTTACAAAAAAAAAAAAAAAAATAGGCAGGTTTCACTTACCTTTCTTTCTGAAGCTATTCTCAGATCTGATTCAGGTTTCATCTCTTAAGCTGATCTACCCTGGTATAGGTAGCATGGACCATGAATGTTATTGGCCACACCTTCCGACACGATGATCGTCCTTCTGCAGACCTGCAAGCAAAATCTTACGCTGTGATTATTTATAATTCAATCTACCACAAAACTAACTGAAATGTCATATTACCTCTTGAAAGTCATTTTTATTTTCCAACTCTTCCCCTCTTCAAGGTCACTATAATGTAGCATGGCAAAACTAGCTTTCCACGTGGATTATGTCGCAGGAATGGGATTGTGATGACAAAGTATCTTTTTCCGACGACGTATACAAATGTTTAAGGTAAAATTCTTGATAAATTTCCAAATATTTATTAATATCGTTATCCGTTCCAAATGCCTGCAGATCCAAAAGCGTCTCGGCGGCGAAAGGCGCCGTCGTCTACGCTATTTCAGTACGCACGCGCCGCCCGCCCGACCGACCGACGTGGATTATGTCGCAGGAATGGGATTGTGATGACAAAGTATCTTTTTCCGACGACCTTTTTTTTGCAAGATCTCCCCAATGCATTACTAGGTATTGCCTACTGCAACACAGTGATAAACTAAAGCAGTGGGCAGGGTTTTCAACTTTATATTGTACCTAACATTACTATGCAATAAAGAGATTTTGTTATTATTTTTTTTGTATTACCCTTCTGTCCTGTATATTCTGCATTCCTTCAGGCAGACGCATCTTAGCCAGACGGGCGGTCCGGCGCCTGCGCCGTCGCGTATCGCATAACTCTGGAGACTTCACCTTACCTCTAAGCCGAAAAACCGTTTGATCAGCGCCAGGGTGGATGAATCACATTGATCCAGTAAATTGAACTACACTGGAAGTATACTGAATAGACTACTGGCATCATTGCATTTTCAAGTGTATTGTGTATCGATATACTGAAATTGCTGTGGGCAGGTGTGGTGCTTACAACCAAGTCCTTGCTATTCCAATAGGGAATATTATGCATGTTTTCATTTAAATTTATTCATCATTAACTTCTAGGTATAAATATAAGAGAAATTGCGGCAACATTAAGGTTTTATCACCATTAATGAACATTTGTGTCAACATAAATTAACTTAAACGCGCCATTTGCGTGTGACGTCAAAATTCACGAACCTAGGATGTCTTGAGTGGTCCCTATCTTTGCTACACGTGTGTGGTGTGTTAATTAAAATAATAATAATATAGCTACTCCCCATTGTTAGCCGATTGGTGCAGTACAGTAGTGTCTTTTTATACATTTTTAGGTGACTTCTAACCAAAAGCTGTTTTTCACTTTTTATTCACACTCAACATACAGACAATAGTAGTAGCAATCTAATTAAAATTCAGTAGATTCTTAGGATTAGAACTAAAACGTTTGACATAAAATATTTTATATTTATTTCTCTCTACGTATAATAATTATATACATCTTAATACTAATTAAACGTTACAGGATGCGCGAAATAAGAAGTTGTGAAATTAATTAATTTCGTCCTGTCAAACCCGTGTATTAACAGCTACAATATAATTATATTATTATGTATAATTTATAGTGTAACAAAACAACCTACAATCAGGCAAAATTATTTTAAAATAGTTACCATTTTAGCGTTCATTCACACATGCTCTAATCATAGGTTTTGAACCGATACAACTCCTACTTACTACAATATAAAGGTAACAATATTTTTATGGTGCTTACACACTATCAAAAAGGTCAATTTAGGCAGCGACCTAAGGCTTTTGTTCTTATTCTAACACATTTCAGCCTAAGGCCCGTTTTCACTAACTTAACCGACAATCATTAATACGAAAAAAAGTTAACCAATAAAATAGCGCGTGTGCATTTCTTTTCATTACATTACATCTTTCATGTAAATCTCTGGATTAAAAAATTTGGTTCGAAAAGTATTATACGAAGCCAAAAAAGTTACTAACACATAATAAATTTTTAGAAAAAAACAAAAACCGACTTCAATGTATCTTCAAAGTCCAAGGTCACATATCGATGAAATTTATATGGGACCACTTCGTAGCTATACTGAACCCGACGCAAAAAGAATTTTTCAAATCGGTTCAGAAATGACGGAGTTCTGAGGTAACCAACATAAAAAAAAAATACAATCGAACAGAGGACCTCCTCCTTTTTTGAAGTCGGTTAAAAAGTATATAATATTATTAGTATTTAACCAACAATTCTCGGTAAAGCCGTTGAAAACATGGTCTAATTTTACACGGAAAAATGATTAAAGCAGGAAGGAAACTGACTAACCTTCCTGTTTCAAATCATTATCACGGTAGTCATCGTTCAAACGAACGTTAACAGTCACTTATGCCTATAGACAGATGATGAAATCAGTCGAAGAATGTTGTTGTAGTGTATGTAGGCACCATTATATTCGTTTCAGATCCTCTAAGCACTAGTTCAAGTTAATATTACACTAATTAAAGTAAAATATAGGAAGACAAGTTACACGCTTGCGATATTTAAAAAAAATTGTTGGTGTCTTTGCCGTGTACTAGATGGCGCTAAACAAAAAGCACTTTAGTCGCTGTAGCGTCAAGCTTCGATCGTCCACGGTCACACACGACCAGCCACTTCAGACTATTCCTACGTGGCTACTACTCGTGGTAGGTCTCTCGAATGCGGGAGGCCGTCTGGGTAGGTACCTTAGCTATGGCAGTTATTCTGCCGCCAAGCAGCAGTGCGCAAGCAAGCGAAATTACTGAGCATACCAGACTTAATATCTCATGTCCCGGGGTGATGAGCGCAATGCAGTACTACGCAGTGCCATAAAAATGTTATTAAAAATTCTGGGTGGCACTGCAATTGATATGGGAAGGCGTGGCGTTTACCATCAGGCGAACGACTTGCTCGTCTATTACTGAGTTGCATAGAAAAAAATATTGCAATGACAGACAATTTCATATGAAGGTCGGCCTAACGCGGAGGTCATAATCAATAGATATCAAGCGCCAAAGGTATGAAAAAAAACTAATATTCAAATCTCCCGCTGTCTCGAAACTGTAGCTTGCTAGTATACATTTTATAATTGCACGTCGTTACCTCTGTATAATGTATACAAGGTAAATTTATAACGGTTTATATATGGGTATTCAGCGTTGGAATCATTGTGTCAACACACAATAATTTTAATTATTATTTGTAAATAATTATAATAAATGTTTTTTCCCATAAAAGAAGGTATATACTACTCTTTCGGTAAATCCCTACCAGCCGGAAAATACTATTTGCGCCAACAATTTAATTCTAAGCAAAGATACCTAAGTATTACACTTGGTAATAATACCATTTGATCCCGTGGTTGAACACTTTCTACCAATAAGGTAAAATACAGGCGTCACTTGTCCCCCCAAATATACCACAGCCTAAGATTCAATAAGTGATAAGACATACCAAGTATAAATATTACAACTACCTAGGACCATTCACAAACAGTAGAAGGTCTAGAAATTAGAGCTTTTGCTGCCAAAACTTTATCCGATCAAAAGCACTTTCGCCTGCAAAAATCGATCAAAAGGACTTTTCACTGCCAAAATCAGTCAAAAGAACTTGACTAAATTAAAATATCAGCCAATACTACTTTTACCGGCAAAATATCGCAGCACTCCGAGATCCGAATCGCTCTCAACCCGTGTTTATAAAAAGCGCGGAGTCTTCTAGCTCGCGAAGTAGGTCCTAAATGAAGCGAACTTGGTGGAGTTTAATACCCTGGTATTTGGGTTAAAGAGAAGAGAGAGGTTGAGCTTCTCGAATCTTGGAATATTTTAGTCAAAACTACTTTGACTGTTTTTGTCAGTTATAGTCATATGGATTTTCATTATCAACAGACAATTTTTTGTTAGTGTTGTACACAATTAAAATATTAATTAGTTTAGTTTAGAGACACATAGAACTGTGTAACATCTTGTTACCAGTTTATTTTAACAGTAAACGTTAATATAAGAAAAGGGGTTAATGGTCCTAAGTGTTTGATCAACTTTGATATCAACGTTGATACGGCTTGGCCGTAACTCGTTAATTTCTATCGAAACAAACTCGAAATTTTTATACTAAGACCTAACAAATAATACAGCTGAGTTTTTTTCGTGGGCCGTTCCAAAATCGACTTTACGATCTATAAAAATTTGAATCTTAGCCTCAGAAACCTTCGAAAAAGAACTCACCTGTATGCTATTCCGTATATAATTCAAAACGGCTACTTTTTCTAAGGACGATTCACGATTAGCATGCTAGTAAACATATCGAAACTATTGAAATCACTGGCGTTTTTATACAGTCACTAATTAAGTAAAGATGACTTATTATTACATTCCTTCTACTTAAAATTCGTTAGGATTTAATTCTTTCGCTTTGTTACAAATAAATAACAATTTATATTACTATTTCGTACACTATTACATTTACAAATTTTATAATAATACAGGGTAATTAGACATTAATAATATATAGGATAAGTAGAAATAAGAAAGCCATTGCACATACACTACTTAAACTTATATATATATAAGTATGTAGTAAATAGGATATAGGTATATACTTGTACATAATAGTAAAATAGTGAATTTATTTCTAACTCCTAACTTTAGACGCGACCGTCTAAGGAAATTTGCTGAATATTCCCTTTCTTTTATATTATATTTCTTTATTTTAAAAACTCCTGTTGTTTCGAGAAACATTTTTTTTAAATCACGTACATTGAAACAAAATTACTATAATCATTATAGTAAATTTATAATTCAGTTACATTATACTTAAAACAATTATATAACATACTCGCACAATTTATTTTTGCAGAACTTTAATTTTGACAAACTATAGCTAATAAAAACAAACATTTGGTTCATAATTATCAGTGATCGGAATAGGCTGAATATATTTACCTTAACTTCGAGGAACAGAGACAAAAAGTGGAGACTTCCTTATGACAATTTTTTTTCGGGACAGCTTCACGAAATTGAAATAGATGATTTTTTTCAATACTACTTTATTCACTTACTAACAATAACTTACGTATAATATACTTACTAATAAGTACTGGGTGGTGCTGTTATTGTTATGGGCTGGCGTATTGCTTACCATTAGGCAAACGACCAGCTCGTCTCGTCATTTAGTTACATAAAAAAAAACATTTCATATTCTTGTGCAAACTCTCGGCGAAAACTTGTCATCCACATAGTATTATTTTAGTACTTTTACTAGTACTCTTGTACTATTATTTTTAATATACTTAAGAAATTTCCCGTCCTCTTTTTGTCTCTGTTCCTCGAAGTTTAGGTAAATATATTCAGCCATTCTAATCACTGATAATTATTGATATAAACTACAATAAAACTATATATTTCACAATATTCAAGGCCTGGTTTTTAAAACATTTATTACGCGATAAAATTTATAAAGTAAAAAGTGTATTATAGAGTATTCACACATTTCTTAAACGTAATTTTTTTTTTTTGTTAATCTCCAGCCTTACGGTGTCGTAAGGATTAAAAAACATCGCCTTATCTAAAATGTACCTAAATAAGTGTTGAAATAAGTTAAATAAAATAAATAGGTGTCACAACTAGAATTTAAAATATAAACAGTTGTTTTGTTTCCATGACAATGTTTCCACAGTAATAGATATCGATATATCGATAAAAAAGAAAGAATGTACTAATTACACTTTCAAAGAAAAAAATGATATAATATGAAAAAATGATGTATATCATGTAATTTAAACACATGTCCAGCGATAATCGCAAATGTCACGTACTTTCACTGAATCGCCGCGTGATTGTAATTCCCCGTTGTGTTAAACGTGACACTGTTGTGTATTTGCAGTAAATATAATATTTTCCTTAAGTTCCGAGTGTTTCTGAGTGGTACTGTCCCCCTACCCATATGTCCCTCAAGCGCCAATCGTATATCGTGTTGAGCTCGAATTAAGGTATAGCTTCACTGCGGCTAATGAGATGCGGTCCAATTATTATCAATTCAGGCAAGAAATCGAATTAATTTTATTAATGAATTTTTATTCTATTAATATACCAAAATTATAATACCAATTAATAACATGACACTAAAACTAAAAACCTTAAAAAATATAATACTAAAATATATTATTAAAAGAAGTCCCTTTAGGCAAGGTTATTAATTTACACCAAAATCAGATTACTGCAAGTTGAGATAAACTTAATGTGACAGTATATGGCATCATAAGACATTGTCGCAGTGATTTTACACCATAATCTGAGCTCAACACGATATACGATTGGCGCTTGAGGGAGATATGGGTACGGGTGCTGATACGGTCCTGAGTACAAGTAGGGCTAGTAGCGTAGCTGGCCTAGTCCGTAACAGATCTGTTAGGTTGCAATGTTCGCTGCGGTCACTGATGGGTGTCCGTTTGTATGGTATCGTGCTTTGGAGGGCGCGTTAAGCCGTCGGTCCCGGTTGTTATCTTAGGACAACAGTCGTTAGGCTATGCCTGGGGCTTTTTCTTTTTTACTTTAATACTAGCTGACCCGGCAAACGTTGTTTTGCCATATAAATTTAAAAAATGTTTAAGGGTGAACAACCCTTATTACTTAGGGGTATGAAAAATAGATAGTAGCCGATTCTCAGACCTACTGAATATGCATAATAACATTTGGTAAAAATCAGTAAAGCCGTTTCGGAGGAGTGAGGTAACTAACATTGTGACACGAGAATTTTATATATAAGACTAGCTGACCCGGCAAACGTTGTTTTGCCATATAAATAAAAATAAATAAATAGATGTTGGCCGATTCTCATAGATACCGGATAAGCACAAAAAATTTCATCAAAATCGGTCAAGCCGTTTCGGAGGAGTATGGCAACAAAAACTGTGACACGAGAATTTTATATATTAGAAGAAGAAGAAGAAGATTATGATATCATCTGCTATAATTTATCCCGTGATAGATGACCTAAGCGGTCAAATGATCGAAAAAGGTATGTTATATTATTAGTCCAATGACTTATGATGGCGCTGATTTAATGATGTTCAATAAAATGTTTTTTTTATTAAATATAAATTTCGTTTAAAATATTAAAGGTTACCAAGTTAAGGTGACTCTATTATTCATACTAATCCATTAATCTCTACATAGTATAAAACAAAGTCGCTTACTGTGTCTGTACGCTGAGATCTTTTAATCTACGCAATGGATTTTAATGCGTTTTTCATCAATAGACAGAGTGATTCAAGAGGAAGGTTTATATGTATAATACATGCGTATAAACCTTCCTTTTCTTCCGTGCAAAGCCGGGGCGGGTCGCTAGTATATTATAAATGCGAAAGTATCTGGCTGTTTTTATGTTTTCATAACGGCTTAACCAATCTTAATGAGGCACGAAGATAGCCTGTAACCCGGAGAAGGACATAGGATATTTGTCATCCTTTGCATTCAGCCCTTAGAGTATATATAACTAGGTATAGAGCGCGCATATCGTACTTGTCGCCCAATACGCAGCGTAGGCAAGTAAGCTATAGCTTGTATAGCTATAGCTATATCTTGATAGATATGTGGCAAATAGTGATGGGTAATAATTGTGCGCCGTGACACGGTACCTATTGTTGTGTAAGTATGTATGTTATGTCTTGTTTACCTATAAGTGTAATTTTATTAAGTGAACATTATTTATTTTAATGTATGAATGTATATGCTGCATGTGTAGTACCTATGTAATATATCAATCAATCAATCAATCAATCAATCAATCATTTATTAATATATGAAAAGAAAGCCAGAAATAAAAATTTCAGGAATTATTTTTATATCTATATATATCTCTATTTATTTACATTATCATAATTAAGGCCTTACAATGTCATTAAAAAATTGCCGGATCAGTCCAGCCGTTCTCGAGTGATGCGTTTACCAAAAACAGCATTTAATTTTTATTTATATAGATTACTAGAATTTCAAATCGCAAGCGCAGATAATGATCCGGATAATGTGCCGGTGTAAAATATTGCTCGCCATCCTCATAACAAACATCATTATCGAATAGGCCGAACGCGTCACTATCACTATTTGAGTCGGCAATCGTAGCGGGGTTGCGGGGCAGTGCGGGCGGTACATGTAGCCCCGCGTCCCACGTCTTGTTCACCCCCGCGAAACGAAACGAACTTTGAACTTAAAAGTATTAAAAATTGGCTTACCGGTGAAATGTGATGTTAGAATTCTGTTTAGTGTGTTTCAGAGTATCGTTTTTACAAGGTTTTATTGCACATTTAACCATTTTTTTAAGATAAATCTGCTAAGAACTCGCAACGGGCGCTCACACTGCTAGTACACATTAGACTACTAGCACTTGTGGACAGGATGATGCTATGTTCTCACCCGTGCATACTGTTCCCACTTAGGAACACGCGCTCTATACCTATGTATACTCTAAGATTCGGCCACTCCCAAATCCAACGCACACAAATTCCTTCATAAAAGATAACATTGTTGATATTTAAACGATTGGATCTTACCGTCATATTATTACATTGACAGTGATAATTCGCAAAATCTTTCGTTAAAATCGATAAAGTTATCGATAGATTAAAATAATTCGTAAAGGGTGCGCCAAATACGACTAGTCAGGTTTGGATTCGGATCTCTGGCCTCGGGCTGTCAAGCACTGTAACCAATAAATAAGCTACTTAATTTCTTTAGAAACGGGATGAGTATTGTTTAGAGATATTCGATTATTATCGATTATTAAGCCGCGCTACGCGGACATCTCTAGTTTTGCTAGCTGAGTAATTTCTATTACTGTATATAAAAACACGCGTCATAGTCGGAAACGTAATTAGCCATGATAATAATGATGAACAACTCATAATCTGTATATATAAAACACAAAAAATGTTTCTACCTATGTCTGTAATAGAAAACATCCAACCGATGTGCCCCAAACCGGTTTCATTAGAAAGGCAATAATGCGAAGATGGTTTTAGACCACTAAAACAATGCATTAGGCACATTCGGTCCATTCATGTGTTTAGCGTAGTAGCACAGGCCGGGTATCCGCTAGTTTTAAATCTTGATCGCTGTGTGTGATGTTATACTGTAGTGGTAGTGTAAATATGGCGTGCAGTGGTGGCCATCAGGCCATGAACCACTCGCGCGTAACAAATCGAAATAACTATAGCCATACGCACAGCCGTATGCGCTTTGATTAATAAGAATTTTATTGTGAACTTTTTAAGCTGTATGTCTCAAATATATTATTTGTACGCTTTATATGGCAAAGACGTGTGTGAAAAGCTATTATGCTATGATCTTGTATGGAGTCACGAATTTACGAGTAATACCATGTTTTTACAACTTAACCCCCGACGCAAAAAGGAGGGGTGTTATAAGTTTGACTATGTCTGTCTGTGACACACGTTTAACGGGTGAGCCGATTTGGATGCGGTTTTTTTTTTTGTAAGCAGTTTTTCTAGCGGTGTTTCTTAGAGGTTTTCTATCGGTGGTTCTGACATGTTTTATCAAAATCGGTTCAGCCGTTTTTATACTCTTAATAATAGGCTTTTGTGTCGAAGGTTTTTAAATCTTAGTTAATTGAAATTCGTTTTACAACTAGATTATCTTTTATCTTTATTGTAGTAGTGTGCATGTGTATCAGGCGAGGTATGCGCGGACGAGCGCGCGCACGGCGCAGCGGCACAGCGGGCAGGCGGCGAGCGCGGCGCCGCATCCCGCGCACGACACCAGGTGACCGCACGGTAGGAACACTACGCTGACCTGACAATAGCATATAAGAATTGATACAAAAAACGGCTAAGGGTAGATAGATAGATAAAACGTTTATTTGTCAACACAACACACATGTATATTAAATAGCAAATTGTAAGACGCTTAAACTACAAGTACGTGTGTGGTGCAGTTATGACAAATGGGCCATAGCTCAGCGAATAACATTGCTCAAGGAGCAAATACTGATTTTCAGCTAAGTCCTGATCGTTTTTACATGAATTTCATATTAAATAACATGTAAAATCTAATAAATAGCACATGAGAGTTAGGTCGCTTCTTCATTGAACCGACACGACAGCGGTACGATGCGCCCCCTACATAACGCAATTCGGCATTTTTGTATCGCATTTTTTTTTATTTTTTTAGAAGAATAAAAATAAAATATCAAACCGAATAAGACGACAAATAAGAGTTATCGTGAGTTTCTCAATCAGTTAAGTGGAGAGGTGAATTGATATTTAGATAGATAGATAACACTTTATTGCACTTAAAAAAGCACTTAAATAATTTCCTATAAGTTTAATAGGCGGTCTCATCGCTAATCAGCGAAATTTATGACCAGTAGCTTTGATAAAATGCTTACCTCGCTATCCATACACACTTTGCAAAGCCTCGCTTCTTTCAGCTGCCTATTCTCTTCTTCTAAAGAAAGACTTCTGTTCTCGGAAGTGGATGAGTCTCCATTTTCACTCTCACTTTTTCTCTTCTGTCTTTCTTTGTTCTGGACTGTTGGTATCGCGGGGTTGGTCGGTTGGTTAGGTTGGTTTATAGGCTGGTTAGGTGCGTTTATAGGTTGGTTAGATTGATTTGTAGGTTGGTTTGTGTTTGTTTGTCGTCTGGGTATCGGTAGGTAAAAATTATTCAGCATGGGTGAAGGGGTTCTGCTGCGATCCGACTCTAAAGATCTGTAATAAAATGATTTAAATTAGTTAGGCTTTTGATTTTATTAGGCGAAAAACAAGTAGTTAGATATAATTTGTATTACAAATTTTATATATTTTGATAGTAACATTCGCTGGAAACAATGCCCTTCAAATCGGAACACCACATGTTTATGTTTAGTTTATGTATTTTTGTAGGAAATTAATAAACACTTTGATTTTGTGACTTGTATTACTATTAAATAACTAATTATTACAATTATATTGAGTAACAATGCCGCGTACAAGAAGTGAGCGAGAGCACGAGAGAGAGAGAGAGAGCGAGACAAAAACGATGCGTTTCGTTTTCAGCTGCGTTTAGCTAGTGCGATAACTTATGTTTATTCCCAACAATGTTTGTGTATGTTTGCACACTACTGCTTGGCGGTTGAAAAAAAATAATTAAATTAAAAAAAATAATTTAATTTATTTCTCTCAGTAACAACTTCAATTTGAACACTTGGCAAAAGTACAAGCGTAAGGTGGCACTTCCCAAGGCAGAGTCTTGCAGAAGAGGCTACCAGGTTTTTGGCTAAACGCATAGAACATCTCGTGCGTAAACTAAGCCATACCTGGGCCCCAACTCACTATGACAACTTGGCGAAATCACGTCGATTCCGTGCTTCGAAATCACGTCGATTCCGTGCTTCAAAATCACGTCGATTCCGTGCTTCGAAATCACGTCGATTCCGTGCTTCGAAATCACGTCGATTCCGTGCTTCGAAATCACGTCGATTCCGTGTTTCGAAATCACGTCGTTTCCGTGCTTCGAAATCACGTCGATTCCGTGCTTCGAAATCACGTCGATTCCTTCATTAATAAACGACATCTCTATGACGCATTCATATATTCGTATATATGACGCGTCATAGAGAATACAAATTTCGCAGATGTCGTTTACTGATGAAGGAATCGACAGTTCCATGAAGCAAAGAATCGCCAAGTTGTCATAGTGAATTAGGGCCCTGGCTTGATTACAGTGACTTCCCTTCACGTTTCATGCTATATCAATTAATAATTACACTGTTAAGTACAACATGTTAAGTACAAAAATTATTATTAAGTACATTGTTTGACTTAGAGAAGTAAGGATACACTCAATAGTTCCGAATATTAAATAGGTAACATTACACTTTTGCTTATTTTTAGAACATAACAATTCTTACGCGCCGTTTTACTTTTATTATTCGCATTTTCGTGTACAGGACAAACGCTATGTAATGGTTCATTATTCGCTACGTATGAAATTTTTTAAAGTGGCATTTTTTTTTCTTTTTTAATGGTCTGGCTGAATGCAGTAGGGGACAGTTTGCTATAGTACATCTTGACGTTTCGTTTGCCTTCATATGACGTTACACGTTCTAAAATAACCTTTTGCGCGGCAATATTTGAAATATAACATTTAAACATAGTTTTAGGTACATTTAGGACTTTATTTAATTATTTAATTAATATATATAAAATTCTCGTGTCACAATGTTAGTTACCTTACTCCTCCGAAACGGCTTTATTGATTTTTACCAAATTTTATATGCATATTCAGTAGGATAAAAAGGTTTTTTACCGCATAGGTTCCAGTTCCCTTAGCGTCGCGGTGATAATGTCGCTCGCGAACCGATCGCTCTGCGTAGAAACACTCCAAGGTTCTTCATTGAGCTGATCATCTAAGACTGCATCTATTAACGCCTCGGAAGACGTGAATGGTATACCTAAAAAAGAAAAACAAAAATTAGTATTCGTTACCCCCAGAGAAATGAGTTAGTCCAAATTCGGTATAACCGTTATTTTTCTATCGAAATTTTTGTCCATATAACAAATCCCAATTTGGTACAGTTAAAAATAACCGGCCAAGTGCGAGTCGGACTCGCGCACGAAGGGTTCCGTACCATTATCTATAAAAACGGCAAAAAAACATGTCTGTTGTATGGGAGCCCCCTTAAATATTTATACTGTTTTTTAGTATTTGTTGTTATAGCGGCAACAGAAATACATCATCTGTGAAAATTTCAATTGCCTAACTATCACGGTTAATGAGATACAGCCTGGTGACAGACGGACAGACAGATGGACGGATAGCGGAGTCTTAGTAATAGGGTCCTGTTTTCCCCTATGGGTATGGAACCCTAAAAACAAATTAATGAACAAATAAAAAGACAGTTGAAGGGTAAAGTTCCAAGAAAAATATCAGTTGTGTTCAATAAGATACAGGAGACTTGCATCCTATACCTATACCTAATGTATTTTTCTCAAGAAGTACCAGGCGATCAGAAATTCACAAGGTTGAAAAAGGTGAAAGGTGGTCAACATTATTTCTTCTCATCTATTTTCATTACCTTATACTACCTACTAACCTACTAACACTTATGCTTTACAAGTTATTAAATAGTTTAATAGACTGTCCAGAAGTCTTAGAAAGGTTAGCATTAAGAGTCCCACGTCCAGGTAGTCGTTTAGTAGACAGAAATACTTTTATTCTCCCAAGCTGTAAGACAAATATATTGAAGCACTCACCAATTTATCGGATGTGTGACAATTATAACGATGTCAAAGATAATTTTGATATTTTCAATCGTTCGCTTAGCTCAATTAAATGTATTATTCGTAAGTTAGTTTAAGGTTTTGTTAGGGTGGTCATTTATTGCATTTTTTGTTTCTACAGCTGCGTTCTTCCAACGTTGTTTGTATGTAATTATTATACTAGCTTACCCGGCAAACGTTGTTTTGCCATATAAATTAAAAATCTCTTTTGTATATTCTACGATAAAAAAATAAAGTCGTAGCCTTGTATACTGTTACAAAGTTCGTCTAATTTTGACGTTAGCTTTACCTCGACGTTCGTGATGATATTCGGTTAACCATCAGGGAGGCGGGTCTGAGCAGTCGCTTTAATGCCGAGTTCTTTTAGATCTAAGTGCTCCATCTCCGCCACATCGTCGCTAACATCATTAACAATAATATCTGGTTTTATTAGGCATTACATTACAAAAAAATAAATACCTATTTAGCTTCAGCTTATATATATTTAATACTAGCTGACCCGGCAAACGTTGTTTTGCTATATAAATTAAAAAAAATGTTAAGGGTGAACAACCCTTATCACTTAGGGGTATGAAAAATAGATAGTAGCCGATTCTCAGACCTACTGAATATGCATATAAAATTTGGTAAAAATCAGTAAAGCCGTTTCGGAGGAGTGAGGTAACTAACATTGTGACACGAGAATTTTATATATAAGATATTAAGTATGTATGTATAAGTCACTTACGGCACTGTTGCTAGGAATAGCATCCTAATTAGTTAATTTGTGCATGCCAGGTCCATTTTTATAAAAAATATGCTACTGTTTAGACTGTTAAGGTAAAATAATTTATAATGTTATTTTAATGTGTATTTTAGTATAGTGGACTTTCAATAAATAAAAATAAACTCTTATGAGTGTATGCTCACCTGGTACAAACGCTGCGCTGTCTAATTACCATACGATACGTTAACGCGCCGAATACGATAAATACTTCAGTGTCATAAGTTTCCCTACACTCACACACATTCATTCATTCACACACATACATACATAAACACTATACCTACCCGTATAACCGTATAGTATTTTAGAGCGAGTGTGGCTCAGCGGGACTCATGCGCCTTTCGATCAGACGCACCTGGGTTCGAATCCCGACTCGGCCCTGCACCAATGACTTATAGTTAGGTGCAGATTTTGCACGCTCGCTCTAAAACGGTGAAGGAAAACATCGTGATGAAACCCGCTTACGCGCTTTGGAGTGGTAGGCTCTGGCCGTGGTTGTAATACCACCCACCGAACAAAACCATGCCGTCAAGCGACCTAGTCGTGTTTCGGGATGATGTTCGGTGAACCATCGGGGAGACGGGTCTGAGCAGCCGCTCAACTGCCGTCTCTCTCTAGATCTATGTGCTCCATCTTAGGCCACATCATCGCTTCACATCAGGCGAGATAGTGGCCAAACATAGATTTATTAAGCCGTAAAAAAAAAGTATTCTTTTTTGCCTCACTATACTTACTTATTAGCTATGTGAACAAAGTTGTATGTAGGAAATAACTTTTGTATTTATATAAGGATACCTATAATTGGCTGTATTTGTGTAACCCTTTAATATCAGTACTATTATTTTATCATAATGCTGTTGGTCTTCTAATAAGTGTCATAACCGATTCAGTAATCCATTCGTATTGCCTTACAATAAGGTATATTTTTGAATGGCGTTTATAACTATTCAAAATATCCAACTACAGTCCATCAAATCTAAGAGGTACCGTTTGACGTTTCATATTTTTCAAACCGAAACAACTTTGTTCATACGTACATTATTCAGTTTCGATAACCTTTTTCATAAAACCATGAATTTAGAAAGATTTCATTATTGTATCTAAAAATGTACAATTCTTAATATCTAAATGTAATTGAAAACTTTCAAACAAAGCAAAATAACACATATTTACACAGTAAATAATTTCTAATAGTTATATTCTTGACTCATTACAAAGTTACGTAGTTAGGTCACTGCACGTAGTGTTGCGACTCTTCGGATACACTTGTATGCAAAAAAATCGTTTACATATACGAAAAATCGAATGTATTATTTACAAATTACACTTGACAACCAAACAAATATTTTTTCATGTGAATGGGATTTATCTCACATATTACGATTACATAACTAAATAGTTATGTAATCGTAAAATATGAGATAAAACCCATTCACCAAAAATACGTATTTATAAATCAAATATATTTGCTTCTTTAAAAAGTTGTCGAAAGCGAAAAAATAAAATAATTTTTTTTTTCTGGCAACACTGCCAACTACAAGCGCACGCGGTCCGCTCGGTCGGTTCGGCGTCAGCAGTCTCTCGCCATCTTGGAAGCTGACTGTGCGCGTACTTGCTTTCTCGTTTGTGTTTTACAATTTGTGACTTGGCTATTACTTTTCTGGACTGATCATTCTTTATCCGTTTACCTTGGCAATATTTATACTGGACTCCGAACTAAGCAAGTGTTTATTAATAATGTCGAAAAGAGGACGTACTTTGAACAGCCAGGCTCGTGAATTGGTGGTGAAATTACACGAGTATTTTGAGCGTGAATCTCAAAATGGTGGACTTCTACTGCCAGTTACACAAGTTCGGGATCGCGTCGGTGAAGCTCTCGGTATTGGTAGCCGCACCGTTGGCAAAATATTAAGTGAAAAATATGGGCCTTCGGGGAGTGACAGTAACGTACTTCACACACCGAAAAAACGAAAAAGAAATAAACCTGTGACAGGCATCGATGAATTCGATAGTCATGCTATTAGAAACCATATATACGGGTATTTTACAAGAGGCGAATTTCCAACATTGGCAAAGTTATGTGCAACTTTAATAGATGCCGGGCTGTATAAGGGAAGCATAGAGTCGTTGAGAACGGTAATAACAGGAATTGGCTTCAGATACAAAAAAGTTGACAAACGAAAAATTGTTATGGAGCGACATGACATAATTATGCAGCGACTAACATTCCTGCGCGAAGTTAAACAAATTATAAACTGGGATAATGTAATATTTTTGGACGAAACCTGGCTAAATTCCAACCATTCTGTGCCGAAAACATGGACTGATGATTCTGAAGCTTCGTGCTCGAAGGTGCCGATAGGAAAAGGTGGACGCCTCATAATATGCCATGCTGGGTCAGCGTCTACAGGCTTCGTGGAAAACTCTTTATTAGCTTTCCAATCCAAAAGCACTAAAGAGTATCATGAAGAAATGGACGCAGTAAGGTTCCGAGAGTGGTTCTTAAATTTATTACAGAATATCCCTCCTAACAGCACAATTATAATGGATAATGCCCCATACCACTCTGTGCAAATTGATAAAGCACCTACGTCAGCCAATAAGAAAGCAGATTTGGTGGCATGGCTGCAAAGAAAAGGAGTGGATGCCGACATGTCACTATTAAAAGCTGAATTATTACAGTTAGTGAAATTGCATAAACCACCAAAACCGACATATGTAATTGACCAATTGGCCGAAGAGCACGGGCACAAAGTCATACGACTTCCTCCGTACCATTGCCAATATAATGCCATTGAATTGATTTGGGCCCAAGTTAAAAGTAATATTTTATAATATTATAATAATAACACGAGTACTTCTAACATTTATAATTTAAACAATGGTTTTCGTCTGCTATCAAATAGTTACATTATTGTTTTACAGGTTATGCAGCAAGACACAACACAAAACCACCCTTCAGTGTCAAGAAAATGGAAGGTTTATTAAAGGAAGCATGTGCCCAAGTTACACAGGAAGATTGGAGTAAAGTAGTACAAAAAACAAAGAAAATAATAATGGACGACTTCGAAAGAGACGTACACTTTGATAATGTAATGGACAATCAACTGGTCATTAATTTAAATGACGATGATGACGAAGACGACGATACTAGTACTAGTAGTGAATAAAAAAATATCCTAAACATTTCTTTTATTTAATTATAACAATTGATTTCTTAAAATTCTGATATTATAGTAATCGATCTCTTAAAGTTCGGATATTATAGTAATCGATTTTTTCATCCCATCCCTATCATTCAATTGTCAGAACTGTCAAACGGTACTTCTTAGATTTGACGGACTGTAGTAATATATGTGACGAAATAGGTGCATTGATTTTATATATATATATGTTTCGTTAACGTGTATGCAATTGGCGACACTGATTTTCTTACAAAAATGTGTTCTACCACCATTCTAACCTATTCTCCATCTCTCTGGTTACCCCTCACTCACAGAACGTTAGCAGTATCTACCAAATATTTACTATATTATACTAAAGAGGTGCATCACTACTGTGAACAGCTGTTTATCTTCTCTAACGCTCCTTCTTAGCCGGACTTCAGTGAAAATTCAAATTTCAAAGGAAAAATAGGCAGACGAAAATGTCAGCGTGACCACGCCACAGCTTTTTCTTTCTTTCTTTTTTTCTTAATTGTTTATAGGCTTACATTTGACCGCTATCTCACATGTTTTTAAGTGACCATGCGGTCGAAGATGTAGCACGCTTGCCTAGAAGAAACCTGTTCACTCATGTCTGTAAGACACCCAGATTAGTTGATTTTTAAAATCGATTAAATGTATTTCAAAAGTTGCTACAACTTCATAAAAATCAATAATAGCATTTTTATGAAAATCTGGTAAAAATGTATTAAATCAATTCGTGAAAATGAGATCCTAAATAAAGATTGCTGTGTTATTTACTTTGTCCAAACCTTCCTAAACTATGTGATGATTTAAAAAAATGGTCAGATCTAGCGGCTAGATTCTAGCCAAATTACTACAGTGCGAACTGTACAAATACAAACGAGATGACTATTTGCAGCATTCAATTTGCGAGAAAAGAACAAAAATATTTGATGACCAACTTTCGGTTCGAAATCGAGTAGCTTTCTGTTTTATCGGTCAACTCAAAAATGTAACCTAATATATAAATTATATGCGTGGGTTGTCGAAAAATCTGGAAATGACTTTTTACAATAGACTACTCCTGTAAACATTTAGTAGTGATATAATTATTATTATTAATTGCATAGTTTTTTTGTACTTCAATGTTTTTTTTTTTTTGGAGAAACGGAACGTGATCGCAAAATGCTTGAGTAAGTGCAACCACGGTTTAACGTCACGCGCCTCGCTGCTTATTGGTCAATTTTTGGCATAGAGCCCGCCCTATTGGTGAATTATTGACACATACACACACATATAGCATAAATCAATGAGGAGATCCTAGGTCCCCACGTTTTGACGTCACACGCAAATGGCGCGTTTATGTTGATTTAAATTTTCATCTGATTACTTTATTACAGTAAATTTTTAACAGTTTTTTTTCATTAATAGTATTCAATAATGAATCGATTCATGCATTAAAAAAATACATGCATATTCCCTATTACTGTATTTCTCACCCGCAGTTCTCAGCCTCCGTTGCAACGCTCTTCTGACTCGCGCCGCGTCCAGCCCCGCACCCAAAGCACCTAATGCGATCGGACTTTCCATGCATTCATCTACCTGAAATACATAATTGTTCATTAACCCATTGAATTTCACCATATACTCTATATCAATTCAATTCAAATCATTTATTTCAATTTGGTACATCCATACACTTATGAATGTCAGGTAGGAACAATAAAAACTTATAATTGTACGTCATCAAAATATTATAAAGCATTAAGATATTAAAACAATTTTATTATAAGTATAAAAATTTCAAGTACAAATTAAAATATGTGAGTGTATGTATTTTATTAAAATATGTCAATATCAATAAAATACATAATTGTTAGAAAAAAAAACAAGAACCGACTTCAAGACTAAACTTACATAATACAGTTTTTGTTATTTTTTTCAATAACTGCTAAATCAATTTCGATAAAGTTTATATGGGACCTCTAAAGTATGACCTACCAAACAAAAAAGAATCATCAAAATCAATTCATAATTGGCGGAGTTATCGCGTAACAAACAGAAAAAAAAATAAAAAAAACATACCGTCGAATTGAGAACCTCCTCTTTTTTGAAGTCGGTTAAAAATCAATGTTCATTCTAGTTTAATATAATATCAGATAAAATGTCAAGGTTGCTCAATTTTAATTACTGTTAGCAAATCAAACATATCGTAAGGAATTCTCACTCGCAATGCCTATGGGCTAAAAAATATCCAGTCATTAAAAATCGCATTAATCAATAGTTTAGATTTTATAATGTCGAAATTTTCTTTTGTGATAATTAACCATATTTTCAGTTTTCATGCTCATAAAGCGAGTGCTCATAGATTAAGCAAACTAAAGTGATACATTTAAGTTTTAGGGGCTGATAAGAAACATCCATGATGCAAGATTCTATTGGAGCGTCCGTTTCTTTCTATAGTGTTTCGTCATATGATACTAGCCTGTAAGGCTACTGCCCTGCATGGCTTTTTAACTGACTTCAAAAAAGGAGGAGGTTCTCTATTCGATTTTTTTTTTTTTTTTTTTATGTTTGTTACCTCAGAACTCCGTCATTTATAAACCGATTTGAAAAATTATTTTTGCGTCGGGTTCAGTATAGCTACGAAGTGGTCCCATATAAATTTCATCGATATGTGACCTTGGACTTCAAAGATACATTGAAGTCGGTTTTTGTTTTTTTCTAAAAATTAATTATTTTAAGATCTGTCTAGGCCAACGTTGATTACGATTTCACCTGATGGCAAGTGACGGTGCGGTCGAAGATGAAGCACGCTTGCCTAGTAATTATCTATTCACTCTTGATTTGAACACACCCAGGTTGTATTTAACAGGAAACACAGCCGATGGCAGGGCGTTCCACCCCTTGGCTGTTCTTAGAGTTTAACTCTTTACCTGAGCCTCGGTCACAGGGAAAGTAGTGCCAGGATTTCGATTCGGCCTAACGACACCATTGGAAGGAGCCTGCACCTGAAATAAAATTTAAAACTTAACAATACTGGGTTTGCTGGAAGAAAACTATTTTTAGGGTTAAGCTCGGCTTTGTACATATATTTTATAAATCATCGATGTAAATATTAAAATAGTGTACAATTAAAGAATATACTACATAAAACAACATCAGTAGAATATGTATGGGAAAAGCTATTTTTTTCTCTCTAAAACTTAATATTTGATTTGAGGATTTTATGGATTATTTTGGGGAAAACATTCCTGATTGATAATGTTAAGCCTATTTTTTTTAATTACAGTTTTTGGGCTTACGGCATCCAGGTCAGACGCACTCCGCACTTTTAGGTACGACGCTACACGTACATCGACAGGTCTCTATTTAGATAAATCTTTAGTTTAAAGTATATTGTTAGACTACATATCTGCGTACTTATGTCTGCACACTATCGTATATAAAATATTATCTCTCTATAGCATATGGTTGCCAGACAACCATATGCTATAGAGAGATAATATTTTATCTACGATATAAGAGATCGCTGCTTAGCGATTAGACCGCCTATTGTGCTTATCATAAGAAAGTGTGTTCAAATGTAATTCCTTCTTAATTGCAATAAAGTGTTTTCTATCTTCTATCTATCTATCATCTCTGGCCGGTGGGTCCTGTGTTCAACTCCTTGGTCGACGCGTCCGTTGACATGCCAGAAAGCTTAAATTTCAGTTAAAGATAATCAAAATATATCTCTTTTTACATAAAGGTAACGCTCACAGTTCTCTGTCAGGTAGACCCAGTTGTTCTCCTTGGTCGACGCATCCGTTGACATGCAAGAAAGCTTAACTTTCAGTTAGAGCAAATCAAAATTGTACTCTATTTACATAATAGTAACGCTCACAGTTCTCTGTCCGATAGACCCAGTTGTTCTCCTTGGTCGACGCATCCGTCGACATGCAAGAAAGCTTAACTTTCAGTTAGAGCAAATCAAAATTGTTCTCTATTTACATAAAAGTAACGCTCACAGTTCTCTGTCCGGTAGACACAGTGGTTCTCCTTGGTCGACGAGTCCGTTGACATGCAAGAAAACTTAACTTTCAGTTAGAGCTAATCAAAATTGTTCTCTATATACATGATGGTAAAGCTCACAGTTCTCTGTCCGGTGGACCCGGTGGTGACCTCCCGGCACTGGTCGACGAACTCCTGTCCCTTGACGAGCAGCACGTACCCGCAGGCGGGGAACCAGCGCGCGTGCTCCGACCACGGCGCGTCGCCCGCCTCCCACTTGCCGAGGCCGCCGTCGCAGTAGAAACAACGAACCTGTCACACGTAAACACATTTTAACAAAGCAAGTAAAAATAACGTTTTGTTATGGAATTCACAGTTCAAAAGTTCTTTATTCAATTTTGGCATCATAGACGCGGGCGGTAAAATCAGGAAAACGCATGGCTTTCATTTATTATTTGACAAATTTAACAAATCTTTATTCTCAACAGCTAAATTCACTCAGCATATCTAGATACCTAAACTGTTTCTTTCCACAGCTCTTTCCGTATTATTTTGCAAAATGATAGTACCTACCTTAAGAGTTCGCTATTCAACGGTCTTTAATTAATATAAGTGCAAAATTTTAAAATATGCAAAATTTCGCTCGCGTTTATTGTAATGATTTTCCTACGCCCTACGTTGGTTAAGTGTTATTATCGAAAATTATAATAATACCAAGGGTACCGCTTTGCCTGTTATTCAGCCGCCAAGCAGTAGTGCGCAAGCATTACTGTGTTCCGGTTCAAAGGGCATTGTAGTCAGCGAAATTACTGGGCATATGAGACTTAATATCTGATGTCTCGGGGTGATAAGCGCAATGCAGTGCTACGCAGTGCTTTTTATGGTATTAAAAGTTCTGGGTGGCACTGCAATTGTTATGGGCAGGCGTGGCGCTTACCATCAGGCGAACGACTTGCTCGTCTCATCATTCAGTTCCAAAAAAAAAAATCTGTTGTTTGTTATTGCAATAAAGAGCTTCTTATTTTATCTTATTACCTGGTCTTCCGACCCCGTATGGAAGAAGCCAGCCTCCGCCATGTCTTTTGGCGACTGCGTTCTATCGGAAGGCCACCGGTCGAAGGTAGCGAGGCGGGTAGTGAGCGACGCCTGGCTGGGATGCCTGGCGCCGCTGCCGACTACGCCCAACCCTCGCCACGTGCTCCCCGCGTTTAGTATACGCGAGTTGTGGGCCGCACCGGATCTGATACACCATTAAAAATTACAATAAAAAAAAATTACCTCACATGAATATACGGAACATTCTTGTGACAAAATATTTTCGATATCCACCAAAGATATTATGGTAAAGATCATAAAAGAACCAATACTACGTAAGAGTTAACTTCAGCGGTGGGGGGAGGCTAACGAAACATCTTTTTTGTCATGAATGCCGCTACCAAATAGTGACGTCACGAAAAGTATTGCCATATCTTTCTAACTACTGAATCTTAAATGGCTGTAACTATTTTATTTTTCAACAAACTTTGAGTCTGTTTTTACTTTTGTCCATTATTTTATGTTTATTTTTAATAGAAATCTAAAAAGCACTAATTAATTTTTGATACTATTTGTTTTTATACTATTTGAAATTATTTGATATGTTTAATATGGATTTTTATCTGAAATAAAAAATGATTTAATAAATTATAAAAAAAAAATGTAAAATACCCTATTAAACTGTTTAGTCATATCTGAAAACTGACATGTGTAATGCTATCAAAGAGACATGATATCTGCCTCTCCCAAGCTTTGGTTCAAGCTTGTACTATCATTTGACTATCTAGTCCCTTACGGGAATTCCTCAAAATATGAAGGACGTAAAACAAATGGATTAAAATAATTCCGAATTATTTTAATTAACAGCGATTAACTTATTAAATTTGCATTTGAAGTCAAAACTTTTCTAGCACGTTGTAAGTCGTGTGAAACTATCGTGAGTCGAAATATTTATTATAAATACAAACGGCTACACTCACGTTATGATTGTGATATGTTATATATGTTATATATAGTGAGTGTAGCCCATTATATTCATAATGGACACATTTTACTGTTTGAAATGTACTGAATTACAAGGTTGTTTCAGCATTTTATAGCATACCCATTAGACACTCTACATTTACCTTTTAATACCGACTTTCCTTAAACTCTCCAACATTATATAAACAGCTGCTAGGTTTTTGCTAACGGTAACAATAATTACACTACACAAATAAAACTTGTAACTTGTATTTTTCACAACAATGCATAAGCAACTGATTCTGCCCAGTAATGTGGTAGTGAATTCAAGGTGATACAATAGGGGCTATGCTATGTGGCTTCCGCGTTTACCCAACAATTAGGAAGTGTATTGAACTGAAGTTGAAATAGGTGTAAATTAGACCTTATTCGGGTTCCGTTAAAGTTCAACTTTTATTTCCTTCCCAATTCGAATAAAAACCGAAAACTATGTCAAACTGATTGAATTTTTCAGTGCTCCTAGATGTGTAAAGCTTTGATACAGTATTGCCCGGCGAGCGCTAGCATTGCGCTACGGGCTTTACAGTGCATTTTTTTTAGTGATTGTAATCCAATAAATCAGTAAAACTATGAAAATCTTCAACTACAATAATTTACAAGAGACAGAGAAATTTGAATATTATTTCTTCTGTCTGTCTGAAGGACAGTTACAGTTTTAAATTAAGGGCCAATTTGCACAAAAACTCGTTGACCAAGTTTTAAGAAAATCGCGGACAAACATACATATGGGTCGAATACAGAATCCCATTTTTTAAAGATGTAAAAATAGCCATTGTTTTAATTGCCATGATGTGCCAACCAAGATCTGAGTGATTTAGCGAGCAAGATAAACCTCGACATTTTGATATAAACTTACTCTTATTTAGCCATAATATATCAATAATTAAATAAACTTCTTACGATAAAGTCTGATTTTGATTCGTCTCAGGGGACCGTATCGGTGGTGTGACATAAGGCGGGGTCGACGGTGCTGAGAAATTGTTAGAATTAGAACGCTGAGCTGCTTCGACCGTAGCTGCGTGATCGCAACGCGGGAAATACCTGGAATCAGAAAGTGTTTGTCTTGACTTACAAATCCTAAGTACGTATATATACGAAAGCATTTGTTTGTCTGTCCATTACCGTCGTAATAGAGCAACTGGACGACTTAGGAAACAGGACGACTTAGGCTTTTCCTCAAAATTAGGTGGAGGCATGGCAAATATATTACGTTTTACTGTAAAAAATATAAAGTAGTAAAATAGAAAATAAGAAACTAGATGACGCCAGAGGTAAAGTTACCTTATGCAATAATATTAAATACCTGGAGCCAAAATAATACTACTACTAATCTTGGTGACATCTGGCACCAGCGACCCAAAGTGAGTCTTGGCCAATAAGAGTCTCCACTTGGATCTAACTTGGGTCACCTCCTTCCATTTCTCGACATGGAGTAATATAGCATAATAATAGCAAGCTATAATTTTTTATTATATTCCATGCAAGCGAAGAATTAATGCTAGTGTACTACTGTTATTATAAGAAATAGTGTTCTAAATAAAGGTCCAATGATTCTTTTTAAGCATATTTTTCCTTGAAGTTCCAGTCAATTTTAAAAGAAATTTTATTATTTAAAAGCATTAAAGCTTTGTTTTGAAGTACAATTATTTTATTGTTTTAAATGTCTCAAATATGCTCTAGCCACCTGGTTAGTTTTGGCATTATCATAAAAACATAATAATATTAAAAAAATTTGACTCAAGGCTTCAGTTGGGAGTCTGTTTCTATGACGTTTCCTCATTTGTACCCCTGCACTGGGCAGCTATCTCAGGAACTAATGCTGAACCTATTACTACCAAACTTACATTCTGTGTAGTTCAACAGGATTTCCTACAGCACCAAAGTTCCTGTATGGCCCCAGTTCACCACCGCACCAAGCACACCGAAGACGTCCGTCACCGGCGTGGTAAAAACCAGCATTCACAAGAGCTTCACGACCGACTGTTGTATCCTGAAATGGCATTATGTGCATTGAATGTGAAGATTATTAAATGTAGCTTATAATCATCAGTTCATTCTGTAACATAACCGGTGCGGTGGAATATTTAATTTTTTTTAAGTTGCTATACTTAGGCTGGGATCACTATTCACAACACATGAGGCAGCAATTTTTTCTTAAAAAGACTTATTTCTTTATCCAATGAATACTAGATTTCTCTGGTATTGTTGGAGCCAATGGAGTCAATGGAGCAGGTCACCTAGTTCAACCTAACTGCTTGAGATCCAGGCCACAGTTAAGGTAACAGCAAATCTGATCTGTTGATACCTCAGTTCTATGGCACATAATAGAAAAATAATTTATTTCTACATTCACTACAGACTACTATACATAATATGTGTATGTTATATGAATAGTCTGATCTAAGTGATAATGATGTTTAAATGGAAATAGCATGGGACAATGATTCAGCCAATATCTTTACATCAAATAATAATATTTTTATACATATATTCATCGACCACTTTGACACTTTTGTTGTGTTTTGTGTTTGATAGGTTATTCCCAAGAAAGTATGACTCATCAAACTAAAGAAATAATAGATTTAAGTGGTTTCATTGTGAAACAGATTTACTATTTTAAAGTTTATTAGTCTTTTATACTAAAATCAATACCTTGGAAAATATAGGACTTCAGGTGTTTGAATAGCGTCAGTCACAACAACAGTAGTTGAATACGATAACTTACATCCCAGTTAATAAATGATAAAAGTCGCAATGCATCACTTCGGTACATCTCATCTTCTTCTGTGAGTCCATAATCCTGTGGACCACTTTGTTCCTCATTCTGTGATTCTTCTACTCGAAAGCTGGGCGATTCCTCTTGGCTGCACTCAAACGCATCCAATATCGGAATGTTGTTCGAATTCGTGGGGTTAAGCACAAACGGACAATTTGGCTTCAGCTGCCTGTGCCTCCACATCACTTGATCGCCATGATTCCAATGGTTTATTTTACAAAAACAACAGAAGCACTGCACTTCCAATCCCACACCTGTATAAAAGAAACCCGCCCTTGCAATCCTCGGGGGAGATACCGGTGCCGATATAGGCCAGTTAGAAAAAGTCTGAAGCCGATTTACTTCCGAATTCATGGTCTATTTCAACAAAAAAGTAAACCTGACGCAACCGTAAACTGTTGAATGTTGACGATAATAATAAAATAAAATAGGTCCCCTAATTTAGTGCGGAGCTAATGAGTGGTGTAACAGCTGGTAAAATATTTAACGGTTTGATGAAAGATATGAAGGATTATGTGAAAAGTAACTCGGAAAAATAACACAAAAACACGCACTCACATTGCATTAAACTGCAAGTATTTTTTTGGGAATTGGGAAATAGAAAATGCAATATTGCAAAATGCAAAGAGCTATTGATTGATTGAAGGATTGAGAACCAAGTGTCAATGTCAATTATGCAATATGTCAATTGAAGGTACGGTGCGGTCTCTCGTATGCGCGTGGCCGCGCCGTCTGGGTAGGTACCACCACTTTGGTAGTTATTCTGCCGTTGCTTCCCCCTGGAATGGAAGACTGGAAGGGTAATCGTGCTGCCGAAAGCAGGTAAGGATCGCCGATTACCCGCCAGCTACAGACCCATCACACTGCAATCGACCATCTCAAAGTTGTTCGAGTGCCTGCTGCTACGTAGAATGAGACCTCACTTGACTCCGAGAGAAGAGCAGTTTGGTTTCCGCACCGGGCACTCGACAACACTTTAGCTTGTCAGGGTGATGCACTATCTCGCAGAAGAGATGAACAGAGGCCGCCGCACCGGCAGCGTCTATCTCGACATAGAGAAGGCGTTCGACCGAGTGCGGCACGACGGCCTCCTGTTCAAGCTAACCCTGACAACGACGCCACCGGCTCTGACGCATATTGTAGCGTCGTTTCTTGACAGAAGAAAGTTCGTCGTGGCTGTAGAAGATGCCACGTCGACTGAACGACCAGTCCGTGTAGGCGTACCGCAGGGGAGCTGCCTCTCGCCGGCGCTGAACGGACTATATATTATACTGACGATATCGTGGAGATCCTGGAGGAAGAACGTCTCCGGCCAGGAGAACGGGGTGTCATGCTCGCATTGTACGCCGACGACAGTGCGTACTTTGCTTCGTCTACCAGCTTGACCGTCGCGGCGAACAGGGTGCAGCGAGTTCTAGATCTCCAGATTGGCTCGGTAAGTGGAAGAATGGCCGTCAACGTGGGGAAGACGGCCGCTTACCGGAGCCCAGCGCACCATGATACCTGCACTGAAACTATTTGGACAGGACGTCAAGTGGGAAACCACAGTGAAGTATCTGGTCGTCCGCATCGACCGGACTTTGAGGACGTGCCCGCAGGTAGACAATGCTGTCTGCCAGGCAAGGGCCGCCCGCGCACTCCTCCGTCCGGTCCTAGCCTCGAAACTCCCACTTTCGTACACATTCGTACTCGCCTCACGTATCACCGGCATGGTATCCACTATGCTCGGAAGCCGGAAGCCCAACGGAGGCGACTCCAAATATATCAGAACGTCAGTCACCCTGCGCATGTGCACGGGAGCGGGCCGTTACGTACGCAATGACGTAATGACGCAGTGGAACCTTCTGTGTACCTACAAGTGAGAAGGATAAAAAATAGAAGCATAAGTAGCAATTCATGCTTTCTCGCTTATTTACTAAGTTTAAACCTCCCTTGTCTATTTTAAATACCTACCTACCACTGCTATTGTTCGTGTCGGGATGTTTGCCGAGCTTATTATTTTTGTTTTTGAGTTCGAATTTGGACGCATAAAACAAGGTAGTTATGTAGATATGATACTCGAACTATTACACGCACCTAGAATAGTTCTAGGGACCAGGACAACCAAAAAACTTAAATAGCTACTTCTAAGTTGAAAGACATATCTGAACCTACCTATTGTTTAGCTCACATTCTTTAGTTATGTTCCTAACTATGAATATAGATCCCTATAGACTAACTATAATTAAAACGTTTTACGGAAGAGACTAGTGTCCCACGACACAGGAAATCCTAGTGTAAGAACTAGTGGACCTTAAATAACTTAATTATTATTCCTTTCCTATTTGTAAACCTTAGAATAATTTTCCGAGTGCTCTAATATTAAGTTTTTTTGTACCAACATGTCTAAATGAATAAACAAATTATATTATATATTATTATTATTAAATCGCCCGCGACGTCGGGATCGAGTTAGTGAAGGAGTTTGTGGTCCGGCGGGCGCGTCGTATGTACGACCGCGCCGACAACAGACCACACCCTCACCTGAACGACATGGCGCCCCACCACACAAGGCCCCCCGATGAACCGCAGAAGCGTGCACTGCCCCGCGACATTCTCCCGCAGCAGGACGAGGAGGATGTCCGCGACGAGGGCAGATGAAGGCGCCTCGACGGATCGCCCCAGGAGGGCACGACGACCAACACAGAGCCTCTGATGAGGAACTCCGACCTTAGGAGAAGCCCACGGTGGCCTGCCAGTTCCCCGGGGGTAGATGCCCCTGCGAGTTTCAGCTTGGGCAATGGGATCCACCCCGAGGCCCACCCCTACCACCCCTCCAGGGGGAGGTGGAAGAACGATCGAACGAACCAAAGATTTAGATTAGATTAGATTAGATTAGATAACGCTTTATTGTCACACAACAACATAAAATAATTACAAAACAATACTTAAACCTAAAGTGTTACAATGGGCGGTCTTATCGCTAATAGCGATCTCTTCCAGACAACCTTTGGATGGAGAGGACTCAAAGAAACTGTGAGGGACGGTGGTGTTGTGTATAAAAAAACTAACCAGTATAAAATAATAATATTATATACAGACTACATAATCATAATAATATATAATTAAATATAAGTGTAATATGGGTACAAAGATACCAAAAAAAAAAATACATATCATAATAAAGTAAAAAATAAATAAATATATCTAAATCATAAAATATATAAATAAATATATATACTATATTAAGTTTATAAGTGAGATAACAAACAGTTTTAAACAGATGAACAGAACTTCGGAGTGGCAGGCTGCAGTTACGTAGCTAAGTAGAATTTCTTGATGCTATTTTTAAATATGTCAAGAGATTGCGCACGCCTTATTGATACAGGTAGAGAGTTCCACAGACGTGCGGCTTCCAGAGAAGATTTAGTATAGTAATACGTCTTTGGAACGAACGAACACACGCGCAGGGCAACATTCTGTACGGTGTGGTCACCCTGCAGTGCTGTGTTTACATGTTATGAAACTAAATAAGTTTGGTAAAAGAATTTGCTAAAATTTTCAGCTTAATTATTATGTTTTTATTCGGAATGTTTTTTGTTGCCTCAGGTAGGTATGTTTTTACGACTGTAGTACATTACACAGTAATGTATAGTTACTGTGTAATGTAATAAAGCCGATTTTGGAATCTTGATCCCAAAAAGCCTACAAAAGAAAAAAACGGGACGATAAGGTAGAAAATCGGGAAATCGAGAGATTTCTGTTGAAATCGGAAGAATCCCGTAAAATGAATGGCAAGTGTTCACTGACAAGGAAGTATATGACAAGTGACAAGAACTGAAGCAGTGACATTTGACGACAGAAGACGACAAAAGAAGATGGCGACAGAATGAACATTTTGTACACAGACTACATAATGTAGAATTACCATCATTCCTCAATGAGAATTACCATTGAGGAGTGAAGACCTCAATGAGAATTACATATTTTATTATCGTTCATTTCATTCACTCATCTAGACGAAATAATTTTTTTGTATGAAGATCTTCAGTATTATTGTTCTGTGATGAAGATTGTTGCCCCGAACGAAGTATTTTTACGGAGAAAAAAAAAACCTCATGACGGATGTGACAGTTGTACTGTACGTACCTTGGTACGTACTTGGTACGTAGGTACGGTAGGTACGTCATAGGACGGGATCATTTCTGCGTACAGAGTAAATATAAGCACGAATGAACACACATTTTTTTATAACGGGCGATTGCCTTTATTACTGAAAACAAACTACACTCTACTTACTAAAACTAAACTAACTACATACAAGGAGAAGCAATTGGACAACCATAGACCATTAAAGGCCTATACACACAAAATTAATTGGTACGATGGATGTTTAAAACTGAAGTGTAAAGAGGATACTCAATTTTCCAAAACTATGAAATGTGTGCATTTTATAAAGTCGAGCTGGACTGACTTATGAATATTAAGAAAGTTACATCAACGAAAGATATTCCACTAAATAAACTGGCTTCATTAAGATTTTAATGTTACTTAACTAAAATGTTCGATTCTAAAATCATTTGTTCAAAAATCAAATATACCCAGCAATATTTAATCGCTACTACTGTTTATTTCCTAACATTAACCTGCAAAGCTAATTTAAAATGTTGAAATGTACGATGGTGAATGTACAACCTTAATGTTTCGCATACACATGGCAATTAAGCTATTGTTTCTCTCCTGGCAATCACAGACCCAAGGATTCGTGTATGTGTGTGATGTTTTCTTTCTATGTGTTCATCTGTTTTGTCTATGTGTTATACATTTTTGACGTAAAATTCGTTTGTTTACATTATTTTTACGGAGACTTATTTATGTTTTCCGTACGCTTATGTCCTTATTTTCATGACCATAAAGACTAATATTGCATGTTTAGTTGCAAATTGTCTTGGTAATTATAGTTTTGCATGTGTGACCGTGTACATGAACAGCTTGTGTAAACACATCGCGCGACATCACAGATAACAGATTTAGTAATAGTAATAATGAAGATATTTTTAATAGAAATAAATACCTATAATTATAATTAGCAGTATTATGTATTCTATGGCTTTAATTTACGGATTGTAACGTAAAACTATGGGCCAGTTATTGACTAAACGGATTTTGATGTTTGGTATGAAAATGGGTACATAAGAAGTACTTATATAAGACCTAGGTGGGTACTTTTACGTTACATCCCAGAAAAACGAACAGTTCCATAAGGAACAACTGAAAGGTACCTCCCTCATACTTTATTTATATTGTAATAATATGCCTAAAAAAATTGCATTCGCTTAGCTTGCGCGTCCATCTAAACATATCTGCGTAGATGCCTAGGAACTGTTATTAAAAGATAGGTTTTCGTTTTCGATAAAGAAATGTTTACTTCAAGGGACGCCATGCCTGTTATTCGCCTAGGGCGCCTGGCATGCTCGGGCCGGCCGGCTGCGGGCGCAGCGGCGCTGGATAAGTGTGATCTCTATTTCAACTTACAAATACTATTTTTCTATGACAATATTTGTGGGTAAATTGTTTTCTTTACACTAACCTAACAATGTACCTAAATATGAAAGTTCCATATACCTATATAGTTTCATAATAAAACTATTGGACTTGGTCATCATAAGTACCTACCATTGAGGAATAGTGCGAGACCTCAATGGTACCTACCCACTGACTACGGAGTAGGGTTGCTAGGTCGTCGGGATTCATCTGGTTTGTCCCGACTTTTGATATGAGGTCCAGAGTCCCGACGAAATACGAAATATCCCGATATTTTGTCTCCGGCTGATTGGGCGCCGGCCACCCAGGCTTAGAGCGTCGTGGAGTGCCCGGCGCGGAAACCAAACTGCTCCATTCTCGGAGTCAGGTGAGGTCTCATCCTACGCAGCAGCAAGCGCTCGAACAACTTCGAGATGGTCGGTTGCAGTGTGATGGGTCTGTAGCTGCTAGCGGGTAATCGGCGATCCTTTCCTGGTTTCGGCAGCACGATTACCCTACCAGTCTTCCATTCCTAGGGGAAGCAACGGGTACGCAGGACTCCGTTGAAGAGCCGCGCTATAGACACCAGGCCCTTCGTGGGTAGTTCTTTTAGGACGACATTTGTAATGCCGTCTAACCCTGGTGCCTTTTTTCCCGGTAGTCTTAGCACGGCCCTCTTCACCTCCGCCGGCGATATAAAATCGTCACCTTCTAGCGGTGGCGGCGGGTGGCCAGGAACACTGCGACCTTTTCCTGGACCATCTGGTGGTGTTTCAGAACTACACGCGTTATGTTATTGTACTCAATTTTTATCTAGGATTGTACTAAGACAATATGACAATGGCATTTTGCGTTCTAACGACACATACCCAACGATCCACAAACAACAAGAAGAAACTGCTGTGCATTCACGCTCACACAAAGAATGAACATTGAATGAACTTGTTGTATAAGTTTGAGTTGCTATATGAAAAGCTCCCTCCCCCCCCGTACTTCATTGCCTTCCGCCATTCTCCGTAAAAATATGTCTTGCCTTGTTGCCCGTGGTCATGTCACTGTCATAAATATCTTTGTTGCTTTGCCTTGTCGTGCCGCAAAAATTACAGGATATTTCAGGACCTTTTCAGGCAAGAGCATTTTTCTAGTTTGAAGTTGCGCTCGTATTTTATTTGCACTTGGTCGGAAAATGTTGTGGTCAGTGGGCATTGGCGTTGCACTCGTCACTCTCTATGCGGCTCACATAATATACACAAGGGATAAGAGACCCAAGTACAAAAACCTTACAGGTAGGCATGTAGTTGTAACCGGTGGTTCGAGCGGTATAGGAAAAGCAGCGGCTATGGAAGCGGCGAAGCTCGGAGCTCACGTCACCGTCATCGGTCGAGACGTTCAAAAGCTACAGAAAGCAGCCGAAGAAATACTATCCCAGTGCCCGGATCAGAATAATCAAATAATCCAGTTCGCAGTCTGTGACGTCACTTCAGGTTATGAGTTTATTGAGGAATGCTTCTCACAACTTGAACTCAAAGTTGGTCCAATTTTTATGCTGATAAATTGTGCCGGCGCTTGTATTTGCGGCTTGTTTGAGAATATGAAGATTGACGACATCAAGCAGATGGTAAACTTGAACTATTTTGGTACTGCTTTTCCAACGCGCTGGGTGCTGTCAAAGATGAGAGAGAGAAATGAAGGGATTGTGGTCTTTGTGGCTTCTGAAGCAGCGATGGTTGGTAAGTATATCATTATTAGCTACTTAGAATAATTTTATAAATTTTCAATTTGAAATTTGAGATTCCTTTTTATGTATTTTGTAATACTTTGTTGTTTTGTAGGTATCTATGGCTACAGTGCTTATAGCGCTGGTAAATGGGCAGTTCGTGGTCTGGCAGAGGCTGTCAGCATGGAGCTAGTTGGTACTCAGGTCAGGACAATGATCTCTTACCCACCAGACACTGACACCCCCGGCTTGAAAAATGAAAATGCTACTAAACCTGAGGAAACTAAAATCATTTCTGGCAGTGCTGGCTTGCACACACCTGAGAGTGTTGGAAAGGCCTTGATACATGATGCCTTGGTAAGTAGATCCTAAGGCCAAATATTTTCTATCTATGTATTGCTTTAAAGCCCATTCCTGATAATATGTATTTGCTTAAATTTTAATGATTTGATTCTGCTTGCTATGCAATTCCTCCTTATATTGTAATTGAGAACTAAGAAATTCTTTGTTTTCAGAATGGTAAAGCATATTCGGTCTACAGCACAAGTGGAAGGCTTTTGAACATCATGTATGGAATAGCATTTGATAGCATGGGACAGCTTGTGACGCAAATATTCCTAAATGGGGTTTTCCGAGCCATCATGATTGGCATCTTTGCAACATTCCATAAGGTCATCCGGGTTCAACTGAAAAAAAAAACTGATGCACAAAAAAATCAATAGATGATACATATTCATTTTAAGCATTTAAGTATGTTAATGTTGGTATTTTTTACTTACAAGTTACATAATTTAATCAGAAAACAAATAAGTAATTTTGTGTAATTCAAAATCATTAATCATTAAACCATTGCATTTAAATAAGATTAAGAAAATATGTGAGTTTATATTGATACATATTTCTTATAAGTAATTTTAATAGTTTCTATATATATTTTATTAGTATGATTACTTGTAGGCTGAATGTCAATAACAAATAATATTAATCGGATTTACCATCTACAAACGAATTAAAATAAAATAGAGTAATATTTTACTCAATTTTGATGTGATAGATAGTGTTTGTAAACATTATATTTGTATTAAAAAAATCTTTATCATGGAGCATTATAATGTCTCTTTAAATGTGACAATAGTACTAAAAGTGACAATTTTGGATGTATAAGGTTTGTAAATAAATAGACAAATAATGTCTGATTTTGTAATTCAAGGTGTGCAGGAATTCTGCTCGAATTGTATTCTGAATCCTTTACCAACATATCCTTCGTCGGATCTAAACCACACTACAATTGGTCCAGCACTGTTATCTGAAACAAAGTATACAAATTTTATATCCAATCCATTAGACCACCTACGAAATTGTTTTTAAAGTAAGTATTGATGTCTATTAATAGACCTAGGCTAAAGAAGAATCGGGTCCTATGTCGGGAAAAAGTATGACCAACGGTGGTATTTTTTCTTTCTTTCCGAAAGACGTTTGTTGAATCGGGTCCATGTCGGAGTAAAGTCATTTATAAACGCTCAACTTTTTGTGATGGCGTAACTGGGAAATCGCACGCATTCATGAGCGTCAACGTCATTTATAAGTATAACTATATACGTTACATAAAAAAGAACTGCTCATGACCCCTGCCCTCATGAGTGGCTGACTGGTGCCTATATCCATTTCGGCAGTCGAATTTGCGCGTAAACATGTCATCTAGGTAAGCGAAAGAACTCGATTTTTCATAAGCATTAGGTACAAATACATTATATTCTTAGCATATAACGATCTTGGAGCCAATTTACATGCAATTTCTTAAATGATATATCTACCTATGTCGTATTCCTTATAATATGAATGTCTAGTTTCAATACATGCACAAAAAATATTGACTTGTTTTATTAAGTAGGTACCTACCTACCTCATTAATAACAATTTAACCAATGACGTAAATAGGGTAGGTTAGGTGAATAATTCTGTAACTAACTCTACATTTTAATGATTTTAGTCACATTTTAGACTACGCTCGAATGATATCGTCTTCGAGGTCTCAAATAGGTATGTATAATACGCGCCACGAAAGATGAGACTTGACAAGCGTCAGTAGTGGGGAGCCTGCGCAGGTACAGTCGTGTACGAAATAGTTATCCATAATTTGTATATCTATTCAGGGATTTTTGACAACATTCAGAATTAGGTAGGTGTATATTTTTTTTTAAAACCTATCATAGATTTATTACTAAATAATAAAATTTAAGATAAAAAAGGCAGATTGTCCTAGTCACTGTCACTGACAATATATGATGTAAGTGTAAACGTCGTAAACCATCTACCTACTTTGTCTTCTTAATGTTTTACCTCGAGGCATAATTAAGATTTCACAAAGTTACACTCATATACAACACAACTATAACAAAGTAGAAATTTATAAACACAATTTGCACTCGATTGTACTGCGGAGTCAAGCGGTGCGTGCACGGGGTGAGGGGGACGGAAGGCAACTGAACCGCATGCGCAGTGCCGTACCGACACCTCCCGCGCTCTTTCCGCTGCCCTGCAGCCCAACCCATATGGCAGACAAGGTAATTCGAGTTGATCGTGATCCGAGTCTGATCTACGATACCAACGCGATATTGTCGGTACCCACTGCGCATTTATGGCACGATCGTACAACTCTCTCGAAATCGCGTTAAGATCGAGATGACGTCATACAGATTATGTAAAAATGTAGTGTTTTTTTAGCAGTCTGTGGTTTAAATTAACAAAAGACTGTCAATTTTGAGTTTGACAGCGCATCTAGACTTCATTTCGTTTTTTTTTTTTAAGTTCGCCCGTTTGGGCGGGCTAAACTCTCTAGGACCATACCGCCATGTCTTACATAAGCTTCTGGTGCCCTTCAGTAAGTACAGCAATAACCTCTGATTCTATTCTACGTCACCTCACAAAGATCATCTGCACTTTCATAGTGTCTGTCATAACCTCAGCAAAAAGTGTTTACTGCCATAGTGTCTCAGACATTACCTCAGTTTATTACTTATATTTATACTCCAAATGGTTTTTCATCTAAGTATGCCCATTGTTACACCATTGTAAACATTTGACTTGTACTTTATCTCTATTTTTAAGGTGAATAATAAAGTGTTTATCTATCTATCTATGTATGTTCCTTCAACTAACTTTTATGTTATTTTAGATGCCGTATCCGGGTACCTGGCTCCCAAATCTTCAAAATGGAAATGATGGATGGAATGGTTGAAGCCTGGCTTGAGGTGTTATAGCAAGAAATCGAGTTTAGTGATTTCGACGACTGTACAAGACCCTAACTATGCGTTAAAAAACGTGCTAGTAAGAGAATTACATGTAGGTGACAAAAATGACAGCGAAGACGACTTCACCGATGATGATGTTCAGCCACTGAGCTCATTTGTTACCCGAGAATGTGGTGAAGCTGTTTCAGACTTTATTGGCAAAACATTTTCCTTCCAAGTTTAAAAGAGCGAATTTATAATGACAGGCTACCTTGAGAGCGTCGATTGACAATCAGAAGAGTGCTAAGTGAGGATATGCCTCCCCGTCCTCAACCACCTCCTCAACCAGGACCATCAGGAAGAAGCATATGTCCTAGCAGACTGGAAAGGCAGAAGATTTACCTGCTGCGTTTATAAGAAATCTATTTGCCTGCAGTGGGACTGTGTCCACTTTCGGCTTGCGTGAACACGATGCCCGGAAAAAATCAATTCAACCAATAATCATGTTATTTATTTTAAAGAATGTTTGTGCTATACTTTTGTATCAACTTACACATACAAATAATATATTTAAAAAGTATTTTAACTGATCTTTCCATTCTTTCCTACTGTCTGTCGGTCAGTGTTGCCAACTACTTGCCTGGTATTATAAATAATTATTCGCTAATCGATATAAACTATAAAATAAAATCGATGCTAAGTCAACCGTTTCGTTAAGCTTCGTCATCGATCACCCCATGCTCATTTTAAACTAAGTGTTTAATTAAATAGTTTAAGTTAATATTTAACGGTGATTTTTCACCGCAATTTATGCACATAATCTTCCCAGGGCGAAGGATAAGGGCAAATTGCATAAATAGACATACGTTATATAAACGAGAGACAGGCTGGCATGCACGTCACTAGAAGCTGGCTTGTAATTAGAGATTTTTAGTTGTTATTAATTAATTATAAGGGATAAAGAGTTGCGCAGACGACTGAGAAAATAGTCTTGGAATCATAGGGGCAATACAACGCAGATGAGGTACATAAAGTAAGCGTAAAAGGTCCCGTACATTTTTTTCTCCAACAAATTCTAGCCTGCGCCTGCGTCTGCGCATGCCTTTATCGTTTCTCACAATGTCTTATTTATGCATCTAGGAAATAGATTTAGGTAATATTGACTTAACTCGATTTAAAACCAGTTAACGATTAATGGATATTTATTTATGGCAATACAGCAATTATAATCAAAACAAGCAAATGTCAAAGTCAGTAATGTCAGTAGGTATATATTTAATTCGATTCTGCGTTCGTAAGTGATAGCGAGTAACACGTGAGAGAGAATTGTGTTTAAAATTCATTAATTTGTCAACATTTTGATTGATCTATATTTGTGTTGTCCACCAGGTGTTGGTAAGATTTAAGTCAGTAGTTAGTTTTAGTGTTTTTACGTTCAACCGTGGTTGGGGTTAATCTAACCTCAACCATGGCTTTGGACCCGGCCCCGCCGGATCCGCCGGACCCCATGGAGATCATGGAGGTATCAAATCCCCCGTCCGCATCTAAGCGTCGTTTGGAGTCTGAGGTACAACCTCCGGCCAAGAAACCTATAACCTCCCCGGAGTTATTTGTTCCTTCGATCGAGATGGTTTACACTGACGCGTCATTAGTCGTCGGCTCGTTGTCATACACCAACCTTGACAAAGGTCCATATGTGGTCCATGTGTCCCGCGTAGAACCAGACCAATCTGTCGGCACTACTATAAGACCTATTAAGTTTGGCCAATTCCTGAAAAATCACAAAGTATCCAATGTATGTATGGAAGGAGTAAAGAGGGTAGGAAGAAATAAAATTTCGGTTGAGTTTACCTCTGTTGAGGATGCAAATAAGTTCCTTGTTTTCCCAGTTTTGTCTATGTGCAAATATACAGCTGTCATACCAACGTACAATATCACTCGTATGGGTCTCATTCGCAGAGTTCCCACAGACATGTCCATGACAGATTTTGTAGAATCACTGGAGCTCCCCGCAGGATGTGGTAAGGTACTCAAAGCAAGACGTCTGAGCAGGAAAAATATTGAAGAAGGTAAAACAACTTGGATTCCTACCCAAACTGTTGTTGTGACATTCCAAGGCCAAGTTCTTCCCTCAAGGGTCTATTCATTTTACACCTCCCTACCAGTGGAATTATATCAGTATCCCACCATCCAATGCTTCTCATGCTGTAGATATGGACATACCAAAGCTCAATGCCGATCTAAGCCCAGGTGTTTCCGCTGCACCAAGGAACACACAGGTGACACATGTGAAGTCTCAGAAAAGGATTCTGTCTGTCTGAACTGTTCGGGACAGCACTTTGCTACTAGCAGAAGCTGCCCGGAACAGGCCAGACAAAAATCAATCAAAGCTGTTATGGCTCAAGACAGTATCTCTTATGAGGAGGCTGCTGCTCAGTTCCCCAAAGTGTCTCGCACCTATGCAGAAATTTCACAGGACATGCCCCCTCCTAGCTCATCCACCTCTACTTATACCTTTTTCCCTTCCACAGCCTCTCGCTCCCATCCCGGTCGTTCATATGCCAAAACTGTATATGCCAAACCCCATGCTAAAACCCCACTAGGGAAATCATATGACAAAACCGCACACCAAAAAATTGTTTCTACCCCTGCATCAACTTTACCAAATGGTTGTGCGATTGGCACAATCCAACCCATGGAGGTATCCCCACAAAACGAAAATATGATAGAAACTTTATTAACCCTAATCATCAACATCATCCTAATGAACCCCCACCCATTACCGTCCAACGTTGCCTCCAAACTCACTCAGTTAGTCGCATTATCATCTCATCATGGATCCATTAATCGTTCTCCAGTGGAACACCCAGAGCATGCGTCGAAAGAAGCATGAGCTGGTCCACTTGATTACGAAATTCCACCCGTCAGTCATTGCTGTCTCGGAGACATGGTTGGTTCCCGGAACCCAATTTCGGGTTCCTGGTTACTCCTGTCTTCGGGACGACAGGGCTGACGGGTATGCAGGAAGTGCTTTACTAATAAAGCGCTCCCTGACCTTCTCCCAAATCTCCTTCCCCCCCTACCCTTCTGATATCAACATAGTTGGTATCAGATCCTTAGATATCTCCTTTGTTTCAATCTATATCCCTCATCCTAATTCTTCTCTTATTCCCGACATACTCCTTCTCCTTACATCTATTCCTTCACCTGTGATACTCATGGGTGATTTCAACGCTCACCACACTTTGTGGGGATCTAGTCACTCAGATTTATTTGGCCACTCTCTTCTGGATGTCTTTAACGACGTTGATCTTTGTGTGCTCAATGATGGTTCGCCTACACGTAGAGTACGACCATCCCAAGACCCAAGAAGTGTAGTTGATCTTTCTCTCGTGTCTCCCTCACTTTCTTCCCTTTTAACTTGGAAAGTTCTACCCCTCACATATGGCAGCGACCATTTCCCTATCATTCTTTCTATTCCTAATAAAGTATCCCCTTACTGCAATCCCTCTCCTTCTTTAAAATACAAACTTTCTTCTGCTAACTGGTCTTCCTACTCAACTTCTTTGGATATGAAACTTGATTGCTCCTCTATATTTCCACTGGATATTGACCCTCTTGTGTCATATAATTTGTTTGTAGAGAACATCTTATCCGCAGCGGACCTCCACATACCTATTAAAAAACCCACTAGAAAATGTATCATATCAACTCCATGGTGGAACTCTGATTGTACGAAGGCGGCTGTGGAACGGAAGGAAGCAGAAAAACAATATAACAATGCTATGACTGAAGGGAATTTTTTGATATTTCAAAGAGCATCGGCTAGGTTTAGAAAGCTTACCTCAAAAAGGAAAAAACATGGCTGGATAAGCTTTTGTGAAAATTTATCTCCAAAAACCCCTTCTTCGTTAGTCTGGAAACAGATTAGGCGTTTTAGGGGCTCCTGTAATATTCAGAATATTTCAGCAAATGACCCCACATCTTGGTTAGAACCCTTCTCAGACAAACTGGCCTCCCCATTTGTCCCTACAGTAGATTCCTTTCCCTCTCCTCCATCTCTTCTTCCATTCCATAATTCTTTTGACTGTCCTTTTTCTTTTAATGAATTGGCGCTTGCACTTGATGGACTTACAGACTCATCTCCAGGTATAGATGGAATTCCATATTCCTTTATTATTAAGGCCTCTGACAAATGTAAGCAAGTTTTCTTAAACCTTATCAATTATTTCTTTGATTATGGCATTATACCTGACCAGTGGAAAACACAAATAATAATACCACTGCTAAAACCAGGGAAGGATCCTTCAGATCCAAGTAGCCGGAGACCAATAGCACTATCATCTGTGTTAGCTAAAATCACTGAACACCTTATTAAACAACGTTTGGAATGGTTTGTTGAAAACAAGTCCATTCTTGCCAAGTCTCAGTTTGGATTTAGAAAAGGTTCAAGCACCATGGATAGCCTAAGTCTTTTAACCACTGACATCCATATCTCTTTTAGGGAGAAAAAGTCTCTTGTAGCTGTATTCCTTGATATTGCATCAGCATATGACTGTGTCTTACTTCCAGTGCTCAGGAATAAACTGATTCAGCTGAGTGTACCTGTGAAGCTAGTTCGATTTGTATGCAATATGTTGATGGAACGATGTGTAATTATAAAATCTAGCCCTCATTTTCTTTCCCCAAAAACCGTTTGGAGAGGCTTGCCGCAAGGCTCGGTTCTGAGTCCACTGCTGTATAGCCTATACACATATGATTTAGAACTTTCAGTTAACTCTTTTTGCGAAGTCTTACAATATGCCGACGATTTAGCCTTATATGTTAAAGTGAAGACAATAGAGGAGGCTGGTAACCGGTTGAACCCAGCTCTATCATACCTTGGTGATTGGTTGCACTCCCATGGACTATCCTTATCAGCAAGTAAAAGTTCAGTGGTAGTATTTACTAAAAAACGAATGATTCCTCAGATTGAACTGTTTATTGGTGAAGAAGTTATCCCGCAAGTAAACCACACCAAATTTCTAGGCATAATGCTGGATTCTAGGATGTCGGGTTCTCCTCATTTCGATTACATCGCGGCAAAATCAGAGAAAAGCATCAATATCCTCAGGTGTCTTTCTGGTGTCTGGTGGGGATCACACCCTTACTCCCAAAAACTGCTATATAATGCCATAGTTCGTAGCCATTTTGATTATGGATCGTTTCTTTTGAATCTCTGCAACAAATCGGGACAAGACAAAATTTTTAAAATCCAGTCGAAGTGCTTGCGTATTATCATCGGGGCCATGAAATCGACGCCTATAAATGCTCTGCAGATTGAGTGCGGTGAACCTCCGCTTAACTTGCGTAGACAGTTCCTTTCTGATAGATTCATGTTTAAATTAATACAGAACTCTAACCACCCCATTCTCCCAAAATTGAACTTTCTTTTACACCTTTGCGACTTACGTGATTCTGAAAACATTCCTTGTCTTCTACAAAGTTATATTAAATTTACCAAACTTCCTGTTCCTGTCTTCCAGTTCCCAAAGAATCCATTGTATTTAACTCCTTATGAGTGTCTTATTTTCCAACCCAACATTGTGTTAGATTTTGGCGTAGATAAAGTTTCTGCCGACGCAAGAACTACGTTTAATGACCGTATTAATACCCAATTTAAGGACTGGCACTACATATTTACAGACGCATCCAAGTTGTCTACCGACAGTGTTGTTGGTGCAGCTGTATGGTTGCCTTCCTCCAGAATATGCTTGAGCTTTAAATGTCCTCCTTTGTCTTCGATCTTTACTGGAGAAGCTCTCGCCCTTTTGGAAGCCATTATCTACGCCAAATCGCATAATTTAAACAATTCTATCATTTTTTCAGACTCAAAAAGTTGTTTGCAATCTATCCTTTCGAACCCATTCCGTAATATTTCCCGTTTTCCTCTGATTCTTAAAATCAGGCAATCTCTTTTTGATTGTCATAATGCTGGAGTCGGCATTGTCCTTGCCTGGATTCCAGGACACTCTGGTATCCCTGGTAACGAATCTGCCGATTCCTGCGCAAAAATCGCTGCTCAGACCGGCTCTTTGGAACATTATAAAGTGTATTCACATGATCTCTGCCTACTCCCTAAGAACTACCTCCACGATGCTTGGTCGAATTATTGGAATGCGTCTAAAAAGTTAAAGGGTAAATATTATGCAGACATTCAACCCAACATTCCGAAAGTTCCTTGGTTTTTTAAATTCCATAAATCTAGTAAAAAGACCACCTCTACTATCTGTCGTTTACGCTTAGGTCATGCATGTACTCCAGTGCACCTAGCCAAAATAAGGATCAGGGATCATTCATTGTGTGAATGTGGTCTGGACGAGGGACACGTAGATCACATATTTTTTAACTGCCCCAAACTGCGCCCCTCTCTCTATGACATCCTCCCTCCCGACATCCCACGTCCTACGTCTTTTAAAACTCTTCTGTCCCTTACATTTTCCCCTCTCATTAACTATATTTTGTGTAAATTTATTGATACCCATAAAATTAAATTATAAAATTTATTATATACTTTTTCACTATATATTCATAATTGTTTTTTATTAATTATTTATTAATCATATTATTTATTCAATTATGTAGATACTAACATTGTGTTTTGTCTTAGTTGTGTTGTCTCTATTGTTTTAGGTAAATCAATGTGGATTTGTAAATTCGGACAGATTCTCCCTCAGACAATCACCGGCCAAATTCTTAATAGACAAACAACAACTCTATAACGTTTATGAAACTAGCATGGAACGGACATTGGCAGAATTGTGTCATTAAGACACAGAAGCCATAAAACAAGAAGTCAAGTCTATATTTAATTCGTTAATTCACTGTTTCCTTGTGAGCATTGCAACGTTTTTCGCCTTTGAAAATGGATTCTGAAATCTCTTTTCACGGCAATTCTGGCTCGCCTACGGACTCTGATACCAATAACACTCATCACGTTGACCCTGGCCCGCCTACGGACACCGAAACCAGTGCAATCGTTGCCCTGTTCCTGTTTGATTATGGATACTGAACCCGCGATAGATAACAATTCGCATGGACACGAACGAGCTACCCCTGGTGGAGACTGCAATCATACCGATGTGACACAAAGGAGGATACCTCGATCTTCTGGAGGTGGAAGCTGAAGTGAAGTGAACTGAAGAAGGCAGTGGATCGCTCCGCAAATGCTACGTTTGCAATCTCTAGCACACTATTATTCATAATAACTGTGCAATAACTACATAAGACCGCCTATTGTACTAAGACATGAATGAGACAAGAATGTTCATTATGAAATTCCTTTTTAAGTGCAATAAAGTGTTTTTTTGCTATTTAATCAATCATATTTATTTTCTTATAACAGATCGAAGATGAAATGAAGTTTCAAACGAGTAACAAACAGAAGAGACTAGTGTCCCACGATGGACTGAATCGTAGTGTGAGCCCTAGTGCATCTAAAATAGCTTAATTATTACACCTACCCTATTTGTAAACACTAAGTACTTACCGAGTGCTCTAAAATTAAGTTTTTCTGTACCAACAATGTAATGGAAAAAATAAATTATTATGATTATTATAGTTACCAAATGTATAATATTGATAATATTTTGATCTCAATAAAAAAAACTAACAAACATTGTATTGTTTTATTATAAATCCTAAATATTTATTTTGGTAGTATATCAAGCACTTCAAGAAAAGGAAAGTCATACTTACAAGTAAACTTAAAAATCTGTGATATATTCACTATTTTAAATGACGTCTGATAGACTCAATAAATAAGTTGTTAGTTAATAATTAGTTTGTTTGCAATAATGTATTGAGTATTGACTCCACCTTGGTCGAATGTGAACAATTATTATTTAATCATTTATTTCAGGCAACAAGTAACAAAAGTACATAGTCCCATATTAATAAATAACTTACAGACTAGCATACATATAATATAAAATATAAGTATTTAATTAACACATCATTGCGTGGTGTCATGGGCCAGCCTTCCGTAGAATCATTAACACGTTACAACATTAACACTAGAAATAAGGATAGGATTGTTGTACCTAGGTATAGACTGACTAAAACGAATAAGTCCTTTATGGGCAACTGCGTACGTTTTTATAATAAAATTCCAAAGTGTATAACGGAGCTCACAGAAAGTAAATTCAAATTATGCGTTAAGAATGTTCTAATGAGAAAAGCATACTACACTGTTCGTAATTACATAGAAGACAAAGATGCTTGGAACATTCCACTTCTGCAAAGTAACCAACTGGTACATAAGAAAAATAACATTGTAAAATCCCAAAAAATTGTAACAAAATCTCTAAAAAAAAATGCCCCTCAGTTTCTTGCCGTATCTTCTGAGTAGTGGTTCTTTTTCCGATACGGTGGTAGAGTCATTGTGATAATTTGACGTTCATAAGTGCGTCTGTGATGCCAAAATGATTAAAGAGATTTTGATTTTGATTTTGATTTTGAATCTTCGGAACTTGACACTCCTCAGCCGAAACTCCTCCAACTGTACAATCTCAAGGTAAGCTTGGTCTGCTGCTTCAGGTATGACATTCTCTGTTTTTACACACTAGTGAACTCGAGACATGTAGACCTGTAGATCATCGGAATCTCAGCACGAAGGAGATTCGTTGTTGTTGGTGCGGCTGTACCGCACTGGTTACGACGATTGGACTTCCTCCTCTTTTTTTCCACCTTGGTGTAGCCCTTGGTGTACAGTAAAGTCACCTCAGTTGCAGAGGGATATAAAAGCTAGTAGAGCCATGGTGTCACTTAAACAAAAACAACAATAACTACTTAGTATACATTAACTTCTACCACTTAGATATTTTCTGTAGTCACAAGTTTCGTAGTAGGTACTGTAGGTAGGTACAGATACATTGCCCGACGGCAAGGCGAGCGTTTATAGCCAAAAACAACAAATCAAATCCATAAATTGTTACACTATGTGGTATGCCGATTTCAATGTTCTTTGGTTTGAAAATATGAAAGAAGTTAATGCTTTACGGCTTTAGAATTTGTTTTGGCTCAATGTTGATTCACTTCCACGGCGTCAAGATGTCAAACAATTAGGATTATAATCATTGAGGTCTTACACTATAGAGGGATAATTACGAAGTTTTCCGACCTAAAAAAGGATAGCGCTATACAACAGGCTCTTATAAAGAACGAGGTAGAACTATTATCATATTGTCTCTATCGCGTAACCCATTTTCTTAACATTGGCCATGACATGTTAAGTCAAAATAGTGGCCCGGCAGGGTCGGCTTGTGGTTTTTTAATTTGTGTTGTGGTATTTTTTATTATTTTTAAGTGAATCTTTGTGAATGTGTACTAGAAACAATTTAGAATTAAATGTGAAAAAATATTCGGGTGTTCCATTCATGGTGAAGTGAAAATTGTACTGAAAGATTAAGTTTCCAAACGTTTGTGTTTTTCTTGTGTTTATTGATGTTTTTCGGTAACTATAATTTATGTGGATGTAACTATACATCGGGTTCGACAATTAGAACCTGCATTTGGCTTGATATATTCAGTTTTCGGTGTTATTTTGTTAAAACAACATTGACCAGTTTCGTGTGTCAGTGTGGCCATCGTATAAACATTTCAGTTCCCATTACGTCGGGTAACAAATTGCATATTTGTGTAAAATGTTAAATGTATTAAAATTGTGCATTCTTAAACCATTTAATTAAGATATAGGTAATAAAAGTAGTTAATGATTATAGTTTTTATTTAATTTGAAATTAAAAAGTTAAAGTTTAGTAAGAAGAGAGTAGAATTGTTTTAATAGTAAAGGCATTCGCCTCTTATGTAAGAACATATTATGTTGTAAATAAGTTCTTATTTTGTGTAATAAATTTATCTTACAGGTCCTTGCTGTCGATTACTATGGCCAATCATCCAATTCCATTGATGGATCACAATCCTACAATAAAAATGTAAGCAACGAATCTCGGATTTCTAATCCTAATTAACGCCACATAGTGAGAACGAGTTCATGAACGTAGACTTCATCATCATGTGAACGTCAAGGCTGTTCAGGACACAAAAGGACAAACCGTTTCGGGTTAGTGTAGTGAATTGACAGTTATGTATAGTTAGTGCTATCCAATACGGTGGTATGGTCAATGTAATAATTGACTTTCATAAGTACGTCTGTGATCTACTCCGACAGTATGATATTTAACTGAGACACTATGCTATTTAGAATACTTCAAGTGTTTTTTTTTTAACATTGTGTTTATCTATCTACCTATATCCTAAGTATCAGTTGTGCTGCAGTCTTGTAAATTATGTCAAAATACTAGTTCTTCTATTGTAAATTTTACCTGTATGGAAATAATTAATGTATGTGTATTGTATAAATGTGTCATATATTTTATTTGATTATTTTATTTACCTGACTGGTTTAATCCTAGATAAAACCTGGTTAGCAACAAAATATTAATGATTGCATAAGAAGCATACCGTAAGGAAATGTAGTTACCGCAATGTCATTCGAGCTCTGAGTTGTATCGCCGCCACTATAGCTTCAGAAAGTCGTAGGTAGTTGGTCTGTGAAAGGTAGGAAATCTATACTATTATTCTGTGGCCACGCTAGAATGTATTCATTACTCGGCCACCTAAAAGAGACCTTCACCTTTTGATCTGTTTACAGGAGTCTATCATAAAAAGTAATTTCTAGATTTTTCGACAACATATGCATATTCCCTATTTCCCTATTCTTCACTCTGGGGTACAGAATAGTACAGATGTCCTACCTTTTACAGACCAACCACGAACTTCTGAAGTTATAGTGGCTGCAATGCAACGCAGAACACGTTATATTTTCATTCAAGCGAATGGGAGAATTTTTCATAGGTATGGTAAACACTCCAAAATTACTGTCAAAAAACTATTGCTTTCCAAAAGTGTTACGCTGTCGAGGACTCTATAGTGTCATTCCTCAATGATTATAATACTTTTCGTTACTTACGATTCCTAAAAGGTTGGCTTTGTCTTACCTTTTTGAAATCGCGATTTATAACCTCAATAACTCTACTGACAGTTGTCAACATTGCCTTTAAAATAGGATATGGGTGCCAATTTACGATCACAACTCGATCGAAGAATGAACAATTTGCTTTTTCAAGGCATTATTTCATTTTTTTTTAGCTGCATTAGTTCTCATATCAGCCGCAACGATATGGAGCGCTGGCGATGCTCTAAATCGTATTCAAGAGTACCAATTTGGGTTTTATACGATTGAATCAGCGGTTGATATCAACCCGATGTGCATTATCTGAGATATGGGTTGCCCCCCTGTTGATCCCCGATCCCTTCCCGCCTCAGACCTCATACCGCTAAAGAGACCTATAAATCATCTACTGCGCAAGTCAAACCACGTGGTTTGTCAAGTCTCATCTTTTGTGGCGCGTATTATACCTACGACTATGTATAGGTACTTGTCTAGTGAAGGTGTGTGACCAAACCTGGTGTCGGAGATTTTAGACCGCCCGAAGGCATGGCCTAACGACTGTTGTCCTAACACAACAACCGAGACCGACGGCTTAACGTGCCCTCTGAAGCATTGTAGCGCTCAGATGTAAATACCATACAAATGGTCACCCATCCAAGTTGTGACCGCCGCGAACCTAGACGGAATACTCAATGCCAAGAAGTTCTACTTAGTACGGATAGGCAAGCTACGCTACGAGCGCTTCACTCGAGCTCTTTACCGACTCGATGACGGCCGGGGATACTAGGTCCTAGTAGTTCCTGGTACCATAGACAGATAAAAAGAAAACCTACGCAGTTCAGAATCAGTTTGGCTCAGCAACAGGATCTACGAGTATGTATAGATAAGTATCTATACATACGATCTTATCTGCGATCGTTGGGCATTGTTTCCAGTATGCAGAATCTTGGCTGATCAACAGGATCATAATGTAAGTACATAAGTACCTACCTACCGATATACAACGTGTTAATGAAATATCGCAAAACGTGAAAATACCTAGTTTGATCAGAATCAGGAGTACAATCAATATCACTATTTATTTCCAAAGGTAATTTTTTTTCGATAAATTTTAATGATGCTTTGTCTAAAACTTCTCATGGCACACAAAGCGAATATTTAAATATTTAACTTTAAAACAAAACATTACTCTGAGCAAAATACGCACGCACCTTTCAGTGAATCGTGGATCGCGAGATTGATATTTGCAGAGTTAAAAATATTAAGAATCTTAGGAATACAAAAACCCTAAAATATTTTGCATTATTAATTCAATTGGAATCTACTTTCTGTGAGCTCCGTTATACATTTAGGAATGTTATTGTAATAACGTATACAATTGCCCATGAAGGATTTATTCGTTTTACTCAGTCTAAACCTAGGTACTGCAATTCTATCCTTATTTCTAGTGTTTATGTTGTGGTGGTCACTATTTGTGCAGATTTTTACGAACATACATTATATTTTCATAAATATACAGACGACCTAGTCGTGTTTCGGGATGACGTTCGGTGAACCATTGGGAAGACGGGTCCGAGCAGCCGCTCAACTGCCGTCTCTCTCTAGATCTATGTGCTCCATGTTAGGCCACATCATCGCTTCACATCAGGCGAGATAGTGGCCAAACATAGATATATGTTTGGCGTAAAAAAAAACCTAGAACTTAGTTTTGCAAAATTCTCCGCGCGCTGCGCACGTCACCCTGACCAGCTCCTAGAAACAGTACCTGTGCTTACCTGTTACAGGTGCATTCAGTGAGAAGTCCTGGAGTACAGAGCCGTCATTCAGTCTGTCTCCGCATAGCCTCGTCGCAGAAATTAGCAGCCAGTCGCTTGGGCAGTTGAATATCTCCACACCAGCCTGGCCAGGTGGTATCACTGGCAAACCATCTGAGAAAAGAAGTAAGCATAGGTACCTACTTAATTCACCAATTAAGATGTATTTTCGTGGATCTTTCGAAAAAGGGAATAATAAAAAGAAAAAGAACCCTTTAGATTACTTAGGTACAAAAAATAAAAGTTTTTATAGTTCCGTGCTACGAATAATACTTTCTATTATTCGTAGGTTCCGTGCTAGTCTATGGTATTTAGTTAGTTACGAAGTACTAAACCAATTTTGATGTCATTTTGACAGATGGCTTTCGAAATAATTGGTAAATTAATTGAGAAAATAATGTCACAGAGTACCTGGACATTTTTTTGTTTCATATATTAACTACTACCTACCTACAGTAGCTACCAACTATTAACCTAGTACCCAAGTGCTTATAATATTGCGATCTATTCATGTAGGTACTTAACTAAGTAGGTATAGATATTATACGTATAATACCACAGAATTCTTTATATGGTAATACCTTGAAATATTTCCCGTTGAGTATTGAGGGCTGTTGAACCTGCCTACCTCACCCCAGTTCCCTGCAGTATTGATCGGAATTGCAAGCACCCCTCCCCCTACGTAGTAATATGAAGGGCCTTGGCATCTAGATTTAACGCCGGAGTCTAGATAGGTAAGTACCTACCCTGCACCCTGCATGTATTGATCAATACCTAGTAGCAAGCCTGCGCATTGCAATGAATTAAAATAGTTACAAGTGGGGACGATTAGACGCGGGCTTTTAGACTTCATACAGGGCTCATTTGCAAGCGATATGCGTGATGCTTTTGCGTGAACATTTGCAATTGCTATGCATGATGCATAGCATCCAATAGGTTAACAGTTTCTTTGTTTCGGACTCATGCACTCGCCAATCCAATTTTCCATTGTTCGCTATCTAGCTTAGTGCAAGAAGTTTTGGCTTACCTGTGTCGTAGTTGACAATCTGTAAGTACCCTGCGTTGGTATACGTCACACTGCAAATTCCAGGGAGTCTCTCTATGCACATGGCGTAATTTAGATTGTTCTGGAAGGTACAAACGAAAGCATTTTTCGTCATAAGTTACAAGTAAGAGCATGTATGGAGTACTGCAGCCACATATGGGACGGATCAGCTAAAATGCTTGCGGCTCTGGACTCGATTGAATGACGTGCTCCTAGATTGATTGGCGATGAGGCTCTTGGAGGGAAGAAGGTACAAAACCTTAAACACAGAAAACAAGTGGCAAGCCTGTCGATTTTCTACAGACTACATTTCGGGGAGTGTGCACAAGACCTGCATCAGCTGATTCCTTCATCCCCATTCCATCTTAGGACCACCAGGCGAGGTGAGTCACTTCACCCTTATGTTGTGCACATACCACCAGTCCGCACAAAGCGCTTCGCTGACTCTTTCATTATACGTAGCGCAAAGGAGTGGAGTTCTCTACCAGAATACTTATTTCCTTCCAATTACAACCTGGGTCTCTTTAAGACAAGAGTGAATAGGCACCTCATGGGCAAACGTGCTCCACCTTAGACCGCAACTACGCTTACCATCAGGTGAGTTGTTGTCAAACGTGAGCCCATTTAATCATAAAAAAAACTACCAGAATTTAATAATGTAAATAACCATATATTTCATTATAAGTACCTATATTAGAACTATAGCTACCTATATTAGAATTTCATACTAAGTATGACGTAAAGTATAGTATGTGACAGGCCTTCTGGGTTGGTGCCACTACCACAGTACATACCACCGCCTTGCCAGTTATTTTGCCGCCAAGCAGTAGTGTGCAAGCGTTATAGGGCATGTAGCCAGGGAAATTATCGGCAATATGGGTCTTGAAACCTATTGTCTCAGGGTAACGAGCGCAGTGCAGTGCCGCGTAGGATTTTGCATAACTAATGTTCTGGGTGGTGCTGTTATAGGCAGGTGTGTTGGCATCAGATAGACGACCAGCTTGTCTCGTACATTAAAATAGGTATTGTACCTACCAAATAACTGGAAGTTCTTGCAATAGAGATGTCAGATTTGTCGCGATAGTTGAAGGACTCCATGTAGCCTTTAGTTTCAGTGAAGTATTGGAGGCAGCCAGGTGGCGCTATCAAATCATCAGATGACGTGAGTTGCGTAACCTATGACAGTTAAATGTTTGTTATTCATTAATGTACCTATATGCATGGTGTCCCTAAACTCGACGACCACCAGACAGTAGCTTCATGGGATGGGCTATAATAAAATGCTCATGGATTGTCTTCAGATGGTCACATGTTGTTCGGTATCAAATTCAAGAAGAAATCGTACTTGTGGATTAGTATATGGATTTGCGAAGGTATTAAAGGAAGAATGTAGATAGGTTTTAGTTTGACTTACCTTAATGGAATACAGTCTATTTTCAGAATTTGCAGTCTGAATTGAAATGTAGATTGGGCCTTCTGTGTCACCCACCTCAATGTACACTGGAAAACGTTTCACTTTTGAACATCAGTGAAAGCAATCACGATATTTGGGTAAGTACATGGATACATAAACAACTAAATAATATTGTTACATTTAAACAATGTTTTTCGGAAACAATAAATAGGTACGTCCACCGCATTGGTACCGGCTGGGACTTGAAAATAATCCGCCGCACCCAATCTTCCCACGCTGAGGGCTCTGCCCAATTGAGCTATGGTGGTTGTTTGAGTTTTTCGTTTGCCATTCGAATGCTTCATATAAGTATAATAAAAAAAAATTGATTTGTTAGATAGGTTTTTGTAATAACGCCCATCGATCACATAGACAGGTTGATCCTGAAGATTTCCTGCATCTATGGAACCTGGAACTACATGGACCATAGTCCCACAAACCCAAACACGAAAATACTTTCTTTTTTTTCTGTGTACGAACATTTGTCCCGTCAGTCACGAGAATCGAATCCGCAACCTCGGCGGTGAATGAGATCTGCCCTCGTACCCATTTCTCCCTCAAGCGCCAATCGTATATCGTGTTGAGATCAGATTAAGGTGTAGATTCACTACGACAATATCTTATGATGCCATATATTGTCCCATTAAGTTTGTCTCAACTTGTAGTTATCGTATTTTGGTTTAAATGAATGAGATTAATTCGTTGTCTTGTCTGAATCGACAATAACTAGACCGTATCTCATTAGTCGGAGTGAAGCTATACCTTAATTTGAGCTCAACACGATATACAATTGGCGCTTGAAGGACATAATATGGGTAGGGGGGCTGAACTAACCTGCCGAACCACTACACCACAGTGGCTGTCAAATTAAATTTTAATCGTTACCATGTTGTCCAGTATTGATGCCGCAGAGAATTGGCATCACGTTGTTGATATTTTGTCCAGATACAACAAATTGGTCTTCCTGACATATTCCAGCAGTGGGTGGAAGCAGCTGGAATGAAACGAACTCAATATTAGGTACGAAAAGCAAAGCATTCCATATTATTTATTTTACAATTTGATCAACTCCTCATAAAAAGAAAGAATTTAAGTCCTATAGGCTCCAAGTTCCAGCGGTGCATAAGGAACTGTTCCTGAATTCTGACTTCTGGCCTGTAGGGGTAGTATACCGGAGATACAGGGAAGGAGCGAAATTTTTGAACCCTGTGAAGTAGTGTGTGTGGTTTATTTAATGTAATGTTATATTTTTGTATGTATGTTAGTCTGTAATGTATATGCTATGGGCCTCTGTTAATTTTACTTTGTTGTACTTTAATATAGCCTGAAATAAAGAGTTTAATAAAACGCGAATGAAATCAGTGAAACAATCAAAAAAAAAAATATCAAAATCTCTTTAATCATTTTGGCATCACAGACGCACTTATGAACGTCAAATTATCACAATGACTCTACCACCGTATCGGAAAAAGAACCACTACTCAGAAGATACGGCAAGAAACTGAGGGGCATTTTTTTTTAGAGATTTTGTTACAATTTTTTGGGCTTTTACAATGTTATGTTTCTTATGTACCAGTTGGTTACTTTGCAGAAGTGGAATGTTCCAAGCATCTTTGTCTTCTATGTAATTACGAACAGTGTAGTATGCTTTTCTCATTAGAACATTCTTAACGCGTAATTTGAATTTACTTTCTGTGAGCTCCGTTATACACTTTGGAATTTTATTATAAAAACGTACGCAGTTGCCCATAAAGGACTTATTCGTTTTAGTTAGTCTATACCTAGGTACAACAATCCTATCCTTATTTCTAGTGTTAATGTTATGATGGTCACTATTTACTTTGAATTTTTGGAAGTTTTTGCGAACATGCATTATATTTTCATAAATATATAAAGAAGGTAAAGTTAATATATTAACTTGCTTAAAAAAATCCCTTAACGAGTCACGTGGACCCAACTCGTAAATCGCGCGAACCGCACGCTTTTGTAATATAAAAATAGTATCTATATCCGCAGCAGAACCCCACAGCAAAATGCCATATGACATTATGCTGTGGAAGTATGCAAAGTAAACTAACCGAGCCGTAGCTATATCCGTTAATTGCCTAATTTTACGAACCGCATATGCAGCAGAACTAAGTTTTCCAGATAGAGCATCAATATGAGGACCCCACTGTAACTTAGAGTCTATGCCTATACCTAGGAATACCGTCGCTTTGTCTGTATCGAGTTTATTACTATTGAGCATTACGTTTGGCTCTACATGTCTAACATTAGGCAAAGAGAACTTTAAACATTTCGTCTTTTTCGCGTTTAGTAACAAATTATTCGCAGAGAACCATTTCGAAACAACATCCAATACGTAGTTCACATGCGCCAATTCACTGTCCTTTCTATCTACTTTAAAAATTATCGATGTATCATCAGCGAATAGAACAATATCTGCAAGGTCTTTAACTACAAAGGGTAAATCATTTATATATGCCAAGAATAAAAACGGCCCCAATATTGATCCCTGCGGTACCCCCATTCTGACTAAGGATCCGGAAGATGTTACGCCATTTACCCCAACTTTTTGCTGTCTATCGGTTAAGTAGGACTCAACAAGATTCAGAGCAGTTCCACGAACCCCATAGTGGTAGAGTTTACGAATTAGTGTACGGTGCTCTACACAATCGAAAGCTTTGGAGAGATCACAAAATACACCAATGGCATCCTGTGAACTCTCCCAAGCTTCAAGCACATGTGTTACTAGTTCGACCCCGGCATCTGATGTTGACCTGCATTTCGTGAAACCGAACTGACTCTCGTTAAGTATTTTGTGTTCGTTGAAGTGGGATAAAAGTTGTTTAAGAATAAGTCTTTCAAATATCTTACTCAGAGCCGGAAGCACAGAGACTGGTCTGTAATTCGAGGGATCAGTTTTACTACCTGATTTGAAGATCGGTGTAATTTTACTATTTTTCATTAAATCGGGAAATGAGCCTGTGTCAATACACATATTAAATATAGCCACGAGATATGGTGCAATAACTTCTATTAATGATTCTAGCATCTTTACTGATATGCCCCACAAATCTTCAGTGGTTTTGGCATTGAGACTTTTGAATGTTTTAATAATTTCAATAGTGGAAGTATATCTGAACTGAAAATCCGGTAAATCTAGTGGAAAGTGATCTTTTAGAAGAGCTTCTGCTACATCTGGACTAGAGTTAAGTGTTTTTGTGACGTCCAGGGGTATATTAGAGAAGAAATTTTCAAAAGCATTAGCAACACATTTTGCATTGGAGATTTGTTTATTCTCAACTATTAACTTATATTCCGAATCCCTCGACTTAGTTTGGCCAGTCTCCGTGTTAATGGTTTTCCAGACGGCTTTTATTTTATTATCTGATTTTTTAATTTTACTACTAATATACAAAGATTTTGCACGAATACAGACCTTTTTAAATATTTTGGAATAGTTTCTAACATACTCATGAAAATCTTTATTTGATGTCAAAGATTTCTTGTAATACAACTCAAACATGTTATCTCTACTCTTGCGTATACCTCTAGTTGCCCAGTCACTGAATTGTAATTTCGCCTTTATTTTTACCTTTTTTTTGGGACAAATTTGATTAAATTCTTTGCTAAGTACTGAGAAGAATTCTTTATAAATGATATTTGGGTTATTACTAGTAAATTCGGTATGACTAAGTTTCGAATTTATACAATAATAAAATTAGTAGATACTCCAAATAATTTGAGTGTTTAAGTAGATACTATAGATAGTAGTCATGTGGTACCTACAATACCAACCTACGTACTCTACTTTAAATTTTACGACCCTAATTGGCCTTTATACCACCTATCCCAAGCAACGTTCAGTATGACAAAACACATCTAGATAAGGTATGGTTGCGAATGTCAAATTATTAATCCAAGGCATCGCATCACAATTTAATCAGTCAATTCAATGGTATTACCTAAAGCCATCAGTACCTGCCCCACTTACTGGACTTACTTCAAAGGTGGCGAAATCCAGTCGAATCTGCGTAATATCTTCTGAGGCTTTACTCAGAGCGACTGCACACGACAGCCTGTCACTGCTCGGCAAAGGGTAATCCGGGTTTGTAAACCATCCGATGGCTGCTGAAGATTTGCTATCACATGGGAGTAGCGCTGAAAGATGTGAGTCTGAAGTTACCTACTATCTATAGTACCTAAATGTTTTTGCACATAAAAAATAATCTTAACATATTTTTTTTCAGACTCGTTATAATATCCGATTTAGTATTTGTTGGCTTAATACTTATATTGTGAAAGTATAGATACCATAGATTGTATATTGTATCAGTTTTCATTATTACCGAGAATTATTTTAAAAATTTGCTTCGAAAGAATAGCTTTACTGCACCGCCACAATTTTTCTTGCACATCGGATGACTGGTAGAAAATGCTACCTAGCATCCTCCATATACAAATTGATATGTAGGTACTACTAGGTACCTATACAAAACGGACGCAGGACAGGACAGGCTACCACAAATCTGCCTCACACCAGTGCGACGGTAACCTGTGCCATATAGTCGCTTATGGGTCCGATCATGAAATGGAATATTACCACAACACGTACCACATCAAAGGTCGTGAACGTGGTAATCGAAAATGTCACATCACATCCACAGGCCATGTATCGTTAGGTCGCCAAATCGATGGTACGCTTCATGGGTCACGATATCGAAAGTAGGTACTGCTAATATTTGCTTATGATATACAGAAAGACAGGCTACATTTTGGGGAGTGTACTCACCTGCATCTGCTGATTCATTCATCCCCATTTCATCTTAGGACCACCAGGCGAGGAGAGTCACTTCAGCCTTACGTTGTGCACATGCCACACAAACCGCTTCGCTGACTTTCATTACAACAACTCTTAAGGAGTGGAATTCTCTACCGGAATCTTTATGTCCTTCCAACTACAAAAGAGTGAGAATATAGGCACCTAATGGGCAAACTTGCTCCAACTTAGGCCGCAACTACACTTACCTTCATCATAAAATAAATACATTAAATAACTTACTGACACAGCATGTTCCGTATCCATCCGCGCACGATCCCATGCCAGTTCCTCCGGAAGACTGACACTCATATTCATGAAGACACGTCCCCTCCAGCCCACTGCTGGATGTGCAAGCCACATTATCAAATTTAACCACTTGAAACACTTCTAAAAACCTCGTTGTGGTTTGATTTGACCGTAAGTTCTTCCGAGTGCATACTTCTAGACATCTTTTCCGAATCTTCTCAGAGCGCATTCTGGTACCGTTCATGACATTGTCTTTTTTAGGTCTTTCAAGAAATCTCTTTGTATGTAAAAGGGTTTCATGTTCAGAGGTGTTTTTATTCGTTTTTCGTTTCAAAAAACGCCATTTGCTCTTATCGTCTAGAAGATATCCATCATCATCATTAGGTCTCACGATAATAGGCAAGAAGTTTTGTTCGCTGTCTTGAATGGGATTTGCTCGAAACTCTTTTTGTACTATCGTTTTTAATGGTTTGTCAGTTTCTTTCACAGTTGCTGAATACCACCGTTCACCACGATTAAACGAAATTAAAATAAGAATTATTAAAATATGCGCTATTGGAATCATTTGAATTGCTGCGGAGATTTCTGGGTTGTGTAGCAGGGTTTCCGACTTGAACTGTACTGTCTGTGACGATATGAACGATGCATAACTCGCTTGGGTTGTGACTTGTGATACAGCGCGCAGCGTGACGATATGAACACCCTATTAATTTGTTTAATTGCCTACATTTGTCTGGGGCTTTCGTAATTTTCTCTGGGTAAGTGAGGCTTGTACCTGTGTTTAGAGGGCAAAAGACGGAACAAGCGGATGTGTTTAGTGAAGATAGATACCTATAAAATAATCATAAGGTAGATGCCGTTGTCAGACTTTGGTTTTAAGGACACCGCGACGTATAGTTAGGCAGGAACAATTGCAGTTTATTTATAAAAAATATTACTAGTTTTCTATTTTCATAAAACATTCAATAAAATAAGTAACTGCCTATTCATTTTCTTCAGGCCTTAGCTGTGTCGGTTTTTGTTGCGTGAATCAGTGTAGGTAATCACGTAATTAATAGATACAATCGTGTGCAAATATAATCAGATCGGCCTTATCAGTAATGGCTGAAGTCTAGGTTGACAGGTTTAGGTCACATGCCTAGGGCCAGTAATAAATGAAAGACAGGCCTAGCCGCGCCCTTTCTAACAATCTGATAATATAATTTAACACGTTACACGTGCCACATGTATGGAAATGTAGCCAATAAGTATTATCTGACATGACATCAGAAGTTTGTAGAATCAGACCCCAATTTATTACTGCTGCCCACGACTTCATGCGCTGGTATTTGCTTATATCGCGATTCCTAGGGAACTAAGTGTTAAATTGGGATGAAAATTATTCTACGTTCTTCTCCTTACATCCTCATCTTTAACATTTTGATAATAACTCTCCATCCAAAGGTTGCCTGGAAGAGATCGCTTTTAGTTTAGGCCGCCCATTGTAACACTTTCTTTAATTGTTTTTATGTAATGTCTTTAATTTAATGTTTGCAATAAAGCGTTCATCTATCATCTATCTATCTCTGTGCCAAACATCACGATCGGTTCAGGCGTTTAGTCTTGAACACGCTTGGTGAAAATGTAACAAACAGACAGATAGAGTTTCTTTCGCATTTATATTATTATTGTGGATATTAGCATATAATGAGTGTGAATAAGGTGTGGATGGTGTGAATAGGCTGTACAGAACTACCCAACAGCACAGAATACTTAACAGTACAAGAACATAGATAACAGACAGAACAGACCATCTGTTCTATCTGTTATCTTTTTCTATATGTTTAACATCATCACCAGCTCACTGTTTCAACTGCTGGGACAAGGGACATCTCTTCTAAAGAGAGTATGGGCCATAGCCATAGGTTCGGGTTGCATATGTCCTTAAATTTTTACGATTCTTGACCATGCTGGTTTTCTCACGATGTTTTCTCTCACTGTTTTAGAGTGTGTGCTAAATCCGCACATAAATCATGTTTGAAAGTAATTGGTGCTAAGCGAGGCCTAACGGGGATTCGAACTCCATCGCTCAGTCACACTATTATTATTAATGCGAGGGTTTGTATGTAGGTAAGTGTGTTTGTTACTTCTTCAGGCAATAAAGGCTTTACGGATTTAAGTGAAATTCAGAATAGAAATTGCTTATATCCTGGATTAACACATAGGCTACATTTTATCGCGGAAAACCGCGGGGCGCAGCTAGTTTTTTATACTTAAGTATCAATTATATTCTGATATTTAGTAACCGGAAACAAATGTCGCACTTGTGTAAGTGCCATAAAAATCGAGGGCCTTTTGTACAGTGGCAAAGACAAAGAATAGGTACATAAATAATCTAGGAGCTATGAAATTAATAATGTATCAGAACAGAACATAGTACCTGGCATGATATTTACTATCTCACCTATAAACTTGACGAACTTGGTCTACTTTTGTCGAATATTGTTTGCGGAGCATGTGTGCACGCAATTTATTGGAATGATTGCGTAGGCGAGGTTAGGTACATTCAGACTCGTAGGTCTAGAATGTAGGAACCTACAATAGGTGCCGCCGGAAGGGAAGTGTAACGAAGAATGTGCACGTGCAAATAAAGTTTAGGTATTTTGAACACTATCATATCATATGGTGTCCAAAATACGTATACCTACTAGCTATACCACAGATTAATTATGGCTTATGACTTACTTATGCTATAAGTTATAGAGTTGATCAAATGATCCTGTACATTTCCATGTTGGAATAAGTTTCACCTATAATATATCTAAGTCATTATGTATTCTATGTCATAAGTAAGTGTTAGGCTGTAATTATTTATGCAATTAATTCCATGCTAGGTCTTAGAGCAAGGTAATATGACAAACATGATACCTACCTATGAATATTTATTTATGACCTGCGCAAGTAGGTTAGGGCGAGAAATTAGACGGGTACCCAAATGGAAGATCAATATTATAAGTGATGTTTATGTGTAGTAATAACTAATCAAATAACCCACCCCTAACTGTACCCGGTGCAAAAGTGCCCATAACACTGGCGGCATTTCCGCGCTGGATAGCTATGGCTAACCTTTGCACCAGGTACGAGCAGGAGCGGGGGTCGCCAGTTTTCTCCTTAATTCTACGCCCTATGGTCTAATGGTCTTCACGGCGATGGGCACAAAATAACTGAGAAGATTTTGAAAAATTTGAATGATTTATTTATTTATTAAAAATATATCTAATATATAAAATTCTCGTGTCACAGTTTTCGTTGCCATACTCCTCCGAAACGGCTTGACCGATTTTGATGAATTTTTTTGTGCTTATCCGGTATCTATGAGAATCGGCCAACATCTATTTTTCATACCCCTAAGTGATAAGGGTTGTTCACCCTTAATTTTTTTTTTATTTATGTGGCAAAACAACGTTTGCCGGGTCAGCTAGTAAAATATATAATAAATGTCATTATATAAATCTTATTATTAATTAATAGCTAAAATATACAAATATATTTAAAAAAAAACGGTATTTTAATTTAAATTCATTTTACATTTGCAATCAACCCCCATACATATTATATTATTCTAACAACAACCTACATAATATATAGCGGGATTACACTACATATTTTCATTGCGTTTCAGTTTTGAGATGAATTTCCGCAACGTCACGCCTGATTCCATTGCATTACAAGAATTTGTCTCAATCGAAAATAACTAAGTATTTGTCCCTACCTACTAAATCTAGTCGGTGCGCGCCGTATTGCGGCTGTGAGGCTATGTGAGGCTCGAATGCGCTCATTTTTCATCGCTCGCGAATGCAGGACAATGAATGCTCTCATACAATCGCTTTATTACACACATGTCCTAGGCAGCCTAGGTATATGTACTAGGGCTTACTATAAAAGGCTGACCGCGCCCGAAGTTGCTACATATCTCACTGAGCTTTTGAGAGAACATAATCATGATGCTGAAAGTAAGTCACGCTTTAATTATTAACTTATCTTTGATATATATTTTTTTATTTTTTTTTATTTACACTTTATAGATCTATGTTTGGCTACTATCTCGCCTGATGTGAAGCGATGATGTGGCCTAAGATGGAGCACATAGATCTAGAGAGAGGCGGCAGTTGAGCGGCTGCTCAGACCCGTCTCCCCAATGGTTCACCGAACATCATCCCGAAACACGACTAGGTCGCTTGACGGCATGGCTTTGTTCGGTGGGTGGTATTACAACCACGGCCAGAGCCTACCACTCCATATATTTACTTATAGTAATGATTTTGTCAATGTAAATTGTTAAACATTGTAATAACATTTTAGTAAACAATGGGCAGATTAGCACACTACGTGGCAGTTGGCATATTGTGTATCGGTCACCTAGGTTCTCATATACCTAGGTTTGTTCCGCATGCTCTGAAGAAATAGACGAGAGTTCGATTCTCGTTAGAACTGCTCTACATACAATAATAACTAGTATAGTTATTGTACCGTTGTATTTCCGAAGCACTGGTAGAGTCAGTTTTCGCATTTCTTTTCAGCACTCAGACTTCAATTTGAGTATAGGAAAGAAATGGGTAAACATACTTACCTTTTTTTCAAAGTCATGTTAACATAAGTTACAATTTTTAACATATTTTATTTGTATCATGTGTTTATGACCTTTAAAAGCGCACTTTTGTGCCTATTTAATAAATGATATTTGACCTTGACTTTGACTCTGACTTACCTATAGGTAATACTAGTGTAAATTTAGTTAGTACTTAGGTGTACTAACTAAATTTTTCTTTGTGTTTGTTAGTGTTGAAGATAGTTATAAGTTCTAAATAAGTTCGAAATTTAGTCATTCCGGGATGAAAACCTTTTATATCTCTGTGCAAAATCTACGTTGATCCGTTACTCTGTGAAAGTTGGACAAACAATGATGATGGTGAAGGATAGGTACCTACTTACTCGTACGTTACAAGCTTTTACTTATCCAAATAGGGACAAGGTATTATAAGGTAGGTAATGCATATGTCCATATTTATGTAATGCAACAAGGTCCAATTAAATCAAAGGGAATTTGTCAATGAGTTTTCTCTTTTCAGATTTTTTTCCTGGCGTGCGTGGCCGCGGTCTATGGTGACGGATTCCTGGCCCCCTACGCCTACGGGGGCTACTACGGCGGGAACCCGTACAGCTCGTACCCTGCCCAGCCTGCCCTGGCTTCTCACTCTACCAACACTTATAGATCACCTTTCAATCTTGGACAGGTAATTATTATTCTGTACATAGTGGTAGGCGGTTAGCCTTTCCGAGCTCTTCTGGGTGGGTTGGTACGTAGTTACCGCCAAAGACAAGAATCGCTCGCTGAACACCTAACTTTAAAAACATTTCATAAACGCCCTAACTACGCACAATTTTACTAATGTGGATTGGCATCTGATATATTGGAATATTTATTTTATTTATAACTATAAAATAAATCTTTGAAAATATCTATAAAAGATGGTGTTCTATTTTCTGATTCTCTTGACGGACGAAATCGTTTTCAGAGGATGACAGAACAGTGTAAAGTGGTCTACCTATATGGTAATCAGTGATTAGTTACGGGCTGATAATATGAGATGATCCTTATGTCCTTCAGAAAAGTGTCATTATTTATTGCATTGACGTCTCTTCCCGCAGGTATCTACCTACTCCAAAGCGATCGACACTCCGTTCTCCAGCGTCCGTAAAGCTGACATTCGCGTGAGCAACCCTGGAGTCGCAGTGGGTTATGGAGGTTACGGCGGCTACGCTTCGCCTCTCGTCTCGCATGTCGGTGTAGCAGCGCCTTACGCTGCTCCTATTGCTAAAGTAAGTTTGAATTTGACCTTTTCAGCTATAGATACTCTGCCGTAGGGTGGCTCAGTGGGACCACGTGCGTCTTTCGATCCGACGCACCCGAGTTCGAATCTCGCTGGGCCCACATCACTGACTTTCTTTAGTTATATGTTGATTTAAACTGTCCCTAAAAACGGTGAAGGAAAACGTAGGTAGACCGGCAATTCCAAGAATTAACCACAAAAATTCAAGGACATTCGCCAACCCGCACTGGGCCAGCGAGGTTGATTATGATCTATACTCTCTCTACGAGGGAATGTCCGAGCCCCAGCAGTGGGAACGTAATGGGCTGATAATGATGATACTCTACCGTGTTCTTGAGTGGAGGCCACACGGATTGGCAAATGTAGTATAGTGGGCTTGGGCTAGTTGGAGCGGCGATATTCGCAGGGTGGCTGTGTGGTCGGTGGTCTTCGCAGGCAGGGTTTGTCGTCTGTGTAAGTGTGTCTTCGTAGCTCCCAAACGGATGGACCCATAGAGTCTCCTACACTAGATGGACCGATTTCAGTGTTGTTTTTGATGAAACTGTCTCCAGCTGTTTAAAAGTTATGAGCTATTACATGTCGGTGCATATAGGTGTGTGGAAACATGGTCCTCGTAGGTCCTGGTTCCCTAGATACCTACTGGGAATCCTAGTTAGGGGCCAAGATCTATGTGATCGTTGGCGTATTTATTTTATTAACCCCCGACGCAAAAAGGAGGGAAGTAATAAGTTTGACCACTACGACCTACCTCCCGGTGGCTCTAGTTGTATATATATTATTTGTTGATGTATTTCAAATACTCATTAAATCAAACGACGTCAGTCAATAAATCTCGTTTTAACCAGGTCGCGACTGCCGGCGGTCTCCTGGGAGTGGCATACTCTGCTGCGCCCGCCGTCTCCCACATGACCTATACGAACGGACTCGGCCTAGCCTACGCCTGGTAAATCGATAACAGCAACGGAACTAGTTAACTTAGTTATTGTTATTTTGTAAAAGCAAAGATTCCCCCTAATTTATTACCTGATAGTTGTAACCTAATTTATTTATATTGTAATTTATTAAATGTGTAGCTTTGAACATGGCTTTAATTTCCTCCGTTCTTCACTAGAAGGCCTCTTTACTACATTTTTTATTATAATGTTAAAATCGTCGGATAAAATAGGAATAAAATAGTGGTCAAGTGCGTGACATGACGTAGAGTATATAAGGTAAGGTTCCCAGCCACTGTCTTTTATAGTATAATCAGACAGAAGACTACCTATGTTTGTTGGAAAGCATATTATTTATTAGCTAGAAAGTCAAATGTAATTTTGTTATTTTTTTTAAAACAACTCTACACTCTATTGACTAAACTGAGTAAACTAACTATACTTACAAGGAGAAGCAATTTTATAATTTTAGATTTCTGTCTGAAATTATTTTAAGAGTGAATTTTAGCATGATCTATCAATCTAACCATTTTTATCTAGGAATCTAACAGCGACGTGTTTTAGAGTGGAGACCAAAGAGAATGTAACCACTACGTTTAGTGGAGACCGCGAATCGACAATCGTAGTTTGGATGCCTTGCGACTAGATAGACCGACGATATACGCAGGGTTGCCGGTAGTGAGAAGAAAAGACGAAGATCGAGCTCAGTGGCGTGCTAAGGGAAGAGGTCTATGTCCAGCACTCAAAGTATATTATATTATCTCGAAACGTGATGTTTCAAACCCTCAAACCTTATAGGTACTTACTTATTCATTTTGTAAAACTTAATTCAACGATAGATAGACCAGATAGACCCCATACGAGTGCAGTCAAATTTCTGTTCCTCCCCACTTAAAATGCATAGTTATGAATGTACCATGTAGGTACCCTTGATAGCCTCAATTTGTAGAAGGAACGTGGAACCCAAGGAGCTGAAACATGTTTTCCTGGTTTCTGGTGGTGCCTTACCTGCACTACTACCATAATAATATAAAGCCTATTTCCTAATCTTCTGTGCCACTACATTACAAACCGGCTCCGGCCGCAAACGTAAACGCTTCAGTAGCGCCATCTGTTTGAAATTTAAACTATATCTATTAACTGAATAAACTATAATAACTGAAATATTTTATTATCTCTGGTATTCACTCGACAATAATCGACTAAAATTTCAATTATGCAGCACTAGTCATGTCATTTTGTCTGTCACCTCAAGTTTGCTAGTGTTTCCTAAGCTCCCGATTTTTCGGGAGATCCACCGATTTCAATTCATATCATCAGCCAGCTAAATTTCTTCTTGAAACGGATAGAAGACTTGTTAAAAATATCTTTTTGTTGTATTTATTTTCTCTTACTCATATATTATTATCCGCTTATGAAAAGGATGTTGCAAGTAAGTGTTTACTTAATAAAATTAGGCAAAGAAGTAGATTTTATTTCAAGGCTGTAAATAAATATTATTACGGTGAGGGCGCCATTATGAAACTTACGTGATCGCTCTGCAGAGCTGAGTGCACTCAGATAAAGTATCCAGGTCGAAGTGAGTGCAGGATTCTAGTCGCAGACACAGGAACAATATTCATGTTCCTATTTCAAACTCATTACTACCCTCTGTGAAAGTACCTATCTTGGAGAAAATATCTTACTGAGCCCGTACTTATTGAAGGCTCTTGGAGAAAAAACCTACTTTGCTCTTGCACTTTATGAAGAGCTAATCACCGTTTCTCGAATGGATGGGATAAAAACAAAATACTCCTAAAACATGTAGATATGGTTTCTTTGGTTTGGTAAAACTACGTCACAAGCGAGCTGTTAGGCTGTCACTATAGTAGACATGCTCAAAACAGTGCATTGAAAAGTAATGTGATATGGCATCACATTTCGTACCGAGTAATATTTCATTACTTCATCACCCCAAACATCACCTGAGATGGTCGCGTCGGACGCACTATCTATCACTTGTGTGATATTGTAATGGAATGCTCGAATGCAATAGCAAGTGATAGTTATAGCGCATATACATGAGATAGCGAGTTACTTATTTTTTTGTGACTGGAGCGAGTACATCAAATCAAAATAACAATATCGTTTTGAGCGAGAGGTTCAAAACATTCAAATATTACGGGCGGGGGCGGTGCCAAAATAACCTATTGTCGCCTTAATTTTCTAGTAATACGGTTTTAAATGGAAGTTCAATCAAGTGGCAGGCAGGGCGCACGTGCGATGAAGCTCGCTTCCTCTCTCTCAGACGCGCGCGCGAATAGTGCCAGTGAGGCATAGACTCGATAGACATAATGCAATGAACAGAACAGTGCACTGTGTGATGCTATGGTGTGATGTGTAATGTTTAATTTAGTCGAGTAATATGTAATGCTACAGTACTCGATCGGGTAATATTACGCGTAATGCATCAATCGCATTACTTACACATGTCTACACTATAGTGTAATGTCATTGTCATTTTCAGTTTCTTGTTCTGTAAGTTCTGTTTGCCTTTGCCCAACTTCTAAAATAAAAGAATTAAAATTACCTGTGTTTATATTAAGATTGTAGTTAAATTGTGCCAGTAGTAATACCCTCGGCCTTGATACTAGATAGAGGCAGGTGTTTATTCACGTCTTGATACGTGTTGTACGTAAAGTTATAAGAAGGGCAGTGCAGTACGTAGAAAAAAGCTACTCAAGAGGTAGTGTAAAGTGGCTAAAGACGTGAAAGTGAAAGGTTCTCTCGTAGAGTAAAATTAAACGAAGATGTCTGATAGCGGAGACAATGATGTAGCGTGGAATTTCTATAAGGACAGGCCGGAATGGAGAGACGTGACTCCCGTGAAGGAAGACGACGGTGCTTTCCCTGTGGTCGTTATCGTACATTCCGAGAAATGTAAGTATTATTAAGGTCAATACTTACGAATAAAATAGTGTTTCATGTTCTTAATAACCTACTCTATCTGTAAAACTAAGATCTATAGTTATAAAGTTTGTAATAGTTTTGTTAATTCATTTAATAGCTGTACTTGACTTTCCTTATAATAAAGAAACACTTTAACTAATGCACTTGACAAAACATTACATTACTTTTGGGTCTTCACCAAATTTTTCTACTCACTGTACTAAGTTATTCTCTAATTTTGATAATTCTGATTTCAGTTGAAGATGTGTATGACTACTTCAGAGCCATTTTACAAAGCAACGAGAAGTCTGAGAGAGCTCTCAAGTTAACAAAAGATGCTGTGAAACTTAACCCTGCAAACTATACAGTGTGGCAGTACAGGTTCGTACAAATTTATAGGGACTGTACATAGGTTATGTATAAAAATCGGATGTAGCGGCAATCTTGACCAGAAATGCTTAGGGCTCATATATGCGAACAGAGTCACGGGGACAAGCTAGTTCGGCTATAAAAATTCCATGTTCCTAAAAACTAAATGATAGCAAAATAAGAAGAAAACAAGTGAGTGAAAGTGTTGTTAAATAGGGAACATTTAAGAGCCTTTGTGGTGAAGTGGTTGGTCAGACAAGCACTTAACACGGGTTGCGGGTTAAATTGCTGCTGCAGGCTGAACAAGTGCAGTACTATTTTATTCTTCAAGTATTTTGTATGTGACAGGTGAGCACTATTTATGTGGTTGTTAGGTGCTTTGTGTTTATTTATTAATTATGATTATAGATTTAATATACTTTATAGCTAAACAATTTGTTGAAACAACATGGTCCAGACTAGCACGGAAAAGGGAAGGTTGGACGGTGTTGGAGAAGGCCTTTGCCAAAGGGCACATAAATTCAAAACCAAACAAAAGAAAACAAAACAAGACAATAAACAAAATAAGAATCGGACACAGCCTATAAAATAAATAGTCAAACAATTTAAGTTTCACCATAAAGTAATAGGTAACAAGTCTAAAACTCAAACCTATGTTATCTTTTACACACTTCCTTTACAGTGGTCTGCTATCATTGCCACAAAAATTTCCATTTAGATACAATAAATCGCACTTAATGTTATTTGTAACAGTTGTCATTTGTGGTTTTTATTTGACCTTGGACTTCGAAGATACATTGAAGTCGGTTTTTGTTTTTTTCTAAAAAATAATTATATTTGATCTAATTGAATTTGTATTTTGACTGACATTTTAGATTATTTTATTTTAATTGACTGATTTATTGAATTAAAATTGTTTATTTGATTAATGACTTATTTATTTTATTTTATTTGAGCATGTTATTTTGTATTTTAACTAACTTTATGATGTAATTGTATTTTAATGGGTTTGTTAATTACCTGACAATAAATAATTTAATTATTTTTATTTATATACTAGCTGTGGCCGCGACTTTGTTTGCATGGATCTTAAAATTACAATGAAGCTTATTTTACTATTGTAGAATAAAGGCTGAAATGAAAATTACAAATCATTTTAAAGTGTTTGAATAGTAGTGTAATTTATTTAAAGGTGATCGAAATGCCGCTCGCGTCTAGACTAGACAGAAATGTACTCTCATTAGACAGTATAGGGTTGTCACCCACAAACCACGGTGGACGCTATTTATAGGGTGCGCCTCGTGGGCAGTAGGTATGTGATATTTGATATAACTTATAATCAGAATCTTCCAGGTTGAGCCTCTAATATAAGTTGGACACAACTTCTTCAACTAAAGAAACCAAAACATTGTTTCTGCACTTGTTGCACATTTTGTATTGTAACATAATTTTTTTAATTCAGCAATTTTTTTCTTCACTAATGCTAATCATGAGCAAGAAGATATGTTTAATGTTAATTCACAATACTCTTTACAAGCCAAGTTTTCCAGTTTGAGTTGTCTTGGCTTTTTTTTTGTCTATTTTTATTTAAGGATGTTGAGTCGACCCAGTGGCTACTTAGGTAGCTATATAGTAAAGATGGAGCTACATTTATTTGATGCTTGACATCTTGTCTAAAAGTTGATTCTTGACAACTTGTCTTTGTAAAACTAAAGCATGCCTTGTTATATATTTTTTATAGATGTTTCAATTTTTTTCAGGCGAGATATTCTGAAAGCCCTGAATTCAGATCTGAGAGCTGAGTTGGATTACGTTGAATATGTGATAAAGCAGTCTCCTAAAAATTATCAGGTAAAATGTTTGTTATTTTCAAACAAGTATATGTATATAATTTTATGTTGAGAATCATGTGCAAAGTCTATGGTGATGTTAATACAAAATTACCTACATTACTTATCTTCAGCAGGTAGCTAGGTAAACATGGTTCGTTTAATTGTTTTATAGCAGCAGCACTGAGCTGTGTATTTAGTATACAAATGTCTTTATTTTGACCTTGTTTTTATAGCCGTACTTAACACAAAAGTTAAGTTTTTTTTGTATTCTTTATATTAACATTTGTTAATTACGACAGAATAATTAATAGTACACCGCTAAATGCAAATTCAAAAACTCTTTATTGATATACAAAATAAATAAATAATAATAGCACAAAAATCCTTACTATGGTAGTACAATGGGCGGTCTTATCGCTCAAAGCGAATTAAACAAAGTGTGCTGACTTTTTCCAATAATCATAATCAAAAATAACATATTATAGTTTCATCATTTAATATATTATTACTAGCTGACCCGGCAAACGTTGTTTTGCCATATAAACCAAAAAAAATGTTAAGGGTGAACAACCCTTATCACTTAGGGGTATGAAAAATAGATAGTAGCCGATTCTCAGACCTACTGAATATGCATATGAAATTTGGTAAAAATCAGTAAAGCCGTTTCGGAGGAGTAAGGTAACTAACATTGTGACACGAGAATTTTATATATATGATTATAAGGAATATTTTTAACCGTTCAGCATAAATACTGTACAGTTAAATACGAGCCTTATTATATAATAAGTCTGAAAGATCACATAAACAGCCCCCATACCCATATCTCCCTCAAGCGCCAATCGTTTATCGTGTTGAGATCAGATTAAGGTGTAGATTCACCACGACAATATCTTATGATGCCATATATTGTCCCATTAAGATTGTCTTAACTTGTAGTTATCGTATATTGGTTTAAATGAATGAGATTAATTCGTTTTCTTGTCTGAATCGACAATAACTAGACCGTATCTCATTAATCGCAGTGAAGCTATACCTTAATTTGAGCTCAACACGATATACGATTGGCGCTTGAGGAACATATGGGTAGGGGGGCAGATCCTAGTTCTATTTTATCCATCTGACAACTGCTAAACTATTAATGTACGCATATAATAGATTTAGGATCGGCGATGCTTTTTGGAAGCTAGATGCAACGAGTTACGCTTCACTGTGCATAATACTAAATATTCAATCGCATGCGTGATTTCGAATAACAAGATCGCGCGATTTAGTCGTCCGAAAAAATGCCGATCGCTGTTGCTAAAAGCAGCTATCGCTAAAACGCGCGACCTTGATACTCGATCGCAAGAACGTCAATCGCGGATGCTAAAAGTACTGTCTTTTCTCTCGTGTGGGTGTACGGCCAACCCTGGTGTCGGTGTTTTTGAACCGCCCGAAGGCCTCCGACATGTCCGAACGACCGTTGTTCTAGGACAACAACCCGGACCGACGACAAAAAGTAGTGTCAACACGACAAGTTACAAAACAGACATAACATGCACATTCCAGGTGTGGCACCATCGCAGAGTGCTGGTTGAATGGCTTCAAGACCCCTCGATGGAGTTGGACCTCACTGGAGATACATTGATCCAAGACCCTAAAAACTACCACGCTTGGCAACATAGGCAGTGGGCTATAAAGACTTTTGGGTATGTTCATATCTTCATCTCTTCTCTAATCCAAGCTCTAAATCTTCTGATTCTGATCTTCGAATACCGCGGTCGAATATCGATTACATTTTTATGAGGCCTTGTAGCTATACTAAACCTAATGCATTTTTTCCAAATCAGTTCATAAATAAGTTCTGAGGTAAGAAATATGAAAAAAAACAATCGAATCCAGAACCTCCTCTTTTGTTTGAAGTCGGTTGAAAATGCCCCAAATTTTTGTTGCCGTATCTATAGTAGAGTCATTGTGTTAATGCGTCTGTGATGACAAAACTGAACAATTTTTAACTAAAAAAGTTTACAACGTAATTTAGATTATTTCTTATGGAAAGTTTTTAAACTTTTGGGTATAATGTTTAGTTTTTACAGTCCATCAAATCTAAGAGGTACCGTTTGACGTTTCATATTTTTCAAACCGAAACAACTTTGTTCATACGTACATTATTCAGTTTCGATAACCTTTTTCATAAAACCATGAATTTAGAAAGATTTCATTATTGTATCTAAAAATGTACAATTCTCAATATCTAAATGTAATTGAAAACTTTCAAACAAAGCAAAATAACACATATTTACACAGTAAATAATTTCTAATAGTTATATTCTTGACCTCATTACAAAGTTACGTAGTTAGGTCACTGCACGTAGTGTTGCGACTCTTCGGATACACTTGTATGCAAAAAAATCGTTTACATATACGAAAAATCGAATGTATTATTTACAAATTACACTTGACAACCAAACAAATATTTTTTCATGTGAATGGGATTTATCTCACATATTACGATTACATAACTAAATAGTTATGTAATCGTAAAATATGAGATAAAACCCATTCACCAAAAATACGTATTTATAAATCAAATATATTTGCTTCTTTAAAAAGTTGTCGAAAGCGAAAAAATAAAATAAATTTTTTTTTTCTGGCAACACTGCCAACTACAAGCGCACGCGGTCCGCTCGGTCGGTTCGGCGTCAGCAGTCTCTCGCCATCTTGGAAGCTGACTGTGCGCGTACTTGCTTTCTCGTTTGTGTTTTACAATTTGTGACTTGGCTATTACTTTTCTGGACTGATCATTCTTTATCCGTTTACCTTGGCAATATTTATACTGGACTCCGAACAGTTAGTGAAATTGCATAAACCACCAAAACCGACATATGTAATTGACCAATTGGCCGAAGAGCACGGGCACAAAGTCATACGACTTCCTCCGTACCATTGCCAATATAATGCCATTGAACTGATTTGGGCCCAAGTTAAAGGTAATATTTTATAATATTATAATAATAACACGAGTACTTCTAACATTTATAATTTAAACAATGGTTTTCGTCTGCTATCAAATAGTTACATTATTGTTTTACAGGTTATGCAGCAAGACACAACACAAAACCACCCTTCAGTGTCAAGAAAATGGAAGGTTTATTAAAGGAAGCATGTGCCCAAGTTACACAGGAAGATTGGAGTAAAGTAGTACAAAAAACAAAGAAAATAATAATGGACGACTTCGAAAGAGACGTACACTTTGATAATGTAATGGACAATCAACTGGTCATTAATTTAAATGACGATGATGACGAAGACGACGATACTAGTACTAGTAGTGAATAAAAAAATATCCTAAACATTTCTTTTATTTAATTATAACAATTGATTTCTTAAAATTCGGATATTATAGTAATCGATCTCTTAAAGTTCGGATATTATAGTAATCGATTTTTTCATCCCATCCCTATCATTCAATTGTCAGAACTGTCAAACGGTACTTCTTAGATTTGACGGACTGTAATGTTATGATGACTATTCGTCGCGGTGTTGCTATTTACGCTGTTTCTTTCTTTTCGTGTTGATAATTCAGATCGGCCGAAAGGGTCCTCTATCATAACACAATTATTATGTGCCTTTAACTAGAATAAGGAGACTTGTTCTGCGATTTTTATTTGAAAAAAATAAATGTTTCAAAATTGCAATTTTAAAAAATATATTTTGTTTTAAATAATAGAGAAAAATTACTAATACATTTGCAATGAGCGCCAACACTTCACGGTATGATATTAAAATAATTAAATTATCCCTTTCGCTATTTCTAACATTTCTCATAGTTTTGTTGTACTTATGCAAGACAGTAAAATCAGTAGACTTCGTATGCCGGGCCCTGTCACTCACTAAACATAAACGTGTTTTACCTAATGTAGGTACTTCTGCATTTGACGCTAAATTAGTGCGTCACAGAGCATATATTTTATCAGCCAATTACTACTGTGATTTCTTCCTAAAAAGCCAGCCCGTAGTGTTCCTGTTTTAAGAAAAAATAGAAAACCAGTTCTCTGTACTCCAAGTAGTTACGTGCAAATATTCAAAACTATGCAATTTTTTCTTACAGTCTCTACGACCGAGAAATGGATTTCGTCGATCATCTTTTGTCTGATGACGTTCGTAACAACTCCGCTTGGAATCAAAGGTATTTCATCCTAAACAACCACCTCGGCTGGTCCGACTTAAACGTCCAGAGGGAAATATGCTACGCCATAGAGAAAATCAAATTCGTGAAGAACAACGAAAGCGCTTGGAACTACCTAAGAGGGGTCATGTTACATGACAAAAGAGGATTGAGCGGGAACGCGGTTGTGACTTCATTCTGCGAAGAACTCTACAAAAACAAGTGCCGGTCACCCTATCTCCTAGCTTTTCTCATAGATATTTGCGATGAAGCACTCAAGAAAGGCGATTCCAGCTGTCTACACAACGTAGACAGGGCCATTGAACTTTGCCAAGCGTTAGCCACTAAATACGACAAAATAAGAAGCAAGTACTGGAATTATGTTTGCAACAAATTAAAACAGTTCCAAACTGAACAAAACAACAAAGATACTGAAAACAGTGAAAACCTTGTAGACCAATGAGTTTATTAAAAATATGCAACGCCCTACAAATTAAATATTAGTTCACTGTTTATATTTTTAAACCCTTTGTAAATTACAAAAGATATCATAAAAACAAAAATATAAGAAGCTTGATATTGAATCTAAATATTCGAAGTTATTCTTAAATCTTTTTATGAACCCAATCCAAAATGCGTTTTTGTGAAAAAAAGTAATTATCTTGTTGTTTTCGGTATTGTGTAAAAAGTATTTGTAAATAAAATAATTAAATCGAGAGGTTAAATTTATTTTGCTGGTGGGGTTGAAGATTCAGGGGCTTCTTCTGTAGGACTTTGGTCGACGGCGCTCGGGATCTTGGGCACACGAGGGGTAACCGCTCGTGCAGTAATTTCGCAAGTACAAGTCCTATCCGGATTAATGACGTCTAGGAGACTCGACTTTGGTGGGGTAATTGGCGGCGTAGGTAGTTTCTTTTTAAACTTGTGGACAGAAATGACAGAAAATTAGAAAAAATAGAAAACTGGCTTAGTGAACTATCAACGTAGCTCAATTTGGGAAGGTCCTTCATGCGGCTTAGTGTAGTCGTTTTTTTCAAAGCTTTTCGCTAAGCACGCGTTAATATCTATAAAATTATTAGGTATATTACATGCTTTACTGGTGTTATTTAAAAGTGTAGTTTTCTTTACTTCAGCTTCTCAGATGCTGTTTAAAAGGGCAGTATAGGACCAAAGGAATGACAGTTCAGGCATTGTGGTGAAAGGCTCTACCAGTGGTAGACTACCACTCATATCTGCCCATGGTGCCACGGAAGGGCAGGACGGGATTTACCACGGGCCATACCAAATATAATTACCTACTTACTTGGTACCTTCTTGGGCGCTTATTTTCTTCCATGGTGTTAATGTGCACGTGAATTTATTCTAATGTTCCATTATGGGTTTCTAATTGTGGTTTCCTGGTGTCCAGTATTGTTTTCTCTAGAGTATTATTTTCTATGGAGTATAAATTGTTGAATGAATGATGATTGAAAGTTAGAAGACTGTCAGCTGCTCAAAGAAAGACAGCAACAATCAAGTATGGCAACAATGAGGACACAATATACGACAGTAAAATCTATGGTTGTGGGTAGAACATAGCGTAAGGTTGTTAGTTAGAAATTGAAATCGTACGAAAATAATAGAAATCGAAAGTTATCAGAGTTATAATATATTAAAGAATTATATTGGTTCAACGATTCTATTTCCATGATGTTAAAGCTAAAATTTTGTATTTCCTTGACTTTTCGGCTGGATATTTTACATTGAGGAATGAGACCTCAATGATATTTTATCTCTCTCTCTCTCTCTGTCTGTGGCTTTTTCAGACTTTTTGAATTTTGTATGCAGATATGAGAGCAATGAGATGAGAGAGTTACTCTATGATTGATTATGACACTGACACTGACTGACACAGTGCTGACTGAAATTCCAAAAAAAAAACATGAAAAATTACTTAATTGAACATTAAGTAAAGAATATGACTACTCATTGAGTTTACAATACTTGCATTGGCATTGAGTTAAAGTAAAAATATCATACACTATCCGTTATGTGCTTATAAAACATAATCCATAATAATATAAAAAACAGCCACTAAACAAACACGCAATCTTTCACAAGTGAACATGAGTCTACACGTGCTTTGGTGTATTGGAATCTGAGTCAGGAAGGCAGCAACTGTAGAAGCGTCCAAAGATGCTGAATTACGATCCTCTCGAGCCAATCGAGCTACGAACTTTGAAACGTAAACTTGCAAACCTCTCGAAGAAAAACTGCAAGTGTCTCAGCAAAAGACCTAGATATGCAGGTCCCATTTCGAATTTCGTTCTCTACAATCCGAACGATAAGCAAGTGCAAGTAGTAACGCAACCATCAAGATCTTTCGACCGTTTCACTCAAATTCACACCCCTCTATCAAATGAGGCGTATTACGACGCCTTTGCCAAAGACGTTCTCTGCCCTGGCTGTTTCGTCACTATGAACTTACTGCGAAGAGAAGTTCTGAAGGTTGTAAAAGACGAAGAATCCGAGACGAAGACTGAAATGTTCAGCTGCGATAAGTCTACGGAAAAGTCTGTCAAAGCAGTCGAAAAAACTACGTCAATCACGGCTAAACCTGTAATTAAGTTCTCCAACTTAACAGTTAATGAAAGCTCTATTAGCGAAAGTAACTCAAATAGTGAAACGAAACGCAGCCTTCAAGTGAAATTCCATAATTCAATATACGAGAATCGGCCAATCAAGCAAGCTATACCCAGTAATGTTACTTGTTTATGTATGGAAAATTTCGTAAATTCCATTAGGCCGTCTTTGGACGCATACTTATTCTCAGATTGATACGCTTCGAAAATAACGTAGAAAATCAATTACTTACACTTGATTTAATACTTCAAATAATAATAGTTATGTATACAGAAACAATAAATATATTAAAATTTGTTCAAATGTTTCTGATCTAGCGTAGTCGTCACTTATTGTGTAGAGGCACATTAAACAAGGCTTTTCGGAAAAAATACGACCGCCGGCTGGGGACTTGAACCCGCATCTCAATCTTCCCTCAGCGGGGTATAGGTACATTGATTACAGTTTCGGTTATGGCAAATTCAATGTTGCCAGCGAGAGGTATAAACTATATAGATACAGTTCAGAACACTCGGCATCTTTTGTCTTCAGAATGGCGGGGTATGGAACTAGGCTTGGCTTTTGTTTGGTTGTTGCAGTTTCTCTACTTTTTTACATCATACGTATTATTACGTATATAGTATATATAAGCACGGCTTTTGCAGAATTAAGTTCTATAATGTTGCACTGCAAATTGTATTGGATGGTGTGGCTCTTTTACTATCAATTAACCATCGGGTTCAGGGGCCTGATGGTAAATTGATAGTAAAAGAGCCGTAGTGATTGATAAAAATCACATATTAAAACAAAATAAATTTTATAAATAGTATATTATATATAATAGATGCGTTAGGAATAAAATTGTTATCAATTCTAAACTTGACCGGGCGCATAAGGCACAGTTTAACAAATCAAAAAATATTAAATAGATTCTTGAAAACTTCGCTTATAGCTAGAGGTACATGCGTAGTTGTACATTAAGTCATACCAGTTTGGTTGGACCACTTCAGAGACTGGGATCGAACTTACAATGCTATAATTTTATTGCTTTAGGCTTAATGTGATAATCAGAAAAAAACATTCTATGCTTCTCTGTGATGTAATAACCAACAACGAATAATTATACTTAGGTACACTATTTTTCTTTTCGGTAATATAAGTAGGTACTTAGATATAATTATCATGTACATATTACCATTTTATGTTTATATGACATGTATAATAAATAACACAGCAGACATCACAAATATTTATGGAGCGTTCGCAGGATATAGTATCGGGATTTTTTAGGTTACCTAGGTACCCACAATTTCAGAAATATGTGGAACCAGATACAAATCGTGAAAAATGTGTCGCCTGTTGTGCGACAGGACAAGTATCGCAACTTGTGTGAGACGCCTGTCACAAATGTGTATGTATTTGTGCAGAGGCTCCTATTGGATTCCATGGCAATGGAAACACCTTGACAAATTGACACAAAATATTAGGCATGTATAGAAATAATATTACTTAGCCGCGTAATGTTTTATGAATCTTGCAGAAGGGTCTGTGGCCTCCACCCACTTGGGCATCCAGTAATAAGGAGTGAAGTTGTGTTGGCCCGGGTAAGATTTTTCGAACACGTGACGGTAGTATTTAGCCTCCCTAGTGGTGGGTTGCACGCCAGGATATTGTGTATTGTCTTCGGACAACCTCTCCGCAATTATTTCTCCAATGATGGTAAATAATGATTTCTTCACAGATGCAACGCCATCGCTGAATGCTTCCTTGTGCCTCCATAGAATCGAATCAGGCAGTAAACCGCTCTTCGCAAAGCTGCTTCGGAGTAAGTGCTTTTCTACTCCATTCTGAGGTTGCAGCATTTTTTTGTCCGAAGAGAGGTATTGATGCGTGAACTGTATATCCAAGAAGGGTACTCGAAGTTCCAGACTGAATGCGCTCGTTGTACGATCAGCCCGCAGTCCGTCGTACAAGTAAATATCGGAAAGAAGACGTATGCTTTCCTCGTGCGCGGCAGTCTCGGACGGCGCGTCTCTAAAATAGATATATCCTTGTGCGACCTCGTCAGCTCCTTCGCCGCTAAAGATTACTGTTGCGTCCGTGTTTTCTTTAATGTATTTCGACAGGAGATACATAGGTATACTTGCTCGTATGGTTGTTATGTCATAGCATTCTAAATGATATATTACACTGTCTAGCGATTCTTTGACATCGTTCTCGTCGAATTTGACTACGTGGTGCTCGGTGCCTAGATAATCGGCGACAATCTGCGCTGCGGCCAAGTCGGGAGAGTCGCCCATTCCAATGGCGAATGTCTGTATTTTATAAGGCAAGTTCTGCTCCTTGGCCAGTTTAACTACCAGTGCAGTGATGAGAGATGAATCTAATCCTCCACTGAGAAGACAACCAATACGCCGATCCGACATAAGTCTCTTACGACAAGAAGCTTCGAGCAAATGAGCTATTTTTTCCGTTGCGTTCATTTCGCTCAAAACCTTTTCAGCAACAAATGGAATGAATCTCGGAGCATTGCCGGGAATGAAATACTGCTCAGTAAAGTCAACTTTAACTTTTCCGTCGTCTAGCATACTCCACACCTGTAAATGGCCGGGTGGAAATTGGCCCAACGTAGCTTTTTTGCCCGCTTTTTGCTTTAGCCCGATTAACCCTTTGGCCTCAGAACACACTCCCATAACCGAATTTTCCTCGTCATTAAGGATGTAAAGAGGACGTACGCCATAGGGGTCACGAGCGATGCACACTTTACCTTTCTCTCCATCTACTAAGCAAAACGCGAAAACACCATCAAGGTTTTTGACTGCATCGGATATGCCCATTTGATGGTAAGCGTGAATGATGACTTCTACGTCGCATTTGGTTTCATATTCGTAGTTGCGTTCGGCTTGTAGACGTGTGCAGTTGTAGATCTCTCCGTTGCAGATGAGGTTGGTGCGAGGGAAGCAGTGGAGACGCATAGGTTGCATTCCATGAAGACCGTCGACGATTGCGAGTCTATGGAAGCCGAAAAGCGTCAGTGGTTCTCGGGTATCGTTTTCAATTCGCCAGGCGTCAGGGCCACGGTGCTTTATGTTGGAGAAGCATTTTAAACACACGGCGGTCAAACCACCGTCTACGCCAAATGTCGCCCAAATGCCGCACATGGTGATCTGGAAGCGAGATAATTTATTTAAATAAGTATAATTTCACCGAACCCCCCTGACGCCTGATATGGCGGGACGAACTCGACGCCTTTAGCGACTATTGGTCTACAATAGCGCAAGCTGGCGAGGCCTGGAAGTTATGGGGGGAGGCCTTTGCCCAAAACTGGGACGACACAGGCTAACAGTAACAGTAAGTATAATTGCCTAGGATATAGGTACCTATGTACCTACAGTACCTATTCTCCTTAATAACCTCGATTAATTTCCAACCAGAGCTTTTGGTAATTAAATTAGGGTATAAATCAGTTTCCCATTAAAATAATACCTATACTTAGGTAAAATACTGACATATATAACAATAACACAAAAAATAGATGAAGTAAACACTTGATGGAGAGTATGACATGAAGTTTAAAAAATAATCTTTACTTAGGTGGATAGGAGGTATATTAGGAATAAAATAATACCTATGTAGTAAGTATGGTGTCACGAACGTTCACTCGGATCCTAAATAAACATGGGTTGTAATCAAAGGATAGACCAGCTAACATATTGCATTGTAATGGTAGAGTCAGATTGCATCATCCAACTTATAAATCCTCTCGTAAAAAATATGCATTAGCTATTCCCACGGGTTAATTTGTGGTAGCATGTGGTAATATTTAAGAAAGGAAGGAATTAAATCTAAATTTTTTTTCAGGACTTTTCATAATTATTTTTTAATATTTGTTGTACCTAATAAACGCCTTCTAATAAGAGAATATATTAAGTATATTTTTCATTGAGGAATGACACTAGACCTCAATGATATTTTTATATATTAACTGCATTTCAATGTCAAAATAGTTCGTGCCAGCTAGACACTTCCGATAAAAATAGCTTTTTGACCGAGGCCTTATAACAAAAGACGGTTTATAACTTTTTATCGTTTACTGATAAGATATAGTTGGCACAATATGTTCTTATCCGTTAATGATAGGTATTATTGCATGCATAATCAGATGCACTCACAATAATATATTCTAATTCAATCATGAAAAATAAATTGGTCTCGACATTAAAGTGTCAAATATTAGAAAAAACTTACAAAAAATAAATTCGAAACGCTGCATGTTAAAACTCCATAACATTATCATTTTTTTTATCTTTAAAAAACAAAAACGGTTTATTAACTGAACAATAAAACTAAATAAAATGTGTTCTAACCTTAAACGACGATTCTGCACCGTACACTTCACACCCAATCAAATAGCCGACAGCCGGCTAGTAGCATTGACGGCTTGTGATTTCTTTGCTGTCGTGTAGCCGGGCCACAGCAAAGACTAGAACCTAAGATTTAATCATTGAGGAATGACACTATAGAGTCCTTGACAGCGTAACACTTTTGGAAAGCAATAGTTTTTTGACAGTATTTTTGGAGTGTTCACCATACCTATGAAAAATTCTCCCATTCGCTTGAATGAAAATGTAACGTGTTCTGCGTTGCATTGCAGCCACTATAACTTCAAAAGTTCGTAGTTGGTCTGTAAAAGGTAGGACATCTGTACTATTCTGTACCCCAGAGTGAAAGATAAGTACCACGATGATTTACGAATTACAGCATTAATAGGGAATATGCATGTGATGTCGATAGTGGCGGCGGCGCTACAACGCAGAACACGAACGAGATGCGATAGGTACCTACATTTTTTACGGCACGCTTCATAGTGAATGTATAAATACAATACTTAAAGCCTCATAGACAGTCTTCCGAGAAATTCCTTTGTAACAAAATCTATGAAATTCGTGCAATCATTTTAATATTTTGTTGGTAACTAGTTTTTTGTCTAGGATTAAACCAGTCAGATAATAAAAATAATTAAAGTAAATACATAGATGATACATTAATACAATAAACGTCATTATTACAGTCATTACTACATTTAAAATTTTACACAAAGATGCAATTTTTTACCCGACGTAATGGGAACTCGAATGTTTATATGATGGCCACACTGACCACAAAACTGCTCAATATTATTTTAACGAAATAATACCAAAAACTGAATATATCAAGCCAAAATCAGGGTTCAAATAGTCGAACCCGATGTGTAGTTACATCCACATAAATTATAGTTACTGAAAAACATCAATAAACACAAGAAAAACACCTACCTGTGGAAACTTAAACCGTTAATACAATTTTCGCTTCGGTTCTTGCAACCAAGAATGGAACACCCGACCATACTTTAAAATTAAATTCAAAATTGTTTCTAGTACACAAGCACAAAGATTGATAAGAAAATAATAAGAAATAACACAACAAACATTAAAAAACCACAAGCCGACCCTGCCTGGACACTATTTTGACTTAACACGGCATGACCAATGTCAAGAAAATGGGTTACGCGATAGAGACAATATGATAATAGTTGTACCTCGTTCTTTATAAGAGCCTGTTGTATAGCGCTATCCTTTTTTAGGTCGGAAAACTTCGTAATTATCCCTCTATAGTGTAAGACCTCAATGGATTTAATACTTTTTCTTTGACTAGAACAATAGCCGGGCTGTCTGAAATCTTTGGTCTGACGTCTGTCTGCGCGGCGATACTTGCTGTCAAATTTGACTATTTCTCCTTAAACAGCGACTCGACTAAAATATTACCTAAAAATCGATTAACTATATTTTTAAGTAAACGAAAAGTTATTTTAACCATAAGCAAGTAGCACATTATTGGTCGTATACAGAAAACATTAGGTACATTATACATATATTTATTTTATAACTCCTACTGAAATAGTATTGTCAACTATTGTCAGATGTCAATGAACTGGCTAGACGACAGATAAATAATTTTGTTTTTGAACAGTTGCCTGTTGGTTGCTTGCTTTGGTTGCCTGTAATTGTCAATGTCTGTTTTTTATTTAGGTTGCAATCTTTCTGTCTAATCATATACTTTATCTGAGTGTAGGAAGGGAAATGAATTCCTGATAGTCCGTTCCAATTAATATTAACTTTTTTTTTATTATAGCTTCGCATAGTTTGTGATTTCTACTCTTTTTGGACGGACTAGGTATACTCTATACCTTCGTATGCGATAGCAGTTTACATGATCACTTATCACTAAGTTTTAAGATGCCGGACGCTTATTAGCGATTGAGGAGCTCTTATAAACTGTGACAGATAGGGACTAAACATATCTGTCACAGTTTAGTGGTTATTTTTCATACTAAACCTCGGTATTGTTATAGTACCTACAATTAGCCTATTACCTAGGTACCTACTATTAGCCGCGGTAAACAAATAAGCAATGTATATTTTAATGATGTTATAATATAAGCTTTTTATTCTAAACCCCCAATTTAATAAGATAACATACGAATACTTGTTTTTGGAAAATGATCGGGATTGATTCCCAAGTCGCGTAGTTTTTAACCGACTTCAAAAAAGGAGAAGGTTCTTTGTTCCATTGTATTTTTTATTATTATGTCTCTCTTTCTCACGGGTTATACACCCGGTCCTTTGGAAGGCTTGCGCGGGGACATGAGTCCAACACGTATAGGCCTCTTAGAGCATTTAGTTTAGATATGTAATAGGCAACACTTATCGGGGACTGTCTCTAAGTGCATCATTAAGAAGATGAAATCAAAGACAGCCCCCGATAAGTGCGAGGACTATTATTGGAGATATGGAAATATCTCCAATTGATAATTTTTAATGAATGAGAACCGGTCTATGTCATGAGACTTCGGCACCTGCCAGTTCCGCCTCATAAGAAAATATTTAGGCAGGTGGTGACTTGCCACCCACTAAACGGGCCCCCTTTAAGGGCTGCCGTTCATTGGTGACGAGAGGGGCAACGTTGGTGTGGGTGGCTAAAGGGTGTCGAGAGGTGTGCTGCAGTTTCACTCAAACGCTACTTCCGGCGTTATACCCTTTAACAGTTCCACCCTTGGAGGTTAGTTATTAGCTCATGCATCTCCACCCCCGGACGGCCAGTTAAGGCAAGCCGGGGGTCATGGGTCTCATTTAGCCCCAGGGAGAATATCGGGGTAGGCTCAGTGTCGCCACGCACTGTCGACTCGCACAAAGTCGCCCCTGGCCTATTTTTTTTTTATGTTTGTTATCTCAGAACTCCGTCATTTATGAACCGATTTAGAAAATTCTTTTTGCGTTGGGTTCAGTATAGCTACGAAGTGGTCCCATATAAATTTCATCGATATTCGACCTTGGACTTCAAAGATACATTAAAGTCGGTTTTTGTTTTTTCTAAAAATTAATTATTTAGGAATACTGTTTTTATTATCTCAAAATTCGAAAACATGGTGGTCATGATTCCTTTTTATTATTATTATTAAACTCTTTATTTCAGGCAATATTAAAGTACCTACAACAAAAGAAAATTAACAGAGGCCCATAGAATATATACCTTACATACTAACATACATACAAAAATATAACATTACATTAAATAAACCACACACACTACTTCACAGGGTTCAAAAATTTCGCTCCTTCCCTGTATCTCCGGTATACTACTCCTACAGGCCAGAAGTCAGAATTCAGTAACAGTTCTTATGCACCGCTGGAACTAGGAGCCTATAGGACTTGAATTTAGTGGTCCTAGTCGTCTCCAGCCTCGACAGTCGCATTGCTGTCTGTCCCTGGATCCGTCCATGAAGCGTTTCTTTAATGTACATCAACACTTCATCCTCTGATGTTTCGGGTGTTTTATGTCTTTCATTTTTCAGACTTGCTGCTGACGGTCTTGCTTGATGAATAGGTAACTGTATAAGTATAGAAGTACATACCTATGGTACTTTATGCTATGTAGGCAAAGGCTTGTCATTGTCGTCGGGTCTACTTACAATTTTGTTAACTTAGGTTCTATTTGATCTAAATGAATAAGACATGTTGTCAGGGCCCGTTTCTTCACTTCGTTGTAAGGTATAGTAAATAATGAAGTAAAAAGAAGAAGGTTCAGTAAATAATTTGCGCCTACAAAGGTTAAATAGAAATGGCAAACTTATTTGTGTTGCCGGCGTTATTTGTGTTGTTAAGAGCCAAAACCTCTAACAATGAAATACCAAGGATACATAAATAAACTTCCACTTTAACTTCTTTTTTTATTTTTAAGGTTTTTAACAATAAAGAGTTTATCTATATATTTATCTATCTTCACCTCGGGCTCGGTCAATGTTAGAGTTATCTATTTTAAAAACACGAATAACAAATTTAAAATTTAAATAACCCCCGACACAATAAAACGTGTCTAAGAATCACGGCTAGAAAACTTGCTTTCGAATAAAAAAAACCGCATTAAAATCGGTTCACCCGTTCAAGAGCTACGGTGCCACAGACAGACACACATAGTGTTTAAACTTATAATCCCCTGATTTTTGCGCTCGGGGGTTAAAAAGTTGGTTACAGAAATAAAATTATTATGCATCATGTTAGTATTGCTATTTCTATCTAAGAATGAGGGTTGTACCAGACCCCCGACACTCCATACAAATTCGCCGAGCTAACTGTCCAGTACTACTACTGGCGTACCGGCCTGTCCGCACACGTTTTGTGTGTGTGTGTGTGTGTGTGTGTGTTTGTGTGTGCGTAATTATTGTAGGGATGAGCTAATACGAATCGAGCGCGACAAGGACAACGCAAAGTGTTTCTCTTTCACACCCACTATCGCTTGGTTGGGAGACGCAAAAAAACAAAAAATCTTCGATTCTTATTTGTGTAAGTGGTTTCTTTGCATCCATACACAGAACAATAACGAACCATTTTAAAAGAGATAGGCAGACCTCCGTCAGTCAGGTCAGGTCCTGGTCAGCTTCACCGTCTTCAGCCGTTCTCCGTCTTTTTCTCAATATGTTTCGTCTATATGTCAAAGTCAAATAGTCAGCCGGCCTGCTCTACCTCTGTAAAGCAGGTCGTCGTCGTCATCCAAAAAGGTCATAACCTCAAATAACATCAATTGATCGCACATATAAAATAAACAATTGAATCTCACTCATTAGTCATTCGCAGCGAGCGGTGACAACCAAGTGACGCAAGCACGGCATTGCCCATTTTTTCATCGGTTTGTTGCGGGTGACGACAAATTAGCGGGGGTTAGTGTCGCTTCTTTACGTAGTAATATTTAGTTTTCTATGGTTGTACCTAGGGGAGTCCAGGGCATAATGAGTCCCTAAAGTTTAACATCAGATTACGCGGTTTCTAAAAGTAAACGGAAATTAGTAGAATATGTAATCATTATATTTGTAGTAAATTGTTGTTTATATATGTGCAACTGTTTTTATCAGACATTTCTCAAATCGACTGTGCATCATGCATAACGAGCTTATCTCTCTTGGACTATCAGCACACACTCTACAACTACAACATGCCTACTACATTCAACAATGTATGTACAACTATCTGTACATTGAATGCACTACGACTTTTTATCATTACTAGGGGCGAATGCCTTTATTACTGAAAACAACTCTACTTACTATGTATAACTAAACTGACTACTTACAAGGAGAAGCAATTGGACAACCCATAGACCATTAAAGGCCTATAGATAGCTCAAATGCTCCAACCCACTACCAGATGGCAGCGTACCTAAGATGCTAGCAGTATTGCCCTGTTGGATTGCAATACTGATACGTTGAGCCAAATAAGTCCCAGCATTTTGGTCACGCATCGCATCGATCAGGCGCTCTGACAGACTGATTCTCTTTGGATAGATGGACGGAGTTGAATAATATTTTTACTAGGCACCTGTCTATTATTACCTTTATCACCTACTGTACTACACATGTGCTATATCAACAATACTAAAAAAGAAAGCCGTTAAAATGAAACTAATTTACATGACAAAATAATAAAGTAGGAAAAAGGGAAAATCACGAAGCTTATGGAAATGGGTTATGAGGCAAAAGGGCAAAAGAAAATTATATTATGGCAAATCTTATGGGGAAAGCCATATTTTTATTTAAAAATATTGTTAAATTGTTTCTTAAGTTTAAGCATGGGCGGATCAAACATCTCAAGAGGCCATTAGGAAGGCGGAAGTCATTGTAAGGATATTCAATTTAAAAAAAACTTATGAGTTTTCTTTACGCAAATAGATATAATAATATATACTCCTACATATAATTGACGGCAATACAGAAATTCTTTATTTTAGGAGGTTAGTTATTTTATTTTTTCCTGACTTCGTCCACGTGGTGAACAAAAAGCCATTAGCCATATTCCATATTCATTTTTCAATTTGTATTTTTACCAAGATCTGCTCAGTATTATGAAAACGCATACCTACATATATAGTCTATATACCAAGGAAGGTCATGCTGTATATTACATTTTTATTGTGCTGTATATACCTATTGAGTATTTTATAGTGTTACTGTATGTTCAATTAACAATTAATTATTGTCTTAGTTTAACGCAACAAGTTCGTACGTGGCCAAGGGCCTGAGCTGAAAAATATTTAGTACCTAAGTAAAGATATCACTGTCACTGTATCCACTGTTATTGCCATCGCGTAATCTATTATTGCTGTCAATTTAGATTTGGGTCCGCGTTTTGGTCCGTTCATCCGCCCGCCAGTGTAAGCCATGCATAATATTGACGGCCTAATTCAGTAAACAAGGCTCTGCGAGCTGAGATTAGGTGGCCGGGAGTAACTGGTTTGTCAAGGCTTTATGTATGCAAACTGAGCATTTCCATGACATATTTTCTTTGAATAGATGGACGGAGTTAAATAATATTTTTACTAGGCACCTATCTATTATTATTGACCGAGCGAAGGGATGTCTAGTGATAACGCTAGGGCGTCTAGGCATTGTATGTTTGTATGGGGGCACAAAACAGATAGGTACAGAAGTCAATCTACATACAAAGTGCGTTCGAGCAACGCACACATAGACACCGCTCACGGACACGACATCTCGGACCAGTTGGGATCAGTGCGAGCGCGAGTGCCATCCGCTTGAGACACGCGTCTGTGAACTTTTTTGTGCAAAAATAGAGCAACAAAAAAAATTTATTAAGTAACTGTTCAGTGGATGGTTGTTTAAATTCAACATTAAATGGTGAACTGTTTAAGCTACCAGTTATTTCAGAGAGGAAAGTAGGTATTTGCTTGCAATTAGATGGTTCGTTTTTACGTTACACAGAACAGTTAGGTAGGTAGGTAAGCGCCCCGGCCGTGGCCCCCGGCCCCGCACCGAACAAGCGAACATGACTTTGTGGCCTTGTCACATTTTTACAATTTATATTAGATATTTACTGTAGTATAAGCTGTGTAAGCCTCGTGTTCAATAATAAAATAATAAATGTAAATTAATCGCATTTTTTTGTCTTCAATAAAACGTAATAACTGCGAAAAAATTATGTCATATCTTGAAAAGTTATTTTTTTTTATCAATTAATTTTGGACTTCCCAAAAATATCCTGCGCCGCCGCCGCCGTCCGAGTAATCGTCATGACGTCACACCGCCGACAGACAGGTCGCAGGCAGCGGGCGCGCGCATTCAATTTAACAACCCTAACGCCGAGCGTAGGTATGAAAAGTAAAGTTCATACATGAGATTATATTTGGTCCATGATGAGATTGACTTCTGTTCATATCTGTTTTATGATGGCGGTGTTTATTTATCTATATCATATATATGTTTGATTGACGATAGGTATATTGTTTCAAACGGTTGACCGCTGATCGTATCTTGAAATTTAGTTTACCTTTAATTTTCAAGCAAGTTCTAAGATGAGCTAAATCGGCCCAGAGACTGTTGATATTTAGAAGATATAGGGTTTGAAATGTGGTATTCACGAGGTCTCTCCGAATTAAGTATATTCAGATGTAAGTGGTTCAGTCCCTATCATTCCACTGAAGGGTATCAGAAGGTCTCTATCTCATTTTGATTTCTCGCGCTCTGGCCATTTTATTTTATTTTGGATGGCAGTGTATTCCAAAAATACTGTATCTTGTATATTACAAGTTTATACAAATATAGCTTTTGTGCAGTCTCCATAAATAATAATCTTTCTTTACTATTATTTAACGTAGGTACGTTTTGAATAGTAAAGAAAGATCATATAAAGTTTGTAAACTATCGTGAGTCGAAATATTCATTATAAATATACACGGCTACACTCACATTATGATTGTGTCGGAGTTGTCGGAATAACTCCGACCAGGTTTCGGACAATTAGAATATCCTTCTTCCGGGGGTTTACGCTTTGGATTCATTTCTTTTGGTCTGCGCCGCGAATCCAAAGCGTAAACTCCCGGAAGGACATCCTAATTGTCCGAAACCTGGTCGGAGTTATTCCGACACAATCATAACTTGAGTGTAGCTGTTTATATTTATAAAGATCATATACTTCATTGATTGAGTATGTTTAGTCTCAAGCCTGCCAGATACTGAGTATGCCATTTACTAGACCATTAGTTTCCATGTTTGTTCTAACGACCGACGCCTTTACACCGCCCCTTCTCTAATTAACCCTTTCCTGTGTTAGTAATTGCCTAACTTGTAGGAGGTACATTTGGAGGTCTTTTTGGTGTTTTTCCTGCTCGCAAAATATTAGAAAGAAATTTATATTTATTTTTGTTTAGAATGCATAGAAGCACAATGGCAAGTGCGCCTAAAAAGCATGGAAAATTGGAAAGTAAAAACTTCTGTATCTACTACTCGTATATATAGCGAGTTAGGACTATGAATATATTTTAAGGTGTCATGTGCAATCACATAATTAAGATTAATTATGTGAAACTTAGCTTCAGTCACAGATTAAATATATGTAGTTCATTGGTTGTGTCGGCTGCCTGTAACCTACTCATTTACTGAGGCTATTGTGTGTGATGTAGATATTGCATCAAAAAATAAATCTAAAGTGGAATGCCTGAATTTCATTAGTTACGAGTGGTTACGACATGACATACGAGCTCGTAACTCACTGCAATTGCCTATCTGAGCGATATCGATTTAAATAAACTGAACCATCAGTACTGAATGTCAATATTTTGACAAGTATACGTTTTATCAAACAAAAAACCGACTTCAATGTATCTTCGAAGTCCCAAATCAAATATCGACGAAATTTATATGGGACCACGTCGTAGCTATAATGAACACAACGCAAAAAGAATTTTCCAAATCGGTCGATGAATGACGGAGTTCTGAGGTAACAAACATAAAAAAAAACAATCGAATAGAGAACTTTCTTCTTATTGAAGTCGGTTAAAAAGAGCTTGAAGCGTTGATTGTCAATGGGCAGATTTTCTTAGGCGATGGTTCAATGAAGGTACCTACGGAATAACTTTCTCAAGTAAGTACCTAAGTACTCAAAGATAAGGCAGGATAACTTTACCGGATACAAAAGTGAAAAGTAATACCTAAGTTTACCTACGCATATAATATGTATCGTTTGGGTGACTAGAAGATACAGTTTGACCTCTTGGTAGTACGCACTCTCATATACTGGGACTGGGACGGTCTTGCTAAAATGGTGTGGAAAATAAAGACGACTTTGGGCTATCTTTGTCGTCCACGTAGGCGAAGTCGCGGGAAAAACCTAGTCAGTAAATTGAAATAGGTAGTTAGTATTTTACTAGAAAACTGTTTCTAGTTGTGAGTAACAAAACACATCGTCATTTGGAAGAAAATGTAATAAAAATGTTTTTTGAATTTTCTCAGGAACTTACGATTAGATTAGAATGGTTATAGGTTACTTTTTGGAAAAATATTCCTGGTGGTGATAGGATCGATTTAGCCCATGTTGTTTTCTTTGAAAATTTTAATATTTGAGCCTGCCTACCTTTTTTGAAAAATCTATAACTGCACGGTACTTTTCATAAAAAAAAATGCTTCTGAGAACAAAACTTTCTACCTGTGAAGGAAGAGGTACCTACCCTTAGATTCCAAAACTTTGATACACCGTGCACCAATACTTCCTTTTTGTAAACCATCGCTATTGGTACGACTGAATAAATAATAGCAATAAAAAGTGGACGTGGGACTGAAACTCACCAATACATCCAAAGAGGTCAGAGACCAATCACCGCTCTTTGTTAATGTGTGCAGGGTGCCTACGGCCTTGAATAAGACTGTCTCCTTCTCTTGTGTCTGTGGGCGAGTGGCGAACCGTGGTGTCAGAGTTTTTAGACCGCCCGAAGGCCTCCGACATGGCCTAAACTGTTTTCGTAAGACAACATCCGGAAGCGACAGTTTAACGTGCCCTTCGAAGCACGGTAGAGCTCAGATATAAATACCACACAAAAGGTCACCCATCCAACTTGTGACCGCTGCGAACGTTGCATCGTTTACGAAGGGCTAGGTGAGATACGCTACGAGCGCTACGTAATAAGACTGTGACTGTATTGGTATCCAGTGCGACACGGATTACATCGTATCATATTTGCATTTCCCTGAGTGTTCAGTGCTACAATGGCAATAATTGGATACAGACTAAATTTAGTGTAGCGGCGCATGTGCCATAGATAAATTAATCAAGCTACGTTCTAGCATGTGCAGTCATTGTTAGGTTTCGGTATGTACCTACGCTGTGGTATCTTTTAAATACTTTGTGGCCTTTGTCTATGTTTGGCCCACTTGTGGCCAAAGATAGAACACAAGTCTAGAAGATGGCAACTGAGAAACTGCTCAGACCCATATCCCTGATGGTTCACAGTACATCATCCCGAAATGAGACAAGGTCGCTGCTTGAAGTGTGGTTTTAGGTACAACCGTGACCGAAGCCATTCCAAAGCGCGTAAGCCGGTTTCTGCGTGATTATAAGCAAGCGTGCAAAATTCGCAAATAACAATTTTTTTTTTATGGAACTGAGTGATGAGATTAGCAAGTGATGGTAAGCGCCACGCCTAACCATAACAATAGGGGATCGGACAACTTTTCAAGTGTTTAAAGTTAACCATAATGTATATATAAAGCCATGAAAAATAATGTTTTAATTAAATAAAGTCCTAAAACTACCTAAAATTATGTTTAAATGTTATGTTTCAAATATTGCCGCGCAAAAGGTCACTTCAGTACGTACAGTCACGTATGACGTCACACACTGGCCAACGAAACGACAAGCTCTACGAAAGCAAACTTGCAAAGTGATTTATACATTTTTGTGAAGTTTAAAGACTAGGGTCGGCATGGTATGAAAAACATATCGTTTTGATATAGATAAAAAGCAAAAATATAAAATAAACACAAGCTTCGCACTCGGTATTTACTTTGAAATGACGTCATAAAAATACTTATTAATTATTCTGTGACTACACCTTGGAGCCTAAGTAATGAGAAACTTATTACACCTGTGACTACTTAGTTAACGTCAATACTTAAGAAAATTGTAGGTATTATCATAAGTGTTTACATGTATAATAAAATACGTACGTAGAACTACGAAACACGCGATATGCGATGTTACCTACCTAGTTATTGCCATCATTCATCATACCTATGCCACTTATGTACTTTGTTAAATTGAATTACAGGAACATTTCTACTGGGGAATCAATAAGCCTACCCAGGCTACCCTAAGAGCTCCACAGCTGGGACCGTTGACTTACCTACTCTATATTTGCCTTGCAACTGTAAACGTTTTGAAATTTTGGGGACGGTACATGCACCTTAAGGTCACAGGTATAATGTAGAAAACAAATAATAATTCTGTTCATACCTAAATTAGATTTTTCTGATTCGACAGCGATTCAACTCTGATTCAGTGCTTTCAGTGCCTAACTTAATTTACTCATAGTTTATGATATTAATTTACTCATTCAGACGGTTTCTCGTTCCAATTGCATTGCATTTGCAGTGTGCAGTCTTTGCAATTCCGTCTATCGGTTAGATTACTTTGCCTTATGACTTTTGGGCTAAGTAAGTAGCAAACGCCCGCGACTTCGTCCGCGTCGCACAATATATCAGAGCATAGATATATGTATAGGTAAATTTGTAGCATTCTATCCGTGAAAAAAATTCAAAGTCTTATCAAAAGTTCTAGAGTTATATCATTACAAACATATACACTTACAAACCATTTTACCTCTATTAAATTTTTATTAGTAGGTACCTACCTATTATCAAAGAATACTAACTATTACTTACGCTATTATCTTTTTAATACTATTTTATTAGGTAGTGTTATGTATATTATATAGTAACTAGTTGCTCCCCACGGTTTTCCGGGATAAAAAGTATCCTATGTCTTTTTCCAGAATCTCGGGAATCCGCATACCATCCATCAAGATCAGGAGAGTGGTTTTTGCGTGAGTAAGTAACAAATATCCATCTATCCATCCTTACAAACTATTGCATTTAAAATTTTAGTAGGATAATAGGATTAAATACATAAGAAGTAAGATTCTAATGCCACTCACGAACTCTAGACACGTTAGGTACCTTCACACAATATGTAAACATTTTTTTTAATAATAAATGAGTTTATTTGCACAAAAGGTTTACAAATGAATCTTCAATCCATAGGCTCCCGAACTAGTTAAAAACTGTGTTTCGGGTGCCAGTGGCTTCTCCCATCTGGATGTACTTATAACTATTATGCATTGAAGAAAAAAAAATGTTTAACGAAGTGAATTGAAATTACATTTTTAGACATTAGTTTTACCTAGCTGTTATTTGTTTATTAGCTACTCTTATATTATAAAACATGATCGTTACGTTTTAGGTACTCATTGTGTTGTGTGTGTGAGAGGGTGCGGGGTGAGGGTGAGGGTGTGTGTGTGTGAGAGAGGGTGTGTATGTTGTGTGCGTGTTTGTGTGAAGGTGTATGTATGTGTGAATGTGCGTGTGGCAGAAAAAGTTTGAATGATGCAAGTATGTACAATTGTACACTATACACCAAAACATTAGCTAGACAATTTAACATTACGGGCAGAACTTAAACGCCTGAAACCTTCAGTAACCGATTCAATGTGATCACAATCCCCGCAAGAAGCACTCACGCTACAGAATAATTAATGTTTGCTCGCGTCTTGATTGCTGTTTTTAACATGCGCTTTTCTAGCATAATCAACTATTTCAGGAGCCACATTCTGACGAAGCCGAAGGTGGTTTTCGAGTCAGCGGCACATCTAGTTTTCCTACTAATTGGCATGTTTCTTGAGTTTTTGGTCATATATAAGAATATTACATTTTTTGGTCTTCGATCTACGGTTACGGTAAGTAAGTAAGGAGGTAGCTACTTACATGAACAGATTTTAATAATTATGTACATGATTACACTGCATAGTAACATAAAATATGAACTACCTACATAAATTATTTGCTGTTAATGTCTAAATTATATTCTTATAGTTGCTATTACACGCCCAATTTGGAATCAGTTCCATTTAGGAAACAGTGAATTTGGCACCACAGATATATTTAGTTTATCACGGTCAAATAGTTTCATTGAAAGACTAAATAATTGGTTTTTTTTTTTACACTTTTTAGATTTATGTTTGGCCACTACGAGATAGTGGCCTGATGTGAAGCAATGATGTGGCCTAAGATGGAGCACATAGATCTAGAGAGAGACGGCAGTTGAGCGGCTGCTCAGACCCGTCTCCCCGATGGTTCACCGAACATCATCCCGAAACACGACTAGGTCGCTTGACGGCATGGCTTTGTTCGGTGGGTGGTATTACAACCACGGCCAGAGCCTACTTAGAATTGGATTCTTCTTACTTAGAATTGGAAATCATTTGTAATATGCTAATACCTATATACCTATTTAATTACCTAGACAGCCTCTGTGGTGTAGTGGTTGGACAGGTTGGCTCGAATCTCATACACCACTGAGGTTGGTTCGATTCCCGCGACGGGACAAATGTTTGTGCACAGAAAAAAAAGCGCAAGCATTTGTTTCGTGTTTGGGTGTTGTGGGACCGTGGTCCTCATAGTTCCTGGTTCCCTAGATACAGGGAATCCTAGTTAGGGGTCAGAATCAATGAATGTGATCGTTGGGTGTAAAAAAAAGTTCGGCGTAAAAAATTCGTCACATTATTTATATTTGTTCGAGTCAAGAATGGTTTCTTATTTATGTTTTTATATTTTGCTATTATTATTGGTGATTTCAATATTTAATAAAATGCCGATTAAAAAATTTTGTTACATTATTTGGAATGAGTAATTAAACTTGATCCAGGTTAGAAGTATCTACCTTATGGTCTCTATATCTAAGTAATGTCCGTAATAGAAAAGGTCGTTAGGGCATACATCGATTTCCTCATCATTCCATAATAAACTATTCGGAGACATGCGCCGATAACAAACTTATATACCTACTTATATGATTTCGAGACATGTCGCCACAGTTTATGTACCTATTATTTTTATTATTAAACTCTTTATTTCAGGCAATATTAAAGTACAACAAAGTAAAATTAACAGAGGCCCATAGAATCTTTACAAGTACATAGCCGGACACCGAGAGTGAGTCACGCGTCTTTACACGTGCCGCGTCAGAAGAGATAAGAGCAATGCGATAGAAAGAGAGGCGCTCTGTAGGTTAATATGACTGGTAGGTCTGCAGCGCTACGCCAGCTGAATTGAATTTTATTGCGTCATAGCAAGAGTCCCTATTTGTTTAAATTTCTTTGCGGAGTGATGCTTCTGTCTCATAGTATTCTGTGGTAATAGCTCGTAATAGTTAGTTTTCTTTGGCACGGGTAACAAACGAAAATCAAAAAAATGAAGATTAGGTTTAAAACGATACCTTCAGTAAGTAAAAAGTAAAGTAAATAAAGTAGGGAAAGAACATTTTAGCACATTAATTGTGTACACATAACAACATCGCTCTCGAGCTCATTATGTTTGTTCAGTGAGATACAGCGGTCATCCTTATCAGCATGCATTTTTACAACTATCTAGGTATTCTTATAAGTAATATACACATATTTATCTACTGTGTACCTAAATTATATTTTATTTTATGCTTTATAATTTTATTACCTATAAATTATATTCTAAGTCTTAGTACGTATATACCTAACTACATCAAATTTTTAGATTTACCATTGATATATATATATACCTATATCAATTATCATTCTGATCATAAAAATGTAATTATGCACAAAATGCAGTTAAGTACATACCTACATAATTAGTAATTTTTCATAGTTTTTATAGAGGCTATAATAGGTACAAATACTAGACATTGAATTGGCTATAAATGACTAATTGTTAAGTAAATTGACCACCAATTAGACATCACACATTTAAATAAAATTATCTCCAGTTTCTTAACGTGCAACGTAAATAGAGATAAGGCAAATTTCCAAATACAAGCAAGTCCCTTGTGTTACAAATAAGTAAAGTCCCTAGCCCGCGAACCAGTGTATAAAAACATACGCCAATAGCATTTTAGCAGATAACGTATTCTGGAGACGAACGTCGCATACTAAACGGTATTTAGCGAGTGAAGTGAATCAGACTGCTAATCAAAATGAAATTACGTGCTTTATTTTTCGTTGTTTTTGTGGTTGTTGCTTTTCTGTCAGCTAACACCGAGGCGGGGAAGATTCCTGTTAAAGCCATACAGAAAGCTGGAAAAGCTATTGTAAGTATCTACCCACCTGCTTAATGTTATATACCACTTTGAATCTCTTATACGCGCTTTGCCTATCTTAATAATATGTACCTATGTAATTTATAGTTAGGTACGCTGCCGCAGGGCTTTTATATAGCAATTTGAGCAGAATGCCGATTTATATATATTAAAAAATCCTACTTAAAAGTTTTACCAATGAAATAAAAGCGTTTCAAAAACATATAACCAAAGTCAACAACATTAATTAGTTAGGTACCTAGGTACTTTCTTACAAATTCAATTAAAAAGTGAGAACATCTGGCAAAACACCTGTCTGTAAGTTTATATAGAATTGTTGGCTCTTAAATTGCGAATAGAAAAGTAGGTACAATAAGAAGTTTATTAAAGGTATTGTTGATGTTTAACTGTAGCTACTCTGCTTTTTCAGGGCAAGGGTCTTCGCGCGATCAATGTTGCCAGCACCGTCCATGACATTGCAAAAGCTTTTGCTCCTAAACCTAAGAGGAAGAAGAAACATTAGAAAAGGGTAATTTCAAGACATTTAGGTGTTGTATCTATTGTACCTACTGCTTATATAATGGACTATTTTGAACAATATGCCTAGTGTCATTTTGAATGATGTTAGGTAATAGGTACCTATGTATCTATATAAGTAAAGAACTAATTTATGTTTTATAACTAATTAGGTGCAAAACCTTGTGTTGTGATCCATTATTTTCGTGATAATTGAAAACCTAATTAAGAATCAGGTATGTCCAATAAATACTCTCTAACGAGACGGTATGTCTAACTATTGCCATCAGATCAGATTATCAGAGAATAAATATTTAGACGGTATGACAAATATTTATCGCATTTGACTTGTGTACCTATATTTTTTTCGTGAAAGATGTTCCATGTTTAATGTATCAATGTATTTACTTATCAAAATCTTATTCAAATATGTACCTATTAGATCTCGTTCGTTTCTGTATCACAAAATGTTTGTACCGGGTTGTATTGTAACCGAATGAATTGATTGTTTGCCAAAGAACCAACTCATCGTATTCCAATACGAGAATTCAATGATCCCTTACCGTATTGTTCGCAAAATACATTTATCAATACGAGAATATACAAAAAGGCTTGGCTTGATGGCCGGTTTTTAGTAGGCATAACATCAGCATTCATAAGTAGATAAGTATGTACATAGATAGAAATATTTTTAAGTGCTAGGGTTATTACTGTGGGTATGCATACTATGCATGCATGTGTTCTGTTCAATAAATGCATTATCGAGCCTTTTCTTTAATTCGTTAATAAAAGCTGATGCATATGTACTTAGTTAAAAAATTGGCTCAACGTATCAGTATTGCAATCCAACGGGGCAATACTGCCAGCATCTTGGGTACGCTGCCAACTGGTAGTGGGTTGGAGCATTTGAGCTACCTATAGGCCTTTAATGGTCTATGGGTTGTCCAATTGCTTCTCCTTGTATGTATTTAGTTTAGTTTTAGTAAGTAGAGTGTAGTTTGTTTTGAGTAATAAAGGCATTCGCCCGTAAAAAAAAAGTTAAAAATACGAGGCACTGACCTGTGTTGTTAATGATAAATCTCACTTACAAAGAAAGAAAGAAAGAAAAGACATTTATTTGACGACCACAGTCATACACTAACGAAATAAAGAAAGAAAAGAAAACAGAATTACAAAAAGAAAAAATAAATATATAAACAGTATAAAGAGATAATTAAGCTTAAATGACTATATTTTAACAATATGTGGTGCCAAGTGGGGTTTTCGCTGAGCACAAATGTCAAGTGTCACTACATACTTTCACACAGCCTCTGTCGTGTAGTGGTTGGGCAGGTTGGCTCAAATCTCATACATCACTGAGGTTGCGGGTTCGATTCCCGCGACGGGACCAATGTTTGTGCACAGAAAAAATGCGCAAGCATTTGTTTCGTGTCTGGGTGTTGTGGGACCATGGTCCTCATTGTTCTTGGTTTCCTAGATACAGGGAATCCTAGTGAGGGGCCAGGATCTATGTATGTGATCGTTGGGCGTAAAAAATGTGATGAGATTTGTTGAGATGAGTTACCTTTCACGGTCAAAATCCGGTTCGTATCAAACGTGATACAATATAATATTTAACAAGGAAAAAAGATTTCTGAGAAAAAATAGATAGGTACGTATTGGGTTTGAAAGAAAACCTGTATAACCAGAGTAAAGACAAAAAGCCTGTTATTATTTGTTAACTATAAGTACCTACCTAATGTTATAGATATAACAGCAAAGAAAAATAAGAAGTACCTAGGTTAGGCTTATATAACATACATTCAAGGATCGTTTTCGGTTAAGTAATATCGGTATTTAAATGATGTGAATAAAAGCTATAGGTACATAAAAAATACAATTAAGGAGAGGATGCGTTCGTTAATTACTGCACGACTGAAATTAGAAGAATATACATTAGAATATTAAATACATTTAATGTTATGTTTTTTAGAATTTCATTAGAAAATTAAATACATTTAATATAAGAGTACTAGCGACCCGCCCCGGCTTCGCACGGTTATTATACATATAAACCTTCCTCTTCAATCACTCTATCTATTAAAAAAAACCGCATCAACCGTTGCGTAGTTTTAAAGATTTAAGCATACATAGGGATATAGGGACAGAAAAAGCGACTTTGTTTTATACTATGTAGTGATAAGTACCTAAACAATATTGCTAGTAGGTAATTTGGTGTTAAAAATGAACCAAATTACAAAATATTACAAATAAATGAAAAAATAATAATTGACAAGTATGTCTGTGGACGGTCTTATCGCTAATTATAGTTTAGTTATGTTGTATATATTTACGAAGTCCGTTTCTCGTGCTTTGAGTTTTCCAAATGCGATTTATGGTACCCTACCATATTTATTTTGCTACCGAATAGAACAGAATATTATGAGTATGACGACCATCGATGTGGAGACTTTCGTAAGGAATTCGCACTGGCGATGCCATTGGGTTAATATAGGCAAATGGTTATGCAGTCCTTGGTTTTGTATTCCCCGAATTTCGAAGATACAATCAACTTTTTGTTTAGTAGTGTTGCGGGACTTTACAAAAACCCAGCTGTGGTTAGATCGAAGAAGTACGTTTTCCTGCTTACGGAAGACACACATAAAACAGAATCTGGTAGAATCATTATTAAAACAAAAACACATTTTTTAAAGCAATTAAAAAACCCATTAAAATTAATTAAAGCAAGCAAGCGCAATTTCTGTATTGTCAAATCTAACAGGGTCACCAAGATACAGGCCTAGCCTAGTTTGGGGCCCACCGACAATCGAATATCAAATCATGGTATGTGTAAATCATATATTGTCATTTAATTGTACAGTGAATTATTGTAAATTTGGTAAATAAATAAATAAATAAAATAAAAATAAATTACTATACAAAGTCAGTCAAAATACAAATTCAATATGTCAACAAGCCCAATAAAATAAAACAAAATCAACAGTCATCAATCAAATAAATAATCAGTCAAATAAAATTAAAATAGTCTAATACAATGTCAGTCAAAATACAAATTTGATATGTCACAACGAATAAGCTCAAATTAAATAATTAAATTAATTAATAAAATTTGTTGTGAAAAGTTGGCAATTAAGTATGCTATGTATGTACATATAAGGCATAACTTAATTAGATCTGTTATATAGATAAAAGAGTATGAGTAAAGGCAAATATACAAGTACAAATATACTTGTATATTTGGTCCATAGTAAAGAAATACAGTTTTTATTTTATTTAAGTGTGTAATATTTACCTACCTACATCATCATATATATAAAATTCTCGTGTCACAATGTTAGTTACCTTACTCCTCCGAAACGGCTTTACTGATTTTGACCAAATTTTATATACATATTCAGTAGGTCTGAGAATTGGCTACTATCTATTTTTCATACCCCTAAGTGATAAGGGTTGTTCACCCTTAACATTTTCTTTTTAATTTATATGGCAAAACAACGTTTGCCGGGTCAGCTAGTATTATGTATAATTTGAACTATCTCAAAGATTTCGTTAGCCTCTGTGGTGTAGTGGTTGGGCAGGTTAGCTCAAATCTCATACACCTTTGAGGTTGCGGGTTCAATTCCCACGACGGGACACATGTTTGTGCACAGAAAAGAAACGCAAGTATTTTTTATGTCTGAGTGTTGTGGGGCCATGATCAAATAAGAAAGTCTTTTGCAGGAGTTTTTCATCTCTATCGCCTAAGTGCATCATATCTTAACCAAATGTATTGTGGAACGACATAATATACCTAGCGGATATATGACACCTACTCTTTCAACCGATTAAAAAATCACACAAATCGGTTCGGCACCCACAAACATAAAAAGTGTACAAAAAAAACCACGTAAGTGCACGGTATTAGGTATTAGTGCACGGCGAATTGAGAACCTCCACCTCTTTGAACTTCGCTTAAAAATAAAATAAATCCTTGAAAGCTTTCACATAAATCTATACTAATCGCGACCAGGAATGAACAGGTCCAAATTAAAACTAACGTCATCACCACATAAGGTTGTCTGATAGAGATCGCTTATTAGCGATAAGACCACTCATTGTACCTACCATTAATTTTTACCAATCATAGAATTAGAACGCTGCCACCATTTTGTAATGATAGTCCTAATATCACAGCAGCGTCCCCTACACAAATAATAAAATTATGCCCCCGATCCCATGTAAGTCGTAAGAAGGTACCTATATGCCGACCCTTGTGGCACTTTACATTTATCATTTCAAATCTGACAGCCGACTCTTTGCATTTAATTAGATTTTACTAAGTGGCAAAGTTTATAAGCTTCTGAACACATAGACAGACACATGTAAAGCCCTTAAAATTAATGTATTGTATATTGAGGAGACTTCTGTTTAATTTGCATTATGTAGCTCATTACCTTTGACAGATAAAAATGGAATTAAATTAGAAGAAAGTAAGGTAAAGGGCGTGATAATGTTCATTTTCATGAATTTCAGGAAGACGTTTTGAATCGTGAATAAAATCCATAAACTATGTAGGTAAATACTTATGTACATAGTTTATGATAATGAAACGTCTTCTCGTGACAAGACAATGCAACTTGCATTGGCCAAAAGGTCAAAACGTCGAGATAAATAAAACAAATATGTTTGCGCCTCAGAGTAATGATTACTCTGAGCTTAGCGCGAATAAGTCCCGTTTTTAACCCCCGACGCAAAAGGAGGGGGGGGGTATTATATGTAGTTGTAGTTTGACCACTATGTGTGTCTGTCTGTGGCACAGTAGCTCTTAAACGGGTTGTCTGCGCATCAACCTATACTCCCACTACAGCCTTGCCTCTGCGGGGCGAGGGGGGCACCAGCCGCGGGTCGCGCACGCACACCTATCTCGGACCGCGCCCGGCATCGCTCGCGTTCTCTTATATTTCTTTATAATATTAATAAGTAACGTTCAACATTATACCAGTCCATCATACAGTCCACTTGTTTTACTTCACCCGCCAGGGCCTAAACACGGGTGAACCGATTTGGATGCGATTTATTTATTTGAAAGCAGATTTTCTAGCAATGGTTCCTAGACATGTTTTATCAAAATCGGTACAGCCGTTTTTTACTTTTTATAGGTTTTTTGTGTCGGGGATATTATTATTATAAACTATGTGCTCGAATCGCAAAGTTTAAAAAATACTATTACTTGTATTAGAATATTATATGTAAATACCACACAAACAGTCACCTGCCCACGGTTGTCTGGAAGACATCGCTGTTTAGCGATAAGACCGCCTATTGTACTTATTATAAGAAAGTATTTTCAAAATGTAATTCCTTCTTAAGTGCAATAAAGTGTTTTCTATTCTATTCTACCCAAGTGGTGACCGCAGCGAACGATGCTTAACCAAGAAGACCTATTTATTACCTGTGCTATTACTAACCGCTGCGCGAATAAAGCGAGCTACACATACGAGCGCTACACATAAGATTAATAAGATTGGTAAGTGATAGGTACCTAAGTGGACAATCCCCTGAGAGTGTCATCTTTATTGAATGAAGAAATAAGACAAACAGGTCTAAAATTCAGTACTCTAGGTAGGTACATAATATATTTTTATCATTTCTAATGGTTTACAAAACTGTTACAGCTTCTTTACTAATAAATTCTAGTACCTACCCAAGAAAATCTCTCTCAGTTTTATTTTGAAAGCAGGGATTATGGATGCCAAAGTAACTATTAACAGAGAATACCCCACAATTACGAAGAAAAAATTGTGTCTATGAATTTTCAAGATAAAATTGGAGAATAATAAAAAGTATTCGCGATTTCTTTATATTATACCATCGCTTTTTACCTCGATATTGCCAGTTAATCCCCAACATAATTTTTTTCTACGAAATCTTGTATCGAAATTACGAAATCTCTCTTTTTTAAACTCTAGTTTTTCGCAAGAAAATCATTGAAAATCATACCGAGGGACTATCTTTTTTGTTTACTTGTAAGCCTTACAATGTTGATTAATTTTTCAGCTTAGTAGGTAGGTATACTAGGTATATATTCATTACGAAATATTAAAAATTAATATTTGTAACTTTATTGCAAAACTTAAGCAAACATGTATTGACTTTATTGTATTGTAGTGGCTAAGAGTAAACTTGAACTTAATAATAGGTAGGTACATAATTAACGATGTTCAGAATCTGATAACATTGATATTGCAATGCAGTAATTGTATTGAATTATCTAACTAACTTAAGAGCAGGTATACTTATCTATAAGACAAAGCATTACGCTAAGAGAATACCTGCATAGAGAAAATTTAGAGCGGTGCCGCATTATATGGAATACATTTAGGTACTATTAGAGAAAATTAAGCATTGTTCTCATGATTGTATTCAGGTATCCACTGTAGTATCTGTTTTAGCTCTTCTCTTATCTTTAATATAAAACAATGTTGTCATATTTGTCTATCTGTCTATCACTTTGTACATTCAAAGTAGGTAGGTACTTGCTGGATTCACCGTTAACCTAGCAAAATATGGGTAGGTGGTTATGGTTAGGTAACTAGCGACCCGCTCTGCCTTCGTGGTGTAGTGTCGATTTTGATGACTTGATTAAATAACATTGAATTTTCCCTACTATATGTAGGTACTAAAACTTAATAAGAATGTTTTGTACCTACATAATTATACACACTTTGTAAAAAATAAACAGAAATGAAAGCGTCGTTGATTTAAACTATTTAAACATGTGTAACATGCGGCAAAATTTTGCGATCTTAAGAAACCTTTTTTAAAGTTTCTCAAAAACTTATAAACGATTTGATATGTTGGTAACTTTAGGGAAAAGCGTCAAGATAGAGTAGAGTCAATTAAGGCCCATGTTGTTTATTGTCAGAAATTACTTTTTTCAAAAACCCACGAATGCTGTTTTTATTTTTGCATAATTTCCTCTTTATTTCATAAGAACAAAATTGCTTCACGGTAAAGCAAAATGTAGGTACCCTGAAGGCTTAAAAATGTTCGCCATAACATTGTACAAGCGCGAGCGAGGGTACGAACCCCGTCAACATAATCAAATGGGAATGCCAAAGTGGGCATCTTTTGCAATAGTGTTGTTTCATTTTGTTTGTTACCACTTAGCTCCATCACGGCTGAACGGATTTGATAGTATCTACTTGGTAGGCATGTAGGTACTTTATACTTTATACTTACATTAGTCCTGGAAGAGGACATACTTTTCATCCCCAAAAAAATTGGAAACAAAACAATAGAATAGATAACATGTAAACCTAAAATAAAAATTCTACGCGGACGAAGTCGCGGATATCGGATTACTAAACGTTACTAAGTACTAATGAGTAAGTATAGGCACAGGATACTAAGGGACAGAAGCATCACCCCGCAAATAAATTTAAACAAATAGCGACTCTTGCTATGACGCAATAAAATTCAATTCAGCTTGCGTTGCGCTGCATACCTACCAGTCATATTAACCTACCGAGCGCCTCTCTTTCTATCCCATAGCTCTTATCTCTTCTGACGCGGCACGTGTAACGACGCGCGACCCGCCGTCGGTGTCCGGCTATGTACTTGTAGCTTCGTACCTACAGTGCGGAGTGCGCTAGGCCTGGTATAGGCTAGAGTCAAAGAATACTTACTATTACTTACTAGACTTAAAATATATGTATCACATTATGAGCATACAATAAAAAGGTAATGTCTCTGTAACAATGAAGCTGCTTAATTAGTCATGTATACTTATTCCATTTTTTTGTTTCAACTCAGTATTCAAGGAGGCACAGCTTTCAGCGCTGTCATCGATTCTCGTTTATTCTCAGCATTCGTTTATCAAAACGCAAATAATTAAATTACTTAGACTTAGGTATTGAGATTTAGTATCTTATATTCTTTATTTAAGTAAAAGTATTAAGCCCTCAAAGGAATAACACAAATTTCAAGAGTTTTATAGTCGATCCATGATTAACCTTTTCAATCTTTTCTGAAGCCAAAACGTTCTGAATTTCTTTTAAATTAGATGGCAGTACTCAGGTACTTTAACATGTTTCCATTTGTTGTTCTTCAGGCTCAAACATTTTTAATAACCCGTCTATTTTCGTCGGATAGTAAATTTATTATGTTGAAATTTTTCAAGTAATAACCCGTACCGTAGGGCGTAGTACATTATGATACAAGTGTAATGATCAACGCACACGCGTTCCATATACGAGGATTTTCATCACATTTGCGAGGAAAAAGCACTAGACTTGTATTAGGTAGTCAGTAACTTTTTCCTTCAATTTCGGTGGCAGCAAATTATCATTAGCGTTTCGTGCCTCGATAAGTCTTTATGGCGGGGTCAAATTATATATCTACATCTTCTTCACTTGAACTTGAATTTTTTGCAAAATAACAAACTGCACTACTTTCCGGAGAGACTGGCCTGAGATCGCAATGGAGAGAGATCCATGGAAAGAGATGGGGGAGACCTTTGCCTAACAGTGGGATCAAATAGGTTACTTACTATTACTGTTACTGTTAGCCTGTGTCGTCCCAGTTTTGGGCAAAGGCCTCCCCTCATGACTTCCAGGCTTCGCGATCTTGCGCTATTGTAGACCAATAGTCGCTAAAGGCGTCGAGTTCGTCCCGCCATCTCCTGCGCGGTCTGCCGCGACGCCCGCCGTCTTGCTGTATCGGGGCGCCACTTGGTGGTGATTTTGGCCCACAGCTCTTCTGGCATGTGACAGACGTGACCAGCCCAGTGCCATTTCAGTTTTGCGGCTTTATTTGCTACGTCGGCAATTTGAGTCTTGGAGCGCAGCTCAGTGTTTCGGACGCGATCCGTTAATTTAACACCTAAAATGCTGCGCTCCATTTCCCTTTGGCAAACTTTAAGCTTGGACTTTTCTGAATATTTGTCAATGACCATGTCTGGGCACCATAGGTCAATACGGGGAGAATGCACATGTCCATGAGTTTCCGCTTTAGTCTCATTGGAAGGTTACACTTCAGTAGCTCCTTCATGGACCAAAAGCTCCTTCAGGCGTTTCATTGCGTCTTGTAATCTCTTTGCCTTGCCTGCCGTGAAAGGAAACTATTTGGCCCAAGTAAATGTACTCATGGACATACTGCAATTCTCCACCGTCAACCTCCACCTTGTGTCCCGTGCTATTGGACATGACCTTGGTCTTCGACATATTCATTTGAAGTCCAATCTCAAGGCTTGTATTACTGAGATCTTGCAGCATGGACTGTAGTTCTGTGACAGTATAAGAGAAGAGCACTATATCGTCGGCAAAACGGAGGTTGGTTAACCTCTTTCCGCCGACTTTAATGCATCTCTCCTCCCAACTAGCCGCTATCTTCCTGAACACTTCTTCGAGGGCACTGGTGAAAAGCTTCGGAGACAACGGGTCGCCCTGTTTGACGCCTTTTTCTATTATGAAAGATGTACCTGATGATTGCAGTTTTATTGAAGCTGTGCTATTTGAATATATGTTGCTGAGAAGGTTGATGTAGGTAGGATGAATATTTTGATTGCGAAGGGCATTGCCCTTCGCAAATAGGTTAATAAAAAAAAACAAACTGCAAAGGAAAAAAAAAACAAAAAATCTTGAAGAAAATGGCGCCAAGATTTCTTTCTTTTGTCTTTTGCGTGCCGCTGCACATCAATGCGCGCGCATTTAGCCGACAAACAAAAAAATAAAGTGAATATTTTCGTATTTATAACATAATTTGTTGTGAATTGTGAATTATTTGATAAAATCATTTACCGTAACTAGGAAGTAGCTACTATTTATTCAATCAATAATTTAAAAAAATGTATACTTAGTTACTTACTAGGTACTTTTAGTCGGATAATAACTCTTTATACCACACCCACTCGGAAAGTGTCTTATTACTCGTTCATAAACGGGTTACAAAGTTCGTAATTTCTCCCTTAAAAATGTGCGGCGGGAAAAGTTATATGGAATTTCATTACTGCCCTCCGAAGCAGGGCAGGAATGTTGTATGAAAATCCATTACTGCCCGGCTAGCTTTCTTTTGTTTTTTAGCAGCGAACATAAAAAAAAAACACAAACGTCAAACCTCAAAAAGGTCTTGTATGAAATAATTAGAAAAAAGAGGCGGGAAACATACAAACCTCAAATCTCAAAAAGGTTTTATATCAAATAATTAGAGAAAAGAGGCGGTTTTTTTTTTGTTTTCTATTTTTAATGAAATGAGGATGGCAACCTTATTCTGCAATACGAAAAAAAAAGCGCGGCAATTTATTTCGTTGCGTTAAATTTTGTTTTAACTAAATTGATAATTTAACAGTACCTAGCTTTTAATTTTCTAAATAATTTTCCAAAATGTCATCTGATAGTGAAAGCGACGATTTTGTAATGATGACGCCACCAAAAATAAAAAATACAGCCCAAGAAGTCATAAATAACTTACTTCCTGAGAAGTCTCGAGCCAAATACGACAAAATTTATAATGATTTTCCTCGTAGGTGTAGTATAAAGCACTATGTATCACTCGGGAGAAAGTTCTATTTCTGTTCGTCGTCATCGTTTTCTCCCCTCGGTGTACAATGTACTATTGTTGAATTATATGAACTTTATCTGATTATATTATAAAAAAAACATTACCGCACCAGTGCGGTTATTTTTCGAAGAATGAACTACATATTATAAGGCAAATGCACAAGTATGCGATGCCATCCTCGAGGAAAGAAAAAAACAATTATAAAGTGTTATCAATGAAGATTCAAACCGAAGGATTTGATTTTGTTCTTCTAGCTTTAATAGCATCTATCTTTAAGTCGGCGGCGTCAGTTCCTGTAATTTATGTGGAGCCAATATGGCCTCCGAATCGTATTTCACATTGGAATTGGCACTGGCTATGCGGGCGGCAAATACTTTTATGTAGAGCTACGTGTCTATTAAGTAATATATCTACCGGTAGCAGAGTTAAGATATTAAAATCTATATAATAATATTATTGTTTTGTCGGTAAAAACAGTTTTATATATTATAATTAATATAAAAAAAAACACAATTACTGAATCAAGACTAAACTGAATTTTTTGTTTATAATTTTTTTTCAAAATATGTATTATATTCGTTAAAATGTATGTGTGACCACCTCTGAAGCAAAGAAAACTAAATATTACTCTGAAGCATAACCTACCAAATAAAAAAGAATCATTAAAATCAATTCATAGTTGGCGGAGTAATCGCGTAACAAACATACAAAAAAATACCGTCGAATTGAGAACCTCCTCCTTTTTTGAAGTGGGTTAAAAGTCGACAAACCAACCTTCAAGCCAAGTTGAACATGACCCTTTTGTCGGGCAAGTGAAATGTTTTCGGAGAATGAATATTCGACTGAGTAAAAATATAGTCATAGTATAGGTTATCTCTTATTTGACAATAAACTAAACTAAGTCCAGATTTCTGTACTGACTTGCGTGTGAAAAATATTCTAATGATAAAGCAAAGATGCACGGAACCATTGAGGTCTAGTGTCATTCCTCAATGCACGGAACCATTGAGGTCTTACACTACACGGAACAAAGATTTTTTTTTAATACTTTTTCTTTGGCACGGAACATTCCGCTTCTGCCAAGTAGCCAACAGGCACATAAGAAAAATAATATTGTCAAAAACAAACATAAAAACATTGTAACAAAAGTTCTTAAAAAAAATGCCCCTCAGTTTCTTAATAAATTAATTATAAATAAAAATAGTGGGTGTCTATTATTATATTCATTTATGTACCTGAAAATATTATAAAAAAATCTTGAGAGTATTTTTTTTTTATTGAGCTGAATGGCTGGTTCTCCATTTGCCATTTTTGCGGATGTAAGTTTGACGTTCATATTGGCGGGAATTCCTTTGAATATTTTTCTAGTGTCAAATCAATTAATTTTTTGCAAATTAGTTCACAAATTGTCATAGAAAAAGTTGAAGTTCTGATTTTCATGTCAATTCAGTTTCAGCCAAAAAATAACGCTTTGAACTAAAATTTAAAGAAAATTATAAAAATGTTTACGCCCGAAGAACAACAAGTTGAAATATGTTTACTAAAATATAATTTAGAGGAAATTGAAAACGATTTAATCAGACAAGTGAGCTGATGGAAAATCTGTTAATTTTGTTTGGTTGCTTTTGAGCTATAGTTAAGCAATTACTATTATGTTTTAGCGTTCAGCTTTGCCATCTTTGGATGCTGAGTATGAAAAAAAATATCGTGAAACGATGACAGCGCTAAAAGTTGTACGCTCCTTGAATACAGAGATAGAAAAATTGAAACTAGAAAACAGTAAGTACATAAGTTATTTCAAATCAAATTATTCACGTTTACATCGGTTATCGAAGAGCGAGTGTGGCCTAGAAGAGCGAGCTGAGAGAGTAAGTGTGGCTCAGTGGGAACACGTGCGATTTACGATCCGACGCACCCGATTTTGACTTCCGCTGGCCCCGCATCGCACCACACTGACTTTCTCAAGTTTTGTGCTGATCGCTCCCTCAGTAAACGGTGACAGAAAACATCGTGAAGAAATCATCATGTCCAAAAATTAATCACAAAAATTCAAAGACTTGTGTCATCCACCATTCCGCACTAGACCAGAGTGGTGGATTACAGCTCATACTCTCTCTATGAGAGAAGGCCCGTGTCCCAGCAGTGAGAACGTGATGGGCTGATGATGATGACATCGGTTATCAGTTTCTCGTAAGTGACGGAGTTCTTTTGACGTCTCATTTTTTTTCTGGAACTTAGTGATGACCAAGTCGTCCTCAGATGGTAAGCGCCACGCCTGCCCATAACAAATTGCAGTGCCACCCAGAACTTTTAATAATATAAAACGCACAGCGTAGCACTGCATAACACACATCACCACGAGACATCAGATATTAAGTCTCATTATGACCAGTAAGTTCGCTGACTGAAATGCCCTTTAAACCGGAACATAGCAATGCTTACGCACTACTGCTGGGCGGCAGAATAACTAGTTGAGCTGTGCTACCTACCCAGACGGCCTCCCGCATACGAGAGACCTACCACGAGTAAACACACACACACACACAGTAGTCACATGTTTATTGTTTAGTAATAAGCAGTAATTTCAACATTGTCATATAAACGATGTGTTCCACCCCGCCCCACCCTACGGTTCTACTCACGAGATGCAAATACCTGGATCATAAATCTGCCCCTACTTAATCGTGTAACTTAAATACCAAATGATAACGACGCAGCGGTACTGTATTGTGACCGCAGCACATTGTTTTACGATGGCCAAAAATTGGACGTGCCAATTTTATTCAAATATTGGATAGATTTCATCATTTCAAATGCCAGAGTAAAACCCTTCTAAGGCATATAGTTTTCGAGAAAATAATTTTTGAAAATCGCTCATAAATATATACAGGAAAACTGAAAAAAACGTACTAAAAAACTAAATGTATTATTTAAGATTCTTATATAACAATCGGAGGGCATTATAAATGTGCACTGGACATTTTTTGGGCTTTATAAAAGAGTAGAATTGGGCGAATTATTAATTTTACGTTTTTTCGTTTTTTTGTTTTTTTTTCTCCCACATTAGCATGTATTCCTCATATACAAATTAGCAGGTTTTTGCTCTGGCGCTCGAAATGATGAAATCTATCCAATATTTCAATAAATTAGGCACGTCCGATTTTTGGGCTTTATATAAAACAATGTGCTTAGGGGTGTAGGACAGGACCGTTCTTTGTCGATTAGATGGCGCTAACCACTAAACATTGATTTTCCATACCTAGGAATACGTTTTGAGGCCTTCAACTTATTGTTCCGATTAAAGAACATCTGGCGCTATTTTATTATAAAATTAATTTATCAAAATAATATTAATAACTATCCTATCCTGGTCCCTTAAATTTCCATGTAACTAGAGAACCAGAAACCTAAATAGGTGGAATAGGTATTATAGAAGTAGCTCTTGTTGAGGCTGTGCCCTCAATAACTAGTCATTTGCTAGCACGAAGGCGGAATGGCGAATAAGCACGTTTCGCGGATTGACGTACTGCCTATTTGATGATGGACAGTATACGGATATCTACCGAATTGCGTTCATGTCCAATTTCAGTGTAGGTGTAAGCTATGCATTGACAATGATTGACGTCCTAATTCTCTATACTACGTATTCTGTGATACTACCTATTACATAAAACTACAACCAGGGTAGTTGGTCGTAACTAGATTATTCTAGTACCTACCTACCTACTTGCAATATACATCTACGCTCATAAAGCATTGTTACGCAGTTTGTATCGTAAGTTTATATTAATATTACTTACTGTTATTATTTTTGGCCGTGGTTGTAGTACCACCCACCGAACAAAGCCATGCCGTCAAGCGACCTAGTCGTGTTTCGGGATGATGTTCGGTGAACCATCAGGGAGACGGGTCTGAGCAGCCGCTCAACTGCCGTCTTTCTCTAGATCTATGTGCTCCATCTTAGGCCACATCATCGCTTCACATCAGGCGAGATAGTGGCCAAACATAGATTTATTAAGCGTAAAAAAAAAATTGTCTTCGATATTAGTTTACGAGTTAATTATATTATCGGACCATCTAAGTATGATAGGTAAGCTAACAACATACATTATTGAGCGGAAAAAGTCGTAATTTTGGCCTTTTAATGATTATTTCTAACATTATAATTGGAATAAAAATAACGAGAATCAACTAATGTCAGCTAGGTAACTTACTCTTAAGAAATACCTGTTTCCAGCGCAAATAACTGCTAAACGTATGCAGCTTATACGACAATGCGAAGAAGTGTCACAGAACCTAGAGAACGCTCATGAAATCAGAAACAAGCTCACAGACTCCTTGAAGCAAGAAAAACAGGAAGTCGAGCTCCTTATGTATGTTTTAAATTAATTAATAACTTTCAGTTAATAACTTCGCTTCTCAGGGGTTTAGATACCTACCTAAAGGATTATGCTACTACTATCTTCACTGTTTGTTTGTCTTATAATACAATCATAATAATAATTATAATTAACTATAATTATTATATTATAATAATTATAGTTATAGTTGTTGTTGCATTCATGTTCTTGGAAATGGTTAGTTGAACCAGGCTAGAAAACAAAAATAATTGGACGTGATACTAAGAAAATAAATACAGGCAGATTCTTCTGATGTATTCTTCTGATGATAAAGATTTGCCCCGTTTAAGTTACCTAGTAAAAAGAGACATCTGAGTGTATCCTCGTCAAGCTGAGCTAAACCACTCTTTCCTGAAGGCATTTCCACCGATTTCAATCTACCTACCGTGTAGCATAGAATACTAACTTTTACTTGTAGTGTATTTTTACAAGACTACCTGCTTTCCAAAAATATGGTAGATGCTATAAGAGGCACCCAAAGACAGTGATACTTTTACAAAGTATAAAAAAGAGCAGCCCCAAACAAATTCATATACGAGTAAGATCGGTGGATTTTTCTAACAGTTTCAAAGAAAAATAAAATGTTATTTTTAATCATTATTTTTTTAAAAGGTATTCTTTATTTATATTAAATAAACTCATGGAAGCCTCGTAGGTACTTATATTGGCTTGAAACAATTTCTAAACAAAAACGTTGTTTTCCATTAACATACAATAGGCACTGCCAAAACTTACCTGCAATATATTTGTTCGTAAACATTACTTTGATATTTGTTTGGGTTCTTATTGTTTAGTTGCGTAGCTACGTCTTGCCATTCGATAAACCCTTTTCGCCGTAACTTTCCTCTATTCGAGGCTGTTGGGCCGATGTTTTGGTGGATTGCCATTTGCATGCCAACATAACACTGTTTAGGTAATAGTCATTCGGTTGTTTTATTAAAATTACCTGCGGTCATCAAAAGCTTTGACTTTTTAATTACAGTCGCAATTACGAAGATTCTTTGCAAGAGAAAGCAGATCGGTTTAAGAAGACTCACAGATATTATGTATGTATACAAATGTAATAATTTAGACCTTTCTATTAAGTATAACTTCAAAATTAATTATTGACTTATTAATCAATTATTTGAAACTTTTTCAAAATAAAGATTGACAAGAGAATAATGAAGAGTAAATGTTTTCTAACTAAATTTGTCTTATAAATATAAACGGCTACACTCACGTTATGATTGTGTCGGAATAAGTCCGACACAATCATAACGTGAGTGTGGACAGTGCGGAGTGCGCTAGGCCTGATAATGGTAACATTTTGTACAATGACAGTGGCATACCTACCATAATTGATGGTTAAACAAACTTACCAAGTGAAGTTTGACCGTAATTATACAAGCCGTTGCATCCGAAGAGATTTATATAATTCACAAGGTACAAGGTAGTTCCACTCCATGAGCTGGGCATCAAGCACAATTTTAGAGCTGTCAAAAATAAAAAGCACAAAATGACTTATTTACAACTTCCGCCCTAGAGGGCGCCACTAAGCTCTGTCACCTCATTTGATTTAGAGACAACAACATTTCGCAAAATCTTAAGGCCACAAAACAGGTTAAGTAAACTACTAGTAGGTACTTAATATTTGTAAGGGTTTGTGACAACAAATTAGGGCACGGGTGGGTTATTAGTATAAATCTCTTCGGATGCAACGGCTTGTATAATTACGGTCAAACTTCACTTGGTAAGTTTGTTTAACCATCAATTATACTTCGCCGTTGCATCCTCGAGATTTATATAATTCACAAGGTAGATGTTTAGAGTTTTTGCGAAATTTTCATGTTCCTCAGAGTAAAAATATTTATATGGGCAACACATATATGTAATATTTTAATAACAATTGTATAATATAAATTATGATTTAACATAATTTAGTTAGAATCCTACACCGCTTTAGCAAAATAGTACTCATATTATACGGCAGCTTATTTGATAAGGTCAATAGAAAACTCCGTAAGTAAGCTGCTAAGGTTTATGCATCACAAGTATGCAGAGAAAATCGCAGTGTTTATTCAACTGTCACATATAATCCTTTTGATCTATCTACCTTCTAACGAGATGCTCGTATTATGTACAAGGTTTTCTTTTCATGACAAAAAAGTTCAAACCTCTGATCGAAAGTAAAGGCAACAAACGCCTTACAACTTATATGCTTATATGACAAAAGTTACTGTTCCCGGCAAATTTATAATCTATTAGAAATTACTGCGTAATTGGTTACGATTTCATACATTCTATATAAAGGATGGTGATTGAACACATCGTCCTGAAACTGCCATTTATTTTGTTGTAATTTGGAGTAGTCATCGTTGGGAATATATTTGAAACAAAATTTAGAATAATTTTGTCTGTTTCTGGTTGAAGTGCAAAGGCTAACTTGTTTCCTGACATGATATGTATAAAATAGTATTGGTTCTTAACATGCCAGAGATTGGAACAAAGGATACTATGGTTGACTGTTCTAGTAAAGAATGACCATGACGCCAGTTGCCCATTGTCAATATTGTTCGTCAATTTTTAAAATGGGAAAAATAATAACTGGCTCTTGTTTATCGTATTATCACACATGATACTCCACCCAGTTAAAAGAAGTGTCAGGGAAAATCTCCAGCACATACGAGTAACGTCCGTTACTAATTATATATGACACAGTAAAATGTTGTTATTACCAAATAACGTATTTTCAATAAGAAAATTATGACCATTTTGCGGTTATAATTTATGTTAGGATTCTTTAACTGTTTTTTTTTTTTTAATGTATATTAATATTATCATTATTCCTTTTTGGTTATTCATTTATGAACTGTAACCCGAAAATATAATAGACATTTTACATTGTCTAATTTTAATGTGGGTAACCGTCTATGGACTTGATTGAATTTAGCCCAAATCAAGAATGTGATTTGGAACAAGCTGGTATACGTGATTCCGAGTAAGGATACTACAGGTTTGAAGAGCTTAGGAAAGAAGATTGGCACTGTCGGCCGAGCAGTCCATTTGACATTGACATTCGAATATCTGCTCCTCAAATTTTAATCACTGATTCTTGGCCGCCATATTTTTATTAGGCATTAACGCATAATTCACAAAATGCTGAAAAAAAGTTTTTTTTTTTTTTTTAAACAACCCATGGCTACTGAGACTTAAACCCGCATCTCAACATTAATTAGAAGGGAAGGGTTCTGCCCAATTGAACTACAGTGATCACCAAGTCGAGTTCGGAATTTATATAAAATAAAAAATATTACCTAAAGGTAAATCATTGAATGGTACTTATCACAACAGCTGCAGATATTGGACGGTTTGATTGGTTCTATTCCTAAATTTATATTTATTAGTTTTGAATCAGATAAGTTCAAGTATTGTTGGGTATTATTATATCGTATATTATACCGTGAGAAAAAAAAAAATAATGGTTTCAGTAATGATATTTTATAAGCATTTTATACCACAGTTCAACTGTGCTGATAGATAAAGGGGTCTTTCGAAATTAATTTCCATGTTTGGAAAAAACCTCTAACGAGTTTTGGATTGTGGCATAGACTGTGACTTCCATGGATCCTGGTAACGACGCCGGTGCAGTCCACGTCGTGATACGATACCCCGGTGTATCCCGATACCTTTGGCTAATTTGCCTGTTCGGTTTTCTGGCTGACTTCCTGGTAACGACGCCGGTGCAGTCCACGTCGTGATACGATACCCCGGTGTATCCCGATACCTTTGGCTACTTTGCCTGTTCGGTTTTCTGGCTGACTAACTATTTACTTCGACATCAAAGCATTCATCATTTTAGCCTTCTTAACCTGAAAGCCAGATTTCTAAACAGATTCATTTGCCTCAGTATTATAACTACAAGGATTTTTCCGAAGAGGAAAGAATTTATCTAGCGTAATATACGTTAAATCAGGTTGCTTTGATTTATTGTGTTTGTAAGGCGTAATCCTAATATAATAATTTGATCGAATTTTTAAGCTTTTCCATATCCTTTCTAATAAGATAGGATGACCGACGAGATCTGACAGATAGATTTATGTATTCTTTAGCTCGCGCTGGTTTTTATTAGTTGAAGAGTCAACTTAGATGGTTTTATACCCATTAACTGAAAATTTATACAAGAACATTTTCAGTGAAAGCCTTTTTCAGGTCTGATGTCACTATATAAGATAGATACGCCCCCAACGTTTAGAGATTTCCTTTTCAATCTCCGATCCAAAAACTTCTTGTTTATCTTTCATCACACAACAGTAGGCTGCATAAAGCTTAATATAATTTGCATCAAGAACGTTCGTGTTCTACTAGTTAAAGTCTAGATCAAGAAGAAGCCACCGCAGAACGCGGTGACGTCACCATAAGTAAGTAGTATGCCACTGGAATCTATTCATTGTGAATATTAACTTGTTGTAAGATCAGTTGAGCGAACATTATACGCATACGTTAAAATCTGCTATTTTTACGGCTAGTCAGTTTTCCATAGTGGGTGTATACTGGGTCTCTGCCACTGTGGGCGTATCATTAAGGAAGAAAAGTCATAATCGTGTTATGACTCCTAACTGCATGACTACGACCAAATCGTACCGCTAAAAATGCACCACTATGATCGCATTATAGTTCCAAGGCACACAATTTGTTTTATTATATTTTGTTTTATTATTTGGTATTAGGTTATAAGAAATACATCAAATGTGGGCGTCGCATGAAGATAAGGCAACCCCAAAGTCATGATAGTGGTATGACTCTTGACTCTTTGACTACGACGAAGTCGTAACGCTAAAATATACATAAGAAAAATGCAAAATATCAAAAGATGACTAAATTGAATTATAGTTAAAATTAAAAATATGCATGACTATGATCGCATCATAGTTCCAAGGCACTCAATTTGTCGTTGTGCACGTCTATGATCGCGTCATAGTTCCAAGGCACTCAATGATGTGTGTGACTATGATCGCATCATAGTTCCAAGGCACTGGATTTGTTGCATTAGGCTAAAATATATATCAAATGTGGCTGTTGGGTGAAAAGAAGGTATCGCAGAAAACATGACTGTGTTATAACTCCTAATTACTTGACTACGACGAAGTCGTAACTCTTAAAATATGCACGATTATGATCGCGTCATTGTTTCAAGGCACTTAATTATATGTTGTGCACGTCTATCGTCGCTTTGATTGACAATTTGATCTATGAACGACTATGATCGCGTCATAATTCCAAGGCACTCAATTTTTGCATTAGGCTATAACAATTTATCAAATTAATATAGGCGTGACATGAAGGAAAGGCAACGCAAAAGTCATGAATATGTTATGACTCCATGACTACGACCAAGTCGTGGCCCTTAAAATGACTGTGTACGACTATGACCGCATCATAGTTCCAAGGCACTAAATTTATTGCATTTGGCTATAAAAATAGATCAAATGTGGCCGTTGCAAAAAGAAAGGCGGCGAAAATGTTACGGCCGTATTATGACTCTTAACTATTTGACTTGACTAGACCAAGTCGCGGCACTAAAAAAGATTGTGTACGACTATGACCGCATCATAGTTCTAAGGCACTCAATTTATTGCATTTGGCTATAAAAATAGATCAAATGTGGCCGTTGCAAAAAGAAAGGCGGCGAAAATGTTACGGCCGTATTATGACTCTTAACTATTTGACTTGACTAGACCAAGTCGCGGCACTAAAAAAGATTGTGTACGACTATGACCGCATCATAGTTCTAAGGCACTCAATTTGTTGCATTAGGCAATAAAAAATAGTTCAAATGTGGTCGTTGCACGTAAGAAAGGCAACGCAAATGTTATGACCGTGTTCTGACTCTTAACTCCTTCACTACGAACAAGTCGTGGCGCTAAAAAAGATTGTGCACGACTGTGATCGCGTCATAGTTCCAAGGCACTTGATTTTTGTATAGGACTTAATAAAAGCATTACAATGTGATGCATTCATGATATTGTCTTAGCATAATATCTATTTTTAAGTACTGAAGTTGCATATTTAGTCGCATAAAAAATTTATAACTGAGGGTAGTTGTGAAATTATTCTGTCTGGTTACTAAGCCCAGTAAATTTATTATTTAGTCAGTATTTTGTCATACGTATTATTGAAAAGATGTTATGATATTAAAACGTTTTCTTTTTACTTATTTTTATAAATTAAGGCAAATGAAGGCATAAGGTATTTTTTTTTTTTTATTATGACCTTTTCAATAATGAATCCTTCCAGAGTACTACACAGTTTCCTTCGTAACGAAAATAGAAATACAGATTCAACAAATACACAACTGCATCGTTAAGTAGGTAACATAACCTACATTGTAGTAAATACTGTTTCTTGATTAACATTAAACATGAAGATTGGAAGTCAAGGCGGAAAGATAGGTAAGTTCTCACCCTGATAGTTGCTATCGGAACTTTCATGCCGTTATAAATGTTTCACGAGTTTTATTTCGTGTGTTTCATACCTTTATTATGGTCTTCAGATCAAGACTCCTTACGACTTCTTATTCACATAGCACTTAAACTGAAATTAACTGTTAAATAGACGATAAAAACACTAATTACTTGATTTAGAAAAAATATTAAAGAATTTTGATGCTACGATGCCCGCACACAAAAAGCGAATGAGGTGACAGAGCTTAGTGGCGCCCTCTAGGGCGGAAGTTGTAAATAAGTCATTTTGTGCTTTTTATTTTTGACAGCTCTAAAATTGTGCTTGATGCCCAGCTCATGGAGTGGAACTACCTTGTACCTTGTGAATTATATAAATCTCGAGGATGCAACGGCGAAGTATAATGGTAAGCAAATGTCGCTTAGACGGTACATTTCAATTATTTGGACACCATTATGGTGTGCAACCGGCATGAAACTCGCATCGTCTAATGAGCCTTTATTTTAGAATGAAGAAGAAATAACCACAGAGATAGATAACATAAACACCATACTTGCTAAGCTCAATGACGGCGTGAGCAAGAAACAAAGCGCAGTTGATGAATTGAAACAGCGAGTGGACGCCATACATCCAGAGATTCCGGAAAGTCTATCCGAGATAATGTAAGATGATAAATATTAGTTTTTTTGAAGATACCTTTTTCCAGCCTTCAGTACTGTGTAGGATCAATTATGTCGTCGATCAAAGATGTTATGCATCTGCGTTGGTAGATTTTAGGTTTTCAACAAAATTCAGTGAAAAACTGAAAACATAGTAACTGTGCTTCTACGTACAAAGCAGATATTTTGGTGGAAAATTACAAATGGGTCATTTGTGAAAATGTGAAATATCTGTTGGCGGCTAGTCCGCTTTCTCATTAGGTTGATAGTCGATACATATTCCGACATTATTTTTGATCGTAAGCGCTACGCTTGCGATCAGGCGCCATAACAATTGCAGTGCCACCTTATAACCTTATACCATAAAAAGTACTGCATAGCACTGCATTGCGCTCATCATCCCGAGACATCCGATATTAAGTCTCATATGGCCAGTAATTTCGCTGGTTACAATGCCCTTTAAACTGGAACACAGCACACTACTGTTTGGGAGAAAAATAGTTGCCAAAGCGGTGTTAGCGATGATACCTACCCAGACAGCCTCCCGCATACGACAGACCTACCTACGAGTAAATGGTCGGTATGTACCTCTGAAGCGCCATGGCGAGATTTAGTTAAATTATAGTCCAAGCGTGGTTAATAAATCGTCATTGGTCCAAGTGAACGAAGTAGAAAAATTTTGTAAATAACATGTGTTGTATATGTATATCTCACAAAAAAGTCTCTACGTCAACGTTAAACTATAGCCCACGCAAACGAAGTCGCGGGCAACAGCTAGTTAATAACCATTATTAATTTTCAGTGGGAAACTAGAGCTAGAAGAAATGGTGAATTCCCTCACAGAAAAGTATGCTGGACTGGTAGAAAAACGTAAAACCATTGTTGGATAACTCTTTATTGTACCAACCAACAAGAGAAAATCTCCGCTGGTTTTGTTGAAACAATGTTAAAATTTTAAACTATATCCTTCTCGATTTCATTTTTTAAAATAGGGGTACCAGATGTACACACATTTTCTTCATTATAAATTGTAACCTCAATCTGGAGTTTTGTATTTATCCCGCGGCTTTAGTCAACAAAAAGAAAGTTTAATAAAATTCTTCGAGCTACAATTTGCTACCGAAGTTTATCAGAAAGAATGCGTGGCAATTTTATTAACCAAGTTTAATTGAAGGCGCAAAGAAAAATGTATTTTAATCAACATTTGAACATTGTTATATATTCGATTCTCAAATAGTAGGTACTTCCTTAAAGTTTATAGGCAATTTCCTTTATTTACTGAGATATCAGTCTCTGAGAAATCAGGTGTAATTTTTGTGGTGCATAAAAATGATGGATTCTGTTAGCTTTAAATAATTTTAACCCTTTAGTTCAGCCATAACAGTTGTCAGAACTTTGTTTTGCAAAAATAATTGCGCTCGTCACCAACAGGCAATATTAATATTTAAGTCCCATAATGCCCAGTAATTTCCTGGGCATTATGAGACCTTTAAATCGGAACTCCGCAATCTTTGCACACTACTGCTTGGCGGCAGAATAACTGGTTAGGTATCAACCAAGATTGCCTCTCGCGTATAACCTAGTAAAAACCTCTTGGGTTTTTTTTATTCTTTAACTTTCTATAATAACATGTAGGTATAATAACAAATAATATGACTTACAGCATTGTACGTTATGTAATCTGGTAGAGATTTTAGTTTTTTATTTTGGATTACCTTTTGTAGTTATAGCCTATATACCAATTTAAACATGTTTCAGACTTGCAGCAAGTTTGAAGTAGCAAACGTCAAAACTTGCACCAAGTTCTTTTTTTTATGTAACTGAATGACGAGACGAGCTGGTCGTTTGCCTGATGGTAAGCAATACGCCAGACCTAAACAATAACAGCACCACCCAGAACTTTGTTTTGCAAAATCCTGCGCGGTGCCGTACTGCGCTCGTCGCCCTGAGACAATTAGCTGTTGAGTCTCATAATGCTTAGTAATTTCGCTGGCTACATTGCCCTTCAAGCCGGAACGCAGTAATGGTTACGCATTACTGCTTGGCGGCTGAATAACTGGCAAAGCGGTGGTACCCACCCAGACGGCTCTCGCATACGTGAAACCTACCACCGGTAAAGTTTGCCATGGTAAGTGTGCAAACTTGCTGCAAGTTTAAGGCAAACTTTCTAGTTGCCACACAACAAACTTGCATGACGTTTGTCACGACAACAATGCCACAATTTTGTCAGAACGAAGAACCTGCAATGCATAAAACTTGTTTCACTCGGTTATGGTGTACGATTAACGATGCCCAGGAAAAATAAACTTACAGCAAACTTACGTTCCATTGCCGCGAAAAATTTAACGTATCACATTTAATATTTAGTAGTGTACTGTAGTATTTAGTAAGAAAAAAAAACTTTAGAAAGCTATGACTATAGACAATGGAATATAATAATTCCATTGTCAAGACAAACTTGACTTATAAAATCAATATCAATCGGTATAAAACAAACTTGCAGCAAGCGTAAGTGCTATTTGAAAGAGAAAATTACCACCCCGTATCCTAATCCTAATCCTAATAATATTATAAACGCGAAAGTTTGTGTGTGTGATCTTTGTTACCACGTATCACCGTAACCACTGAACCGATTTTGATGAAATTTGGAATATAGATAGTTTAAGTACTGAAATGAAACATAGGCTGTAATAAAGTAATTTTTTTAAATCAACTCCCAAGGGGGTGAATGAGGGTGGTAAAGTTTGTATGAAATTTTTTTTTCCTTGATTCGATTCGCTCAAAACTCGGTACAAATAAACTTTAACATAAATAATCAAACACGTATTTCTTATTTTTTCGAAACTCCCCATAGGAAGGGTGCATGGGAGTTCTAAAGTTTGTACGTTTTTTTTCACTGTAAAAAGTTAAGTTAAAGTTTGTACTTTATTCCGTGGTTCTATTCACTCACAACTCAGAACATATAAACTTTAAAATTAATTTTAAAACACGTGTTTTTTATTTTTTCGAAACTACCCCTAAAAAAGTGTAAGGCGTTTTAAAGTTTGTATGTTTTTGTTTTTAATTTTAGTTTAATTTCTTCAAAACTCGGTATAATAAATAAATTTTAACATAAAGAATCAAATACATATTTTTATTTTTTCAAAACTACTCATAGGACACTTAAAACACGTGTTTTTTATTGTTTCGATACTACCCCTAAAAATTGTTAGGGCGTTTTAAAGTTTGTATGTTTTTTTTATTTTAGTTTTATTCATTCTAAACTCGGTACAAATAAACTTTAAGCTAAATAATGAAACACGTATTTTTATTTTTTCAATACTCTGCCTAGGGGCTGTGCAATAAAGTTCTAAACTTTGTACGGAAAATTTGATTGCTTGGTTCAATTCACTCAAAACACGGTTTAAATCCTAATCATAATATAGTATGATATTGAATGTATTATGTAAGATAATATATAATTTATTATATAATATAATACATAATGTAATATATAATATATATCTGTGATATATATTATATATTAATTACATTATAGATCAGTGAAAACTTTAGCGAAAATTTTATTATTCTTATCAATAACAATGACTGTAGTACATAATAAATATGTAAGTAGGGTTGTAGGTAGGTGTAGCATAAATGTATCTTACATCAAAGTATGTTTTTCGATTTAGGGCATTTATTGACAAAATTATGCGTAAAATATCAGCAAAAAATCATTTCGCGAGGTGTGGCGGCAAATAGAATGAGGTAAAGTGATATCAGTGCAAATGTATTCTCACATGTTGACATAGAGATACGTAAAATGAGGGTGAAAATTGAAAAACCTATACCTATGTCTAGCGCACCTGTCTCTACCTACTCAGTATCGTTCATGGGTTACAATTTAAATGCCCACTTAAATAATTTAAGGCCCTAATGCCACGTAAAATAAATTACTCTAAATAATTAAATTGATAGTAAAATAAGGTTTTGCTTCCCAAAAAGGATAATTGCCCACATAAGAACTCGACGTGTGGCTGCCAAAAAACAAATCGCCTCTACCTTCCACTACGCCCGAAACAAATTCAATTTGGGATCCGAGAAACAGGGTGTTTGTTGTATTGATTCTCAAAATAGGGAAACATTTATTAACTTCGACGCCGACGCCGTGTCCGCGCCGTGTTGTTTCGACGTCGGAGATTGATAGTGATCTGACAATCGTGTTGTGCGATTGCTTGCTCTATACCACAGCAATCTCCAAATCTATGATTCAAGAGCCCCCAAAAATCAAGATTGATAGAGATCCGAAAATAGGTACTTCTTGGATTATATAAGGTTGTATGTTTGCTAATAAGTAGGTAGGTAACTAGGTAAGCAATAAGAAATGAATCTCAGCGACTAACAAAAAAGATGGTTAATTACAGCAGTTGAGGGACTGACTTCCCTGATTGTTCCCCGAACATCATCTTGAAACATGAATAAGTGAGTACCTACTCCTACCTACTAATATCTATACTGGCAAGATTTGTCTAAATGTCTAAGTATACATCACACCTATGTAAGTTTTGCTTCACATACTACGACCAACACATATATACACAAAGAAATTGATATCACCCATGATCAATACTTGACACTTCGTTCGGTTGGCTTGTCCAGTTGTTAGCGACAGTCTCGAACGTATTGCATCTCCACTCCTTTCACTCTGTGATATATGTCACGATCACGTAGCAGCGACGATCTTTCTGTGCGGAGCTGTTATTGTCACAGATCAAATGCACGAGTATTGTTGCAATACTTATTGTGACAATATTTGCTGTGTCCAGCTTCTGTACAGTACCGTAGTACTTGTAATTATTCTGTGACTGTAGTACTGGCACGTACTGGGCAGGTACGTGTATGCCATTGGATTGGAGTCCATTTATTATAGGTAGTGTGTAAAAATTAAAAATTGTAATACTTGAGAACCTAAATGATATACATTGCTAGCAAATATGTGTCTCAGCAATTGTTGTGGGTTTTATATGAAACATGATCCATGAAAAACCTACAATATTTTGCATAATTTCCAATTACTTGGTAGGTAAGTCTGCGAATCGGCTTAGCTAAAGCTTTTGCAATTTATTTTCAACTAGCGACCCGCCCCGGCTTCGCACGGTTATTATACATATAAACCTTCCTCTTCAATCACTCTATCTATTAAAAAAAACCGCATCAAAATCCGTTGCGTAGTTTTAAAGATTTAAGCATACAAAGGGATATAGGGACAGAGAGAGCGACTTTGTTTTATACTATGTAGTGATGACATAGAAAATTAACTTAAACTTTCGTTAATTCTTGTTGAATTCTGTAATGAAGGTGTAAAGGAGGTTCAAAAGTTCAAAATACTAGTAGGAGCGCAATTAATTTAATTTGTATTATGATGTAGTAATCATGCTAAACCACAGATAATATAATATGAGTACCTACCTACTACTGAAGCTCTACGAACAATTTAATAAAAAATTTAAGTATGATCGATCATGAAAACCTACCTACCTACCATGTAGATGGTAGTAAACTTTCACATAAGCTCGTTAGGTATCCGTACTCTATAGTTATCAAGGGTCGAACAGAAGTTAGATGTTACATTACAATACGAGTATATTTGATTTGGCCAAAGATCACGCGTTAAACTAATTATTAAAGTTGGCTAAGCTCCCCCTGCTTATTGTCTTTAATTTTTCTATTGCTAGGTAGGTGTAGGTACGTAAGTATCAATCTATTTACAAGTATATACCTATACATGTTTATTATTATTTAACTTTTGTTATAATAAAAAGTCCAGTGTATAATAATAAAAAAGCAAATGTTTATTTTATATTTATCTCTGGTTGCGATCCTTTATATGTTTGTACACATCATGAGCTGTAGAAGCAGCGCTAGCTGCCCTTAACCCCGTTTTCTGAAAGGAAATATGAACAATCAATATTCTAGAATTCTTATCACGACTTTTGTATACATCTGTACCTCTGTAAGGTCGGCTTTTGTTGTTATAAGTACCTACCTTGCAATTATAATGCATGACAAATGACTAAGACACGTAAGTCTAAATTTTGTAAGAAACAAAAAAACATTTTTTTTGAAATAACACTTATAATTGAATTATATAGGCACACATTCTATAACCAATAGTTCCTTCCCCAAATATTGTCAATACTTAAGCACTACTTACAACGGCTGATCCATATTTATTCTTTGGAAACGCTTGTAATCCTCCGAAAATCATCGTAAAAACGGCGACAATAACAAACAAGAGGCTTGTGATTTTCATTTTTGATTTTCTACTGAAAAGGAATGCAAACAACGCTTCTTCCGAAGTTAGAGCTGAGAATGAAGATTTTAAAAAGATACGCATCTATTTATTGTAATCTTAACAATTGCTTACGGAGAGATCAATTCACGATAGGTATAAGTAAGTCACGATGGATATATATTTATTGTTAGTTAATTATTATCTCGGTACTTTTGGCCATGCTGAAAAACCCAAACCATCTAGACTGTGAAGCCATCAAGGAAAATCGATTCTCTATAAGTTGATTCCATTGTGGCTTCGAAGAGTAATTAATTAGTAATTTAGATGATCTAGTCAGTCTTTTCGCGTTAACGTACTAATACGATTATATGTGAGAAATAATGAAATAAGAGATTACTTACATGTATTCCATTAATTATATTATCTGGATTAAAACCATTTATTTTGCACATTTTTATTAAGTCTCTTTGTTATTTAAAGTACCTAGTACCAGGCCTAGCGCACTCCGCACTGTAGGTACGAAGCTACAAGTACATAACCGGACACCGACGGCGGGTCGCGCGTCGTTACACGTGCCGCGTCAGAACAGATAAGAGCTATGCGATAGAAAGAGAGGCGCTCTGTAGGTTAATATGACTGGTAGGTATGCAGCGGTACGCGAGCTTAATTTTGTTGCGTCATAGCAAGAGTCGCTATTGATACTTCTGTCCCTTAGTATTCTGTGGTACGAGTACTCGTAGTACCTAGGTACTTTTCGTACAAAAACTGAAAGTTGAAAAAAAATTGACTAGCGCATTTACTCGTGCATAAATTAAGAACTACATAGTACTGTTATGTATTTTCTGGCTATACTCTGTTTGCTACTGATAGGGTATCAGGGTATGTATCTGTATGTGTGATTTACAGGTACATACCTAAAAATCATTTCATCGTTTGTCCGATGGAACAATTGGCTTAGATTTATTGACATTTGTTTCACCTCTGTTTCAGCTTTCATTGTACCCATGAGAACAAACAAAACCGATTTTAATGAAATACGGCTAACTTGTTCGTACAAAATTGTTTTTGTGGAGTGTGTGGTGTGGCCTCCTACGGCTCGCTCATTAATATATAGCATTTATGGGATTTATACACTAATTTGATTCCCGAAATCAATTAAAATAATAGTGCTTTGTTGGCTGGAATATATTTTGGTCAATACCTATAATACTTACTATAAAATATTATCGAAATGTTGAATAACATTTTATCGAAATGTTGAAAAATATTTTATTGAAATGTTGTGTACATTTATTATTCGAAAGGAAAAGCATTGAAATCAGGTATGACATGAATATTTTGAATTGCGTAAAGAAAAGAGAGCGCTCTAGCATTTTATTTTCCTATGGATTCTGTGAATATTTTTAGTAACTAGCTTTTATATGCAAAATCATTTTTGCTACTTCCTGCTCCTGTCAGAATAGTGGCAGCAATTATTCCGTTAAGTTGTAATAAATAATCATAAATACACCCGACGATTACAAACATAGATTGGATGGAGGATTCCCTGTATTTAAGGAACCAGGAACTACGAGGACCATGGTCTCACAATACCACGAATACAAGTATTATTTTCTTTTCTGTGCACAAACATTTGTCCCTTCGCGGGAATCGAACCCGCAACCTAAATGCTGTATGTGATTTCAGCCAACCTGCCCAACCACTATACCACAGAGGCTGTCATAATCATATACATCTCGTTGCATCTGAATATCTTATTTATATAATGTATATAGTTAATTAGTTATAGTATAGTATACATAGGTATATAGTAGGGAAGTAAGGTTTGAACTTAAATATCTCTTATGAACGTAAGATACATTTTATTTACATGGCAACAACTTGACCTTATTTTGACCTTTTCCGTTTTGAATGATTGATAAGCAAGACCACAGAATAATTAATTGACAAGAATTTGTTCTCGGAAACTCGTTAATATCACTTTGCAATACGTATTTTGTCCTCAGCTAATTATTTCACCTTTTAATTTATAGCTGGAGGGTAAAATTTTATTCGCCGTGATTTAGAAACGTGACTCGCTTTCCTGAAACGATTTGCCGTCGACGAGCACCTTCATTAATCATATTCTTGGAAATTAGCAAGATTACGATTTTAGCCAAGTCGACTTCAAAGTAAGTATTTTTTATATACCTAGTATAAGTACGTAAGTAATAGTTAGTTTTCTTTGGTATAAGTGTGTACCACTATTAGGTATTCTGTGGTATAAGATACCTCCAATACTAAATCTTAGCCTCCAGGTGTCAGTACCAAGATAAGCTAGCTTGATACGAAAAATTCGTCCAATCACAGATCACAGAAAAGAGATAACAGGAACTGTTTCCATTTTGCAAAGAATGAATAAAATAATTTGAAGAGTTCTATTTTTAACAAAATTTAAAAAGAAAGCGAAAAGAATAATTCATTTTTTGCGTTCTATTTCTTTTTAGCAACGCCGACGGTAAAAGGCGAAGTCCTGTACAGTTACCGGTTTCTCCAGGTTTCTTTCATCTACATTGTATTGTATGTACTGATACTAGCAAGTGGTTTTATCGCTATTTATATGACGCCTACTTCTTGTGTTTAATGCCTTTTTGCTTTCTATAAATTGCTTTTTTATACATTGTGGTAGAGTAGTTCCCTTGTCTGGTAAAATCATAAAAGATGTGTAAGTAGGGTATGTGAACCTGATGTAATTGACCTAATGACATTTTAATGGCAAATGGTGTCTTCCCGCTGAAGGCGATAGAACACATGGCCGTTTGATTTATATGGATGATGAATAAAATGACCTTAAGGGTTTTAGATTTATATAAAAAAAACAAGTGGTTCTGACAGAAATAATTCTAGGTAAATCTATATTACAAATAGCCTATAAATATATATAATCTACATGTACCTGTATTACTCCATTTTAGAACGTGTAGGAAAGACACGGGTTATAACATTGCATGTAACCGGCTATCTTGATGCTGAGATTTGCAAAGGGCATAAAACAGCACCTCGCTGGCAACTATTTAAGAAGAAACAAGATGCAGCAAGTGCTGCATTGAGTTGCATATAGCCGGCAACTTGATGGCTACTAACATCTACAATTGAAGGAATAGTTACCTAAAAACAACAGAGCATAAACATAAATAAAATTAAGATCAAATTTCATCTTATAATTCTGACGCCTGATAAAATAAAATGATTTCGAACGAAAAGGTCAGCGTGGCTTTGTTTTTAGAACAATGTCATAATCTCAGATTAACAATCTCAGATGGTCATAACATGTTTTTTTGTGAAAGAGACACGACATTTCATGTTTCATAAAAGAATATCGGAGTTTTTTCATAACCGCCATATTTTAGAAGGAATGGTTTAAAAAACACAGTCACAAGGTACACGAAAGGTTTCGAATGAAAACTCAGTCACAAAGTTATGAGGTTTTTGTATAGCGATTCGTCAAAGTATATGCCAGAACACAATTTTAACTAAATAAATAAATCTGCAGCAGAATCTGTGTGTTGAGCTCGGTTGAGCGTAGCTATACGTATAGTTTACATAATAAGCTTAGCTGGTGCTTTGACAAAATTTATCTTAGTAACTCCTCAGTCAGCCAGTCAATATAACTACACATTTTACGGTTTATCAAGCAGATTTGGAACTTCACGGTTTTTTAATTTTCATTTAGATTTTTAACTAATTAGACTACATTGTAGAGGTTTATTTTATTTATTTATTTATTTCAGGCAACGTTAAATAAGTGACAGATGTAATTTACTTATTCTACGGCCCATATAAAACAACATGTTAACATTTTAACATCATCATCATCATCATCATCAGCCCATCACCTTCCCACTGCTTGCGGGTTCGATTCCCGCGACAGGACAAATGTTTGTGCGCAGAAAAATAAATTAAGCGTAAGCATTGGTTTCGTGTCTGGGTTGACCATGGTCTTCATGCTTCCTGGTTCCCTAGATACAGGGAATCCTAGTTAGGGGCCGGTATCTATGTTTGTGATCTTTGGGCGTATATATTTTATTTTATGAAAATGTATTTCAAAAGCTTTAATTAACCGTACTAAGTGAAGAAGTCTCAGTTAATTGGCTTAAAACTACTTAGCTAAGTATACTCCAATTTTCGCTGTAAGGATAACTCCTTCATTGACCTAAATAAAAATTTTATGACAACAAAAAAATACATGGTACTATCACCGAGAATAGTGATTAATGTATCTATGCTATCACCCTGCACCCCTGTACCATCCCTGCTTATTACATAAGGAAGGATGTTGAAGCTTTCATTGCCGTGAATAAGATGGCGCTAAATAAGAAAGAATAATCGTCGATTTTCTTTATCCAGGAATATCTTTAAGACTGCATCTTATGTTTGCGATTATAGAATATCTATAGCTCTTTATGATTATTCAATGACCAAAAATCAATGAACAAGAAATAAGAAAGTAATTGAACGTTTTTAGTTTACAAATATTAAACACGTAGAGGAAATCGCACCCGCACCACATTCGCCGTCAAGGCTGTAGAAGGCAACATTATTCAAAGCTGGTATTATAAATATTCTGTGGAATATTACATTTTTTACGAGTAAAGGCTGTGTTTCAGTATCTTATAACACCAAAAGCTGGCAATACCTCGTCCGTTAAAATGGAGGATAACATACCTACTGAAGTAAGTGTGCAGAAAAACATCAAAGTTCTTTGTTCATTTTTGGCATCACAGACGCACTTATGAACGTCAATTATTACAATGACTCTACCACCGTATCGGAAAAAGAACCGCTACTCAGAAGATACGGCAAGACACTGAGGCTTCTGCTTATTTAAGAGCAAAAGGAGATCTCCTTTTGCTCTTCAAGGTCGGACCTAGGTGGAAGGACTGTTTTTTATATAGTCATATTAGGTATAAGTGAGCCGAGCAAGTTGTTCGCCTGATGGTAAGCGCCACGCATGTCCATAACAACTGCAGTGCTACCCAGAAATATAAATAGAATAGAATAGAATAGAATAGAATAGAATAGAATAGAATAGAATAGAATAGAATAGAATAGAATAGAATAGAATAGAATAGAATAGAATAGAATAGAATAGAATAGAATAGAATAGAATAGAATAGAATAGAGTAGAATAGAATAGAATAGAATAGAATAGAATAGAATAGAATAGAATAGAATAGAATAGAATAGAATAGAATAGAATAGAATAGAATAGAATAGAATAGAATAGAATAGAATAGAATAGAATAGAATAGAATAGAATAGAATAGAATAGAATAGAACAGAACAGAACAGAACAGAACAGAATAGAATAGAATAGAATAGAATAGAATAGAATAGAATAGAATAGAATAGAATAGAATAGAATAGAATAGAATAGAATAGAATAGAATAGAATAGAATAGAATAGAATAGAATAGAATAGAATAGAATAGAATAGAATAGAATAGAATAGAATAGAATAGAATAGAATAGAATAGAATAGAATAGAATAGAATAGAATAGAATAGAATAGAATAGAATAGAATAGAATAGAATAGAATAGAATAGAATAGAATAGAATAGAATAGAATAGAATAGAATAGAATAGAATAGAATAGAATAGAATAGAATAGAATAGAATAGAATAGAATAGAATAGAATAGAATAGAATAGAATAGAATAGAATAGAATAGAATAGAATAGAATAGAATAGAATAGAATAGAATAGAATAGAATAGAATAGAATAGAATAGAATAGAATAGAATAGAATAGAATAGAATAGAATAGAATAGAATAGAATAGAATAGAATAGAATAGAATAGAATAGAATAGAATAGAATAGAATAGAATAGAATAGAATAGAATAGAATAGAATAGAATATATTTATTATCATAAGGTTACACATTGCATTATACTTACATAATGAATGTTACACATTAAGACTCGTCTGTACATGATAACATTACGAATATTATTATTTAGCATACATAAGTATAGGCACACATTTTAGGCACTTGTGATTGAGATGCAGTGTCTTACTTTGATGCCATTAAGCATAATCAATATAATGCATTTTATAATATTTTTTAAATTAAATAATTTAATACATTTTGGAATAAAATATTTAAAAAATGCTAGTCCATAATTAATACTATGTAGAGTACTGCGTAGTAACCATGCTTTGTGGTCAAGACATCACTGCGACTATAACTATGACTGCGTCTCACGATTTTACTCGCAGATTAGTATTCTGTGTTATTCCAGGATCTAGAGGATCACTATATATCAAATGTCATCAAAATGCGTTCAGCGGTTACGGTGTGACGTGAAGATAGGGGAACACACTTACATACAAACTTTTGCATTTATTTATAACTAGCTGCGCCCTGCGGTTTCACCCGCGGTTTCTCGGGATAAAAAGTACCCTCTGTGTTATTATGATGTGTAGGCTATATTATTGTAAAGTTTCATCAAAATCTATTCAATAGTTTTTGCGTGAAAGAGTAACAAACATACATCCATACATTCTAACTAACTTTCGCGTTTATAATATTAATAGGATATAAGTACGATAATAGATGTGAGATAGTATTACCTTTGCCTGAACGAACAAAAAATGTAGTTACATTTTGTGCGTGCACCTACGCCGCTAGGTGTAGGTGTCGTTTCCTAGTTCTTTTAGGGATTGTAGAGACCTAAGAGGGCAGGCGATGCCTATCTGGCTGCACTAGTAAACTTATTTGCGGTTGACAATTTTATATTAAGTAAATTTTTAATTAAGTTAAAAACAATTTAAAGTAAAACTCTGCCCTAAAAATAGCCCTGCTATTATCCGGGTCTAACGAGAAATTGGCTCTGACGCCGGTTTTGTAAAGATTTGTGTTACCATAAGTAAAACAATATTGCTAAGAAATTAGGTGTTATGAGAGTGTATATTATTCTGCAGCGCATCCGGCATGTTTGCGGACGCGCACGTCGCATGCTTTCACGCGACCATGCGGACGCGCGCCGCATCGTTGGTGCGCAGAGTGCGGGCCAGCTCCAACATCATACTGCAGATGATTGCATCTAGGTTGGACTGCCTTTATCTCCGGCATTGTTGTGAGAGACATGTCTCTGTACCCATGCCGGGGAGAAGGTACTAATTCTAATTTTGATGTTGATTTTGATTTTGACTTTTAATTTTAATTTTAATTTGATTTGAATTTTAATTTTGATTTGGATTTTAATTTTGATTTTAATTTTGATTTTGATTTTAATTTTAATTTTAATTTTGATTGTAATTTTAATTTTGATTTTGATTTTAATTTTAATTTGGATTTTATTTTTGATTTTAATTTTAATTCTGATTTTGATTTTGATTTTAATTTTAAGTTATTGTTATTTATCTAATATTTTATTGTAATTTTTTGTATTTGATTATTTATTGTGCATAATATGGGCCATGACATGCCTGAAATAAATGAAATTTGAATTTGAATTATTTGTATATTTTCCTTGTGTGTTGATGTATTTTCCTCGAGATACAAGGAAAAATTAATCTACAGGTAATAAATACCATTGTTATCTCATTAGAAGAGAATATGTAAAGAAAGATAATTATGTAGCGTCCATACAAATTTTGATCAAAATAGCTTTATGATAATATGAATTAAGTACAGTAAAAAACCAGTAATAAGTTATATATATGTTTTATTTATTATACCTCAATACCTTTTATAATAAGATGTAGGTACTTTTTGACACTCACCGAGTCCATTTTCATTTATATAAACCTAAGCCGCCAAGCAGTAGTGCGCAAGCATTACTGTGTTTCGGTTTGAAGGGCATTGTAGCCAGCGAAATTACTGGGCATTATGAGACTCAACAGCTAATTGTCTCAGGGTGACGGGCGCAGTGCAGCGCCGCGCAGGATTTTGCAAAACAAAGTTCTGGGTGGTGCTATTATTGTTATGGGCTGGCGTATTGCTTACCATCAGGCAAACGACCAGCTCGTCTCGTCACTCAGTTACATAAAAAAAAAACTATTCATCGTAAGTAAACAAACTCGAAGGATTAAAAGAAAATGATAAGAGAGACAAAACGTAGTACTCGTATTTAGTGATGATTATGATATGGTAAGAGCGAGTGTGGCTCAGTGGAAGCACGTGCTTCTTTCTATCCGACGCACCCGAGTTCAAATCCCGCTGGTCCCGCACCTCTGATTTTCTTAAGTTATGTGCGGATTTCACACTCGTTCTAAAAACGGTGAAGGAAAACATCGTAAGGAAACCAGCATGGCCAAGGATTGATCACAAAAATTCAAAGACATGTGACATCCACCAACCCGCAGTGGGCCAGCGTGGTGGATTATGGCGCATACTCTGTCTATGAGAGAAGGCCGGAGTCCCAGCAATGGGAACGTAATGGGCTGATGATGATGATGAACGCAAACATGTACCTAATATTCATACAATAGGTGCTCATTATGAAATATTTTAATGTACATATTTTGGTGCACAGTCAGTATATTTGGTGCACAATTAGTATATTTGGAGAAAAACAGGAATAAATTGAGGTACAGTTAAATACGATCCATTTATAAATTACTAGCAACCGCCCGTGATTTTATTCGCGTCGACATAAAATCTATGTTACTCACGGATAGTATAGCTTTCTAACAGTAAAAGATTTTTCTAAATCAGTTCAGTAGCTCCAGAGATTACCCCCTACAAACATACAAACAATTTTATCTCTATAATATTAGTCTAGATTGATAACTATAGAATAACTTTATAGATGTTGCGTCTGATAAGGTGCATTGACTTCTATGTAGCGCTGACGAATATAAATGATCTCTAATTTCTTTAATGGTAGATCAATTCAATCACAACTATACAGAGAAGAATTTTATTTACTTAGCTTTCAACTATATTAACGTGGAAAACAAAATATAGAAATGTCTTTGATGCTCAATTTTATTTAAATTGTAGGTATGCGTTCTTAATTTGATGCCATTCCCAAAAAATAATTGTAAGGGTCACAGTATAACTAATAGTTATTATTCTTTGGTACAACTGAACAAATATTTTAAAAACTAATAATATCTAACTGTAAATAATGAGATAGGTATAGTGAGTTCATTGATCATGGATCAGCAATCACAAGAAGATAGATATAAAGTAGGTATATCTATATTTTTGTCAATAAATAAAATAAAGATTTGATCCTCACGACGTTATTACATTTTCGAAGGTTTAAATTTAAAATTTAGTAACTATGTAAGGTCGACGACAAAAGTTGCTGAACATTTGTGAATCTTTGATTGACTACACCTTCAATATTTATCTTTTTTCTCTGAATGTTGCATTTAAAAGTTTGTTAATATCCTGTGCGAATAGGGAAATTGCAAAAAATATCATGTCATCTGTATAAAATATATTTGTTGTTATTGACAATTGAAAGATTTGAGAAGATATTTACCTTTTTATATGAATAACTCAACTTCCACCTCCCCTTTTAGTAGTGGGTCACGGAGTGGTCCCCTCTACTTAGGCGTAAACGCGCAGAGGCTTCTACCCCCGGGAAACTGGCAGGCCGCTCGTGGCTGCTCGTCTAGTCGGTGCTCTGTATTAGACCTCTTTCTGGTGTGGTGGTTGCAGCATCGTTGGTAAAAAACTAAGTAAGTAATTACTTTAAAGTATGTGACAACTTATGTTGCTGTGTACGAGTTACTGTTTGATACTGGTTAATGTACAAATAAAATGGCTCTGTTGATTGCATTCAATAGTTTGCTTTTACCTAGAATAGTTTGAAAGTAAGACACATTTGATGTAGAGCACGGATACATTTGGATACTGTCCTACGGTATTCTAAATGTTACTAAATCATTTTAATGCAACTTAATGACTAAACGAGCAGGTTGTTTGCCTGATGGTAACCAATACGCCTGTCCATAACAGTTGCAGCACCAGCCAGAACTTTGTTTTGCAATATCCTGCACTGCACTGCGCTCGTCATCCTGAGACAATTAGTTTAAGTCTCATAATGTAAAGTAATTTCGCTGACTACAAATGCCCTTTAAAGCGGAACACAGTAATGCTTTCGGACTACTGCTAGGCGGCTGAATAATTGGCAAAGCGGTGGTACCCACCCAGACAGCCTCTCGCATACAAGAAACCTACCACCAATAAATAATGTTTCTGTTAAAGAACATTGAGGACAAAACATGAAAAAAAAATTCAATTGTGTGTGTTTACAACACATATTTCCGTGTCGTACATCAAACTACAAAACACAAAAGAGCCCTGAAACACGAGTTTATCCCAGACTATAGATAAAACCGAATGCACGTGTGACAAACAGGCAGATTTTAATTTTAGATACCTGAACGAACGTGATTCCGGTTGTGTCAAAGTTCTATCGACAAAGAATGGTGATGAAATTATGCTGTCTACAAAAAATCTGCTATAGGGTAAACCTACCAACATGCAATAGTAGCAACGCCTCATATTATCTTTAGCACGTAGCTAGATCCACCTGCTGTAAATCAAGTAGTATTTCCCTCTAAATAAAAAGTAAAAAGTAAGAGTAATAGTTTCTTATTTCAGCAGGGGCAATAACTTCAAAAATTTTCTGAGCATTAGAATTCAGACAGTGTCGGTGTCGCAGTCAAACTGTATAATCCGCCGGTTAGCTTAACTGCGAGTCTATTGACAATAAGGTAGGTAGCCTCTTAAGTAAACGCATAATAAACGTATCTGACTATCTACTGAGCGTCACTGCTCTATTGCTGCTCTTTGCTGAGTTCTATTGTACCTAACTGACACTTCTCCGTTCTGTTTTTCGCTAGTTCCGTTTTAGCCTGAAATCTATATTATTATTTTTATTACTCATAGTAAAACTGTAACGAGCCGCTACTGTACATTGAAGATATTTTTGAAAAAAATTTTTTTGTAACCCCACAAATACAGTTTTTAACATTTTTTTCTGTCCGGGATAAACTCAGAAACTAAGGCACGAATTGAAAGGCAGATTTTTAAAATATGTTCTATGGAGTCCGGCGCTATATATAAGCTTGAAATGAAACAATCATCAAAATCAGTCCAGAAATATTGAATTTATGACGCAATTTAGGAAAAAAATTATGTGTCCACTATTGAACCCCGGAATGTCCCGGACTCTTAGTGCACAAGGCTCAGCTTAAACTATTTTTTGAAAACTAAAAGAATAAATTAAATTGTTTATTGAACTAAATTAACTAAAAACGTCATTAAAACAGTTACAACAGTTACATGGAAGAGGATGGGTTGACATGCCGTTTTAAAAAAAATGTTTTATCGAGTCATAGGATACAGAAGCGCGACGGTTACGGGATACGAGAGGGCCGTTAACGGGATTAGTGCGGGTAGGTAACAGTATAGGAGAAGGATGGTAATGGGATAGGGGCGGGACGGTAACGAGATAGGAGTGGGATGGTAATGGAATACGAGAAGGTGAAGATAACGGGATAAGAGGGGGACGGTTCCGGAATAGGAGGGGTCGGTAAAGGGATACAATGAGGATAGTAGCGGGACGATAATGGTATAGGAAAAGGACGTGATCTGGACAGGAGCGGAACGAAAGCAGGAGCGGGACAGTGAAGGGATTGGACGGAGACGGGTTCGGGATAGGAGCGGAGCAGGAGCAGGATTAGGGTGGGATGGAAAATGTCGGGAACGAGTTAAATTATTTTACTACGTGTACGAAGTCACAGGCAACAGCTAGTGTTCAATAAAACTGTGTAAAGAAACCAGAATTTTCAACAAAAATACAGATTAAACTCGATGAAAATGTTAATGGCTACACGCACATTTACCGACGCTCACTTTCCCCAGAGCACTAAATTGCAAAAGTTTATTGTAGGTTTGCATAATTAATTTCACCTATATACCAGGAACGACGACATAGTAAATGTCGCTGGGAAGTTTTGGGCAAGAAGCGCCAGACAAAGAGAGGAATGGAAACGCTTGGAGGAGGCTTTTACCGCCACAGGCGGTCCTTACACTACGACTACTAACACTTAGAATAGTAAATAACTAACATAATTTTAAGATTCTTATACTAACAAACTAATAAAAAAGAAAAATAATAATAATAAGATGTTTAAATAATTTAGAGCATAGGAAATTTATATATAAGAATATTTAATAAGGAGAAACTTTTATATTTCAGAACATTTTGCTGTAGGGAAATAAAAGCTATTTTATTTTATTTTATATATACCAGGCAGCTTTAATTACCCCATGTTTATTCGGAAATAACCTTATCCGCCAACGTTTGTTACTTTTAGTAGTTGTCGGTAGTTGTTTATAAATTCCTGTTGAAATATTTGTAAGAACCTATGACATTGTTGTTATTTTATGGCACACCTACATCAGAAAATAACCATGGTGAACGAAAATTACGATCCCCTTTCATCTTAAATTCCAGCGGTCAGCGCCAAACTTTGAACCCTTTTGGATATAATATTATGATAATTAAATACCTACTTATGTATTATTCATATGAAAATAAGTATGTTAGCAATTGGACGTCGTGGATATACGACATCACGAATTACTTTGCAATGGTATAAAAGTTATGTATCGATCTACCGCCTATATTGATTACATATAATCTTATCGGTCAATAGGGCTTCATAAATTTTAATTTTACTACTACTATTATTTACTCCATGGTTTTACTATAATTAAATGCAAAGGCGATACCTAAAAATGTATGAAATGCCTACAATATTAGACACTAAAATATGTGTCTAATATTGTAGGCCTGCTAATTCATCATCATCATCATCATCATCAGCCGGAAACGTCCACTGCTGAACATAGGCCTCCCCCATAGATCGCCACAACGAGCGGTTGCCCGCTGTATGCATCCAGCGGCTCCCCGCGACTTTTACCAGGTCGTCGGTCCACCTTGTGGGGGGCCGTCCTACGCTCCGCCTTCCGGTCCGTGGTCGCCACTCGAGAACCTTTTTACCCCAACGGTTATCGGTTCTACGAGCTATATGGCCGGCCCATAGCCACTTCAACTTGCTAATTTTGAGAGCTATGACGGTTACCTTTGTTCTTTTGCGGATTTCCACATTCCGGATCTTATCTCGCAAAGAAATCCCAAGCATAGCGCTCTCCATAGCTCTTTGAGTGACTAATTATCACATCAAAATTCCAAAATCCTGAATAGAATTCCAAAAGGTCTTTTATTGTTACAAAGTTGTAATTGGATTGTACTAGAAATAAATAAAGAAATGGAATGTGACATAAAAAGGAATGCCACAGAACCGGGAAATTTCTCCCGAAATAAATGTGATACCGTGATAGAGAAAGGAACAATTATTCTGACTCAGCATAGTTTGAAATAGATAAAAAGTTTTCAAGCACTGCCGTGACTTAGCCCTCAACTTTGACTTGTCTTAAGTCTTGTTAATTGGAACTTCCATATAAAATCTGATATAATTCAAATTCAAATATCAAATTATTTAAATCTAATGGAATCAGGCGTGACGTTGCGGAAATTTATCTCAAAACTAAAATTCAGCGGAATTATACTACATATTTTCAATTCGTTTCAGTTTTCAAATTATTTATTGTAATAATAACGGGAACCAATTTCACATATTACACAGTTATGATTCAAATCAAATCAAATCAAAATCTCTTTAATCATTTTGGCATCACAGACGCACTTATGAACGTCAAATTATCACAATGACTCTACCACCGTATCGGAAAAAGAACCACTACTCAGAAGATACGGCAAGAAACTGAGGGGCATATTTTTTTAGAGATTTCGTTAAAAATTTTTGGGGTTTTACAATTTTATGTTTCTTATGTACCAGTTGGTTACTTTGCAGAAGTGGAATGTTCCAAGCATCTTTGTCTTCTATGTAATTACGAAGAGTGTAGTATGATTTTCTCATTAGAACATTCTTAACGCGTAATTTGAATTTACTTTCTGTGAGCTCAGTTATACATTTTGGAATTTTATTATAAAAACGTACGCAGTTGCCCATAAAGGACTTATTCGTTTTAGTCAGTCTATACCTAGGTACAACAATCCTATCCTTATTTCTGGATTTTTTCTGGATTATCTATTCTTAGTGTTTATGTTATGATGGTCACTATTTACTTTGAATTTTTGGAAGTTTTTGCGAACGTGCATTATATTTTCATAAATATATAAAGAAGGTAAAGTTATATATGAGTTATGTATAAGTTATTAATTTGCTTAATCCCTTAACGAGTCATGTGGACCCAACTCGTAAATCGCGCGAACCGCACACTTTTGTAATATAAAAATAGTATTTATATTCGCCGCAGAACCCCACAGCAAAATGCCATATGACATTATGCTGTGGAAGTATGCAAAGTAAAGTAACCGAGCCGTAGCTATATCCGTTAATTGCCTAATTTTACGAACCGCATATGCAGCAGAACTAAGTTTTTCAGATAGAGCATCAATATGAGGACCCCACTGCAACTTAGAGTCTATGCCTATACCTAGGAATACCGTCGCTTTGTCTGTATCGAGTTTATTACTATTGAGCATTACGTTTGGCTCTACATGTCTAACATTAGGCAAAGAGAACTTTAAATATTTCGTCTTTTTCGCGTTTAGTAACAAATTGTTCGCAGAGAATCATTTCGAAACAACATCCAATACGTAGTTTACATGCGCCAATTTACTATCCTTCCTATCTACTTTAAAAATTATGGATGTATCATCAGCGAATAGAACAATATCTGCAAGGTCTTTAACTACAAAGGGTAAATCATTTATATATGCCAAGAATAAAAACGGCCCCAATATTGATCCTTGCGGTACCCCCATTCTGACTAAGGATCCGGAAGATGTTACGCCATTTACCCCAACTTTTTGCTGTCTATCGGTTAAGTTGGACTCAACAAGATTCAGAGCAGTTCCACGAATCCCATAGTGGTAGAGTTTACGAATTAGTGTACGGTGCTACGGTGATTATTAAGAGTAAAATTATAGATACACAGGTAAAATAACTAGAAAACTAATTCGTATTTATTTAATAATTTTTACATTTTGTATATATATTTAAGTTATTTTTTAAATATATTTAAGTTATACCTACGTATTTTAATTTTATGGATATCTTTTTAGGATCTTAGCACCAACTACATATATACCTGAGGTAAATAGTTAAACTTATACCCATAGAGGTATTCCAATTCTAGAAATGTACACTCCTAAATACCCCGCTATCTCCCAAAAACACTGCGTAACTCCAATAACTGAAAAAACATATGATGTAGTCAAAATTATTCTAAAACAAGTATATGTCAATTTAGATAATATAGAAGTATATATGTATATAAAAACGGGCATAATTGACGTGGGCAGGAAGGCTGCCAGGCTCAAGTGGGATTGGGCGGGTCACATAAGCCGTATGCATCCAGATTGGTGGGCAAAAGTCACAACTGAATGGATGCCTGAAGATGGAAGACGGCGCCCAGGCCGGCCTAAAAGAAGATGGAGGGACGATCTGGATGCATACCAAGAAGGTTGGTGCGAGTTGGCGCAGGATAGAGACGGCTAGAGAGACTCGGGGGAGACCTTGGCCCAGTAGTGGGACAGCATAGGTTAAAAAAAAAAGAAGTATATGTCTAGATCCAAGTTTCTTGTCTGTAGCACACTCTGATAGTAAAACAAAAATACTGATGTTTTGATACTTACAAAATTACCTTATTCACAGCAAATGAAAGTAGCACCTACTTTTCAAAGAGAGGAAGTTGCTGTCCGTCCGAGTTATTTCATTTAAATCCTAATAAGATGTCCAATAATAGAATATAAACGAAGTAAACATGAGACGGGTATCGTGTAAAAGACGTTGATTTATTCGGAACCTATGCAAGGCTCGTTTTCGTCGTATTCATGACTAGTCCTTCTTGAGGAAATATTCCGTTTACAGCAAACACATTCCAAAATAAATTCCTCGGGGGGTTGGTTGATATATTCAATTGATTGCTTGTTCTTTGTGGACATATTTTCTTAAGTCCTTTCTACTTGGGATGAAATAAGTAACTTACTAAAAATAGGTATTTTCTTTTGTTCGGGGGAGCTAACAGCTATTGATACATAATAATTTTACAATTGAGTAATGAGTGTAGCAAAACTCATTTAAAAGCCTTCACTAAAAACAAAAATGCGAGGTATAGATATTAACAAACAAATAACTTCAATAATCCTATTATAACTTGAAATTCAGTACCAGTCTACCGGACACTCGGACATTTCTATTTACCAAGCTAGTGTTTTGTTTGTGTTTGAATATGTCGGAATTTGTAACATCCCAAAATCCCGCGTTCAGAGGAATGTTTTCCCAGATTACCTACCGTACTTACCTATATTTTCTGTAGCTAGCCGGTGTGCAAGCTGTGGTACAAAGTTAAACGCCGGCGTTTGAATGCATTCGATGTAGGTGCGCAATTGATTGTAAAGGTAAGGCATTCCACAAAGGAACAGTAAAGCACGTACAGCTAATATTCAGAAGTAGAACATCAACAATGTACAACAGTAGGTAAATACCTGCCGAACTAAGCTATAAAACTATCACCTCTGTGGTCTTCTGCATCCTGTGCTGAAATACGACTGATCTGCTTAAATATATATTTCTGTTCTTTTATCTCATCTTAGGCCTTGTGCACACACAATTAATTTTAGTTTTTTTACGGACAAAAGGTGTAGGTATTCATGTGAGCCCTTATTGGAACGATATTATTATTGATGATTCGATTTCCTACCCGAGTAATTCATTAGCTTCACCTTTCTAAATATTAATATGTTTTTTTTTACCCTTAATAGATCTATGTTTGGCCACTATCTCGCCTGATGTAAAGCGATGATCTGGCCTAAGATGGAGCACATAGATCTAGAGAGAGACGGCAGTTGAGAGGCTGCTCAGACCCGTCTCCCCGATGGTTCACCGAACATCATCCCGAAACACGACTAGATCGCTTGACGGCATGGCTTTGTTCGGTGAGTGGTGTTACAACCACGGCCAGAGCCTACCACTCCAAAGCGCGTAAGCGGGTTTCATCACGATGTTTTCCTTCACCGTTTTAGAGCGAACTAAAATAACTCAATATTTTTGCTAAGCACGCGCTAATGCGAGTTAATGCATTTAATATAAAATGAAATAATTCATGGTTAAAATGCAAAGATAAATGATAAAACGATAAATCAATAGAAGAAGTACCTAAGTAATAGAAATTAAATAGGAATATACTCAAGCGTAAATTAATTAGGTTGTGAAGTGCAAAAGCGGAATTCTAATTTATTTTCAGATATTGCTTGGATGATTATTACAAAGAAATATCCTACTGTTATAATAAAAATGCGAATTAGAAATTAATTAAAGAATTAGAAAATTATTTGTACTGTAGTTTAGGTATGTAATATTGTACACTACGTACCTAATTCTTCTGTTGTTCCTTGAAATAAATAAATTCGTCCTCGAATGCAAATTGTATGGGTGTGAGGGTGTGTGTGTGTGTGTGTGTTTGTGATTACTGAACACATACCTATAGATGTTGTACTACCATGCCAAGTAAGTATATTATATTTATTATTTATTTATTAATATTATATTTATTTCAGGCAACATAAGATAAGTTACAGATGTAATTTACTTATAAATATACCTTAGAACTAACCTACATACAATTTATATAAAAACATTTATGTGTCACGGTTTGTGGTCGACTATATTGCGCAGCACTACATACGTTCGTCACCCCGAGACATGAGATATCAAGCCTCATATGCCCAGTAATTTAACATAAATTGAATGCAGTTACTTAAAGTCCTTACCGAATATAGGAAGACACAGGTGGTCATGAGTGCAGCTCGGTTGCACGTGTTAGAACTAACTCATGGCCGGCACACTACGAACTACTACGGAAGTTTCGGGCAGGTGTGTTGTGTAGTGTGGATTTATGTTTTATGCTCGTGATAGTAGGACAGTAGGTAAGGCGTAGGTACTTAGGGCGTAGATAGTAACATGTACGGGTTAGTCCTATAAATCAGCGCCGAGTAGTGTACAACCCTGGGCATCTTATGCTGAGCTGAGCCCATTCGGCACATATATTTATTATTTAAGTTTTATTTATAATTACTTGTTTGTGTGCCGAATAAATGGTTTTTCTTTTCTTTTTTTTTCTATAAAATATTATATTACTCTATACTATATCTCAATGTTAAAAGTTTTTGACTGTGACTACTTACCTCAATTCTTAATATAACGGGTTCTGCAAGAGATCCCTATGGCTGATAAGATCTCCTATTTTGTTAAGTATTTTTATTGTTTATTACTTTGTGTTGTTACAATAAACAGTTTATCTATCATACTAAATAAAGGAAAACCTACTGTCAAGGCATTGGTATGTGTCGTGGAAAAATACAAAATAGATACTTTTTGTAAAGACAATCGTTTATTTGCCTAAAATTCTTAACTTTCTATATCGGACATTTGGTTCTTTACTTTTACATCTTAAAAATTTTAGATTATACCATTTATTCTACGTTACACCACATAATGTCATAACAGTGTCGTTAGTCCCCTCTATCTATTTACATATGACTATAAAACAATATTACTAGTGATGTAGTTAAAAAGAACGCTTGATCACTCAAGCTAAATACACTTTAGATTCAGAACATACAAATTTATATTAACGCTGAGATAAAATTGGAATTTCTTAACTTCTCTCACTATATTGTCTTTCACAGAAGCACTCTGCTCTTCCGTACTGGAATGCTATGCGGAACATTTAGTGCATATTAATTAACTGCAAGCGAACCGGTTAAAGTCGCTCACTTTGCTACGGATTGCTTCTATATGCAGTTAGCGCTGCTAGTGAGTTTGAAACTACGAAGAAACTGGAACCACGGAAAAATCAGTGACAAGCTAGCGCTAAGACTATTAGCACTTCAGTGCGGCTAAATCTATTCAATTCCAGATCAGCGTTGTGCCAAGTATCATCAAATACTGATAAAAATAGCAATGGTCCACAAAATTAATTCCAGTGAATATTAGAAACGGGAATCTCTTCTTTTAAGTTACTTATTTACCTTTTATAGACAAGTATACATTTTATAAAAAAAAACAACTCCAATGTATCTTCAAAGTCCAAGGACAAATATCGATGATATTTATATGGGACTATTTCGTACCTATACTACTGAACCCATCGCAAAAATTATTTTCCAAATCGGTTATAAATGACGGAGTTCTGAGGTAACAAACATAAAAAAAAACATACTATCGAATAGAGGACCTCCTCCTCTTTTTAAAGTCTGTTAAAAATAGTTAAATCTGAATTTCTAATATTGACTAAAGTATAAGAATGGATTACATCTGTTCAATTACTTATAGTCATTGAAATATCTACAAGCGTGGAGGGTAGAATATAATTCCGGAGAGTGCAGTGAGCAGCGTCGCGGCGACGGGCGGCGGTGGCGCGGCGCAGTAGGCTTTCGGCTGCTGGGTGCAAGCTGCTACATCCTGAGCCAGCACAAACGCCATGCGCCGGAGCAGCGAGCTGGCCGTGTTGGAGCATGCTCGCCCAGCGTCCGACACGCACATGAGGAAGGCATCGCGAGCGCTGTGGGCAAATAAACATTACGTTATATTTGTAGGTCTCTCATATGCTTGTGGTAGGTCTCTCGTATGCGGAAGGCCGTCTGGGTAGGTACCACAACTTTAAAAATTATTCTGACGCCAAACAGTAGTACGCAAGCATTACTGTGTTCCGGTTTGAAGGGCATTGTAGTCAGCGAAATGACTGGGCATATTAGACTTAATATCTGATGTCTCGGGGTGATGAGCGCAATGCAGTGCTACGCAGTGCTTTTTATGGTGTTAAAAGTTCCGAATGGCACTCCAATTGTTATGGGAAGACGTGGCGCTAACATAAAAAAAAATGGTCTTTGAATATCACTAAATTGGTCATATGGTCGGTTACAAGTGAAACCATCCACGGTTTATTCTCGATAATATTAGATTAATATCGAGAAGTATTATGTAAGTCCAATGAAGTATAACTAATAAGTCAGCGAGGCATGAGAACATAAATAATATCGACAGGTATTGAAATCCTTCGGTACTTTTCGGTAAATCCAACTGTTTGGGTCTGAAAATAGACGTGGAATTAATCGTACAGTGCAGTGCATTAAAATAAAATATAAATAAACATGTTTCTACAGGCTATTACAGGGGTTCCCACACTTTTTCAGTTAGTGGCGCACTTACAGGTTCAGTATTTTGTCTCGGCGCCCCCTAGTTAGTTGAAATAGGGTACAATGATACCTACTAAGTAGATAGGCATAAAAATTAAAACATCCACTATATGAAGCTGAGTTTTTTATATTTATATACCAACAAGAAAAAAAAAATTATTTAAGAAAAATAGGAAATAAAATACAATGGCAACTTGTTCAATATGACGTGTGAGTTTGGTGATCACCACACATTTTTTTCAAAGATATAAAGCGTGGTATAATAAGGCTTGACACCGCTATTTTCATTTACCTAAGTTTAGTTTCCGGAGAATGGTAATGGTGAGGAGCGCCTCACGGCGCCCCTCTTTACTCTCTACCTGGGCGCAGCGGCGTACTTTAGGAAGCCCTGGGCTGTTATATAACTATTGGTAAGTCACAGAAAATGATGTACCTGTTTCTTCGTTAACACGCAAATAAATCATCTTCCCCACTTACTCGTCACAATTTAATTTAAAAGGAACATTAAGTCAATACCTCGCGCGACGGCGGCGATTTGAAAGCAAATTCTAATCAACAATAATTACATATTGTGAATTCATATTTTTGTAGGTAAATAGGACCTTTGATTGTAGTCTACGAGCCCGTGAACCCCAGACCTTCGTTATTTTATAAAAGCTGAAAGTTTATCAGCGCATGCTCCCAACACAGGTTGCTCTATTGTCTTACTATTAGCAAAGAAAACTTAAATTAGTCCCTCATTTCAACCAGAAAAAGAAATGTCCTACTGTAAAACGTGTTTTTTTTTAATTATCTGTGTGTTTCAATAAATTTATTCTTACAAAAAAAAAAACTGTAAAACTATATTATTTTTATACCTATTTTAATTTCTATCACCGCCGTCCGTTTATGATTCGTTATTCCCCTCGATCAAAAGTTTGTCTGGAAGAGATCGCTATAAGCGATAAGACCGCACAATTGTAAACATTTAACGTGTACTTAATTTCTATTGTTTATATATCTATTTATATTTAACATTTGTCAAAATATAAATGTATACGTCTTGGCCCCTTGTACTTTTTACGTTTTTGCTTTATTTTTTACGTTGTTCTGTTTTGCATACACGAACTGATTATTTATTTCATCTCGCAAAAATTCCATTGACATTTGTTTAATATCAGATTACGTGGGATACGGATATTTACGGATAAATAAACAACATCTCATCCCAAACGAATAATAAACCATTTCCACTCCGTTGCGCTGCGCGATATACTTATAAGTAGAAGGTATCATCTTTCCTCAAACTTCGAAATCCATCACCTAAACTTTATAAATCCATGATCGATGGACACCTAGCTCAATACAGGTACTTACTACCAAAAATGTTTTTCTTTGGTTAGCTGACAAGAAGAACTTTTTGGTGAAAATTGCCTGCGGCTTCGCTTTTCCGATTGTTGTTCTTAGAATTTCCTATTTTGTTCTTCGTCATGGCAACTAGCGCCAGTCTGCTAATACATTTTTATATTTTACTATCGTTTGCATCAAAATACAGGACATACAAAACATATGCTCTTAAAGTGCTCCAAATAGTAAGGGCAAAAACGACCCCAGACGGGATCGTATTCACCTGGATAAAGTCCCGATATTTCTTTTTTTATCACTTACTAGCTTTTCCTGCGACTCCGTCCGCGTGATCCATTTGAGCCCATATTCGCATTTTTTCCAAGACCATCTTAGCAACACCTCCCCAGTATATGAGACCGCGTACTGCGAAGAAGTCAAACTGCAGTCACTCGTAAGTGACTAGGTACAACTCGTTGTGTCTTCGTGGTCACTCACCCGATTTTGATGTAACATATAGCCTATAATCTAAGTTGGGACTATTGCAACATGAAAACCACATTAAAATCCGTTCAGCCGTTTCCGAGTCTATTGATAAAAACATACAAACAAACAAACAGATAAAAATTCTAAAAACTGTGGATTCGTTTTCAATACCTTCAAAAATATCTTCTATGTACAAAATTGGCTCAGTTCCATTTTTATAATAGTATAGATATATTTTATATATTTGGCCACCATCTCGCGTAATGTTAACCACTGAACATAGAGCACGTACCTAGATCTTTCATAATTTTACATTATACTATAATAGATGACCTCCAGTTAAAACACCTTTCAAGAACAAACTTTTCGCTTTAAATTACATTTACAACCTTTTTTTAAACTTGTTATATAAGAGATATTAGATTTCTTTTCATTCTTTAAAACTTTAAAATGGTTGGTGTACAATATAAACCCTATAATAAAACAGAAGATTCAAACACAGTTTTGAACTCAAATACGCGTAAAATTTCGTTAAAGAGACAGGCACGTGTAGTTTGCAACCTCAGCATTGATAAATAACAGGAAATTTAATACCAATATAATATACTTTAATATCGCGCTCACCTCATAAGTATTAAAGAAATCCTATCTGACAAAAGGTTTATTACTACTCTTATTTTATTCTTGTATCTTGTGTCGTATCTTTTTTGATTACTTTGTATCAGGGCGGCGACATGGAATTTTATACCTACACATAAAATATAGCAAGAGACTGCTGCTACAGCGAAGATTGAAAGAGATTATAATATTTATTAAGCTATTGCATAGCTTCTATCGCGGGCCTTGGCGTGGAGACCGAATCCAGAAATTCCGTAACGAAAATAACCTAACACCCCTCACTTCGAATGCTATGCAATAGCTTTACCGCGGCAGTCTCCGAGTGCCACACGTCTTTTCATTACATTACATTACAGTCTTTTCAGTACATTGTTCACCGAGAGGAGAAAGTGACCGATTACCGTCGAGGGTGTCGTTTGAAGCCCGAGCCGTAGGCGAGGACTTTAAAACACCCGAGATCGGGAATCGCACTTTCTCTCGCGTGATACATAGTGCTTTATACTACACCTACGAGGAAAATAAAAAACTAAATCTTTACTAATTGAAATTTATATTGAAATTGTTGCAGTTAGTGAAGCTTAATGTAACACTTTTTCCATTAATGTTTGTTTGAGATGTTTGCGATGTTCTTTTTTCAAATTGTTTGACACCATCCAACACACAGCTAGTGGCCAGTGTCATTTTGCGAACTTGGAGATAAAAACTCACTGTAAAAACTTTTTGGCTTTTGATATTTAGGTTACCAGCGCATAGTCTTACCCAAAATTAAAAAAGAAAAACCACGTAAGAAATGGATTTTCATACACTTTTCTCTCCCGCTCACATGCGTTTTCTCGCCGCATATTTGTTCGATATGCAATGACGTACTTTCTACCGTAAATTTGATAAAGTATCAAGGTACTTTCCGAGCAGGTGTAGTATAAAAGTTTTTTATTCAATTTTCGCATCACAGACGCACTTATGAACGTCAATTATAACAATGACTCTACCACCATATCGGAAAAAGAACCCCTAAGAAGGTACGGCAAGAAACTGAAGGGCATTTTTTAGAACTTTTGTTACAATATTTTATGTTTGTTTTTGACAATATTATATTTTTTATGTGCCAGTTGGCAACTTGACAGAAGCGGAATGTTCCATGCATCTTTGTTTTCTATGTAATTACTAACTGTATAGTATGCTTTTTTCATTAGAATATTTTTCACACGCAATTTGAATTTACTTTCTGTGAGCACCGTTATACATTTCGGAATTTAATTGTAAAAACGTACGCAAGGACTTATTCGTTTTACTCAGTCTAAACCTAGGTACTGCAATCTCGTGTTTGTACTTCGAGACTAAACTGGATAACGTCCACTCTATTTTACCTTCTAATGAAACATAATTAACAGAACCGAAGAGCATTTTAAGGGTCAAAATTGACATAGGTATCTATCTTGATATACTTACTATATTTATGTAGATAACACCATTATTTTCTGAGTGTTATTCAAAATTACATTATTTTAGCAGAAATTACGACCTTTTAAAGCTTGTTTGTAAGGTTCCGTAAAATAATCCCATTAACTTGGGAGTTCTCGCAAGTACCTAGTAAAATGACTATAATGATTTTTAAAAAGAAACATCGGAAAATCTTTCTTTAATCCTTGTTATACATATCATAGTTTTTATTAAAGTTGAAAATTTAAATTACTGGTTTTGCGTTTTTAACTCATCTGTTGTTGTGATTGGATCCCAACTGGTCCCTAACTAATTTAACTGCATGCTATTCGTAGATACTTTTATCCGTCGACACAAAGTGTTAACAGTTGGGAAACATTTAGTTCCAGTAGAATGGGTCTTTAGGGACTAATATGCAACAGATAATTACCAGCATAACTTAGCGTTGCTGTTGAAACACCTCAGTTGCTGCGCTCGGTCCCTAATCTCGTTAAACATTAAAAATAACTCAGCTCTCAAAATTGCAACTCTTCAGAAATAATGTTGCAACAAAATTACTGGCATAACTCAGCGTTCCTGTTTAGGCGCGTCAATTGATGCGCTCGTTCCCCATCAACTCCCTAACACACTGCAGTCAGTTCAAAAAACTCAGCGCTGGTAGTGGCATCGTAGTGGCTCGTAGTGGCTATTTAGAAATAATGTAGCAACATAATTATCGGCATAATTCAGGGTTCCTGTTTAGATGCGTTAATTGATGCGCCCGGTCCTCAATCTCGATCAACTCCCTAACGCACTGCAGTCAGTTGAAAAAACTCAGCGCTCGTAGTGGCATTGCATAATGTAGCAACATAATTACCAGCAGCATAACTCGGCGATCCTGTTGAGACACGTCAATTGCTGCGCTCGGTCGTCAATCTTGTAATCCCTAACGCACTGCGGTCAGTAGAAAAAACTTAACTCTTTAAAAATAATGTAGCGACATAATTACCAGCATAACTCAGCGTTCCTGTTGAAATACGTCAGTTGCTGCGCTTGGTCCCCAATCTCCTTTACTGCATCATTCAATTCGTCAACGCACTGCGACCAGTCCGGCGACACCCTGCTCCAGCAGTGAGGTTCTTTCAGGAATTCTGGAGGACAAAACGAGTATAAGACTTCACCGTTCTTTATGTATGTCACCGTAGTATTGTAAATACCATCAGTTTCTAACATATCTAGCGAGATTGTAAACTGGCGGAATATTGAATATAAATAAACATTTTATAAGATATACATGTACTTTTTTGACTACATTTTTAGTAGGTATAAAATATTAGAGTTGGTAGAGTCATTGTAATAATTGACGTTTATAAGTGCGTCTGTGATGCGAAAACTGAATTAAGAACTTTAGAACTTTGAATTCAACTATGCGAAACTTTATGTTGATACCACCTGTGGTTCTAAACAACTGCGACATTATGGACATGTAAACAAACCAAACGACAGATGTAAAACAATACTACGAAATTCAATGAAAGCAACTAAATAGCACAAACAACAAAATAGCGATGTTGGAAAATTAATTTTGATTCCATTCCAATACCGCCTTGTTATTTTAAAAACAGAGATTTTCACTTAATTGTAATTTTTATAGTTGACCACAACAGTAAGTTAAAAATGTCAAAATGTCAAGCTACGTGTTTCCGTAGCACGCTCTACGCGGTTCTACGCAGAGCTGCTACGCTCGGTCACGTAACCTAACTGCCATGAACTTCCGGCGTAGCTACGCCATCTCTATTGTATGCCGAAACGAGCGAGGCCAATTCCTCTGGTATATGGAGACTGTTTATTTATTATAGCTGTCATATTATCGCGAATAAATATCGTGTTATTTATTTAACTAAAATTTATTTGCCAATATTCGCTAACAAGTTATTGTTAAGCGTAGAGCTGAAGCATGCTTCAGAATATATACGAGTTTATAACTTGATATTTGCCTGCCAGCCTCTTCTGTGTAGTGATTTGGCAAAACGGCTTTAATTCCCGCTATAGGACAAACATTTGTAAATCGTAAAAGAGCGCAAGGGTTTGCTTCGTGTCTGGGTGTTGTAGGGCCATTGTTCTTGTAGTTCCTGGCTACTTAGATACTTATAATAGCTAAGGGGTCAGGGCCTTATGATATGTGATCGTTGAGCATTATCCATTATTTATTTTGACCTTAATTTTCGAAGTACATAGGAGTAAAATAAGAAATGATCTCTCACAATTCCTTCTTTACCGAAATATACGCGAATATGTCAGTCAAGGGTACAATTATTTCCTAAAACAGACAGAACATGTACAAAAGGCGAGTTCACAGAGCTTGCTTTTAAAGTTATTATCTTGTCAAGTTGTCATATAATGTAGGCAACGGATGGAACCCGGGAAGTTCCCTCAGTTGACTGTGGCTGGCTCTCACATATTTTATCTTCATGAACAAAATTTTGAGTCGCAAATGTTTTTAATAAATATCTTTAATGAATAAAAAAGAATATTTTCGGTCTTCACGGTTCTTCTTTTTCCTCTTCTCTCGTGTCCTACCTCAACCTCACGGTCAATAAAACTTGAACAAAATACGAACCAAACTGAACCAAAAAGCGCGACGGAATACAGGGTGCGTTTTTGAATAAGGATCCCTCAAGCAACTACCCCATAGAGATTATAATTTTTAGTTAGAACTAGAGTCTTTCAAACATATCAAATCTATACATTTTTGGATTTCCGATAACTCATTTTATAACAATAAATAACCGATTTTAATTCTGATGTATCATCAAAGTCCAAGGTCGAAAATCGGTGAAATTTATATGGGACCACCTTGTAACTATACTGAACTCAACAACTCAAAAATAATTCCACATCGGTTTATAAATGACGGAGTACTGAAGTAGCAAACAAAAAATACAATCGAATTTAAAAATATCATATACGTGTGCGTTAATCCAGCGTATAAGCTGACACCATTCAAAATTTCATCGAAATCGGATAAGTCGTTGTGGCGCTGCGCTGCATTAAAAGGTATAGCCGTGTGTGATTGGTAATAAAAAAAAAGCTTAGACTAATTAAAACTCTATGAGTACAGTTTAGCAATAAATAATTTCTTTCTATTTCTTTCTCTGTTAGACTCACGGGAAACGTCGATATTACTCCGAAATTCGGACATTGGGAGTTATGAGATCAAGCCGCGACGAAGGTCGCAAGCGTTCGCACGTAGCCCCGGATTAATTTTGTGACTTAATTACGCAATTCTGCTAAACGGAGTTTGATGAAATTTTGCGGTACTTTAAGATCCTGGAACAGGACATATGCTACTTTTTATCCCGGATCATCCTCTACGCGGATGAAACAGCGGGGCGCAACAACACCAGGTCCATAATAATATTTTCGGCGACTATTCCGTGTTATATTTTATAAAAAAAATAACCCACTTCAATGTATCTTCGAAGTCGAAGGTCAAATTTCAGTGAAGTTTATATGGGACCACTTCGTAGCTAAACTAAACCCAACGCAAACATAATTTTACAAATCGGTTTATAAATGATGGTGTTCCGAGGTAACAAACAAAAAAATACAATCATTTGAAAACCTCCTCATTTTTTTGATGTTGGTTAAAAACAATATAGTCTCTCCCTCTTCCAATATATATATAT